>CM077651.1:45142518-45755018 GCA_039707465.1 Rhabdophis nuchalis
CAAAAATCAGATTAGAAACACAAATTGAAATAGGGAAGAAAATAGTAAGTGAGCACCTGTCTACCCTAGATGAGTTCAAATCACCAGGACCGGATGGATTACACCCCAGAGTTCTGAAGGAACTGGCAGATGAGATCTCAGAACCACTGAACTATATCTTTCAGAGATCCTGGAACACCAGGGAACCACCAGAGAACTGGAAAAGAGCTGATATGATTCCCATCTTCAAAAAAGGAAAAAAAGATAGATCCAGGAAACTACAGACCCATCAGCCTGACCTCAATACCAGGAAAGATTCTGGAAAAAATAATCAAGCAGCGAATTACTGAACACCTAGAAGCAAACAAAATAATAACCAAAAGCCAACATGGTTTTGTCAAAAACAGATCATGCCAGACTAATCTTATTGCATTCTTTGATAATGTGACAAAATTAATGGACCAGAGGAATGCCGTCGATATAGTTTACTTGGACTTCAGTAAGGCATTTGACAAGGTAGACCAGTGGTGTCCAAACTTTTTTCAAAGAGGGCCAGATTGGATGAAGTGAACATGGTGGAGGGCCGAACATTTTTCCGAACATTCTTTGAACCATTACAATTAAATGCAAATAAATTATTTTATGCCAAGTTAATTGCAAATGACATACTTTTCATTTCATAACATTAAGATCAACTGACAGTTGAGTTTTCACAATGTATTGAAAATAAATTTTTAAAAAACTTACCTACCTCTTTCTCTTTCTTCCTCTCTCTCTCCATTTCTCTCGCTCTTTCTCTTTCTTTCTCTCTCTTTTTCTCTTTCTTTCTGTCTCTCTTTCTTTCTCTCTATCTCTTTCTTCTTCTCTCTCTCTCTCTCCATTTCTCTTTCTCTTTTTCTCTTTCTTTCTGTCTCCCTTTCTCTCTCACTCTCTCTCTCTTTCGCTCTTTCTTCCTCTCTCTCCATTTCTTTCTCTTTCTTTCTTTCTCTCTCTTTCTCTTTCTTTCTGTCTCTCTTTCTCTCTTTCTTTCTTTCCCTTTTTCTCTTTCTCTTCCTTTCTCTCTCTTTTTCTTTCTTTCTTTCTCTCTCTTTCTCTGTCACTCTGTGTGTGTGTGTGTGTCTGTCTGTCTCTCACTCACTTAATCAGTCTCTATCTATCTGTCTCTCCCTCCCTCTCTCTGTCTCTCCCTGTCTCTGTGTGTGTCTCTCTCTCTGATTCTCTCCCTCCCTCCCTCTCTCTGTATGTCTGTCTCTCCCTCTTTCCCCGTCTGTCTCCGATTCAATCCCTCCCTGTGTCATTCTCTATCTGTGTCTCTCTCCGTCTCCCTCCCTCCCTCTCTTTCTCTCTGTCTCTGTCTGTCTCTCTGTCTTTCCCTCCCTCCCCTTCTGTCTCTCTCTGTGTCTGTCAGTCACTCCCTCTCTCCCCTCTCCTCCCCTCCCCCACCCCGGGAAGCAGCAGAAGGGCCGGTATGCCGGAGGTTACGGACGCCTCCTCCCGCAGCGGGCGAGGGAGCAGGCGGGGTGAGCACCCAAGGCTACCGTCATCTTAAGCACCACCGAGCCCCAGAACGTGCAGCTCCCGCTGCACAAGGTTGCCCAGCAGGCGCGTCAGGCAGGGAAGCCGGTCGCGGCTCCATTGCGGCTCCCTCCGGCAGGCACCACGGCTTAAATTCTGAGGCCGCGCGTCCAGCTTCCCTGCCTGACGCCCCTGCCAGGTGACCTTGTGCGGCGGGAGCTGCACGTTCTGGGGCTGCGTGGCTGGGAACGTAAGCCGTGGTGCCCGCCGGAGGGAGCTGCGATGGAGACGCGACCGGCTTCCCTGCCTGACGCGCCTGCCGGGCGACCTGCTGGACGACCTTGTGCGAGCACCCAAGGCTACCGTCATCTTAAGCACCACCGAGGCTGTCGCCTGGCAGGTCGCCCGGCAGGGGCATCAGGCAGGGAAACCGGTCGCGTCTGCATCGCGGTTCCCTCCGGCAGGCACCAAGCGCACGTTCTGGGGCCGTGCGTCCACCTCCCTCCCAGCCGCACAGCCCCAGAGACAGAGGGAGGAAGGGAGGGCCACATTTACATAGAACAGGGAGGGCTGTTGGAGGGCCGTATTAAACCGACCCCCGGGCCGCAAATGGCCCCCGGGCCGGACTTTGGACATGCCTGAGGTAGACCATAACCTACTACTAGATAAAGTAGAAGAATGTGGGTTAGACAGCATCACCACCGGATGTACTCGTAACTGGCTGACCAACTGCACTCAACGTGTAGTCCTCAATGGAACTGCATCTACATGGAAGGAAGTATGCAGTGGAATCCCCCGGCTCTGTTTTAGGCCCAGTATTCTTCAACATCTTCATCAATGATTTGGACGAGGGAATAAATGGGGAACTCATCAAATTTGCAGACGACACCAAGCTGGCAGGAATAGCCAACACTCCAGAAGATAGGCTTAAGATACAGAAGGATCTTGACAAACTTGAACATTGGGCACTATCTAATAAAATGAAATTCAATGGCGAAAAGAATAAGGTTCTACATTTAGGCAACAAAAATGAAATGCACAGGTACAGTATAGGTGGTACCTTGCTCAATAGCAGTAACTGTGAAAGGGATCTTGGAGTCCCAGTAGACAACCATTTAAATATGAGCCAGCAGTGTGCAGCAGCTGCCAAAAAAGCCAACACAGTTCTAGGCTGCATAAACAGAGGGATAGAATCAAGATTACGTGAAGTGTTAATACCACTTTATAATGCCTGAGTAAGGCCACACTTGGAATACTGCATTCAGTTTTGGTCACCACGAAGTAGAAAAGATGTGGAGACTCTAGAAAGAATGCAGAGAAGAGCAACAAAGATGATTAGGGGACTGGAGACTAAAACATATGAAGAACGATTGCAGGAACTGGGTATGTCTAGTTTAATGAAAAGAAGGACCAGGGGAGACATGACAACAGTGTTCCAATATCTCAGGGGCTGCCCCAAAGAAGAGGGAGTCAAGCTATTCACCAAGGCACCTGAGGGTAGAACAAGAAGCAAAGGGTGGAAACTAATCAAGGAGAGCAGCAACTTAGAACTGATGAGAAATTTCCTGACAGTTAAAACAATGAATCAGTGGAACAGCTTGTCTCCAGAAGTTGTGAATGCCCCAACACTGCAAGTATTTAAGAAGATGTTCGATAGCCATTTGTCTGAAATGGTATAGGGCAGGGGTCTGCAAAGTCGGCTCTTTTAAGACTGGTGGACTTCAACTTCCAGAGTTCCCCAGCCAGCATAGCTGGCTGGGGAATTCTGGGAGTTGAAGTCCACCAGTCTTAAAAGAGCTGACTTTGCAGACCCCTGGTATAGGGCTTCCTGCCTAGGCAGGGAGTTGGACTAAGTGACCTCCAAGGTCCCTTCCAACTCTGCTATTGTATTGTATTATTTCAACTTTTTCTGGAAAGCACCAGAAGGCAGAAGAGGAAACAATGAATGGAAACTAATCAAGGAGAGAAGCAACCTAGAACGAAGGAGAAATATCCTGACAGGGAGAACAATTAACCAGTGGAACGACTTGCCTCATAAGTTGTGGGTGCTCCAACACCGTTAGTGTTTAAGAAGCGACTGGGCAGCCATTTGTCCGAAATGATATAGGGCAGTGCTTCTCAACCTTGGTGACTTTAAGTCCTGTGGACTTCAACTCCCAGAATCTCCCAGCCAGCACAGCACAGCTGGCTGGGGGATTCTCGGAGTTTAAGTCCACAGGGCTTAAAGTCACCAAGGTTGAGAAACACTGATATAGGGATCTCCTGCCTGAGCATGGGGTTGCATTGGAAGACCTCCAAGGTCCTTTCCGATTATTATTTTGTTATTCAGCCGAGGAACTCAAATGGAGACGGCGCTGGCTCTTTTCCTTTATTTCCAGAGCGGCGGGATCTCCCCTTCGTACACACACGCCGCTTCAACCCTGGATTTCGACTAAGGCTGTCCTTTCACGCACGCTTCCGAGGAAAGAGGCGGCCTTCCCACGGTCCGAGGTAAGCACGCCGGCGACGGCCGATTCTCCGGACGAAGGCCTTCGCCCAACGCCCAACCGCCGCCCGCGAAGATTAAGAACAGCCCGTTTCCTCCCGGCTCGCGTGGGCCTGCGCCCCGAGGACGCCTTCCTCGCGGAGTCCTTAGCAGGAGCTGGGCGGCCCGCGCTGCGCCTCCCTCTCCCCATTCCCCTGGGGGGCGTGGCTAGCGTTGCCTTTCGCCATGATGAGCAAATGACCTCGCGGGGAATGAAATTTAAATTCCACCGAGGCGAGAGAGTTCTTTGCTTCGAGCCGGACCCGACCAAGGCGAAGGTGCTTTATGATGCCAAGGTGGGATTTCTCCGCTCAGCGCGCGGCCCTTCTTTTCCCGCGCGCCCCAACCGCCGCCTCCAAACGGAAGCCGCCTCCTTCTCTTCTCTGGCGCTTCCGGGCGTTGTTTGTGTCGTTGTTGCCACTTGCGAGGCTTCTGACAGGAGCTCGGAAAGAGGAAGCGGCTCTCTTCCATTTCCGTTTCTCCCTCGCTTTAAAAAAAAAAAAAAAAAGTAGGATTTAAAATTATGACGGTTGAGGGTGCCTCTCTTCGAAACGGGCGCTGCAGGAAAATGTACGGCGCCGGATAAGGGAAGAGATGGCCCCGAATGAAAGCAAGCGAGCTGCTCCTTTCTCTCTCCATCCACGCCTAGTCGTGTTTGTTGCAAAAGGGCCACCAATCCCTTTAGGAGGTGCATTTAAAACTAGCGCGATCCTCAGGGATAAACACTTGTAAATGGTTGGGTGCAATAGGCAAACGCCGTGTGTAGGTAACAATTTGATTACTCTTTTGTTTTCTGGCGAGTGTAAGATAAGTAGATTCCTCGGTTCCTAATCAGAGGCAAACACTTGATAACAAGGCACTTTGTTTATAGTACAGTCCAGATACAATGCAGTTTATTGCACACAGTTGAACTGCCTCGGGAATTTCATGCCTGTTTTTTTTATCTCTTCTGGTTAATTGGCAATGGTGTTTTTATTTTTGTTCTCTGGATTACAATTTACTCAGTATCAATGCCATTTTTGCTAATTGGTTATTGGTATACAAGCTTTTTTAAAAAAATGAAATTTCATTTCAGAGTATTGTGGTTTGCACTTGACTATGTTCTTAACACTTCGCTTAATCATAGTTCACCTAACAGACCACCTATGAGTCATGTGTACCATTCCATAACATTTTGGGGATGAAAGTCAAGGACAAAATAATTGTCTTTTGTGGTGGCAGTGTTATAGAATAGATTTGACAGCAGGTGTAAAACATAGACCTCTCACATTCCATTCCACTATTTGTCTCTTGGAAAGCAAACCACTCTACAATAAGTGTCCTGGGTTTATATAGCACACAGCGCTACAATTGTGATTTAGTGCATCGTGTGCACCGATAACAGTCTGAGGGTCTACAACAGGGATGTCCAAACTTGGGAACTTTAAGACTTGTGGACTTCAACTCCCAGAGTTCCCCAGCTGCCATGTCTGGCTGGGGAATTCTGGGAGTTGAAGTCCACAACTCTTAAAGTTCCCAAGTTTGGACACCCCTGGTCTACAACAAAGCAATATTCATCTTCATAATAAACGCGTCCCCACCAACCCGTTTTCACAAGATATTTTTCATTCTTATGATTTGATGCTTTATCTCATATAATATATGTGTGTGTGTGTGTGTGTTAGGTTTTTGAGCTGATCAATGTTGTGACACAACCATATATATATATTTATTGATCAACTCTAAAACCTAACGTGTGTGTGTGTGTTACGTTTTTGAGCTGATCAATAAATAAGTCAGGGAGACTAGTATAGATTTATTGACTTATTTATTGATCAGCTCAAAAACGTAACACACATTAAAAAAAATATTACACAACGGAACTCATAGCTGTCTGTCTAGATGGTCTCTGGTTTCGGCAAGATCTCACTTGCCATCTTCAGGCTTCGGACTGACCGAAGCCTGAAGATGGCAAGTGAGATCTTGCCGAAACGTTGCAAAAACAATCTCATGCTTACACGGGAAAACACCCGAATACAACACCCGTGCAAATCTACGAATATATGTGTGTGTGTTGTTCCACAACATCCTGTTAGGGTCCCAATTAAGGGAGGAGACATACTATTTCCTTTTCTGCCTTTCGGCTCATCACCAGAGACCATCTAGACAGAAAGCCATGAGTTCCGTTGTGTGATTTTTAAAATATATGTGTTAGTTTTTATGAGCTGATCAATAAATAAATTAGAGAGACTAGTATAGATCTATTTCGAGCTTTTTAGCTCTCAAGAGAGCTTTCTGTCTAGATGGTCTCTGGTGATGAGCCAACAGTATGTCTCCTCCCTTAATTGGGGCCCTAACAGAGTGTTGTGGAACAATTATAGATAATAATCAGCTGATGCAATGGGAGAGCCTAGCTGGCTGAATGGCTAAAGGCTCTTGCCTGATATGCAATACAGCTCCGGTTCGAATCCCAGTAAGGGTATGGCTAGCTGATGAGAGCTAAAAAGCTCGAAATAGATCTATACTAATCTCTAATTTATTTATTGATCAGCTCATAAAACTAACATATATATATGTGTGTGTGTGTTACGTTTTTGAGCTGATCAATAAATAATAAAACGTAACAAATAAATAATAAAACGTAACACATCTATCCTAGTCTCCCTGACTTATTTATTGATCAGCCCAAAAACGTAACACACATATAAAAAAATTTACACAATGGAATTCATGGCTTTCTGTCTAGATGGTCTCTGGTGATGGTCTCTGGTGATGAGCCGAAAGGCAGAAAAGGAAACAGTATGCTTCCTCCCTTAATTGGGACCCTAACAGGGTGTTGTGGAAACAATTTTATATATATTTCTGCCTTTCGGCTCATCACCAGAGACCATCTAGAGATATATATATATATGTAGATTTTGGTTTATTCGGGTCTTTTCCCGTGTAAAATTAAAGGTGTTTTTGCAACGTTTCGATGGGATCACCCCCATCATCATCAGGCTTTGGCTTTGGCTTTTTTGCAAATGAGCTGTATTTGAAATGGCAGTTTTTCTGTAAGTGGAGGTGGGAGGGGTTGGAATGTTGGCTCTGCTACTTTAAACTGATTGGTTGGCTGATTTGCCTATATTTTAATGGTTGGAATAGAAGGTGAGCAAATTTAAATTTAAAAAATCACATATTCCCAAGTAGGAGACAATTCAGATATAATCCATACTACTCTAGGTGAAGCTTTTCTGTAAGTGGAGGTGAGAGGGGTTGGAATGTTGGCTCTGCTACTTTAAACTGATTGGTTGGCTGATTTGCCTATATATATATATAGGCAAATATATATATATATAGGCAAATCAGCCAACCAATCAGTTTAAAGTAGCAGAGCCAACATTCCATTATATATATATATATATATATATATATATATATATATATATATATATATATATATATATATATATATATATATATATATATATATATATATATATATATATATATATATATATATATATATATAATGGAATGTTGGCTGAATGTATATATAGGCCAGCTTTTACACTCTGACGATGTTAGCAGTTGCTAACGAAAGCTCAGTGAGCAATATATTTTTAAATATATTTTATATTTTAAAGTTCCAGAGATCCTCATGTCTCTTTCTTTTATATATATATATCCACATTCTTATTTATATATATATATATATCCACACGTTTGTGTGTGTGTGTATACCGTGTTTCCTTGAAAATACAACCTCAGCTGTGGCCTACAGGTGGAGCTCTCGCCTCCCAATCAGGAGGTTGTGAGTTCAATCCTAGGTAGAGGCAGATGTAGGGTCTCCTGCTTGGGCAGGGGGTTGGACTAGATGACCTGCAAGGTCCCTTCCAACTCTGTTAATCTGAGACCACGCAGAAGAAGCTTGATTTTTACATATGCACCCAATACAAGCCCTATCCCCAAAATATCAAGACCCTGCCTTAATTAAGACCCCGCCCACTCTAGGGTGCATGGGTAAAAAATAAACTAGGATGGAGATGGTGGAGCTGCCTTACTACTTACCTTCAGACAGTTGCAGCCAGGCCTCACACACCTCAGCCCATTTCTTCTGCAGCCAGCAAGGCTTTTCTGAAGGCCTCTGTTATCGGCTACAGAGGCCTTCAGGAAAGCCTTGCTGACTGCAGAAGAAATGGGCTGAGGTGTGTGAGGCCTGGCTGCAACTATCCGAAGCCGTTCCTTGAAGGCATCTGACAGCGAA
Organism: Rhabdophis nuchalis; assembly: GCA_039707465.1. Lineage (NCBI taxonomy): Eukaryota > Metazoa > Chordata > Lepidosauria > Squamata > Natricidae > Rhabdophis > Rhabdophis nuchalis. The sequence goes on from CM077651.1 coordinate 45,150,762, forward strand.
AAAGAGGGAGGGGGCGAAGTGCGCAAGTGAGGTGAGTCAGTGACTGAATCCCCCTATGTATTACATTTACATGTATGTATGTATATATGTATATTTATATATAATATATGCAGATAAGCATGATTTAAAAATGGAATAATTTGACATATTCCCACATTTATAAAATTGAGGTGTTCCCTTGACTGGTGACAGTTATTTGTTAGATTTGAGCATTGTAATAGACTTTTTTTCCTTGTGCAGAATTGCTCCTGTATTGAAATGTGCAATTGAATTTGGATTTTGCAACTTGATATATATTTTGGTTGCCCCAATATAAGACACTGAGACTCTAGAAAGAGTTCAGACCAATAAAGATAATTGGAGAACCTCCACATGCTTGCAGGAATTGGATATGTCTAGTTTAATGAAAAAATGGGCTAGAGGTGATATAATAGCAGTGTTCCAATATTTGTGGGGTTGCCATAAAAAAGAGGGGGCTTCAATCTATTCTCCAAAGAACCTGAAGGCAGGACAAGAAGCAATGAATGGAAATTCATCAAGGAGAGAACCAACCTAGAACTTAGGGGAAATTTCCTGACAGAACGATTCATCCATGGAACGGCTTTCTTTCAGTAGTTGTGGGTCCTCCATCGCTGCAGATTTTAAAGAAAATATTGGATAATCATTTATCTGAAATGATACAGGGTCTCCTATTTGAACAGGGGGGTTGGACTAGAAGACCTCCAAGATCCCTTCCACCTCTATAATCTGTAAATAATTTGCTGCAAAGGGAATTCCAGGAACTACTTCATATGGGCCAAATATAGCCTGCAAGGTTTCAAATAGTAAAGGTAGGATAATAAATAAGTGAAGAAACATCCAGAATATTCCAAGAGGAAGCAGTTGATTTTTACTTAATCATGAAGGCTGAGTTTGAGGAGTGATGCTTCACTTACTGCAGCGGTCCCCAACCTTTGCAACTTGGTGGCCCAACTGGGGTGGGGAGAGGAGAATCAGGCTGCACCAGCAGTGGGCTGGCATGCATGGGTGCGCAGCTTGACTTGTGGAAGATGAGCTGCATGTGTGCATGCATGCCAGCCTGCCACTCACACAAGTTGAGTTGCACATGCATTGATGCCGACCCGCTGCTTGAGCAGCCCAGTTCTGAATAAGCCATGGCAAAGTAGTGGGCCATGGGCTGGGAACCCCTCCCTTACTGGATTCTTGTCATCTGACTTGCTTGGGAATGAAATGAAGCGGGGATAATATGGATTTCACAGGATTTTGTTTATATACACTTAGCCCATAATATATATGTGTCAGTTGTACATAAGAGTTTTCAAAATAAACAGTAAGTTTTTAAAGCAAATTGGTGGTATTTCTACTTTTTGGAAAGGGAAATTAATGAATTTCTTAAGCAAGAAATCAAAATTTGAAAATCCAGTGATAAGTAGCAATTAAATCGTATTTGGAACAAACATTTAACTGAAAAATAACTTTGAAAATTTATATTCACAGATATTGCCTGTTGATAATATTTTTGAATCCGTTCTATAGAATATGACACACATCACAATAACACCCAATTAACATGTTGTGTGACATCATGGAAATACTGCTGTTGCAGGCTGTATGGTGTTATCACACATTTGCCCACTTCAATCACCTATCCTTTTCTGACTTCTAAAGGAAGTAAATACCAAAACTCAGTAGTTATTTATATTTGTTGCAAACTGAGATAGTTTATTCCGGATGGTTTAATTTTTTTTTTGTAATGGAGAGATGTTATTGCATCCAAATACTGCATTTAATCTCTGAAATATAATCTTTTAAAATGAAATGGTGGGATATGTACTTAATTACTTTGCTTAGACTCCTATGTTATAAGACATTGAATTGTAAAAAGGGATTTTAATAATTTGAGTGCAGGCCTATAAAAGTGTTTGTATAAGAATACATGTGTTTGATTTTAGATTGTTGATATTGTTATTGGAAAAGATGAGAAAGGAAGAAAGGTCCCAGAATATCTGATCCATTTTAATGGTTGGAATAGAAGGTGAGCAAATTTAAATTTAAAAAATCACATATTGCCAAGTAGGAGACAATTAGTAATTCAGATATAATCCATACTACTCTAGGTGAAGCTTGGACGCTAATATGTCCCTATTGACTTTAAAAATGATTTGGAAACTTCTGCACTGTACAAAGTGCTGCTAAATCACAAGTCCTTGGTAGTTAATCTGCATAGTAATCTGTATAGTATCCTGGTTGCCAGCATGTTTCTGTCTTTCATTTTAAGTCATTTGAAATCTTGATTCAGCAGATTTTATATGCAAATCAAATTTCCATCTCAACATCCCCCTAGATGGCCTTACGTAATTGGAATAAAGCAATTCTGTTAATTTTATTTTAACTGTACAAAATCCCCGCATGGTTTATTCCATTTGCATAGTAGCATCAATGTTGAAATGATAACAAACAAGGACTACCTGTATTAATAGAATCAATGTATTTTACCTACTCATACAGAGTTCCACTTAAGATTGGTAGGACCTTAGGAGATATATACACGGTAACGCTCAAATTCATTTGCTGTTTATCTGATGCATTCAATCTGCTTGGTAGACATCTTCTATAATAAAATATTTTATTATTGCTTTTTTAAAAAAAACTACTTAGTTGGGACAGATGGGCAGCTGAAGATCATGTACTTCGTGACACTGATGAAAACCGCAGATTACAGCGCAAATTGGCAAGAAAAGCTGTTGCTCGCATGTAAGGATCAAATATGGTTAACACTTTTTTTTGAAATAATTTAAGTCATTTTCAGAAGACTTAATTTCAGTATTTCAGTCTTTAATTCTGGATATCTGCTGTAGCTTTTCTATATGTGCAGATAATTTTTCCCATTTTCTTAAAGCATGCAATATTTTGTACTGTAAAATATTATTATTATTATTATTATTATTATTATTATTATTATTATTATTATTATTATTATTATTATTATTATTATTATTATTATTATTATTATTAATTTGATTTGTATACCGCCCTCTCTCCCGTAGGGACTCAGGGCGGTGCACAGGAATAAAGGATAAAATACATATAAATACAGTCAGTAGATAAATTTAAAATTAAATTAAATAAATTTAACCTGTGTTAAAATAATAAGAAACCCTATTAAAATGATAGTAAAAACACACTATGCCAGGCCGGCCGCATGAAAAAAGTAAGTCTTTAATGTTCGCCGGAAGAGGGGCAGGTCGTTCCAGAGGGCTGGGCCCGCCACAGAGAAGGCCCTTCCCCTGGGAGCCGCCAGCCGGCATTGTCCAGCGGACGGCACCCTGAGTAGGCCCTCCCCCTGGGAGCGGACAGGTCGGATGGAGGTATGTGGCAGGAGGTGGTTCTGCAAATAATATTTGGTGCCCTTATAAGGTCACATAATATAATGGCAGGAAAATCATTTCTGATTAGGAATTTTATAAAATGGGGAAAATGCTTATTAGTAGCAGGTAGAAAAACAAGACAGGTTTTCCTTTTTTGCTGTTCTTATGGAAGAAGGAATTACTTGCTGATTCATCCTGCTGATTTATTTTTATTAATTCTTAAAATAATGGTTTTATTTTGTCTTAGATAACATGATAGATTATTAGACAAAAGTAAATTAGGCTCTGATTAGCGGTAAGCTATGGAGAGGGAAAAAAGAAGATACGTCACTGATTTGTATTGTGTATGAATTGACCCTTGTATATTGGAAAACTATATTTTTATGTTCAGAGAAAGACACAAATATGCCCCCTTTTCTCAGTGCTAATTTTTACTTTTACTGCTAACAGTCATGTTAGCTAAATGGTAACCTATGTTCAATCTTCTTTAGGAGAAGAAAAGGAAAGAAAGGGCGTTGCAGATTGCCAGGTGTTGATTCTGTATTGAAGGTCCTTCCTACTGAAGAGAATGAAAAGACTAGTGAAAATTGTAAGTTGGCTTAAGAGGATGCTTGCGCTATCTAATTAAAAATTGTATATAATAATTAAATATTATAGTTAATAAGTAGAAAAATAGTTACGTTCTCTTCCACGGGTACTTGCAACTTAAATAAAATGTTGATTAAGGTAGTTGTAGTTTAAATTGTAACATATATAAATAGATAAAGACCTATGGATTGTTTTCTCTTTTTAATATCTACTTGGATCATTGAATTTAACCAGTACATTAAAAATAATTAAGGAACATACTAAATATACACTCTAGGATTCTTTTTAAGTCTGTTATTTTATATATTATGGAACCAAGTGTTCTTTAAAGAAGTTTCACAAGGCTTCCGAGTTCAGTTTTTGAAAGTAAATATATTTCAGGAAAAGAGTCAAAGCACCAAAATATCCAACAAAATGTAAGCATTTGTCAACAATACCAGATGAATAACCTACGTTTATTATTTTTTATAGTTATATATTTATATATCATACTACCAATTAATTTTGCTTACATATACAGACCATTATTCACAAGAGTGGGCAATGTTGTTTCCCTTCCATGTCAGGTCAGAAACCATATTAAAAAGATTGGAGATTGACCAGGCTATTGCATGGTTGGATTATGTAATCCCTTTTTTCGAAGACAGATGGCATTATCCCTTTCTTAAATGTTTACCATCTCTCAAGTTTACCACAGTGGATGGAACTGTCCATTCACACAGTTCATTGATCCAGCTTGTAGGGAGCAGAATTCATGCTCTATAAGAGGCCATCTGCTTCCTCTGTCTCTTCCACAATTCAAAAGAATCTCAAATAACCTTACAATATGTAAGTAATTTGCCCTACCTATCTAACACTTTAGTCATTAAAAATGCTTCAAGATTACAGTAAAGTGGTGCCCAACATAATACTCTCATGAAACTAATTCAGATTCCCTAACATGCTACATCTTGGAAGAGGTAAACTTCCAATTCCTATTATTTATGTTTGAAAATAAATAGCCTAAACATTTTTGTGGTTTGTTTAAATTCTATAATTCAGCTAGGAACTCTGGTTAATATGCTATCTTGGTTTTAAAATTTAACAATTAACATTGTGACAAATCATTAAATGTGAAAGGTGATTCATTTCTTTTTTAAACAGCTATAAGTAGTTCTTCTGACGATGATAGTGATGAAGGAACCGAAGAGGAGCTAAAGAGTGAAGAAAGTGACATTGATGAAAAGATAGAAATGGTATGTTTATATACCGTAAATTTTGTTAAATCAGTTTAAATATAAAGAATGAGAATATTAATTTTAGAGTGGACTAGCTATACCCGGCCACGCGTTGCTATGGCCCAGTCTGGTTAAATGGCCAACCAATCTGTGTGTATATCTACACCTGCACACATACACACAACCATCGTATAACCCCCAACCTACCTACCTACCGTATTTCTCCCTCTCTATCTATCCTTCTACCTACCTACCGTATTTCTCCCTATCTATCTATCCATCTACCTACCTACCAGGGGTGGGTTTCAAAATTTTTGGAACAGGTTCTGTGGGTGTGGCCTGCTTTGTGGGAGTGGCTTGCCGACCATGTGACCGGGTAGGAGTGGCTTGCCAGCCATGTGACCGGGTGGGAGTGGCCAATTTGGAAAATGTGAAATTCACTTAACAATGGTCTTGGTTAGCAACCAAACTTTTGGGCTTAATTGTGGTCATAAGTTCTCTCTCTCTCTCTCTCTCTCTCTTTCTTTTTCTTTCTTTCCTTCTGTCTTTCTCTCTTTCTCTCTCTCTCTTTCTTTCTCTTTCTCTCTTTCTGTCTCTTTTCTTTCTCTCTTTCTCTCTCTCTTTTTTCTCTTTCTTTCCTTTCTGTCTCTCTTTCTTTTTCTCTCTTTCTCTCTGTCTGTCTATCTTTCTCTCCCTCCCACTCTCTGTCTCTCTGTGTGTGTCTGTCACTCTCTGGTTCCCCCCTCCCTCCCTGTCTCTCTGTGTGTCTGTGCCTCTCTCTCTCTCTCTGTCTCCCCCCACCCACCCAAGCCTCCTCAGCCTCTCTCACCCATCCACCGGACGAAGGAACCTGGTGTCCGATGGGTGAGCAAGCGAGCGAGCAAAGGCTTTTGAAGCAAAGGCTTCAAAGGCTGCCGGCTAGGAACAGCGCGCTACGCTGCGCGACCCCCCCCCCCAGTCGTGGCAAAACTTTCCCTGTTAGCGCGACTGGCAGGGGGTGGGGCGGGGGTTCGCGCAGCGTAGCGCGCTGTTCCTAGCCGGCAGCCTTTGAAGCCTTTGCTTCAAAAGCCTTTGCTCGGTCGCTTGCTCACCCATCGGACACCAGGTTCCTTCGTCCGGTGGATGGGTGAGAGAGAGAGAGAGAGTAGCCGGTCAGGCTACTTCCAGGAGCTGAGGAGGTTTGGGGGGGAGGGGAGACAGACACACAGAGAGACAGGGAGGGAGGGGGGAACCAGAGAGCCAGAGAACCCGCTGGCTGTATTTACTCTCTCTCTCACCCATCCACCGGACGAAGGAACCTGGCGTCCGATGGGTGAGCGAGCGAGCGAGCGAGCAACCGCGGCCAGCGGGCCAGAGGATTTTTGGGGCGCGCAGCAACTTTCCTTACCCGCGGCGGGAAACACGCAAGGAGAATCCACTCCCAGCTGTCTTCTTTTTCCTTCTGCGAAGGGTACTGGCCGCTGGCAAAGCGGGAGGCTCGGGAAGGCGGCACACACACACACACAAAACCTACTTCAGGCGGCGGGAAACACGCAAGGAGAATCCACTCGCGGCTAGGCGTAGGGGGGAAGAGGTGGCTGAGCAAAGGGAAGGGGGGGGGAAAGGCGCTCCCGCCGCCTTCCCGAGCCTCCCGCTTTGCCAGCGGCCAGTACCCTTCGCAGAAGGAAAAAGAAGACAGCTGGGAGTGGATTCTCCTTGCGTGTTTCCCGTCGCCTGAAGTAGGTTGTGTGTGTGTGTGTGCTTTCTTTTTTTTTGGCCGGCGGCTCCTGGCCCGAGCGCTGCTCTTCGGAGTTGTCACGGCAGCAGCGGCAGCAGGTTGTGGGGCGACGAGGTGAGCGGCCCACCCCCACCACCCACCCCCATGGAGAAGGGGAAAGGAGGACCCCTTCGGAGAGCCGGCCTGGCTGTCTTCTTTTTCTCTCAGCGAAGCATGGGCGAGGAGGAGGCGGCGCTTCGCTGAGGGAAAAAGAAGACAGCGCAGTCGCCTTGCTTGCTTTCCTGCCTGCCCGCCCCAGCTGGGAGCAGCAGTTAGCAGCGGCGACTTACTTCCGGGTCCACGATCCAAAGGGATCGCTCGGGATCCGGAAATTTTACGAAAGGGTTCGCCCGATCCCAGGCGAACCCCCAGAAACCCACCCCTGCTACCTACCTACTGTATTTCTCCCTCTCTATCTATCCCTCTACCTACCTACCTACCTACCTACTGTATTTCTTCCTTTCTCCCTCCACCTACCTACCTACCTACTGTATTTCTCCCTCTCTACCTACCTACCTACCTACCTACCTACCTACCTACCTACCTACCTACCTACCTACTGTATTTCTTCCTTTCTCCCTCTATCTACCTACCTGCCTACTGCATTTCTCTCTCTCTCTCTATCGCCCTATCTACCTACCTACCTACTGTGTTTCTCCCTATCTATCTATCCACCTACCTACCTACTTACCTACCTACCTACTGTATTTCTCTCTCTCTATCTATCCCTCTATCTACCTATCTACCTACCTACTGTAATACAATAATACAATAGCAGAGTTGGAAGGGACCTTGGAGGTCATCTATCCAACTCCCTGCCTAGGCAGGAAGCCCTATACCATTTCAGACAAATGACTATGCAACATCTTCTTAAAGACCTGCAGTATTGGGGCATTCACAACTTCTGGAGGCAAGCTGTTCCACTGGTTAATTGTTCTAACTGTCAGGAAATTCCTCCTCAGTTCTAAGTTGCTTCTCTCCTTGATTAGTTTCCACCCATTGCTTCTTGTTCTGCCCTCTGGTGCTTTGGAGAATATTTATTTTATTTTATTTTTTCAAATTTATACCCCGCCCTTCTCCTTATTAGGACCCAGGGCGGCGCACAAGCATTATTAAAAACCATAACAAAATGACAAAATACATTATTAAAAACAATAAAATTAAGTCCCGTGCTAAAAAACCCATTTAAAATCCTAAGAATTAAAATTTATAGATAAAAGTCAAACGGGGGGCTATGCTAGGCCGGCTTGTTGGAATAAATACGTCTTAAGACGCTGGCGGAAGAGGCGGAAGTCCGAGGTGGTGCGTAGGTCGGGGGATAGGTCGTTCCAGAGGGCTGGGCCCGCCACAGAGAAGGCCCTTCCCCTGGGCGTCACCAACCGGCATTGCCTGGCCGACGGTACCCGGAGAAGACCCTCTCTGTGGGAGCGGATCAGACGAAGGGATGTAATAGCTTGACTCCCTCTTCTTTGGGGCAACCCCTGAGATATTGGAAGGCTGCTAGCATGTCTCAGCAATCTCTCTTTTATTAAACTGTATTTCTCCCTCTCTCTCTCTCTATGGGCCACCTGGGAGTTTGCTATTTGCCTTTTTTGGCCTTTTTAGACCTCCATACACTGTGGAATTGTATGGAATTCCAATGACAGTTGGAAAGCGGCCGGATGGGTGTGGCTACAGGGAGGTGAAAACATGATCAGTGGGTACATTTTACGTTTGTGTACCTTGCACATGACACACATGTGCTAGGCACAAAATGAGTACGTATTCTATTATCGGAAGTCCTTGGGAACATTGTGTCAAATTTGGTGTAAATCGGTGCAGTAATTTTTGAGATTAGCGGCTTCGTACAAACTATTTTACATTTTTATTTATATAGATAACTGAGTTATGCAGATGCTGGTGGGAGGGAAAGGAAGCCGTTAAAAAGTACCTTTGTTTTATAAAACAAGTCTCAATAAATCATGTGATTTTATAAAACATTTTCACATTTTCAGGTTAACAAATATTGTTAACAACACAGGTTAATATAGAGATATTATAACATTTGGGTTAAAATGTGATATTAAGCTGTTAAATTAGTCAGAACTACAGGTTGTCTTTGATTTACAACCAATTGATTAGTGATTGTTTGAAGTTATGATACTCAAAATTATGAACAGTTCTCAATGTTACTGGCTCGCAATGTTCTGTGGTCACGTGACAACCAGCTCCAGAACCGTTCAGTCACAGCAGAAATGCCTATTGCATAAACTGGATTCGAACTTATGACCAATCATATGATTTGCTTAACTATGTGATTTGCTTAACAACTACAGTGATTCAGTTAATGAGTGTCACAAAAACAGTCATTAAACCAAGTCCAGTCACTTAACTCAACTTAGGACCACAACAACTTGCAACCAAAATTCCAGATAATTATGGTTGAAAGTCAAGAATTATCTATAACACATCTTAAATTTTAGTTTGAAATTATAAATATATGAACATTTTTGTCCATAAGGCAATGTTTGTTATCTAATACTAGTTCAAATTTGCACTGTAGAATATATGTATTTATTACAACTTTTGATTTGGGGGCTGGATCCAGAACTTTGGAAAATTCCTCACCCTAATCTATAACCCTAGATCTAGACAATAATTCTTAAAAGAAATGATCATGTTACTGGTATCCATTGCATAATTCATGTCTTGAATTGAAATATATTTATCTGCTCTTTAAAAAGACAAGGAGATGCAGGGAGATAGGGAAGTTACATGATGATCAGCTAACTTTTCTGAACAAATTGTTAGAATGTTAATAAAAAAAGAACTACAAAAATTAAACACAGAAAAGAACAAGAATTGCTGGAAGGAAAATTGGCTTCTATTTTGTAATGTGAATCCTGCTTCACCAACCTTCTGGAGGATTTTTAAAAAAAAAAATTAGTAAGAACCTAGAAGGGGATGACCATTGCATAACTTTCAATAACACTTTGATAAAGTTTCTTGTCAAAGGCATTTCAGGAAGTTTAGCAGTCATGGGGCATTTAGGAGATTAGAGGACTTGTCCTTTAATGCAGGGGTCCCCAACCTTTGCAACTTTAAGTCTGAAGGACTTCAGCTCCCAGACTTTTCCAGCCAGCTTTGCTGGCTGGAGAATTCTAGGAGCTGTAGTCCTTCAGACTTAAAGTTGCAAAGGTTGGAGACCCCTGCTTTAATGGATTGCTATTATCTGTAATGAACCAGGAAAATGAGGCTGGGAGTTCTAGTAAGGATATCAGAAAAGATGTTGACTCGTAGCTGTAAAAAGGCAAATTCCATGCTAAGGATCATTAGGAAAAAAACTGAAAAGGAAGTAGATTTTGTAAAACACCAAGTTATAGATCAGAAATAGACTTTTATCTTGAATAAAACTATTTTGGATGTTTCACTTTGCCTTGATCTGCAACCGGTGCTTACTTGTGCTTTCAGGATTTATCAGACTTTGATATATACCTCATTATATAGTTTCAATGTTCCTAATGGTCTATTATATTTAATATGTCATAAGTAAATTTAAGGGTTTTTTAAATGTTGATTATATTGATACAGAAAGAAGAGCAAGAGACTCATGCTAAAAGAGATATGGAAGAAAGAGCAATAAACATTGAAATTCCTGAAATCTTGAAAAAGAAACTTGAAGAGGATTGTTACTATATTAATAGACGAAAGCGGGTATGAAACATTTTATGCGCATTAAAATAATTGGATATAGTAATACTTATATTCAAAAATTAACATTATTTGACAGTGCAATCACATGCACAATTGGTCAGTTACAAGACTGATTAAGTTCAGTAGGATTTGATACCAGATGACTGTATATAAATGTACAAACCTATGCAAGCAAATATGGAAACTAGTGAAAAAGTGTTCTACAATACAATTTAATAGCAATTTGTTTTATTGACTTTGAAAGAAGTAGATTAATTCTCCATTTTGATTGCTTTTTCTATTCCACAGCTTTCCTGAGCACATATCAGCCTTGAGATGGCATAAGGGTAGCATTGGTACATTACAATTCTTGGATATTGTCAAGGAAAAATAGTTTTATTTTATTAAATACATTAAATTAATTTCTTATTTATCTGAATTAATTCATTTCCTTAGCAATCATATGATATCAACAAGAAATTTCATATCTTGCCTTAAATTAGATTACTAAACTGAAAAAAATAAGGTCCTAATATGAGAAAAGTGTAAACTCAGTTTCCTTAATGAAAGCAGCTTGTTTCTTAATTCTAAATGTATCAACTCACCCTTTTATTTTTATTCTTATTGCAGCTTTTCTGACTTTCTGATCTCTGAGTTTTAATGATAGAAACCTAAGACTGGCCCATCTGGCCTGGCCAATGTCCATCTTAGTTTAGCATTTTGTTTATGGTTTCTACAGGCAACCAATAACGGACTTACCAATTGCCTGTAGGCAGCTCACAAACAGGAAATGAAGACATATCCATCTGCTGTGGTTTCCCTGCAACTGATATTTGAAGCATTTCTTACCCTGGAAATAGAACTGAGAGTAATAACCATTGATATATTTGTTATCTTTGAGTTTGTTAAATTTCCCTTTAAAGCCTTAACAATGATTAAGGAACAAGAAATTGTGGGAATGCTAGAGTCAAGTCAGTTCAATATTTATTTCAAAAAAGGCAATTCAAGGGCAACGATTGAGAGAAGTAGGAAAAACTGCTCCACGAGACTCAACCATAATTTCTTTTTCTCCATTCAATTGTGTCTAATTCTCAAAGACTGCATGGACAAGTATATGAAGCTTCAAAATTGCTATGATTGTTTTTAGAATTCTGTATTTATTTCACCCTGGCTTTAAGTATAGCCTATTGACATCTGTGTTGTTCTTGATTCCTTGGTCTTGCCAGCTACACAAGGTTTGACAAGGAATGAGAAAAATAAAGCTAGTGGGATGAAAAATATGCTGTACTTGTATCATACTTGTTTGTTCTTGTTTGTCCAGATTGTAGGCTAGTAAGCAAACCAGTTATAAGAGAGTGGAGAATAGGTTTGACTGCAAGGGGTGTGAGGGATGTCTAACTTTTTTTTTAAATATCCATTTTGTCTGTATAAGACTATGCTTGTTTGAAAGTATTAACAGATAATGTGTAAATTAATTAATTTGTTTTCTTTTAATTTAGCTTGTGAAACTGCCATGTCAGACAAATATAATAACCATCTTGGAATCATACGTAAAGCATTTTGCCATTAATGCAGCTTTTTCAGCCAATGAGAGATCCCGACACCCTCAAATGACTTCACATACCAACCTGAATCTCCATTATATTCCACCAGAAAAAAAGTAAGCAAACACTATTTAATTTTATGTCTAAAGTGTATAAAATGGAAAGATTAACTTAATTTCAACTAATTAGGTATTAGAAAGCTTAATAAATTTATATTTATCTATTTATAGTTTTGCATTCACTTCACTTTGTATAAAGGAACAATAATGCTGTTCTTTTAAATAAGTAATATAACCATTTAATAAGGCAACTATATTCATATTTTAACTTTTTTCCAGCTACATTTGCCTAATTCTCAATTTTCTATAATACGGTAGTACAACTTTTTTTCATCAACTTTTTATTGATATAACATGCATTTCTTGTTTGTTTGTTTGTTTGTTTGTTGATTGATTGATTGATTGATTGATTGATTGATTGATTGATTGATTGATTGTCTAAATTTCTATACCGACCTTCTCCCTTCCGGGACTCAGGACGGTGTACAGGCAACAATAAAATCACAAGTAAAAAACATAGAAACCTTTAAAAATACATTAAATGATAAATAGCCTGTCTTAAAACCTTGTTAAAATCCCTGCTAAAAATCCATTCAAAACTATACCATTTAAAACTATGCCAGTTAAAAACTATGCCAGGCCGGCCCCATGAAATAAATAAGTCTTTAAGGCCCGACGGAAAAGGCGCAGGTCTGTGATTGTCCATAGGTCAGGGGGTAGGTCATTCCAGAGGGCAGGAGCAGCCACAGAGAAGGCTCTCCCCCTAGGGGTCGCCAGCCGACATTGCCTGGCTGACGGCACCCTGAGAAGGCCCTCTCTGTGGGAGCGAACTGGACGGTGGAAGGTATTTGGTAGCAGGAGGTGGTTTTGCAAATAATCAGGTCCCTTGCCATGGAGCGCTTTAAAGGTGGTTACTAATACCTTGAAGCGCACCCGGAAAGCCACAGGCAGCCAGTGCAGCTCGCGCAGGAGAGGTGTCACGTGGGAGCATCTAGACGCTCCCAGAATCCCCCGCGCAGCCGCATTCTGAACTAACTGGAGCCTCCGGGTGCACCTCAAGGGAAGCCCCATGTAGAGAGCATTGCAGTAGTCCAGACGGGAGATGACGAGGGCTTGAGTGACCATGCGTAAAGCGTCACGATCCAGAAAGGGGCGCAACTGGCGTATCAGGCGAACCTGATAAAAGCCTCCCTGGCCACGGCTGTCATATGGTCTTCTAGAGACAGCCGAGAGTCCAGGAGGACACCCAAGTTGCGAGCCCTCTCTGTAGGCGCCAATGACTCGCCCCCAATAGCCAGAGATGGTACCAACTGGCTATATCGTGACGCCAGAAGCCACAGCCACTCAGTCTTGGACGGATTGAGTCGGAGCCTGTTTCTCCCCATCCAGACTCGCACGGCCTCCATGGCATAGTTGGGGTGGTCCGGGGTAGAGATGTACAGCTGAGTATCAGCAGCGTACTGATGGAACTCTACCCCGAAACCACGGATGATCTTGTCCAATGGCTTCATGTAGATGTTGAACAGGAGAGGCGAGAGGACCGACCCCTGTGGCACCCCACAAGAGAGGCACCTCGACATCGACCTCTGCCCTCCTGCCAACACAAATTGCGACCAGTCGGGAGATGTAGGAGGAGAACCACCGTAGAACGGTGCCCCCCACCCCCACCCCCTCCAGCCGGCGCAACATGATACCATGGTCGATGGTATCGAAAGCCACTGAGAGATCTAACAGGACCAGGATAGAGGAACAACCCCTATCCCGAGCCCTCCAGAGATCATCCACCAATGCGACCAATGCCGTCTCCGTGCTGTACCCAGGCTGGAAGCTGGACTGGCGCGAGTCCAGATAGACAGTTTCCTCCAGGTGCTGAGGGAGCCGCCACGCCACAACACTCTCAACAACCTTCGCAAGAAAGCGGAGGTTGGAGACAGGACGGTAGTTGGCCAACACAGCCAGGTCCAGGGAGGGCTTCTTGGGGAAGGGCCTCACCACCGCCTCTTTCAAGGCAGCCGGCAGGAACCCCTCACTCAAAGAAGCATTGACAATTCCCTGGAGCCAGCCTCGTGTAACTTCCCGGGAGGCCAGTACCAACCAGGAGGGACACGGGTCTATGATTCTTATACATATTTCTAAACTACTCTTCATTAGAGGTAGTCTTCTACTTACAACTCTAATGGACTCTGCCAATTATGGTTATAAGTCATGTCAGTCATAAAGTGAGTCATCCAAGTTACTGACCCAGTTTTACAACCTTCTTTGTAGTGGTCATTAAGCAAATCCATGATCATTAAGCAAATATGCAGTTATTAAGTGAACCCATTATTCCCTATGGGGTGTTTTTTCCAAAACCAGGATGTAAAGGCCAATTTTTCACAAATACATCATAAATAGCAGTCACATGACTACAAGATGCTGCAAAGAGCTATAAATGTAGATCAGTTTCTGAGCACTCAAAATGTAGTCAAATGACTTGGGGGGGGGAGTTTGTCAGCCATCATAACTTCAGAACTGGGTCTAAGTACCTTATGGGGGCGCTCCATCACAACTTCAAAAGGTTGCTAAAAAACTGATTGGAAGCCAAGGAGAACGTATATTCCTTTTTTTCAGTTCTAGCCCAAATCATTCCATCGCTTTTGAGTTCCATCCAAGGAAAATTTCCCAAAAATTTAATTCTATCAAAATCACTGCATTTTCTCTTTTCTTTTCATCTAAACTATTATTTGTTCTTTAACTTTTATTACATTAGTATACTTTATTTAAAATTATTGAATATTTTTAAAGTCATTTCATTAATCTGCAAAAATCAGGCTTTAGAAGGGAAATATGAAAAAAAATCAGGTCATATAGTACTCAGGTTAACTAACACATATACTGTTGGGAGCAACTTTCAATTCTTTAAAGTAGGAAAAACATTTTAAAAAATTGTCATTCCATTGTAGCTATCTGGGCATTATTTTTCACTTGTTTCCATTTGAGTGCTTCTGACCCCAAATAGACACTTGACCTAATAGTAATAGTAATACCAAAAACAGTATGAGACAGTATAATAGTTGCCTTAGACAAGAAAGACAGCATACAAGTTTGATAAATAATACTGATTGTTATGACTTTTTTCTTCAAAATAAATCAAATATTAACAAACTTTATTATATAAAGTACCTATTTCTTTTGTAATCTTATTTTTATAGTGTTGAGTTATGTAAAGAAATGGTGGATGGCCTAAGAATAACCTTTGACTTCACTCTTCCTCTTATTCTACTGTATCCTTATGAGCAAGCACAGTTTAAGAAGGTGACTTCCTCCAAATTTTTTCTACCAATAAAAGAGAGTGTAGCAAATTCTAACAGGTGGGTTGTTATTTTTTTGCATTCCTTTCAAGAAATAGAATGGTTTTAATGGCATTTTTTAAAACCTGTAATCGTAAAACTATAATTTTTACTGCCAGCCAGTAAGCTGAAAGAAGACATTTCAATAATGATAAAGTTACATTGTTACTATTTCAAATGTTCTTTATTGACCTTGTATACTGACCAACAATAACCACTCAACATCCTAGTTCACCGTATTTTTTTATTTGATCAGAAATCAAGAAGAGCTTTCTCCAAGCCCACCTCTTCTGAATCCATCAACTCCACAATCTACAGATAGTCAGCCTGTAACAGGAGAACCTGTAACACCTAAACGCAGAAAAACTGAACCTGAAATCTTGCAGTCTCTAAGGCGTTCTACGCGTCACACCTCCAACTGTGATAGGCTGTCAGAAAGCAGCGCTTCTCCACAGCCAAAAAGGCGGAATATTGAGACTCCTGCTTCAATGCCAAAATTGTTTTTGCATCTTGAAAAAAGTGAGTTCTTTGCTAAGATAACTGATTATGTAAAAAGGAAAAATGATGTAAAAGTGTTTTCAGTTTACTGGTTGTCTTTTAATAAGCTCAGTGAAGCTTTGAGCATGATAAATGTGAGTGCTAATAATGAGCATTTTTCTTTCTTTTTTGAATTTTTTGAATTTTTGACTAAACAAACACAACACAAAAAATCCTCTTTCTTTACATACTGTAGAAAGTGTGTCAGTTGGTTACAAAAACTTTTCATGCATCTCTTCCACAGTCATCACCTATAATTCATATCAAATCATGTATTTTAAATCAAATATATTTATACATATTACTGTCATCATACCTCAATTTTCATATGACTATAATTGTTTAAACGTCCTTCTTCGTAGAATATACCAAAATTTAAAACATAAACACATACTGGCATTTCATTAGATATCTCTAGTATCATTCAATAACACTAGCTCCTTCTGGCCTGTTCTGGCTAAAAATCAATAATATTTAGTAATAAAAATTTCTAATCCTTCTTTCCAAATCACTGTTTACAGTTTATGTCCAATCTCCTTATGTTGTACCTATACATATATATATACACTGTTATCATTATCACATTATCTATTTGGCTATATCCATTATCATAGCATTTCCCCCCCCTAATAATCAAAGCTTAACTAACTTTAGCTTAGTTCTTCTTTATTAGAATATGGAAAGGGGAGTCAGATGAACGGGAACTCTACCCTAGATGGCAAGGTACAGAAGAAGAAAAAACAAAGGAATTTATGGATTTAAAGAGAGAAAGCTTACAAGTAACACCATTGATGACACCACTGATAATTAAAGATAAGCTGATTATCTTATCTTATCTTATTATATTGGTTATATCATATATAACAAAAAAATTCTAATCTTCCTTTCATAGGTACCATTTAATATTCATATCCAATTACTACTTGTCAAACCAATACATATAAATACATTATCGTTATCAATTATTTATTTAACCATATCTATTGCCACTAAATTTCACTAGGTTTAACTAGTTTTAAGTTGTACACTTTAATCTATTAACCTGTATCTTTCCAATATAATCTCATATCTTTTGCCATTTATGGGATTAATCTTCTAATTATCTCCTTAATCGAAGTTGCATGGACTCCTCTTCACACCTTGTTGCTTATTGAGTCTTTTATATAATCTCGATACCCTCCTTCTGTTTCCTTAATCAGCTTATCTTTAATTATCAGGGGTGTCATCAATGGTGTTACTTGTAAGATTTCTCTCTTTAAATCCATAAATTCCTTTGTTTTTTCTTCTTCTGTACCTTGCCATCTAGGGTAGAGTTCCCGTCCATCTGACTCCCCTTTCCATATTGCACTCTTTCCATTTCCAACCCCAATCCTTTCACCGTAGATGTCAGCAAATTCCATTTCTTTGTATTCATTTTTCTCTTCAGCTTTTAGGACTCTGGCGTCCATTTTTTCCAATTATTAAACATCTCCAACTTCTCCGTCATATTTTACTGTTATCTGCTCTATGTTTTCCAGCTTCTTCTCAATTCTCTCAGATGTATTTAATAAATTCTGAATTTCAAGTATTATCCTTTGCAAAGTTAAAGTTTCTTTCTGATGTTGAATTTGTGCCATTATTTCCAACTGATAAACATTGCTATTCTGGCTTGAAGGGTTTTTACTAGATTAACCACAAATTCACAACGAGATCTTATTTTCGCTTTTCTCTGGTTACTTTAAAAGAACATCTGTATAAACAATTTATGTTCTTCTTATCACTCTCTATAAACAAGCTGTAAAGCTTTGAAGTGCAAAGTTAAAATGCAAGGTGATCAGCGAGGGAAGTGAAAGTGCTTTGTTTCCAATACACAAACCTCCAGCCTCCGAATAGCAGCGCCGTCCCTTCCCTCTGTTGTTACAATCTTTTTTGCATCCTTTTGTATCTTTTTTCGGTAAACAATTTTTATTGGTTTTACAGTATTTGTGGGGAAAAGGTTGTAGGGTTAAAATAACATTTTAGAGGCTTCCATGCCGGAGGTGGTGGCCCTCCCAAAACTTCATACAAATACAATATTTTTTAAAGAAAGCAAAGGGCAAGCATACATATATGTTACATTGTATAATTCATACATTCAATCATGTTTTTCATCGCCATCTAATACAACTATCACAGTAAAATTTCAAATAAAATCATTTTTGAGATCTTAGTCTTTTTGCTATTGATTCTTCTTCTCCCTTCCCATCGACGGGCGGAGCCACCCCCCCCCCCCCCGTTCCCTCTTCTTCGTCTCCTAGGAGTGAGGAATGCTTTTGAAGAAAGGCCTCCGCCTCTCTTAATGTTTTAAGTCTAATTCTGCCTCCTTCCCAAAAGACCAACATTCCTTCTGGCAGCAACCATTTGAACCAAACTCCTTTTTTATATAATTTTTTTGGATAAGAAGGAATATTTCCTTCTTATCTCTCTAATTTTTTTGGGAATTTGTTTCAAAATAGCAACTTCTTTTTCCTGATATTTCAGAGGTTCTCCCCGCTGGGCCCTCAATATCTCATTTATTTTTTATTTTATTTATCGAATTTCTATACCGCCCTCTCTCCCAAGTGGGACTCATCCCTTGTGGACCTCCTTAAAAATTTAATATGGACTTCCCTTGGTACATCACTTATTCTAGCATATGCTGAGTTAATTCTATAAACCAGGTCCATATCCCACCAGAGTTGTTCTTTATTCCTTTTAATATAATCTGCTAAAATTGTACTCATAAGATCTTTAAGATCTTCTCCTTCTATCTCTGGTACGTTCTGGAACCTGAGAAAAAAAGACATTTTTCAAGCTCAATCTTGGTCATATGACCTCCCAATTCTGCGCTTTCCTTCCGAATTTCCTTTACCTCTTCCCTCATCTCAGCTGACCCCCCCCCCAACGCCTCAATTTTTTGTTTATTATCCATTGTATTTCTTTGTGTCTCCAACAGCTCTAGTTTTAAATTTGTCAAGTCATTTCGGATTTCTTGTACATTTTTCATAATGTCCTGAAGCATCTGTTGTCAATTCTGTTGAGTGCTCTCGCCTGTCCCTTCTTTTTGTAACAATGTGGTGATCTTTGTCTGCTGCATAACTGGGCTGGAGCGGGCTGATGATGGAGCAGAAAAGGACTTTGGAATAGGTGGTTTTTTAGAAGCCATTGTTCCGATTATAAGTTCCAATTTGTAGAAAAAAAATGGCGTCAGAAAAGCAGGCAGCCAATGAAGTCCGAGGTGTCGGGACAACCCGAATAAAAGTTCAGTCCGGGTATCACATAAAACCAAGAAAGCCAAAGAAACCAGGAAGAAGAAATTGTATTATCAAAATCAATCTGGATGTCCACGTATTGGGAGAGATATCAAAGGTTTCCCAAGGAGAAATTTAGCTGGATAGTTTAAGATCTTGCAATTTCAAACACCGAAGGAAAAGTTCATAGACAAAGAGAAAGTTTCCAACAGGGAACAAAGAGGAGCCATCTTCCCCGCCTCTCACAGGAAGGAGAGTGAAAGTTTCATTTTCCTATTGCAAAAAGCTTTGATACAATGTTGCAACTGCGATAATGTAGATGCAATTTTTTTAACTGTTGCTATTTCAGGTGGCAGACTAGTTCTCTCATTCTCCCCATTCCTGGGGAGAACTTTTTCAGACACCGCTTTATTCCAAGGGGGGGTCAAAACAGATTAACTCCCCCCTCCGTTCTCCATTTAAAGTTGATTGAAGGTAAAACTCACGGTATTCGCTTGTCCCTCAATTGCAGACCTGAAGATTAGGAAAGATCCTCCAGCCAGCCAGCTTCCAAATCCTTCCATTAATTCCGGATTCCATCGGCGAAAGGGCAAAACCCCCCCTTTCTGCCTCCCGGCTCCTGGGGCGAGGCTGGAAAGACACCCCACCGGCCACCGCCTGGTTGGGGGTTTCCAGTGAGCCGCCCATAGGGCAGGGGATTCCTACAAAAACCCCTGTGCCCCCCCGGGGGGGCCACCAGGACAGCAAGCGGCGGACATGTATCAAACATGTCCGTCACCCACGAAAACCGGAAGTCGAGTCCCCTTTTGTATCTTTTTTATATTCCAAGTTTGAAGGGAAAAAAAGTCAAATTCTTGAGTAAAATAAAGTAGAAAAAGGAAGGAACCCACGCGGAAATGAAAAGGGAGAATTTTAATCCATAGGTTACAAAAATAATTAAAAAAATAGAAGTAGAAAACTTAAACTTGTTTTAAAAGGCTTGCATAGATTCCATCCATGAAAATAACATTTAAAAAGAAAGATAGCACACAGTCCAAAACCATTCAAAGCTTAATTCTGCAGCTTATTTCTTCTGTTCTCAGATTTAATTTAGCTTTAAGTTTTTTGCAGTCAGTCTCTTAAAACGGTAAAAAATCCTCACCAGCTGTAAACACTTTCTCTTTCCGTTTCCTTCCGTTTCGGAGCCGTCACAACTTCATCAGCCTAAGGGCTGAGCTTTTATCACCAGCTAAAAGAACTTCTCCTGGATCAATCAGGGACTTTACGGTGTCCCTGTGATCAGCAGGATGTATTCTTCCCATTCACCATCTCTGCAGGACGTTTTAGGTCTGATTGGGTCACCTAGTGGCAAAAGTATCAGTGGCAATCTCAGAGCACCAAGATCATACATCCGTTTCGTAGCGACGTTGGCTCCTCCTTTCATAATGAACATTTTTCAAAGGCATTGCATATGTACTTTAAGCTTTTATAATAACGCTTATATTACCAATATCGCTATTTTAATAGACTTTGAAACAGGGTGGATTTGATTTAAATCAAGTCAATTTAAATCATGATTTAAATCACTAATAAAAAGGCCTGATGTAAATCAACTCAATTTAAATCATAATTTTTAAAGAGCAACTGTTATCTCTATCCCGCAGCAGCTCCTCCTCTGACCCGCTGTCGACTCACCGGCAGTCCCATTCACTTTAATGGGATAGATGGTGATGCGGCAGTGACACAACGAAGTGAGGGATGTGGCAGGCAGCACGTGAGTGGATGCCCACTAAACAGCCACTGCCATGATCGATCTGAAATGACAGGTTTAATATTATTAAATATCTTTAATATTATATTTATAAGCTGCTTAGAAGGTTTCACTTTCATTTGTACTGCTTGCCCTTCCTCCTCATACTTAGAGCCTGGTGGTATAGTTGCATTTCTCTTCAAACAATCATACAGTTTGTAGTGTACATAGATTTGCAAAACAATGGGATAAAGGAATATTCCTGAACCTTGTTTTATGATTTATCTCATGGTTACTGTGAAATTATGTGAATGCATCAATGCAGTACATGCTATTTCAGCTTACAAAGCTTGGATTCATTGAATGAGTTTACCAAAATTGTAAATATTGCAGAATATACAGTCTCATGCTACATAACTCAGCTCCATTCCATGCTGAATAAACAATTATTAATGTATCTTAAATAAAAAAACTATTTTAGATAGACTTTTATGTCAAAAGCATTTTATTAAAATAAATTTGATTTTTAAAAAATCTGATTTAAATTTTAAAATCTAGGTTTTCCTCCCCATTTTTAAAAAATATTTTTAATTTATCCACCTTGTATTGAGAGGTTAACCTGTGCTTCAGGGTGGATCATACTTAGTATGTTATATTCAGTCCATATTGGATTTGTCATGGGGATTTCTCCTGATATGATTTTTGTTGTAATAATAGCAGTTGCAGTTGATAAAAAGCATGCTTGGGGTATAACAACATGCATTTCAAGTGTCTTCACTCTAATATGATAATAGTTCTAGTAACAAATAATGGAATTTGAGGAGGATGACTCAGAAAAATAAGCAGAGCAATATTTTTCTATGTATTTTGAATGTCGACATATTAGAAACTTTTAAAATTTTTTTAGCAATTGGCAGATTATTTAAACATCAGTTCTGGTCTGATTTTTTTATAGAAGCAGTTGAAACAACTTGCTTTATGCTAATAACTTTGCAGAATCCATTATCGCTTGTCTTTTAGCAAAATAATTTGTCTGATTTGAGCTACTAGCAATGGTTTGCCTTACACATGAAGCCAGTTAGGTAACTTGAGCTAGTCACTTCTCTCAGCCCTAGAAATGAAATGGCAAACCACTTCTGAAAATCTTGCCAAGAAAATTGCAGGGACTAGTCCAGGCAGTCACCAGGAATCCAAAACTGATTCAAAAGCACAAACTCAGAGCGAAGAATTATTAGTGTGTGAGGAATTGAGACACTGGGGGATTTAAAATATTATTAGAAATTATATTTTTATATATTTTGAATATTAGTCAGATACTAATGTGGTTATCACATGTATTTATATAATTGAAATGTTATAAAAATAAGATTGCCTGCGTCAATGGAGAAGCCTGTTTGGGGCAGCGGTTAAAGCACCAGGAGAAACCAGAAGACTGTAGTTCTACCTTGGGCACAAAGCCAGCTAAGTGATCTTTAGCCAGACATACTTTCTCAGCTAGGAAGAAGGCAGTGGCAAACCAGTTCTGAAAATCTTGCCTAGAAAACTGCAAGGAGGAATCCAAATAGTTTCCAGGAGTCATAAACTGTTTTAAAGCATCCACTCACAAAAAGGTCAAAGGAACTTCTTAACAGCTGAATAAGAGTACTTGTCTTTATATATCCATGCATAAAATAATGTCCTACTGTTTTCTTGAAGAAACTCCTGTCCACAGTGGGTCGTCATCTCCTATTACGCTAACCCCTAGCAAAGAGGGTAGTGCAGTATTTGCTGGATTTGAAGGCAGAAGAAATAATGAATTGAATGAGGTAAGCTTTTTTTGACCAAGATTTTGATTCAAGATATGAATCAAAATGCCTTTAAACTAGGAACCTACATTCCTTTTATTTATTTATTTATTTATTCGAATTTATACCCCGCCTTCTCCTTGTTAGGACCCAGGGCGGCGCACAGGCATTATTTAAAAACCACAATAAATACAATATACAACATTAAAATATATTAAATTATTTACCCGTGCTAAAACCCATATTTAAAAACCCTACCAAATTATAATTTATGTATAAAAGTCAGAACGGGGGGCTATCCTAGGCCGGCTTGTTGGAATAAATGCGTCTTAAGACGTTGGCGGAAGAGGCGGAGGTCCGAGGTAGTGCGAAGGTTGGGGGGTAGGTCGTTCCAGAGGGTCGGGCCCGCCACAGAGAAGGCCCTTCCCCTGGGTGTCGCCAACTGGCATTGCCCAGCCGACGGCACCCGGAGAAGACCCTCTCTGTGGGAGCGGACCGGACGAAGGGATAATATCCTCCAGATATTATTGAAATGGAGCTTGTATCATTTTAGTTTAATATGTACTACCCTCTTCCTTTCTAAATATGTTGGATTACAAACAGTTTTGGAAATGGTTCTGATGCAGAAAGAAGAAAGTTGTACAAATTAGGAAGTTTTCTGTTTTCTATATTTTAAACTACTAAGATAAAGATTTTGATAATATTTAGTAGAATCCTGATATGATTTTAAATTAGATTTAGATCAAGGCAAAGTTTATTCTAATTTTATTTTTAGGTGTTGTCATGGAAACTCATGCCAGAAAGCTATCCTCCAGGCGATCAGCCACCACCACCTTCTTACATTTATGGATCTCAACATTTGCTACGCATGTTTGGTAACCTATATGAACTTCTACAATGGTTTTTGTTATAATTTTAATTTATACACTATATTTATTGGAGAATTTTAATTGGGAATTAATTCTGCATTCCTAGCAGGATTTACCGTATTTTTCGGAGTATAAGACACACCGGAGTATAAGACGCACCAAGATTTTGAAGAGGCAAATTACAAAAAAAAGTAGGTAGGTAGATAGAGGGATAGAGAGAGAAATAGAGAGAAATACAGTAGGTAGGTAGAGAGAGAGAGTAGGTAGGTAGGTAGATAAAGGGATAGAGAGAGAGAGAGAGAGAAATAGAGAGAAATACAGTAGGTAGGTAGGGAGAGAGAGAGTAGGTAGGTAGGTAGATAAAGAAATAGAGAAATAGAAAGATGGAGAAATACAGTAGGTAGGTAGGGAGAGAGAGTGTGTGTAGGTAGGTAGGTAGAAGGATAGAGAAAGAAATAGAAAGAGAAATACAGTAGGTAGTAGGGAGAGAGTGTGTGTGTAGGTAGATAGGTAGGTAGAAGGATAGAGAGAAATAGAGAGAGAGAGAAATAGAGAGAAATACAGTAGGTAGGTAGGGAGAGAGAGAGTAGGTAGGTAGATAAAGAAATAGAGAAATAGAAAGATGGAGAAATACAGTAGGTAGGTAGGGCGAGAGAGAGTGTGTAGGTAGGTAGGTAGAAGGATAGAGAAAGAATACAAAGAGAAATACAGTAGGTAGTAGGGAGAGAGTGTGTGTGTAGGTAGATAGGTAGGTAGAAGGATAGAGAGAAATAGAAAGAGAGAGAGAGAGAAATAGAGTAAGTAGGTAAGGAGAGAGAGAGCGTGTGGGTAGATAGAAGGATAGAGAAATAGAGAGAGAGAAATACAGTAGGTAGGTAGGGAGGGAGAGTGTGTGTAGGTAGGTAGGTAGAAGGATAGAGAAATAGAAAGAGAGAGAAATACAGTAAGTAGGTAAGGAGAGACCGAGCGTGTGTGTAGGTAGGTAGAAGGATAGAAAGAGAAATAGAGAGAGAGAAATACGGTAGGTAGGTAGGTAGGGAGAATGTGTGTGTAGGTAGGTAGGTAGAAAGAGAGAAATAGAGAGAAAGAGTGTGTGTAGGTAGGGAGAGAGAGAGAGAGAGAGAATAGGTAGGTAGGTTGATGTTTCCAGGTGTATTTATCCATGTCCTGGAGAAGGATATCGCTGACAAACCGTAAGACTTTGTTTCTGCTGGCACAGAAACAGTTAAAGAGCTTAGAGAGTGTTTTTGCAATCTGCAAGCCTCCCCCAAACAGCCCGTTTCTCCGCGCAAACGGGGCGGTTTTTCTTCAAATAAAAAACATGACTAGCTTTGCAGAGTGCTTCTGGGGGGTGAGGGTAGGGTCAAAAATGAACAAAAAACCCAGCCCATTTATCGCAAAAACGGGCCATTTTTGTGTCAAATAAATTGCATGCATAGCCCTATGGAGGCTTATAGAGTGCTGCTGGGGGCTGGGGGAAGGGGAAACGGCTCATTTCTGCCCTCCCCAGCCCCCAGGAGCTCTCTGGAAGCCTCCATAAAGCACAGCCATTTTGTGTCAAATAAATTGCATGCATAGCCCTATGGAGGCTTATAGAGTGCTGCTGGGGGCTGGGGGAAGGGGAAACGGCTCATTTCTGCCCTCCCCAGCCCCCAGGAGCTCTCTGGAAGCCTCCATAAAGCACAGCCATTTTGGTGAAGGGGGTGGGGTTTTCAGGAGGCTAAAAATGCTGTATTCGATGTATAAGACACACCCAGATTTTCAGCCTCTTTTTAGAGGAAAAAAGGTGCGTCTTATACTCTGAAAAATACGGTAGTTCACTCAGGTACATATATGCAACAGTACTTGTAAATAATCTGATCTATTCAGAAATATAAATCTCTCTTAAGAAGATTTTTTTTAAAAAAAATCGGAACTATATTTCAGTCTAACTCACTTTCCAAATTTTATATTAATTTCTATAAAGCATGGGTGATCTCAGGCCACTTATTAACTGTCAGCACAAATTACTTTAAGATGTTATGGGGGGGAGAGAGAGATAATTGGATGAAGGTAACTGAATGCTTGAAACAAAGATGGAGTATAAAAAGGTGGAACAAACAAATAAGGGGAAGTGTTAGTGGTAACTTGCTTTAAATTGAAAGAAAAACTGTCAAATGGGAAAGGTTGACATTTTTCCCCTTTTTGTTTTTACAGTAAAGCTTCCAGAGATACTTGGGAAGATGAGCTTTTCTGACAAAAATCTAAAAGCTTTAGTAAAGCATTTTGAGTTGTTCCTAAGGTAACCTATGGATAACAGCAAATTTAGAAACCTGAATATTCAAGAGCAGCTAATAACTTGCAGAACAAACGTTTTAGTTATAGGAAAGTTATTTGTTAGATAGCTTATTCATCCTACATGAGAACAGTAGAAGATTCTAATCAGGAAGTTTTAGCTTCTGTAAAAATACTTTCCTTGTAATATTTCAAGTAATTCTCATTTGGCATCTGTAATTAGGACTGGCACATGATTATTAAGTGAAGCAGTGCTAAGGGGAAACTCACCTGACTGAAACTGTGCTGCAATTTTACTCCAGTTGTCTTTTACTTGTACAGTGTCATAAGGTATGATCCCAAAAAGTCAGGTGAGCCCAAAGGGCAGAAAAAGTTTCCAGAACATGAGGAAGCCGAATAAAAGGATAAAATCTTATAGCTCTTTTCCCAATTCCCTACCTTTTGGAATGCTCACCTGGTACTAGGATAATTAGCAAGAAGAGAATTAATGTTTGCATTTACGTTCATTAGAGAGGAAGAGATTACAAGAGAGTAAGCAGGCACACAATGGGGGATATGTACCTAGAGGAATATGCTAGTTCATAGCTGCTTAGGAGGTAAACAAAAAACCTTCTGTGTAAATTGATTAAGGCTTGATAACTTTAGGCAGCAAGTATGAGCTGGCAGAGGAATCTAAGATCACAAAGTTGAATTTGTTAATTTGCAAATATGTCACCACTCTCAGGTAAACCAAACAGGAAACAACCAGATAAACTAATGCTATTTTATTATAATAAATTAACAGAATCCTGCAAGATTCAAAATACAAATTCTCCACCTCCCACCCCCATACACTCACTATTTATGCCCTGGTCAATTAGAGTGGGTCCTTCCTAAGTTTCTACTCACCATTAAGCTCCTCCTCTTGACGTTCTATAGTCAGCATCTTCTCCTGTCTTCCCTCAAGGTTATTCCCACATACCATTATAAATTAGCACTTTTTGTAGTGATATGGTATGCTGCAGAGAAAAGTGGCTCAGCAAGAGATAGCTTATTTAGGCAATCTTTCCACTCTGCAAGCAGAGAAAAAGGAGGCAAAAGGGTCAGGCCCAGGATAACAACAAACCAGTAACTGATTATAATGATGAACACATAATTGAGAGAGAGAGCCTGCAAACGTAAATATGGGCATTGGTCACAAAATTACCTTTTCATCACTGTTATAACTGAACGGTTGCCAATCAAGGTAGTCAGTAAACAAAGACTACTTTTATTCTGTAGAAGAGATTGACAGAAATTATGCGGCAGACATATGATTAAAGAGACATTTCAGTGTAGGTAGCGCTTGCATATACAGTAGATTAGAAAGATAATTGTTTTTCCTGTATTTCTTAAAAGAAGGTGTTCACGTGAAAAGAATATAGTTTTATTCATACTGTTAGTTCATGTAATGCAATAACCACCTCCTGCAGGTTCATTGCAGATGTATATTTAGGATCTATTTTTTCATATAGAACAATAAACCTGCCATTCAAAATTAATATATCTTAATTCTGCAGCACTGAAACAGTCCTACTGACAAATGCCATATAATGTATAATGTCTGATTTTCTCAGTTTTCTAATAAAATATTTAGGAATATTTGTAGAAAAAAATTATTGTTAGGTAATATAACTTTCAGTAATAGCCTGTGACCACTAGTCTGTACTAATATGCAGATAATATCGTTCCAGTCTGGATCACTACCGCAAACAAAACGTTCTTGTAATGTATTGGATTAGGATTTTTATTTTGAAGTTTGTGTGCTGAAAAAAGCATTTAATCAAGAAGTATAAAATTATAATACTATCTAATTATTTTAGTTTCAAATGAGTTACATAAATTAGAAAAATATGTAAAATCTGTTCAAATAATGATCCTACTTTTTAACAAAAGCATTTCCAGAATTATTTCAGTGGATTACTTGCAATTGTTCAAAGTTCAAAAATAGATCCTGTTGGATATAATGGGAACCACACCCAATTAACCATTTATAAGATTTATGGCATAGGGTTCTTTGTACATAGTTAATTTATAGCACTTTTTTCAGAAGCATTTTAAGAGTGTTTTGGATAATTTAACCTAACAAATAATCATGCATATTTTACTTCTACAGGTTCCTAGCTGAGTATCATGATGACTTCTTTCCGGAGTCAGCTTACGTAGCAGCCTGCGAGGCCTATTATAGCACCAAAAATCCACGTGCTATCTACTGAAACTGTGGATGCAGTCAGTTGTACAAACTGGGCACGTTCCATGTCTCCTATTTTATTGCATCACTTCAAGATCAAGAAAAATTGGAAGATATTATAATATCACAAAGGCTTTCTACAATGTTTTTTTGACATAAAGAAAATTTCATTTCAGAGCTATGCTGATGTTGCATTTCTAGCACTCGCCTGATAAATGAAGCTCTGCATTGACTGTTAATGCATAGAACTGCATACAAATAAAATAGGAAAAAGGAAGGGATGCATTAGAAACAGACTTCAAAAGAACTAATTCATCCTATGTTCCACATTATTATAGCCTTGCTTCAGACTGACCTCTCATCATTTCTATTTAAAAAGTGAATGCAGTTGCAAGTTGTTCATATTTGGGATTTTTTTCTATGAAATCTGTAAGAAACCACTTCTATGTTAGTATCCTTTATGTCTCAAGTGATTTAAGTATGAGGGATGGACATGTGGATACTGTCAAGGAAGCACTAATTCTCTGTAGGTCCATTTCACAGTGACCAAATAGCTTTGATTGGAATTAATAAATCCCATATATTGTTTGAATTGCTTTAGGGGGTTAGGGGTTTTTTGTATTTAAGAAGAGGATAGACTTCATAATTTTTGGAAGAAAGAATGATGAAGTGATAGTTACTTGGTAAAATTTTGGATCTGGAAATACTTGAGTTTTATTTCATTTTAATTTTATAGTTCTTGCTTGTAAATCAACTAGAATTTATTTCTGAAAGTAAGAGAAGAATCAGAATATTTATTCATGTTAACAAAACCTAACTGGTTTCTAAACTGGAAGAAGCTGATAAACATGGAAGAGTCATGCTATCATTCAGTTAGTCCGGCCTTTTACAGCACATCTTGAGAAGTCAATAATTTCTCTAGGATTATTATGGTCAACTCATCTGAAACATTGCAAATTTAATGTGATTGCATGAGGCAAGCTAACTAGAAGAGGGGTCCCCAATTCCTGGGTCAGGGCCCATTACCAGGCTGCGGCCTGTTCAAAACTGGGCTGCGGGAAAGATGGGCAAGCATGTGTGAAATTCCATTTGTGCGAATAGCAAGCAAGTATGCATATGAAGCTCCATTAGCATGAGGGGAGAGCATTTGGGCTCATGCAAAGCTCCATTCATGGAGCTTCAAGCACAAGCACACTGGGCTAGCAAGCTGGAAAGGTTGGAGACTGCTGAAATAGAATACTTCACATTGTACTCTGCCAATTGGATAATTGAGCCTCATGAAGCAATCCTAATAAGTAATGGCACCCTAATGGTCTTATTTTAGAAATTCAGAGCATAAGCTCAAGTAGTTAATAGTTAAGAATAGGAATAACAGTTGTGATCTCTGTGATGATATGGACTATAACTGTAACTCCAACAAGCAGAGCCAAATGTTGAAAAATCTCAGCCCAGAAATTGTAGAAAAAACATTTTGTTGATACTAGTCTTCAACACTCAGGTCATGCTTTGTAATGCCTGCCATTCAGCTTCCAAATTCTTCCTGTTACATAGAGAACTTTAAAAACAAGCATGCTAATATAAATGGGTGCAATTATCTTAATACCTTTAAATAATAGGTGAATGGACACCTGTTAAAAATGTGCGACCAGCTCTAATTTGTGAGCTGTTATTTTGGTGCTAAATTCAGTATAAATGTGTTGGTTGATTGATTGCATGCATTACTTTTTTGACATAAGTCCTAAATCTTAAAACAAATTTAGACTTTGGGTTGCAGCCTTGTGAGTGAAGCATTTATTAAGTTTGGTGTGAAATACTGTTTTAAAGATATTAAATATTAATGTTATATGAATGTAGAATAATAAATAACATTTTTATCATTCTGTTTTCAGCATGTTTGAATGCTAACTACTGTATTTTATTGCATCCAAATCATGCATAGTATCAGGCATAAATAACCAGTATTCACTAAGTTCAAAACACAGAAGAATTTGTTGTTGTTACCTATACACATGGTAAAATCAAGAATCAAGTTAACTAACACTCAAAGCTAGATTGGTACCAGATAAGAGTCAAGAGGCGTGGAAGGGGGGAGGGCTGAACTTGCATCTTTTATGACAACACAGTGACTCCAAACTGATGATAGTTTAACTGTGCCTTCCAGCTCAGCCCACTTTTCTCCTACATATCATAATTTAAACCTACAATAGGTAAATCCATGCCCTGACTCAATCCCTTATAGCTGCTTTAGATGGGAAGGGGAAGCATATTTATGCTCAGGAACACAAAATACTTTATGTGAGTTCAGCATTTGAAAATACTTCATTCCATCTTTCTTATTTGATGTCCAATATATTCATTTTTCTTAGCTGTGGTCTCACTTTCATATGTCTATAGTATGCAATGGTAAGTACATTCACCCACAAAGATGTATCACATATATACTGAGGTAAGATTTATTACAGGCAGAAATGGCTGTTTTCTGATTAAGCTGTTAATGTTACATTAATACATGTCATTCAAACATCACAAAAATAAATATGAGTATACTGAAGCTTTATAATGATACTTGGTTGTTCAGCCTTACTAGAGGAATGGTTCTACTTGACATATTGAGCCAATTATTTTTAGAAACTTTTAAAATGTAATGATAGGTGGTACAAACGTGTGACAATAAGGTAGATATGCTATTTGAAAGGAGTTTCACAGATAACTATTTTGGCATAAGGCACAAGGCCAAAATGTTTTAGAATAGGTATTTTATTCTTCTGCAAGATAAGCATCACTAGTATAGATAAATGAAGCCTCTGTTTTAGTGTACATGGCTATGGAAGTTGGAAATACTTTTCATTATACTTGATTACACTCAGCTGGCATGTAATTATGTTCTCATCTTTTTAGAAATAATCCACTTACACTGGATGGAAAATCACAGGTAAGAATTATGACAAATATAGTAAAACCTATCTGACATCTGCACTAGCTATCTAGAATGTGTGCATTCACACATACACATATCCTGCATGTTAATAACAGATTTGGGCAAGAGAAATTGCAGAAAGTATACCTAAGGCTGGGGTTATAATTAGCATACTGTAAACTGTAGATCAGGGGCATCAAACTCTATTTCATTGAGGGCCACATCAGGGTTGTGTTTGATCTTGGGGTGGGGAGCAGGGTGGACATAGCCAGCTTGATGTAATTTGTGTTGGGGGTGCCTGTGGTGGCCCAAGTGGTCTGCCAGTTACAATGAGCTCCCGAGTTCTGTTTTTGGCTGCAAGGGCCTCCTGCAACCTTCTGCCAAATAAAACGGAGCCCTCCCAAGCTCCATTTTCATTGACAGAGGCGCCACCGGCCAGCCCTTCACTGTTTCCAGGGTGGTCCAGATCTAAGCACTTTGTGGGTTGGATCCATGCCCTGGGTCTTGGGTTTGACACCCCTGCCATAGATTAACAAAAGATTTGAATAAATATGAATAAGACCAGTCTATCCCATGTTAGCTTTTTTGGAATATTTATTTAGAAACTAAATAGAAAAATATTCAATTGAATATCACTTTTACTGTATTTTAATTTGCAGAGAATTGTAATATAATTTAATTTTTTGGAGAAAATACATGAGTTCAGAATATAAGAGTCTATGAAAGAATTACATATATCTGATCCAAATTTGTTCCCTAGTCTACATAATAAGAATAGGAACTCTAAAATTTGGGTGCATTGATGTTTCAGAAAATTAGCAACATCTGTGAGAATGCAGAATCTCCTTATTGCTTAATGCAAAAATCAGTGATCTTGGATCATCATGAATCTGTAGGCAAGTTGTACTTTTACATTTTAAAATACTTGTTTCCTGTTATCAGTGTGTTCCAATTATAACTGCATGGTCTATATCAGGGGTGTCAAACCCAATTTCATTGAGGGCCACATCAGGGCTCTAGTTGACCTTGGGGTGTCAGGTGGGTGTGGCCAATTGGGTGGGCATGGCCAGCTTGACGCCACTCCCCAAACTACTGGCATGTTTCCTCTTCACATTGACCAGGATGACCCCGCGGACCTGATCAGACCACATCACAGATGGATCAAGCCCGAGGGCCTTGAGTTTGACACTCCTAGTTTATATGCTTTTAAGAATCTTGAAAAATTGGATATGATCCAGACAACTGGTAATAATTTGTCATGAGCCAATTGACTGTTTCCTTCTCTAGTTCTTGTGTTCAAAAATAAATGTATACAATTGTAAAATGTGTGAATTGTTATCTTCTTGCCTGTACAAAAAATAGACCTTAAGTGAATTGATGCTGTTTGGAGAAGGGGAACCTGGAAATATTGAATCGAAGTAAATGTGAAGAAGCAGCTGTACTAAGTAGGCAAAATAACGGTTTAAGAGCTATGATCATTTGAGGAGGGGGGTATGTTTCAGGCTGCTTTGCCCAATGGCTAACAGAATTAAAGGAGAGCATCTCCTTCAGCGCTTAAAACTGGTTCACTGCAATAGCTGCCAGATAAGATAAATACAACACAGAAAATAAGTCAATTTACTATACCATTTAAAGGAGTTGGACTAGAAGCTGGAAGATGGAGTTCTAATTGTGTCTTAGGCATGGGGGCCAAATAGGTGATTGTGCACCAATCATTCTGTCTCAGCCCTAGGATGAAAGCAGTCACAAATTATTTTCAAAAAAAGGTCATGTAATTCCAGGTGTCAAGCAAAGCTTGAAAACAGAGGCAGAAAACAACTTATAGAAAGCTCCTTGTATTGTCTCCAAAGTCAAAATAAAAATTGACTATGACAAAATGATACATGGAATAGCAATTTTACAATGCTTCCCTATGAAAGGGGCTATTTTTTTAAATTCAGAAGCATGTAGATTTGCTATTGGTCACCACAACTGAAAAATAATCCTGTGTAGCACAGTGAA
Organism: Rhabdophis nuchalis; assembly: GCA_039707465.1. Taxonomy (NCBI): domain Eukaryota; kingdom Metazoa; phylum Chordata; class Lepidosauria; order Squamata; family Natricidae; genus Rhabdophis; species Rhabdophis nuchalis. The sequence goes on from CM077651.1 coordinate 45,183,863, forward strand.
AATGTTTAAAACTATCCCCCCCTCCACACAGTAGATGGGGACTCTAATGTTGATACAAACTCTTCCAGGATGATCCTGTGTACAAATAACAGACTAGTAGAAGTGTTTAGTAACTTGCTCATAATGGTGCTGCAAAGTCCCAGATCTTTAAGAATTGGATGCAGAGTTTTACAACCATTAGCGGTGTGAATCTTCGTAGGCTGTTCTGATGGAAAACTAGATATTTTAGCCACAGCTATTATGACGCTGAAGTGAGAGTTCATCTATATAAATAAAAATGTAAAATAGTTTGTACGAATCCACTAATCTCAAAAACTACTGAACCGATTTACACCAAACTTTCACACAATGTTCACAAGGCAGTCCGATAATAGAATACGTACTCATTTTGTGCCTAGCACACGTGTGTCGTGTGCAAGGTACACAAATGTAAAATGTACCCACTGATCTGGTTTTCACTTCCCTGTAACTCCTCCCACCAACAGTCATTTCCTCAGCCACGTATGGAGGCCTCTTAGGGCCAAAAAGGCACTGGGGTAGCAAACTCCCAGGTGACCCATAGAGAGAGAGAGAGAGAGGGAAAAATATAATTTAATAAAAGAGGGACTAGGGGAGACAGGATAGCAGCCTTCCAATATCTCAGGGGTTGCCACAAAGAAGAGGGAGTCAAGCTATTCTCCAAAGCACCTGAGGGCAGAACAAGAAGCAATGGGTGGAAACTAATCAAGGAGAGCAGCAACTTAGAACTGAGGAGAAATTTCCTGACAGTTAGAACAATTAACCAATGGAACATCTTGCCTCCAGAAGTTGTGAATGCCCCAACACTGCAAGTCTTCAAGATGTTGGATAGCCATTTGTCTGAAATGGTATAGGGCAGTGATGGCTAACCTTTTTTGGCTCATGTGCCCAAAGCAGGTGAAGTGCAGGGGCGATGTGCACAGGTGTGCCACATCCATAATGCTATGTGCATGACCCCCTGCATGTGGCATGCTTTTTACGTCCTCCCCAGGCTCCAGAGGCTGGGGAGAGTGAAAACAGCCTTCCCCCACCTCCAGAGGGCAAAAAACGGCCTCAAAAGAAGGCCTAAATCATCTGGCCAGAGCACACATACACACTGAAGCTGACAGGGCAATGCCTCGTGTGGCCTAAGAAATGGTTCCGTATGCCACCTGTGGCACCCGTGCCATAGGTTCGCCATCATGGGTATAGGGCTTTCTGCCTAGGCAGGGAGTTGGATTAGATGACCTCCAAGGTCCCTTCCAACTCTGCTATTGTATTATTGTATTACAGTAGGTAGGTAGGTGGATAGATAGATAGGGAGAAACACGGTAGGTAGGTAGGTAGGTAGGTAGGTAGGTAGGTAGGTAGGTAGGTAGGTAGGTAGGTAGGTAGAGGGAGAAAGGAAGAAATACAGTAGGTAGGTAGGTAGGGGGTTAGGGAGAAATACAGTAGGTAGGTGGGATAGATAGGGAGAAATACAGTAGGTAGGTAGGTAGAGGGATAAATAGAGAGGGAGAAATACAGTAGGTAGGTAGGTAGAGGGAGAAAGGAAGAAATATAGTAGGTAGGTAGGTGGATAGATAGATAGGGAGAAATACAGTAGGTAGGTAGGTAGGGGGATAGATAGGGAGAAATACAGTAGGTAGGTAGAGGGATAGATAGAGAGGGAGAAATACAGTAGGTAGATAGGTAGGTAGGTAGGTAGGTGTATAGATAGATAGCGAGAAATACAGTAGGTAGGTAGGTAGGTAGAGGAATAGAGAGGGAGAAATACAGTAGGTAGGTAGGTAGAGGAATAGAGAGGGGGAAATACAGTAGGTAGGTAGATAGAGAGGGAGAAATACAGTAGGAAGGTAGGTTGGGGGCTATATGGTGGTTGTGTGTATGTGTGCAGGTGTAGATCTACACACAGATTGGTTGGCCATTTAACCAGACTGGGCCACAGCAACGCGTGGCCAGGTATAGCTAGTTTTTTATAATAATGAATTATCTGGGGCAGCAAAGATGAGTAGATGATTGTTAGAAGAAAAGTATTTTGTTTTATTCAAGTCCTGTCACTTGGAAGAACCTACTCTGACTAGCTGACTTTCTCCTATAAATCAGGAACTTGGGGGTGTTTAGCCATGATGGTCTCATTGGCATAATTCCAGCATGAACAATAACCATAATTGCTTAAAAGCATAAAGGCATAAACAATTAACATCTGAACAATTAAAAACATGTGATGTTAAATTGTAATATATATTTACATCTAGCTAGCATATTCTATAAGCTGAGACTATGGAAATGGCATGGGGCTGTCCTTGAAGAGCACCCGGAGGCTCCAGCTGATCCAGAATGCGGCTGCGCAGGTTGTCATGGGGGTACCTAGGCGCTCCCATGTTATACCCCTTTTAGGCAGCCTGCACTGGTTACCGGTTGTCTTCCAGGTGCGATTCAAGGTGCTAATTATGATCTTTAAAGTGCTCAATGACTTAGACCCAGGGTACCTGCAAGACCACCTACTGCCACCGGTAGCCTCCCACTGCCCAGTACGATCCCACAGAATTGGTCTCCTCAGGGTGCTGTTGGCCAGGCAATGTAGGTTTGCGACCCCCAGGTGGAGAGCCTTCTCTGTGGGAGTGCCTTCCCTTTGGAATGAGGTGCCCCCGGAGCTTCGCATGATCCCCGACCTCCGGTCCTTCCGGCATGCCCTAAAAAGTTGGCTTTTTCAGCAAGCCGGCCTGGCCTGAATGAAATAAATTATTAATTGTAATTGTTAATTTTAACATAATTTTAAATTTAAATTGTAAATTACTCAATTCAGTCATTGGATTTCTTATTTAATCTTTTTAAAAATTTTGTAATATGTGTTTTTATGTTGTACGCCGCCCTGAGTCCTTTGGGAGAAGGGCAGCATGTAAGTCCAATAAACTGAACTGAACTGAATGTTTCTGGTACCAGGAATTTAGCAGTGCTTTGTGCTTCCACTAAGTGCAAAGTAAATTATTATTTCAATAGTTAAATGAAAGAAACATAGTGTAAGTAGCAACCCCTAGCTTGGCTGATGTTGAAAAGCTAAGAGGGCTGTGTAATTCTTGGATGGGAGACTACTAAAGAAATATCAGGGCTGTGAAACTTGGGCTAAGCTGTTTTTCTTTAAATCTGTTTTGTTATCTAAATTAGTGGTCACTAACTGGTGATCCACAAGAAAATTTTTGTGGTCCGCAGAAAAATTATTTGCATTTTTATATTGCACTAAATACTATTTATCTTTTTAAAAGATTCGTATTAGTGGTCCACGAGATTTAAAAGTATGAATGTAATGGTCCCTGAGATTAATGTGATATGTCAAAAAGAAAAACCTCAAAGCTCTGCATGTTTTAATAATAATAATAACAATAACAATAACAATAACAATAATAATAATAATAATAATAATAATAATAATAATAATAATTATTATTATTATTATTATTATTATTATTATTATTATTATTATTATTATTATTATTATTATTATTATTATTATTATTATTATTATTATTATTATTATTTTAATTTATCGACCACTCTCACTCCCCGAAGGGACTCGAGGCGGTGCACAGGGGATTTAAAAATACATATATAAAAACACAAGCATAAATACAATTTAAAATGAATTAAACTTAACCCTGTGCTAAAATCCCAGACCAACTAAAATTAGACCCCTAAAAAACCCTAATAGAGCAATTCAGTTACCCCAAGCCAGCCAGGCAGAAAAAATGAGTTTTTAGTTTTTGACGGAAGGAGCGGAGGTCCGTAGTTGTTCTAATTTCGGGGGGAAGGTCGTTCCAGAGGGTCGGGCCCGCCACAGAGAAGGCTCTTCCCCTGGGTGTCGCCCGCTGGCATAGCCTAGTGGATGGCACCCGGAGAAGTCCCTCTCTGTGGGAGCGAATCGGCTGCAGGGATGTATGGGGCAGGATGCGATCCCGCAGATAGCTAGGTCCCATGCCATGGAGCGCTTTGAAGATGATAACCAGCACCTTGAAGCGCACCCGAAAGACGACAGGCAGCCAATGCAGCTCGCGCAGGAGCAGTGTTACATGGGAAAACCTAGAGGTTCCCATAACTGCCCGCGCGGCTGCATTTTGGACAAGCTGCAGTCTTCGGGTGCACCTCAAGCTCCCAGGTGGCCCATATAGAGAGCATTACAGTAGTCCAGTCGGGATGTCATGAGTGCATGAGTGACTGTGCAAAGGGCATCCCGGCCCAATAGGGGACGCAACTGGCGGACCAGGCGAACCTGGTAAAACGCCCTCCTGGCTACGGCCATCATTTGATCTTCCATGGACAGCCGTGCATCAAGGAGGACGCCCAAGTTGCATGCCCCATCCACAGGGGTTAGATGTTCGCCCCCTATGGCCAGTGATTGAGTCAACTGGTTGTACCGGGATGCTGGGAACCACAGCCACTCGGTCTTGGACGGGTTGAGTCTGAGTCTGTTCCTTCCCATCCAGGCCCGCACGGCTTCCAGGCACTGGCACATCACCTCTACGGCATCGTTGGGGTGGTTTGGGGTAGATATATACAGCTGCGTATCATCAGCGTAGAGATGGTACTCTACCCCAAAACCACAGATGATCTCGCCCAGCGGCTTCATATATGTGTTGAACAGGAGAGGCGAGAGGACCGACCCCTGAGGCACCCCACAAGTGAGGGGTCTCGAGGTCGACCTTTGCCCTCCTGCCAACACAAATTGCAATCGACCGGAGAGGTAGGAGGAGAACCACCGTAACACGGTGCCCCTCACCCCCAACCCCTCCAGCCGATGCAATAGGATATCATGGTTGATGGTATCAAAAGCCACTGAGAGGTCTAATAGGACCAGGATGGAGGAACAACCCCCATCTCTGGCCCTCCAGAGATCATCCACCAACGCGACCAATGCCGTCTCGGTGCTGTGCCCGGGCCGGAAGCCGGACTGGCGCGGGTCCAGATAATCAATTTCCTCCAGATGACGGGGGAACTGTTGTGCCACCACACTCTCTACAACCTTCGCCAAAAAGTGAAGCCCATCACCCCAAATATACTGGCTATTGAGGAAATTTATTTTTTCTACCTATTGTGAAATTAACATGAGACAATCTAGAAAATTTTGGTAATGTTAGGTTTTTCCATTCTGTATTCTCATCAGCCATACTGTTTGAAAGACTGCACTACAAATAAATATTTGTAGTGCAGTCTTTGGCACTACAAATAAATATTTACAGTTTAATGTAAAGTTCATTTACTGGTGTTCTAGAAGAACCTGGTGCTTATAATGGCAGATACTCTTTTTAAATTTATAACTGCTATATTAAAGTATCTACTGATTCTAATAATAGAGAAATGCTCTATGACTGTCGGATGGAATAATCAGTTACATTGCCGGCCATCAGCTATTAATGGATGTCAAGATTACCAGAGTAATAAATAATTCATCCATGAGCCATTTTTATAGCATCTTCATTTTTCATATTTTGCTTCTTTGTGGTGATCATAGCATATCCAGCACCTACTTTTAATAGAGGACTAAAATGTCCTTGGTAGAGCAATAAGATTTCTTATTTATCCACTCATACATTTATATATAGGATTATTCAAATAAAGTAGAAATGTAATGTTGAGCTTATTGCAGAGGGGGTATAAAGACTATGACAGTATTTTATCTTTTAATACAATTTCAAATGGTCAACAACTGGCTTCTTTAAGTGCTTTCTCTCCCCCACCAATCATGCTGACTAGGGCTATCTTGAACTGGAAAGGTCATGGAAGAGAATGCAGATGTCCATGCACCACACTTTGCCTGCCTGGTTCATCTGAAAGTCACACACAAGCACCATTACTGTGACCTCCAACTCCTATCTATAGACAGTGAATACCAGGACAAAAAGAGTTTTTTTACATTAGACTCTCCAGTGACAGTTGTCTTATAATAGGAATGGAGCAGGCACTTAATTACTAGCTCCATGTAACTTTTCTCTGCCCAGACTATTAACTTTGGTGAGATGTTGAGCCAATCTCCAAGTTGAGAGAGAGGATGAGGAGTAATTCTGTATCTATCGTCCTTGACAGATTGTCTGGCCTATCTTTGTGTACCAAGGTGAACGATTTCTGACAGGGAACAAAGAATGTAGAACTGGCTTTGGGAATAGGGATAAAGGAGCTCTGAGAAAGATGAAAGAAACTCAAAATAATTCTGCCTCAATTTTGTTTAGTGGAATCTGCATAAGATGGAACTAACGGAAAGTTGGTTAAGTCTTCAAGATTCTTATTCTAGCATACTACAATAAAGAATATTCTGGAATTCCTATTGCGCTTTTATTAAACTGGGCTTTATTAATCTGAAAAGATGACAACTGCCAAAAGAAATACATGAATAGTTCTATTGCCTTTTAAAATTATCATTATTTCATAAAAATTCCACTTATACCTTAGTATGCTCTTGTTTCAGTTATATTTTCCATTGGGCATTGTCCTTTGTTTTATTTATTGCCATGGTACTTGCTTCTAGTGGGAACTAATAAATGATGCTTGCATCCACAAGTTTGCATTCTGCCAGCCGTCTTTATCTTCATTACAAAATGTAGCTTGATTGACATCCCAAAAAGGTTTGGTACTATGCAGGAGATTTCCAGTTCTTTGTTCTGATAAGTAAAAAACATATTTTGTTCCATATTTAAACATCTAGTCAATATGCCATTTTAGATTACTCCTGTTCTGTGTCTGGCTTTAAAAATGTTGATAAACCTGCCTTTATGCCAGCCCAAGATATCTTGCTTATAAGATGAATGACAAGATGTTGACTTATTCTGTTTCATGTACAGAAGTTCTGTCAATTCAATTAAGATTTGGTCCAGAATATTAAGATATATTCCATTTATCTTCAGGGCAGCAGCAGAATAGTCAGCATCTTACCACCATGCCATTTTCACCATTGTCTTCAATTAATCCAAGCTCAGTCCATTTTTCCATTGCTGGCCGCTCATCAACAATGTTGAGAAGTCATAATTGATTTTCAACCTTCCCAAATTCTTCTGGAAGACTTATAAACTCTTCTGGAAGCAATACTGGATGGACAACAGATTCTCAGGTGGCTTTTGGCCGAGATAAGCTGCTGTTTTATTTGCTGTACTGTGGATTGAAACAGGTCTGTTATTTTGTATATTCATTTGTTGGTGCTATAACAATGTCTCTGCGACTTGTTCTGCAGACAGCGTGATGGCTTGAAGATCAGTCCTTATATTTAAGACCTAAAAGTAAGGTTTGATGCCTTTCTGATGAGAGCAACACGATTGATATAAATCCTTTGAAATAGGCAAGGTCAAAAAATACTCTAAATGGTTATTCTTTTATATTTTGCTAACCAATTGCAAAAATAAAGTAATTATTTAAAAAAAGGAAGATGATTTATATAAGAAGGCATAGAAAAAAATAAAATGCAATACTGAAAATGCAGTACTAGTGCCTGGAGTAATAGTAGCTAAAAAACTAAAAGTAAATATATCTGAGAGTGACTTATAATTGGCCTGTTGTACATCTATAAGAGCATCAAAGTACAGTTCACAGTCTCTGTGGATTTCTGATTGTAACTCTATTTAGGATGAATTCTGCTTAGGATGGTTAGAATAAAGTAACTGCCAGGCTATCCAAACAGGGTTGCTAGTTTCCTTGAAGATAAGTTTGATTATGTTCATTTTGATTTAGATGCCAATTGGGGCAGAGATAAGCAGGCAGAACTTATGATATTATCTGGGCTTCTTTTGAGCTTGTGGAAGCTGAGGAAATGGGTATAGTTCTTCCACGCCCCTTCTGACTCCTCTTGTTGAGTGGACAAACTTCCTGCCCTTCTAGATTTCTAAGTGGTGTTCAGAACCATTGTCTATGGCAGGGGTGTCAAACTCAATTTCATTGAGGGCTGCATCAGCATTGTGATTGCCCTCAAAGGGCCAGTTGCATGTAAAACTATGATGACTCATAGCGGTCAGGTGGGCTTGGCAGGGTAGGCTTGGCTGGGTAGTCGCAGCTCATTTGCCACGACTAGATTGGGCATGGCTGGCTCGATGCTGCTCACTGGGCATGGCTGACTCAGAATGTCTGGGTCGGGATGGAACAAGTCACACCCACTAACTCGACAGGGATAATTTAGTGCCCCACAATTTCCTTTCCTCCCCAAACTGCTGGCAGACAATGCACACACACACAAACACCCCACATTCTAAGTTTGGGGACTTTTATCCACAGAGGAAGGAGAAAGCCGCCTCCCCATGCCCAGAAATGATTGGCAGTTTGCAAGCTCAGATGTAGATAAAAGTCACTAAGCTTGGAATGGTGTGTATGTGCATGCATGCATGTGTGTGCACAGCACACCAAAGGAGCTGTTCTTCTCTTAATCCCAGACATCATTGGCATTTCCCTGTCCAGTGTCCCCTCCCAGCAAAGCAGGAGGCGGAGGATGATGCCACTGTGTGTGGAAGCACAGAGGAGAAAGTTTGAAGGAAGAAGTTTCCTATGAGTCCAACTTATGCCTTGACATATGTCTGGAGAGCAAGAGGAAGAGGCAGGGAAGCAGCACTCACTGGTCCTGCATGACGGAGGCTGGCTCTTCCCATTTCCAATTGTGTGTGGTAAGGCTGCTGGTTTGTTGGGGCAGCTTTCCCTCATGTAGCTTGCCTGCCATCCCCTCCTGCTCTCCAGACATATGTCAAGGCATAAGTTGGACTCATAGGAAAGTGATTCCTTCAAACTTTCTCCTCTGCGCAACCACACACAGCAGCATTGTCCTCTGCCTCCAGTGGGGGTCCAGGCAAGCCTGGGAGGGGGGATCTGGAGTCTCCAGTGGAAGAAGGTGAGACCGCGATGAGTGCCAAAGCCTCATCCACCATAGGCGTCTCGCTGTCCCTCCCTGGCCATGCAGAAAACTCACATATGGCGGTGCACGCTGCCTGGGGGCCTCAACAGTGGAGGGCAAGCACCTAGCCTGGCCCTCAAGCTCCCAGGGCACTGGACCCCACAGCCTAGCCATGCTTATTTCTTCCTTGTGGCAGTGGCTGCTATGCTTGCTCTTCATGGCCACTTGCTCATGGTGGGTGCTGGAGGGCTAAGTGCATGGATCAGAGGGAGGCCCACTCCCTCTCCTGGCTTTGTAAGCAAAGCATCCTTAGAGATAGATGGGAGACCACCAGGAGAGGCCAGGAGGACGGAGCAAGGGGATGCTGAAAAGGCAGCAGGGCTGCTGGTGGCCAAGTGCTAAGGCATGACTTCCCTCACACACTCCCTGCCTCCCTCTCTCCCTCCCTGTGTGATGACCTGGGGATGGACACAGAAACAACACAGCCAGAACAAAGACTTAACTCCCCCTTATTGTTCTAACTTTCTGCCAAAAGTCCCACCATTCACTGCAATGCTCTAAACACACATCTCCGATAGTTCCTGGCTGCTATTAGTCCAGAGGAATAGCATTCTGAGAGTTGGGTTTCAGAGAGTCCTTGTCACAGGAGGAATTTCCTGGGACTGCAGCATCACCCGGAGTATAACGGTGTCACTGCGACCTTGCATGTAGCCAGGCTAGCATGGCAAACAAGACAACAAGACAAAACACAGCAAAGTATCCATATGTCAGTAACAGCACATGAGGCTGGGAAAAGCAACGTTTGTTCCTGACAAATGCCCCTCCCAACAGCATCTCTTTAAAGAAGAGATTGTGAAGAGGGGTGGGCTCCTTCCTCCTGAGTAGTTGGGTTGCACTGCATTGATCCCACTTCCTCTCCTTCGTGTTTGGGCATGGGGTGGGAGGTAATTGCTCATTGCTGAAGCTCTGTTGCTCCTCTGCTCCATTGCTTGCCTGGTCCTCCTGCACCCCCTTCCCTTTCTGGTTATCCTTCACACGCCCGAGGTACCCGGAACTGCTTTGTCCTGCTCCTTTGGTCGTTCCTCCATTGGCCCTATCCTCCTCCTCAGGCTCTGACGGGGCCATGACACCATGCCTCCTTCCTTCTCATTCCCATCTCCTTCCTTCCTTCCTTCCTTCCTTCCTTCCTTCCTTCCTTCCTTCCTTCCTTCCTTCCTTTCTTCTTCCCTCCCTCCATGCCCAGGAAGGGACGAGGAGTGGGGGAGAGGATGGCAGTGCTGTGCTGCCAGTGGCTGTGTCTTTCCCACACGGGGGCAGGAGATGGGGGAGAGGCCATCCCAGTGAAAGGGAAGCACTTTCAGGCTGCAGGCCAGCAGGCAAGGCTGTGTGGGCAAGTGGGTCGTGGAGGCATTGCTGGTGGGCGCAGCTTTACTGCTGGGGCTCTACTATGCACCGATCTGCAATAACTTTGTGGCAGCCACCTGGGCTAGAATATGGTCAGTCTGTGAATGCTTCCCTTTCACTGGGGACACCAGCCCCTGCATGCTCGCCGTCTCCTAAGCGCACACCCAGAGGAAGCACCTGGCTGGGCTGGGCTGGCCCAACGCTGCCTCCAGGGCAGTCCTGCCATCCAGATTTAACCACATCGCGGTTCAGATCTGGCCTGCGGGCATTGATCTTGACATGTCTGGTCTATGTTATTATGATGGGCTGTCACTGTTTCACAGAGGTTCAGTATCAGCAAAGCAACTGCAAAGATCTTGAAGCAATATCAAGAAGCTAGAAAAGGTTGCATGGGTAAAACAAGTTCGCAGTGCCAATGTGGAGTAAGTTTGTTTATCAAATGTACATAGCCACCCATCTCATGGATGTGACTGTGTGAGTTGCTATTAAATAGTAAACACGATTGCTGTATCACATTAGTCCCAGCATTGCAGTTGATTGGCTTGTAATTCTCCTGAAGGAGCTGGTTTGCAATCTGGTAAGGTTGGATTGTTCTACTAAAGCAGCAGAGAGAAATTGTGACCTTTGCCCAGCTGTAGATGGTATATTAGTTATTCCTTGATTTCCTTCATTCCTTGATTACCTCATGACTGAACTACTATAATTGGCCTGTGTGTGGAGCTAAATTTGAAGATAGTTGAGAACTACAGCTAGTGCAAAATACAATAGCCAGACTATTAATTATACAACTCATTTATTAGTATTAATCTGTTTTAAATGTGCTATATGGAGTATGTTCCTGGGCTCAATCTAATGTACTTGGTATCACCTATAAAATTCTATATGTTATAACATTGAGATATTGAATCAACCTTACCAAGTATGATACTGCCCATCTGGTCCAAATCCTCCCAGTTGTATTTTGTCCCTCTCAGCTGTCAAATGTCTAATGAAAGGAGGTCATGTCCTCCTCATGTCTGGCAAGTATAGCCTTAAAATCAAATATTGGCCAATTTTATGAATATCTTCAAGCTATCTTTTCTTGCACTACACTTTCCTCCTTTTTAAAGGGTTTGTTAGGTACACTGAGTACTCATCAAGTTAGAAAGCTGGAGTATAAATCTAATGCCTATATTGTGACATCAACATTTTCTTCAGCTACAATATAATATTTTGCTCTAATACATAAGACAGAAAACTGTGAACTGTGTAAAATCTATAGAAATAATAGGTTTTTTTATAAGCAAAGGGGAGAACAGATAAAAACTACATTTTACTGAGGAGGAAACCTATTCCCCAGTTTTGCCATCATCTCCTGTAGTTCTCGTAATTTGCTCATTTGGGCTCTACCAGGACCAAAACCACCATTCCTACATTTTAAGCATAACAACCTGAAAATTCTTTAACTTTAATGTTTTTCTCCTTTAAAACAAACCACTAGTATTTAGTACCTAAAGATGGAATTTGCAACCAGTGTGAGGGATCTGGCTTTTTACAGCAACCCTGAACAAAAATGTGTACAGTACACTACATGCAGTCCTTAGCAGCTCCCCTCTCATATTTTCTACAGCGAAGTGAACAAAGTGAATAACATGCTATAGAGCAGTGTTTCTCAACCTTGTCAACTTGAAGATGTCTGGACTTCAACTCCCAGAATTCCCCAGCCAGCAAATGCAGACATCTTCAAGTTGACACGGTTGAGAAACACTGCGATAGAGGAAATCTTTGATACTGAGAAAATACCCTTCTGCCTGGTCAATAGGCGGAAGTCCCTCCAGCCTGCCAATCACCGCTTTGCATCTCCCAGGATGTTCCATCAATCATAATTGCATTTCCTGCCAATCAGTTTTCTGTAACTTTTGTGGATCGTTTTCACTGAAATGAAGTTGCATTCCCTGGAGATTAAGCAGAATTGCTTAAGTGGGAAGGGAAGGAAGCTTTTCCTTCTCCAGTAACTGTGCTCAGATTGCTCCTTCCTTGTAGTTATTGGTTATCTGAGGTGGTGCCATTGAGGAAAGAAATATCACTTTCTTTTCCAGTGACCTTTCGGAGGGTTGCTGCTTTTTCATTGCTTATGAAGTCTCCCTCAGTGATGCTGGTGGGATGAGTCTGTAGAGTGGCAATGGGCGGATAAAGCCTGTGAGAAGGATAAAACAACTTAACTGCCATTCGTGGACAGAAAAATTCCCTGACCTGATCTTATCATGAAATGAGTGTATCAGAGGAAATCTCTCAGATGGTTTCAAAAAGTGGTAATGACAAAACATTGAAACAACATATTGTGGAATAAACATGCATGTTTTAACAAAATAATGCAACATCTTATTTGGAAAGAACCAGTCCACATCATGCAAAAAAAAAATTGCCATTGCAAATCACTGTTGAATTTAAAGCTGTAAAGCTGTAAAGCACTATTTCATACATAAAGTAGAGGAAAATTTGCTGAAAATTGAATTAAGCTGAAAGGTTCAGTTAAAGGGCAGTGTAGAATAAGACATGCTAAGTACAGATGCTTAATTTGCTTTTGCTTTTGATCTCTTTAGCCTTGTGGATAGTTTTGTTATATAATTCTGATGACTACAATGGTTTAATTATTCATATTAAATTAGGTTATGTTGTTTGATATTTAAGTAAGAACTGAGCTATTTTAAGTGCTAAATCTATTTCAGTACGAAAACCCTTTTTACTGCAAAAATACATTTTTATTACAGGTTTATAGTCAATCCAAAAGGAGGCATGGATATTCATTGCATTTTATCCTTTCAACAATTCTGACTACTAGGTTAAAACCTAGCTAAAATATTGTGTCTCAAAGAATTATATGAATCCCATAAAATTATTATTTATAATTCAGTGTGTACTGTGAATGTAGAAAGTCAGAATAATGCAGTAATCATGACATTTTAATTTAATTTAATTTAATTTAATATTTAAATTTCTATACCGCCCTTCTCCCTTCCGGGACTCAGGAAGGGAGAACTCATATAACTCATATTTGTTAAATATGATCTAAGGCTAGAAACCAGGAGTGTGCGTTTCAGTTCTTCTTTTAAGTATGAAAGCCAGCTGGGTGAATTTAGGCCAGTCACTCTTGCTCAGCCCAACCCACCTCACAGGGTTGTTGTTATGGGGAAAACAAGAGGAGGAAGACATACTAGGTATTTTCATTGCCTAAAGACACTCTGTTTGTCAGCTGGATAGCTGACAGCCCAGGTTTGAGACCCAAGTACTGCATGATGGGTGAATTTCTGTAACTTGCCCCAGCTCCTGCCAATCTAGCAGTTTGAAAGCATGCAAATGTAAGTAATAATAATTAATAATAGTAATAATTTATTACATTTATAAACCGCCCCCTCTCCCCGAAGGGACTCGGGGCGGTGTACAGGAGAATTAAAAAAACATCTAAAAACATACAATACACACAAAGTTAAAAGCGAATTAAACTACCCTGTACTAAAATTTAAGAACCTTAAAATTACTACCCATTAAAACCCAATAGACAATTTGAGAAAACAGACTGGGGCGAGAAGTGTAAATTAGGCCAAGCCGGCCTGATGGAACAAATAGGTTTTTACTTTTTGGCGGAAGGCGCAGAGGTCCGTGGTCATTCTAATATCCGGGGGTAGGTCGTTCCAGAAGGTCGGGCCCATCACAGAGAAGGCCCTTCCCCTGGGCGTCGCCCGCTGGCTTTGCCTGGTGGACGGCACCCGGAGAAGTCCCTCTCAGTGAGCGAATCAGCTGAAGGGATGTATGGGGCAGGATACGATCCCGCAAATAACTAGGTCCTGTGCCATGGAGCGCTTTAAAGATGATAATCAACACCTTGAAATGCACCCGAAAGGCCACAGGCAGCCAGTGCAGCTCGTGCAGGAGTGGTGTTACATGGGAGTATCTAGTAACTCCCATAACTGCCCGCGCGGCCGCGTTCTGGACCAGCTGTAGCCTCCGAGTGCATCTCAAGGGGAGCCCCATGTAGAGAGCATTGCAGTAGTCCAGACGAGACGTCACAAGCGCATGAGTGACTGTGCGAAGGGCGTCCCGGTCCAATAGGGGATGCAACTGGTGCACCAGGCGAACCTGGTAGAATGCCCCCCTGGCCACGGCTGTCACATGATCTTCTATAGACAGCTGAGAGTCCAGGAGGACGCCTAGGTTGCGTGCCCACTCCACGGGGTCTAGATTTTCACCCCATATGGCCAGTGATGGCGTCAACTCGTTGAACCGGGGCGCCGGTAGCCACAGCCACTCAGTCTTGGACGGGTTGAGCTTGAGTCTGTTCCTTCCCATCCAGATCCGCACGGCTTCCAGACACCGGGACATCACTTCGACGGCATCGTTGGGGTGGTTTGGGGTAGAGATGTACAGCTGGGTGTCATCCGCGTACACATGGTAATCTACCCCAAACCCACGTATGATCTCGCCCAGCGGCTTCATATATGTATTGAACAAGAGAGGCGAGAGGACCGACCCCTGAGGCACCCCACAAGTGAGAGGCCTCGAGGTCAACCTCTGCCCCCCTGCCAATACAAATTGCGACTGACCGGAGAGGTAGGAGGAGAACCACCATAAAACAGTGCCCCTCACCCCCAACCCCTCCAGTCGATGCAATAGGATACCATGGTCGATGGTATCAAAAGCCGCCGAGAGGTCTAATAGGACCAGGATTGAGGAACAACCCCCATCTCTGGCCCTCCAGAGATCATCCACCAACGCGACCAATGCCGTCTCGGTGCTGTGACTGGGCCGGAAGCCGGACTGGTGCAGGTCCAGATAATCAATTTCCTCCAAGTGACATGGAAACTGTTGTGCCACCACACTCTCTACAACCTTCGTCAAAAAGTGAAGGTTGGAGACCGGACAGTAATTTACTAACAATGCTGGGTCCAGGGAAGGCTTCTTGAGGAGAGGCCTCACCACCGCCTCTTTCAAGACGGTAGGCAAGAACCCCTCACTCAAAGAAGCCCTCACTATTTCCTGGAGCCAGCCTCGTGAAACTTCCCAGGATGCCAGTACAAGCCAGGAGGGACACGGGTCCAATAAACATGTGGTGGCCCTCAGTTTCCTATGCAACCTCTCCATATCATCGGAAGTAACAGAGTCAAACTCCTCCCAGAATGGTGCCTCAAGACCCGCTTCCGACGCCACCTCCGGACCACTTTCGGTGGAGACCAACTCGCTCCGAATCTGAGCAATTTTGTCCTGCAGATACTCTCCAAATTCCTCTGCTCTGCCCTGTAGAGGGGCTTCCCGCAGCCTCTGGTGAAGGAGGGAGTGGGTCACCCCAAACAGGGCGGCAGGGCAGTTATCTGCAGACGCGATAAGAGTGGCACAATACCGACGCTTGGCCAATCTTATTGCCACAATGTAAGTCCTCAAATGGGATCTTACCTGTGTTCGGTCAGATTCAGAGCGTGTGGATCTCCATCTCCTCTCTAGGCGTCTCTTGCGGCACTTCATCACAGTCAGCTCCTCGGAGAACCAGGGAGCCAGGGTGGTTCGCTGCCGCAAGAGAGGCCGCAAAGGCGCAACCCGGTCCAAGGCCCAAGTGGCCGCACTATTCCATGCAGCCACTAGGTCCTCCATCCGGGCGCAGGTCAGGGCTACAGGTAGTGGACCAAGCTCCGTCTGGAACCTTTCAGGTTCCATCAGGTGCCTGGGGTGGAACCATCTTGGATATTCCGGTTCCGCCACCCCGCGTTGGGGTGTAGCGGTGGGAAAGTCGAGCTGGAGAAGTGAGTGATCTGACCATGACAGGGGTACGATGACTAAATCCCCAACTCCCAGATCACTCATCCACTGGCCAGAGATAAAAATGAGATCCAGTGTGTGTCCTCCCTCGTGTGTGGGGCCCTGAATTACTTGGGTCAGGTCCATGGCCGTCATGGAGGCCATGAACTCCCGAGCTACCTCGGAAGTCTCGCCTACCGATGGCAGGTTAAAGTCCCCCATGACTAGCAGTCTGGGGGTCTCAACCGCCAGCTCGGCGATCATCTCGAGGAGCTCGGGCAGGGCTGCTGATACGTAGTGGGGAGCCAGGTACACAATCAGCACGCCCAACTGCCTCCCTAGGCCCCACTTCACGCAGAGGGACTCACAACCGGGTATCTGTGGCACAGTGGTCTCTCTCGGCTCAAGACCTTCCCTGACAATGACCGCCACCCCCCCACCCCTGCCTAGGGCCCGTGACTGATGGAACGCACGGTAACCTGGTGGGCACATTTCCACGAGAGGAAGTCCTCCCTCATGGCCCAACCAGGTCTCCGTAATTCCCGCCAGGTCCGGTTCTCCCTCCGACACAAGGTCGTTAATGAGGGGGGCTTTGTTGACAATGGACCTGGCGTAGATAAATGGGTGCCACTTTGGTGGGAAGGTACAAGTGTTCCCTTCACCTCTATGTATAGCCATGCTGGCCACGTGACCATGGAAAATTTCTTTGGACAATGCTGGCTCCATTAGCTAAGAAACAGAGATGAGCATCACATCCAAGAGTCAGACACGACCAGACACAGAAACCTTTACCTTTATCTTTTAAAGATGAAATAAAAAAAAATAAAGCTTATATGATCACTGCATGTGGAAGGCAGGATAGACCAACACTTAATTCATGTATTATACTAAGAAGATTATATTGCTTAATCTAGATCCGTGTTTTTCAAATTTAGCAAGTTTAAGATCGGTAAACTTCAAATCTCAATGCTGCTGGCTGGGAAATTCTGAGAGTTGAAGTCTCAGAAAAGTTACCAAGTTTGAGAAACACTGATCTAGGTACATTCTTAACTCTGAAATGATCTATTACAAGGATCATTCAGTATAACGATATGCTCAGAGAGTTGTTTTATCATTGCAAGCATTGATAATGAAGGTTTCAGACAAAACAAATTTGCTCAGAATTGGAAGCCATTTACTGGAGAAGTCTATCATAAGAAGGTTATTTTTGTTGAACCACAGTATCTGCACCTGGAACATTATGGATGTTTAAGTTAATGAAATGTGGTAGGGCTGAGCTCTTTTTATTCTTATTCTGATATATATTTTAAAAATGCCTATCAGTCTGATAGATATTATATTTTTATATTTATGTGAATAATTCTATGTCAAAAGCTATTTCAAACATGGGATTAAAATACGTTCTTAAAATATAAGGCTAGATCCAGACCTCATCTTGTAACATTAGGGAAGTTTAGAGCTGCAGGTAAATTAGCCTCTATTTTTCATCTTTGGCTTAATAGACTTGCTCAAATATTAGCAAACAACCAAATTTCATTTTAGATTTTAAAGTCTATTTATATCCTGAACATAGCCATATACCAGGGGTCTCCAACCTTTGCAACTTTAAGTCTGAAGGACTTCAGCTCCCAGACTTCAGGTCTGGGAGCTGAAGTCCTTCAGACTTAAAGTTGCAAAGTTTGCCCATCCCTGCCATATACTGTTTGATTATTTTTCAAATACATACTATATATAATGAAGCTTGACAATCTTTTAGTATCTAATTATATTCAGCTGAGTAAAAAAAAATGCTGTATTTTAAAAAGGAAAAGAAGAGGGTGAGATAAGCCTATTTTTATGCCTCATTAAATGAACATACTCAAAATTCAAATTTGCCATAACTTATCAACTGCAGAATATGTTTCTTTTACTTCTCTTTAGCTGTTAGACTGTGAAATTAAACACAGCTCTATTTAAATAAGCATTGATATCAATTAAATTGTGTCTACTAAAACAAATATGTGGTTGAGCTTTGTAGTTCAGTGTTTCTAGGGATAGATTTCAGGGTAGCAACGAGGATGTTCCTATATCAAACGTCACGTATAATGTGTGGTATTTTATTGCATGTAGTGGCCTGAAGAGTTCCAGGTGTGGATTATGTATCTCTAAAGTAAAGATATTATTGAACTCAGATTGAACTCACATATATATATATGAAGCTGCCTGGGCCATCCCATCCCCTGCCCCACCTGCCACCCCCAAATTGTACCCCCCCACGAATGAGGTGCCCGGCATCCCTGCCAGTTGTGAAGAAGTGCCCCGGATGCTGCTGGATTCTCCCCTCCCCTCACTCATTGGGGCGGGGGAGGTGAAACTTCACCCGGCACGCTGCTCTCCTGTCAGCTGTTATATGGGAAAGGGGGCGCGAAACCATGGTTTCTGGCAGCGACACTTAAGGGCGTGGGCTCTAAGAAGCGGCTGCCAGGGCACCCCATTCCTTGCCTCACCTGCCATCCCCAAATTGTACCCCACCATGAAATGTGCATCTTAATAGAGCCACGACATGGGTTCCCTTTGCTGCCTGCACACTCCGGATGGCCAGCAGATTTTTTGTATTTTGTATGTTTTTAGATTTCCTGTGCGCCTCCCTGGGTCCTCTGTGGAGAAGGGTGGGATATAAATACAGTGGTACCTCGGATCACGAACTTAATTCGTGAAATGACTCTGGTCGCGATCCGATTTGGTTGTGATGCGAGGCACAATTTCCCATAGGGTTCAATGTAAATCCGATTAATCCGTTCCGACCTTGTTTTTTGGTTGTGATGCGAGGCACAGTTTCCCATAGGGTTCAATGTAAATCCGGTTAATCCGTTCTGACCTTGTTTTTAAAATGTCCGCGGCTCCGGTTCGTGAAGCGAAACGGAGGTCGTGAATCCGGGCATTTTTACGAACTTTTCCGTTCGTGATGCGAGGGCGGAGTTCGTGATGCGAGGCAGAGTTCGTGAAGTGAGGCGGAGTTCGTGCAGCGGAGCATTTTTTACGAACTTTTCCGTTCGTGCAGCGAAACGGTGTTCGTGAACCGGGGCACATTTTTTGGGAAATTTTTGGTCGTGAAGCGAATTGGACGTGATGAGAGGCGTTCGTGGTCCGAGGTACCACTGTATAAATAAATTCAAATTCAAGCCACCAACCCACCAATCAGCCAACTGCCTCTAATCTGCCTGCTCTGCGTCCGTGCCCGGCTCCTGCACCTTCACCTGACTGTGCTGCCCTCTCGCTTTTCTCCCTGCCTTCCCCAACCGGTGGTGCTGGCCAGGAGAAAACAGGCGGCGAGTCTGTAGAGGAGGAGGAGGGTGAGTAGCTCTGCAATGTTCACCAGGGAACTGGGAAGGAAAGCATTTTCAGGGGCCAGCGCTGGAACTGCCTGCCACCTGAAACACGATGCACTTGTTTGGCCTCTGCACGTGACCTTTTTGGAATCAGGTAGGGGACCCTGCCAGCCAAAAACTCTTTCATTGAAAAGGCTTTCATCACAGTTCCCCAGGTAGCTTCAGCTGAGGCAGCAAAGATATTAGCCAGATGAATACTGATGGATGCTGCTGGGAAAGAGGCAGAAAGGTTTTTTTCCTGATTTCCTCCCCCAAAATTAAGGTGCATCTTGTACTCCGAAAAATACGGTAAATAAAAGATATCTCTGAGCCAATTGTGTATGTTTTTAAAATTGTATATTTCTTTCTTACAGGTAATCTTGTTTACTAAGTGTCCCATCTAGCAACAATTGAAAGCTATACCTATGTAACAATAGCTTTGTGACAAATCCTTGCATTTACAGCTGTTGCAATATCCCATGGTCACATGATCAACACTCACATTCTTTGAAATTCCCTTGCCACACTTAATAAAGGAGGCAGAGATAGCATTTTAAGTTATGGTCACATGATTTCCTGATTAGCAACTGCAACTATTAGTGACCACAACTTGGTTACATTTACAGAATGTAAAATTGTGTTGGATAGTTAATATCAAAGAAGCTAGAGGTTTAATTCAAAATTACCTTAGTACATTTTAAAAAAAGAGAGAAGTTAAACAAAAACCTAGTGCAATTTTGATAGAAATCAAATGCATTGGCAGATGAACTTGTGAAAAAGGTTATTGGAATAGATGATTACAAAATGGGTGAATCAAAACTATAAGAAAGAAAGAAAAGAAAGAAAAAGGAAGGAAGGAAGGGAAGGAAGGAAGGGAAGGAAGGAAGGAACAAAAGAAAGGAAGGAATTGTAGATTGCATCAACATAAATATTGTTTTAGAACAAAAAATATAACAGTTTCTCTTCATTCCTATAAACAATGCAACCTGAAGAATTCTGGGAGCGGCGACGGACGGGTCCTGGACTCGTCCGCCGCTTTGTCCTTTTTTCTGCCCCCCGACGGGGGCGAGACGCCCCTCCTTGGTTTGCTGGGGCCGTTTTTTTCGCTGCGGCGGTGGGGGAGCGACCCTTGTCTTCGACCTAGGTGAGGAAAGGCTGGCTGCGGGGGGGAGACGCCTCGTCTCTTCCTTCGCCAATGGAGAACGGTAAAGCTTTGTGAATGTGGAGAGAGTCGGACGTTCGGGTCGGAAGGCTCTCCCGAGGCTCGGCTGCGAGGTGAAGAGTGAGTGTTCTTTTTTTATTTCGTCTTTGCTGGCAGCGCTGGACTAAAGAGCTTGGAGGGGGGTGTTTTGCTCATTAAACCCCCCCTCGGATTTAAAGCGGCGCTCGGAAATGGCTCCTCGTTGCGAGGAACCGGATTCTTTCTATGTGGATTGCCTGGAACTTAATGAAAGCAAGTGAAAGTGGTATGCGGCTTGCTTTTTTACAATGTTTCTAAGTTCGACTGGCTTGCAACAACTTTTCTTTTGTAACTTTCTCCGGCTGGCTCTCAGTTTGGGCGGTGGAAAATGGCTACTCTTTGTTCCTGAATGACTATTTCATTTATGGAAAATTACCAGCATTTCCTTGTGATTTGGACTTCCTCTTGCCATTAATGAAGAATTTTTTGGATTAATTGATTCCTTGTCTGGAGTGCCTTTTCTACTATAATTATTGATTTGGAAAAGTGTTTCTCTTCTGGTTTTTGAACTTTCTACAACCCTGACCTGAAACTTTCATCTCCTGACTTGCCTCAGCGGCCCCACCCAAAAAACGCCATTTTAGTGGCACTGACTTTAACAGCTAACCATGGCACAAAAATCAGAACTGGCAGGTTTGGAACAAAGAATGTTTTCTCTGGAATCTGTATTACAAACTTTGGTGCAAGAGATCAAGGCTCAGAGAGAAGAAAATAGTAACTTTAAGAAGGAACTTCTGGAAACACGGAAGCAAGTGCGGGAGAACACACAGAAGACTGAAAAGTTGGAAGGGGGGCTGGCTGGGGCAAAGGGAGAGCTTAAAAATGTTACTAATGAGGTTGTAGAAATAAATGGGCATGTGTCTAGGATTGATATGGAAAGGATGACATATTTTTTAAGATTTCAGAATATTTCTGAGGAACTGGGTGAGTGTCTCCCTAAACTCATGAGTACAATTTTAGCAGATTATTTACATAAACCTAAGGATGAGATCAGGGGGGACATTGACCTAGTTTACAGAATAAATTCCGCATATGCCAGGATAAATGAAGTACCCAGAGAGATACATGTTAAATTTGTTAAAAGGTCAACCAGAGAGGAAATTTTGAAGGCGCAGAGAGGGGGGCCGTTAATTTACCAACAAAAGGTTGTCGTCATCTTGAAGCAGATCCCAAAAAAGATTAGGGAGATGAGAAGGAGGTATTCCTTCTTATCCAAAAAATTGTTTGATCACGGGATTTGGTTCAAGTGGGCGATGCCCGAAGGGATGCTGGTGTTCTGGGAAGGAGGAAGAGTAAGGATTAAAACAGTTGTCGAGGCGGAAGCCTTTCTTAAAAAACACTCCTCTGTCCTGGGGGAAGATCCAGGGGGAGCAGGGGGGGGCCACGGCCCCGCCCACTGGGGGCCAGGAGGGAGAAAAAGAAGATACAATTGCCAAGAGGCTTAGATCCAAAAAATGACTTTGCTTGCTTTTTTTATTTTTTTATTAACTTTTTTTAACCTTTTTGTACCAGGATGTTTGTACAAGTCTGCCAGCGTAGAACGGGAAATGTATGATGTATTCACTTATCTTTATCTTGTAGTATTTTTTGACAAATTTTCTTACCAATGTTTTATTATGTAGCCTGGGAAGGGCCAAGGACTCTGACGCAAAGGTTCTCAAAATGTTTCTGTAACCCCTACCTTACCCTTTGGAAAATTGTAAAAACCAATAAAACTTTTTCAAAACAAAAAAAGAATTCTGGGAGCTGATGTCCATAGATTTAAAGTAGCTAAGATTGGAAAACAGTGGCTTAAAGCAATATTCCCACTGCTTGCTTCAGATTTTTCTCTCCCACCACATAGATTCAATGTATTAAGCCTATTCTCATTATACTTTGGCTCAACAATTCCTTCAGAATTTTAGACTATGTCCTGCTACTATTCTTTCATCCTGATAACTGAACTCCCCAAACAGAGGTGGATTGTAAATCCAAGCACTATTGGTCCACTCACGCAATGCTTCTGCACATGCGCAGAAGCATCCAGGCAGGTGGGCGGAGCCTCCTGCCGCCACCACTACCAGTTCACCTGAACCAGGCCAAACTGGGAGCAACCCACCTCTGCCCCCAAACAAAGTATCCTGTCAACTTCAGTGGAGTTGTTATTCATTCACTTTCAGCTACCCCCCCTTTTTTCCCAGCCCTTCTTTAATGGACTGGATGATTAAGAAGGCCACTTTGGCACTGACTAGTGTCCAGCCCCTCACAGTACTTCACTGAGGAGAAAGCAAGGTTCTCATGGATTGAGAGTAGGCAGGTTTATTGCAGTGAGAAAGAGAATCTTGCTATTTATTGGAGAATGGATATTTTTATCTTGGCCATCATTTATCAGGGAGAATGTTACCGCGGAGCTTTTGATCTCCTTTCTGACAGCAGCTCTTCAAAGGAGGCAAGGCCCAGAAACATGCAAGGCAGGGATTCCAAAAGTAACTGTTAGATTCTCTGAAAGAGGGAGTCCGGACCAGGTTTGCTCAAAAACAAATGCCGTTTATTGTAGGCAAAGGACAGGCAGAGAAAACTATATACAGAACAAAAAGGGCGCGGTAGACAGGGGCTCCCGCGTTTGACAGCTACTTATACGTGAGCTGTCAAACGGGGAGCCAATCAGGATCGCTGCCAAGCCGGGTTTCCCGCTAGTCGCGTCTCAGCCAATCAGGCGCGACTGGCGGTTTGACAGGTTGTTACTTCTTGTTGCTGAGGCAACTCCCGGCAGACATGGAAGACCTGCGGCTGGTCGTAAGTCGGGACCAGTCGCAGGTCGAGGACATAACAGTAACAGAATTCTGAAAGTCTGTGAAAGTTCTTGCCTCATTTTATACTAATTAGCAACAGCAATAGTGCTTAGACTTATACACTGCTTCATAGTACTTTACAGCCCTCTCTAAGAGGTTTACAGAGTCAGCATATTGCTCCCAACAATCTGGGTCATCATTTTACTGACCTTGGAAGGATGGAAGGCTGAATCAACCTTGAGTTGGTCAGGATTGAACTGCCAACAGTCGACAGAACTAGCCTGAAATACAGTTAGTCTTCAACTTACAGGAGCTCATTTAGTGACCATTCAAAGTTACAACATCACTTTAAAAAGTGACATGATCATTTTCCACACTTACAACCGTTGTAGCATGGTCACATGATTTACAATCTGATGCTTGACAACTGACTCACATTTATGACAGTTGCGATACCCAGGAGTCATGTAATGAATAGCCTTTTGTGACCTTCTGACAAGCAAAAGTGAATGGGAAAGCCAGATTCACTTAACCATGTTATTAATTTAACAAATTCACTTAACAAACATGATAAGAAAAGTTTTAAAAAATGGGGCAAAACTCACTTAACAAATTTCTCACTTAAAAACATAAATTTGGGGCTCAATTGTGATCATAAACTGAAGACTATCCATACTGCATTCTAACCACTAATAATAATAATAATAATTTTAATTTCTAGACCGCTCCCTCTCCCCAAGGGGACTCGGAGCGGTGCACAGGGAAGTTAAAACAATAAATATACATAAATATACAAAACAATTAAAAGCAAATTAAACAGTAAAACCCTGCGCTAAAATTCCCAATGCCAATTCACTAAAACCCTATAACCCTATAATACTATAGTAGAGAGGCTACCCTAGGCCGGCCAAGCAGAAAAAGTGCGTTTTCAATTTCAGACGGAAGGAACGGAGGTCCGTGGTTGTTCTAATATCGGGGGGGAGGTCGTTCCAGAGGGCAGGGCCCGCCACAGAGAGAGCCCTTCCCCTGGGCGTCGCCCGCTGACAGAGTCTAGTGGACGGCACCCGGAGAAGTCCCTCTCTGTGGGAGCGAATCGGCCGTGAGGATGTATGGGGCAGGATCCGATCCCGCAGATAGCTAGGTCCCGAGCCATGGAGCGCTTTAAAGATGATAACTAGCACCTTGAAGCGCACCCGAAAGACGACAGGCAGCCAGTGCAGCTTGCGCAAGAGCGGTGTTACATGGGTGAACCTAGCGGTTCCCATTATTGCTCGCGCGGCTGCATTCTGGACCAACTGCAGTCTCCGGGTGCACCTCAGGGGGAGCCCCATGTAGAGAGAATTACAATAGTCCAGTCAGGATGTCACGAGAGCATGAGTGACTGTGCGGAGGGCATCCCGGTCCAATAGGGGGCGCAACTGGCGTACCAGGCGAACCTGGTAAAACGCCCTCCTGGCCACGGCTGTCACCTGATCTTCCATGGACAGCCGGGTATCCAGGAGGACACCCAAGTTGCGCGCCCCATCCACAGGGGCAAGATGTTCGCCCCCTATGGCCAGCGATGGAGTCAGCTGGTTGAACCGGGCAGCCGGAAACCACAGCCACTCGGTCTTGGTCGGGTTGAGCTTGAGTCCGTTACTTCCCATCCGTTACTGCGCCACTACAGCACTTAACTAAACAAATCAAGGCAGAATTATATCTCCTCCCCTCCCCTCTCCTCTCTGGGATAAGTCCCTGCAGTTTTCTTGGCAAGTTTTCAGAAGTGGTTTGCCATGGTGTCCTTAGGGCTGAGACAGACAGGGTGGCCCAAGGACACAGACTGGCTTCCAGTCTCAGGCCAAACTTGAACTCATAATCCCAGTTCCTAGCATGAAAGTGATATAGGTAATGCCTGCTTAGGGACCACAACTGGGCCTGGCAACTCTATTGTTAAAGGCCATGGTTGCTAAGCAAACCATCACATGAACAAGTTTAACTTCTGCCTTCTCTATTAAGCCTTTTTGCTCCAGTGATAAAGCATCATCTTAAAAATCAGAAGATTATTGGTTATAATTTCTGCTTTAGCCATGAAAGCAGCTGTGTGATTTTGGGTCAGTCACTCTCTCTCAGTCCAGCCCACCTCACAGGGTTCTTGTGGAGAAAATAGGAGGAAAGAATATTATATTCAACATCTTGAGTTATTTTGTAAAAATAATAAAGGCAGGATATAAATAAATAAACAAACACTGTCACAAACCAACTGCAAAGTATACAATTGTTGATAATGAGCACACAGGACACTGACATTCAAAAATGTGCATCAGTTGCAAAACTCCTGATTAATGTAATATCAACCATCCCATTTGGCACATTCAAAAAGAGAAACTCCTGGCATGTAAAGATTACCAAGAGTAAAAATTTATTGAAAGATCCTTTTAGCTTTGACCGAAATGTTATGTAGTGTAACTGGACTTTATGTATATTTTTTTGTGGACAATTAGATAAAAATTATAGCCTATACAAAATTTTACTTTTACACAAGACAAGCATTACATTTTATGTCCTTTGTTCCACTGAGGTGCAATCGAATAAATCAGAATAGAGGTGGAAGGGACCTTGGAGGTCTTCTAGTCCAACCCTCTGCTCAAGCAGGAGACCCTACTTACACTATATCAAATCAGTTGCTGTTGAGTCTTTTCTTTAAAATGTCCAATGATGAAGCACCTGCAAATTTTGAAGGCAAGGTTCCACTGGTTAATTGTCCTCATTGTTAGGAAGTTTCTCATTAATTCCAGGTTGCTTCTCTCCTTGATTAGCTTCCATTCACTGTTTCTTGCCTTGCCTTCTGGTGCTTTGGAAAATAAGTTGACCCCCTCTTCTTTTTTTTTTGCAGCCTCTCAAATACTGGAATACTGCTATCATGTCAACTCATGTCTGTCTTTTGTTTAGACCTAATTCTTGAAACCATTCTTCATATGTTTTTGTTTCCAGTTCCTTTGATCATCTTAGTTGCTCTTCCTGCACTTTTTCCAAAATTGTAGCTGTGGTCCAGAGGTGGTATTCAGCAAGTTCTGACCAGTTCTGGAGAACCGGTAATGGAAATTTTGAGTAGTTTGGAGAACCGGTAAATCACCTCTGACTGGCTCCGCCCCCATCTATTCTCTGCCTCCTGAGTCCCAGTTGCTTGGGAGGGAATGGGGATTTTACAGTATCCTTCCCCTGGAGTGGGGTGGGAATGGAGATTTTATAATATCTTTCCCCAACCCACACCCACCAAGCCGGTAGTAAAACATTTTGAATCCCAAAACTGGTGTGGTCTTACTATGGCTTTATAAAGCAATACTAATAATACATGATTTTGAGTCTATGTCTCTGTTTATACAACCAAGGATTATATTTGCTTTTTTTGGCTGCTGCTGCACACTGCTGGATCATGTTTAAATGATCATCCACTAGGACTCCGAGGTCCCAGGTTTTGCCTAATCTGTACTTATACCTTTGGTTTTTCTTGCTTAGGTGTAAAACTTTGCTTTTCTCCACATTAAATTTCATGTTGTTGGATAGGGTCCATTTTGCAAGTCTGTAAAGATCTTTTTGGATCCTGAGCTTGTCTTCTGGAATGTTGGCTACTCCTGCCAGCTTAATGTCATCTGCAAATTTGATCTTCTATCATTTATGTCATTTGTGAAGATAGTTAAGAATACTGACCTAAGACCGCACCTTGTGGTATCCTACTGCTTCCTTCCTTCCATGTAGATATAGTACCATTAAGGACTACTCATTGAGTACTGTTTGCTAGCTAGTTACAAATCCATCTGGTGGTGATGTGTTCAGATATTTCAAGTCCCATAATTCCCATTTAATCAGCCATCCATTGCTGATTGGATGCTTGTTTTAAGGCAAAATTGACTTTTTAAAAGCCTATGCTACTTTCATCATTTAATTTGGATTCTTTAAAAGCCTATGCTACTTTCATCATTTAATTTGGATTCTGTGTTTCAGTGGTGGTTTTATAGTTTCTTGGGAAAATAAAATATACCATGTAAATTAAGGTTTCAGCATCTGAATGCTACAATAAGGGAAAAAAGATTCAATACTTTATTAAGAAACTTTAAAACTCATTATATTTCTAGGAAAAGCCTGAACATTAATGTCTTAAAAAGGTAAGACAAGCAGCTATAATTGCTTTCATTTCAGAAAAAGTTCATTTATTTTCTCACTTTAATACCATGGCATACTGAATTTCTGATAGATTAATTAAAAGTTGAAATGTGTTAATTATTTCCTTTTTAATGTAGATCACACCACTCAATTTGCCTCTTTAATTACTTAGATCAATTTCATCTTGAAATAAGGTTAATGGTGATTGACAAAAGAACCATGTAAATAAAGTGCAGACAAGCTTGAAAGAAATATTCTCCCCATAATACTATATATTTCAGGAGGCTTTCGAGTCTAAGCAATGTGCTTGCATCATAAATTATTTAAATTATTTAATTCTACCATGTTTGATTTTGAAATCTGGAGGGACATGTAAGACCCATAAAGTACCTTCCTTATGACTTTTTCCTAGACTAAGCATTGTACAGATAGTCATTGATTACAACATTAGTTGAATAATGGTTGAAAGTTACAATGGCTTCATTAAAATAACGTACAGCCCATCCTTAAAATTATTACCCTGGCACCGCCCCCCCCCCCCCAGTCACTTGATTGAAATGCAGGCCTATCAGGTCATATTTACAATTATTTATTATTATTTATTTATTCGATTTATATACCGTCCTATTCTCCCTGGTGGGACTCAGGGCGGTGCACAGAAAGATAAAAACCCACAACACATACAAAATATAAAATAGCATTAAATTATTAGATCTGTGCTAAAATGGTTAAGATAATTTAAAAGTTAAAACAATTAAATATCAAAAATTAAAAGTTATACCCTTAAGTCTATGCCAGGCCAGCCAGATGGAAGAAATGTGTTTTTAACATCCGACATAAGAGGCATAGGTCTGTGATGGTACGAATATCGGGGGGCAGGTCATTCCAGAGGGCCGGGCCTGCCACAGAGAAGGCCCTTCCCCTGGGAGTCGCCAGCCAGCATTGACCGGCAGACGGCAACCTGAGGAGGCCCACTCTGTGGGAGCGGACAGGTCGAAAGGAGATATGTGGCAGGAGGCGGTCTTGCAAATAGCCAGAACCCGTGCCATGGAGCGCTTTAAAGATGGTTACTAACACCTTGAAGCGCACCCGGAAGACCACAGGCAGCCAGTGCAGCTCGCGCAGGAGAGGTGTTATACGGGAGTACCATGAGACTCCCAGAATCCCCCGCGCGGCCGCATTCTGTACTAGCTGGAGTCTCCGGGTGCACCTCAAGGGGAGCCCCATGTAGAGAGCATTACAGTAGTCCAGGCGGGAGATAACGAGGGCTTGAGTGACCGTGCGTAGGGCATCCCGATCTAGAAAGGGGCGCAACCGGCATATCAGGTAAACCTGATAAAATGGTTGCAGCATCTTGTGATCATTTACTATTATTTATTTACTATTACTATTACTATTTATTAAATTTGTATACCGCCCTTCTCCCTTGCGCGACTCAGAGCGGTGAACAGGCATAATAAAACCACAAAACATCAATATACAATATACAAAATACTTTAAAAATCAATTAAATTTAGAGCCTGTTCTAAAACCAGGTAAAATTCTCTGATAAAATCGATTAAAATCAATTAAAAACTACACCAGGCCGGCCGCACGGAATAAGTGTGTTTTCAAGGCCCGACGGAAGAGGCGTAGGTCAGTGATCGTACGAAGGTCGGGGGGTAGGTTGTTCCAGAGGGCAGGAGCTGCCACAGAGAAGGATCTCCCCCTGGGGGTCGCCAGCCGACATTGTTTGGCGACGGTACCCTGAGGAGGCCTTCTCTGTGGGAGCGAACTGGTCAGTGGGAGGTATTCGGTAGCAGGATGCGGTCCTGCAGGTAGCCAGGTCCGATGCCATGGAGCGCTTTAAAGGTGGTTATCAGCACTTTGAAGCGCACCCGGAAAGCCACAGGCAGCCAGTGCAGCTTGCGCAGGAGGGATGTCACGTGGGTGTCATCATTTGTGTCCTTCCTCTGACAAGCAGAGTGAATTGGGAAAGCTAAATTCACTGAATCCCTGACTAGGGATGAGAGAGACTGGCTAGTCATCCAGTTGGCTTTGGGTCTATGGCAGGACTAGAACTCCCAATTTCTAGCCTGATACCTTTCCTGCTACACCGAGCTAGCTCTTAAAAAATGTAACAAAGCTCTATTTTAATTTGATTTAGTGTGTTACCCACTATAGATTACATAATAGTTAAAAAAATGCATTAATCACATTCTGCTATTATAGTTTACTACATTCTGGATTATTTAACTACAAATCAATTGTATCATCCAAACCTGGATTAATTGATAAATTAAACTGAACTGCTATTAGTCCTCCAGGAAAATAATGAAAATAATGAATGTTGGAACACATTTTTAATGGGTTAGCATTTAATATAGAAATACATTTATCATGATGTAATATCTCTCAATTTTTCTACAAATTATTTTAGAATAGGGAGAGATGAATAAGCTAAATGGTCACCAACCTTCAAACTTTTCTCCTAAAGACTGGGTTTATACACTGCACATAGAGAACACGATGGCTCAGTGGTTAAAGACTCTCAGCTTGGGTTCAAGACGGGGTGCATGATGGGGTGAATTCCTGTTACTTTTGTCCTAGCTCCTGCCCACCTTGCAGTTCGAAACATAAATGGATACATTGGGTGGGAAGGGAGCAGCATCTGTGCACCTCAGCGTATAGTCATGCTGGCCACATTACCACAGACATGTCTTTGGACTACGCTGGCTCCCTTGGTTAAGAAATGGAGATAAGTGTCAGTACCTAGAGTTGGACATGACTGAACAGGGGAAACCTTTACCTTTATACAAGGCACAAAGCTAAAAACAAATGACTTAAAGCTTAGCCCTATGCTTGAACCAGTTCTATGCCCAAATTTCTGTTTTTTTTCAAGGCACAGGATTGGCCACAAACATTCCCCTTCCATTTCATGCCAGCAAAAGTAAGCTTGTTGTCAAACTGAATGAAATAGGAGCTACAATTGATCCTTGGATTTCAGTGCAACACAAGTGAGTTTAGGGCTGGGAAGAAGATAACTCATTCCAGGTATAGCAGATGGTTTTCTCCCAACATTGATTTATTTTGAATATTTTATGACTCTCATAAATAAAACAGTACATTGAAAATCAAATCATGATGATAGCTCTTAGTGTTTCCATATAAGATTATGCTGTCACTTCAAATTGTTCTAGGGATGTTCCTCTAGTGCCTGTTACTGAACATTTTACTAATCACGCAAATAGCTATTTGGGAAGATTGCTGCGGTTCAGAGGCATCATGCGATCTTTGAGCTTATATTAGGCTGCTTTCGTTTTAAATATGCATGGTTCAATCTGTTGTTGTTCTTTGGAAATTGGAAAGAAATATATCTTTCACTGCACCATGAAAACGAGAATGGCTTTTTATAACCTGCCTGACTCCATGTCTTACGTTAAGTTATAATGGGTTGATTTGATTTGAACTTAGCTTCTTTTGCTGTTTTGTTTAAGGATTAGAGTTATGTGAAAAAAGCATTACAAGTTTTGTAAAAAATGTAAAGGTAAAAGAATCTGTGGATTACATTAATGACTCATCACAGCTGAGGCAATGCTTAAACAAAACACTGAACCAGGGCTGTCCAACTTTGGGAATATTAAGAGTTGTGAACTTCAATTCTCAGAATTCCCGAGCCAGCCATTAAGTTCACTACAGGGCTATTTGAAGATGCAAATATGGAACTTTTACCACACACTGTCATAGCCTGGTTTCTTTGATCATCAGGAGGTGTCTATGCCTTAATGGTGAGCCACATTAAGTCACATCGGCACATCTGTTTGTCAAATATTGTGAAGAAATTAGAACAAATCATCTGAGTCTCCTCCTCCTCCTAGAGATCAAAAGGTTATTTAGAGGAAAGGGTTGACATGAGTGAATGAACTGAAGAACGGGATGTTTAACTTTCTTTTCTCTTGAGTAACAAGAATTCTGTGAGTCAGTGACAGACACTACTTGGTCTGCCAGTTACCTCAATTAATGGGTATCTTTTAAAAATTTAGGTTTAAATATTTAGAATCTAGCATGTTAAAGTTTAAATGCTAAATCCTTAAATTGTTAAAAACTACACAGACATACAAGACAAAGCTAAAAAAAAATGTTTTCAAACAAAATTAATGTTCTGTGAGAGAATTTGCACTGTGAAGGGGAAGGAAGACAATATGGCGATGTTCCCAAATGTTGCTGTGAGAAGCAATAATGAGGTCATATGCCTAATTGCTGAGCATCTTGGAGTGCAGGAAAAGAAAATTCAGTAACTATAAATATAGCCATTGAAAACTAGGTTGGTTATGAAACCCCTTTATTGAAGCAAAATCAATCCCAGCTTAGGCTGACAGAAGAAGAAGAATTAGTGGAACATACGGAATGATTACAATTTGAAATTAAAGCATGAGGAAATGGCTCTTGATGAATTTGGGGTATGAATGAAGAATGAATGTCCTCAGATTGAAAAAAAAAAGTTCTGGTAATCTTCATGCAAATTTAACATTTTGTGTTTGTGAGATGGGATTTCCAGCATTCAAGAATATAAAAAGTGGAAAAAGTAATGATTACACATGGTTGAAAGAAATATGCGAGTGAGATTGTTTATACAGCCCTCCACCAATATCCAAAGATTATGTAAATCTCCTCAAAAGAGATTTATTACCTTCTCCCAAATTAAATTAAATTTAGGTCAACTTATTTGGTTGTTCCATAATAATTTAATATTGGAAATATACTTTAACACAAGCATGCATAATAATTAAGCAGTTTTGGAGGCTGCCAATTTGTTTGGAACAGCTTCTAGTTTGTAATTGCAACACAGTGCTTTCAAAAAAAATATTTTCTTTAGGCTTAGCTTTCCATATAGTCTGTATTATATCCTGTAAAATAACTCAATACTCCAGTATGAGTTCTTGAGACTACTGTACCAGTAGAAAATGGAATATGGTATCACTTAATATAATATATAATGCTACCATCAGCAAAAAAAAAGTCACAAACCACTGTGTTACATTGTAAGTTCATAAATTATTGTGCAGTACCGAATGAATATTGAACACATCCCTTCATTTGCTATATAGCTGAACTGTGTTGATGTCTTACTTGAGAGGGCTCTTTGAAATGCCCTTCTTTAGCAATTTCTTCTCATTTGGTAGATTTTCTGGTAGCTATATTAAAATTTTTAGTTCACGGACTCTTCTAAAGGATTGCTAGATGATAACATCATTTAAAAACTTCTATTTTAAGTAGCTCAACACTTTGATTTGGCCCCAAATGTTTTGATAGAAGTGTATCAGTCTGAATGTCAGATCTGAATATGAGTGGAAAGCTATATGATTGTTAAAATAGGATGGGGACAGGGTAGATTATTGTTGTTTATTGCAGTTTTTCCTTTTGTTAAATGCTTTTAGTGCATGCTCTTGTAAGAATATCATGTTTCTACCCAGCAGAATAATGAAATATGACTGGTCTCAAGTATTTATTGCCTCTATTTCTCCAGTGTGTCATCATCACCATCCTATCTGAGCATTTTCCTCAGCTATTTCTATGGTTATGTTCCTTTCACTGTCCTGAAAAAATTCAGGAACTTTTGTCCTCCAAATCCTCTAAAAAATCATGAAAAGAAACTTCACTGGAGAAGAAATTCAGCAGTCACTTTACCATTCCTGGAACCTGGGTGAAATTAGTCATTCTGAAGAGCAGCAATGTTGTCTGTAAGTAAAGATATACAGTTTTGCTCTATTTTTTTTCATTTTTACATACTCCTTTAGAGCATAATAAATTTGAACCATGCGGAAGGAGATACAATAATATCTTTTGAAATTAGTCTGATGGCTATTAGAGATAATATCTCCTTATCCAAAATGATGGCTTTCATTGGTATACTTGAGCAATAATGTATATACCATACATACCTTTATTAAGAATCGAGAAAATAAAATTGGTTACAAACAATTTTAGCAGCAGCAGCTTGCATAGAAGTATCTAATATGTATATCTCTTCAATATTTTGGAGTGTTCATTGACACACACACACCGGTATGTAGATGTAATCTAGTAGATTGACAGAGCAGCATAGGTTTGATGTTAGGGTGTTTTCACAAATTTTATTTTCATTATTTTGGGGGGGGGGGGTTCCTAAAAAAAGCAATGCTGCTTTTTTATGTATAATTTTTATTAGAACTTTTAAAGAGAAAATAAAAGCGAATACTTTTAGCTAACAAAAGCTGCAAGAAAAGAAAAAAAGTTAAAGAAAAATAGAAAAGAAAAATGTACAAAGAGGCTTCAGATATTTTTCACAACAGTTATAAGTACAAATATATTTAACCAAAGTAATGTTGCTTTTAAAAAGTCAGTATTGATTGTTCTATTCATCTGTAGAAAATGCTTAACCAATGCATTGACAAGATTGTTTTGTTAAAACCAAGTATCAGGTACATCAGACGTAAATGGATGTACATTTTAAATAGAATGGGCTTTTTTTCTGGCTGTAATATATTTGTTCCTTCAGATTGTGATATCATCACTATTCATCTTAATTAAGAAATCTTCTCTCATTGGCAGAATTGTAGGCAAAGCAAGTTAGACGGGTCAACTTAATATCAAACAACAATCCCACCTTAGTTTGTCTTTATTATATTTTTTATAAAAAAATATAATTATTTTTAGGGCATGCATACTATTTTCCAGCTATATCCATTCACACACCTTAATAATATCAAATGAAGAATACTGACCCGAAGTCACACAGTGAATTTGGTGGCCAGGGCACAGATATGGACCTAAATGTCCCTGCCAGATGCCAAGGACTTGTTGCCCATAGCCCAACTGCAAGTCAACTGTGTAAAGCTTGTTCCTCCCCCCCAGCTTTAATTTCATTGCACAGCTGATTCTTATCTGTTGCTTTAGATTTGACTTTAAAAAAATGAAAGACTTTAAGAAGATATCATCTATAACTTTTTTCGCCTATCTGTTAGGAGGTTTTCACAAACTTTCCCTGTGTTGCCACCTAAGTTAGTTGTGTCTCTTATACACCAATGATGTCTTATATGGCAAAAGACAAATAGAAATAAAGACTGGATTGATATTGTGAATAACTCTTTAGTAGTGGCTTCCTCTACTACCAACTCCCTCTGGTTTGTCTCTATTGTGTGAGTTATTTCTGGCAAAACTTTGATTTTTTAGCCCTGGGTAGACCTTCTTACAATTCTGTGAATATTGTTATTTATTGTAAATCAAAGTTCATCTGCTAGCCTCTGTTCTATTATTTCTGATTCTGGATGTTCTTTTCAGGTACCCTCTTCTCATTGGACTTGACTTATAATAGCAAATCATTTCTTTATTTTCAGACTTTGTATATTTGCAACAGGTAAGCAACTTTTCTTCCCTGTAGTTTTGCAGCTGTTGATCCTGGTTGCTCAGTCCTGAATCCTTTAACCCAGGGGTCTCCAACCTTTGCAACTTTAAGTCTGAAGGACTTCAGCTCCCAGACTTAAAGTTGCAAAGGTTGGAGACCCCTGCTTTAACCCACTTGTCACCTAGGAATTCCAACACCTAGCATAGTCCTTGTGGATGACCCATTCCATATAGTTTTTTGTAAGTGACATTTTACAATATTATTTATGGGAGACACACTCTTTCTCTAGTTCCTCTGAAGAGACCTGTCCAGCATGGTTGTAGCTCTGGCATAGCTGTCATCTTCCTCAGAGCATACAAGCCCCACCACCACATCAAGTTAGTGTCTCACTGGGGGATTATTATAATATTTTTGCCCCATAAATCTGGTAGATGCCACAGTGGATGATACACAATATAAAGAATATTTATCTACTCGAAGGCTGAGCAACTGGTTGGACTTGGGCTGGCATGCACATCTCTCATCATGGAAAGAAAAAAAATATCTCACTATAATACAGGAAATGAGGGAACTTGCCACTTGGTTTGGTATATTCATGTAGAAAATTGTTTTACCTGTACATACTTCAGAGTTCCCTCTTCTCTGGTTTTAAAATTCAATGAAACGAATCATAACTTGAGTCAATCTAAGATTGACTCAAGCAATGGAAGAAATATTTTATTGCATTTGATTGTGAATATATAAATACGTTTTGCATGTTAGCACATGTAAACCATATTTTTTTCACTTACAATCAATTGCAGTAAAGCATGGGAGAATAGTCTAGCTTTATCAAGTTATTCTGGACTTGCTACAAGGATCCTTTATAAGAAGATAAGACCTTTTTTTGTAATACCATTAAAAACTGCACCTAGTTTACATGAATCTTTGAATGTCAAGTAGGCATAAGAAAAATGGCATCAGTAGTACCTTTGATTCAATGAAAATAAGTAGTTCAATGTCTAACAACTTTCTTGGTGACCTATAGTTTTTCATGTCATATCATACCAGATTTAGAAGATATTGCATCCAAAATCTTGAACCCATTCATTTTATCACCATAATTAAAAATTGGTTTACAGAAGAAGCTGCTTAAAATGTGATCAGGTAATTTATGTTTCATTCAGACAATAAGTTAATTCAATGTGCCATGATTAGCTAAGGATTAATATGTAATCAATCAATCAATCAATTAATATACACTTATCCATTAAGGGCATTTGTATTTTTCCTAAGAGGGTAACACACAACATTAAGGAATTATATTTAATCTTGCCTCCATAACTGGAATTTGCTGTTTAAATTTAAAGTTCTGTTATGTATATACAGTATTTTGTTAATTTTGCCATTGCTGCATTGTTGTTCTGTTAGAAAACAAAAAATCCACATGCACAAATCAATAATTTGGCAGACAAAAACTATTAGGCAACCTTAGTTTTCATCAGTATTCAAGATTTTTATCCCTGCTTTCCCATGCATCTGACAAAGATTTTAAGTTGGATGATGCAGGTATAAAAGTTCGATGTATTTACATCGCTTTCATTATTACAGCAAACCTACACTGGAAAGTCTTTTTGAAGACAGAGATTACATTTTGACCTTTTAGAGCTTGTTTCTGGAGTAAAGATTTTTTTCTCATGTTACAGATAATTGCTGAGTGAATTGAATGCAATCCTCCCAGAGAGCAGGAACTAAAAAGCTGGGCATGTCTGTAATTCAATAGATCATTTATCTTGACTAGAAAGGCAGCCATAACTCAATCTCTTTCCACCCGAAAGCCTTGCATTTTTGTACCTGTGAGCTCCATGTATTTGACATGGTTTTTTTTTTTTTTGATTGAAGTGATTAATTCTGTTTGTAGTTAATTACTACGGCCCAAGGAGACTTGGGGTCAGAACAAAGTTTTAATTTGTATAATCATCATATTACATCTTGTCGGGGGAATCTTTGAAAAGTCCAGATGATCTCTCTGGCTCTTCCCTCCACTTAGCAGAAAAGAGAAATAAAAGATGTGTGGCACCTCTTAAATTTTAATGCTAGGAGGCATCCCTCAGGAAGGAGCATAGTAGTTGATTGTTATAGCAAGATTTAGGCGCATTCCTTCCATCACTAAAGTGACAGCAAAACATATTAACATCAGTTGAACAACATCAATGGCTCTAGTAGCAAACGTTAATCTGTCTTTGTAAAGAGACCAGCAAGTAGTGTTGTTCTTTGATTTGAAACACATTAAAGGAAGTAAAAAATGAATCTTTCAGCTTGGTTTCCTTTCCAACCAAGTGTTATCCTCCAGCAGTGGGTTTCAGTCACTTCTTGTGCTATGGGAGTTGTTTTCCAGAAGTCCAACAACCAAATAACTGGAAGTCTGCCAGAAAGCACTATTCCTAATTCACATTATTAATAGTCTATCAAATCATTGAGCAAGCTGGAATTGTATGCTAAGTTGCTGAGAGAAGGAGAAAAAGGGGAATGTGGATGTATTTTATTGCCAGCCTTTGGCCATTTATCAGATCAAAGATAGTGTCACTTATAAAAGTTTGAGAAATTATGTTTTTTAGCAGATCCCTACATGAATGGAAACTGATGCTGACTCTACATAGTACAACATTAAGCGTGTTATCATTTTCAAATCTGAATGCAGACTTATTAATTGTGTGCAGGTGTTTACCATTCAGAAAAAAGAAAAAAAGTGAATAGGACAGGTGCAAAACTGTAGACATCCTTACAGTTGACTCAGGCCTCTTTTTATTTTTTTTATTTTGTTTTACTGTAATGTTATTAAAACAGCCCCCAAAAGTGAGTGACTCACTAGATTGTCTAACTTGTACAAACAAACAAACAAAATTCCACACATGAGGAAATTTTCTGATCCTTTAATCTCTCAGGCTGAACTGTTCTATTTTCCACAATAATAAGATTCTTCAAACTAGTGTTTCCCAAACTTTGCAATTTTAAGATCTGTGGACCTCACCTCACACAGATTTTAGACTTCAAATTTAGATTTGGGCTTCAAACTAAAGTCCACACATGTCAAAGTTCTCAAGTTTGAGAAGCACTGTTCTAAACAGTGGACCAGCTTGGTCTGGTGGTAATGTCCATCTTCTTCTCCTGGTAGTTTGAGGGCTTTCTCCGGGCCTGTGAGGGGTTGCTTTCCTCCTTGCGATCCATGAAGTGTCCCCTCTATGTCGTCACCTCTCAGTTTTCTGAGTCTTCAAAGTTAAACTTGCTTTTCCCCTTTGGTCATCCCCCTCAGTTCATTGCATTATCCAATTACATCAGCTCCTTTTGTTATGAGAATGGCCTGCATCATTCAAACACTTATGTGGTGTGACCTTGAGGGTGGTAGCAGAGTCTCATGATCTGCAGACAAAGTCTTGGAATTTGATTCCCACCCAGACATTTCAACCACCCCCTTCTGATTGTTGTCAAGCTAGAGTGAAGTAACTAGGTGAAAGAGTGAATTACTCTTGACATGCTGACCCCCCCCCCCAAGAAAGATACACCTGGAATAACTATAAATATACATTAGCATGAACAATTATCCATTGTACAAAATATTAGTAGCACTTTGGTCATTTAGCGTACCTGGAATGAAACTTCTTTACTAGCCTAGCCACTTTAATGTCCCTTTGTGCCACCCACTCTGCATCCAGTAAAGCCTTTCCACTGCACAAGGTAACTTTCCCCAGTGGTGCCTAGAGTACACGATATCCTTAGTTTCATAGTGCTCCTCTCCTTTTATGAGAACTGGAGGCAGAGGGGATCCCCCAACTGGCCTCAGCCTACAATCTCAGAAGAGCTTTACAATTTGCTGAGGAAATATCCCCACAAGTAACTCTCTGTTTTAGTGTTTTCAACCACATTCATCAGTTCTGGGGGACCCTCATTGTAGAGCAACCCCAGTCACTCTGTGGCATCCCCTTTCAGGTCCAATGTGACAGCATTCACACAGGACAACTTATCAGCATGCATTACTCTGTACCACTCTAAATAATTCCACACCTGAGTTAGGAAATAGGCTAGTTTTTCAGGCTGGCTATCAAATTTTGCCTTTGATAGCCAGCCGCTGGGCCGCTGGGCGAGATCATCCGTGGTTTTGGGGTGGAATACCATCTGTACACTGATGACACCCAGCTGTACATATCCACCCCAAACCACCCCAACGATGCCGTCGAGGTACTGTCCCGGTGTTTGGAGGCCGTACGGGTCTGGATGGGTAGTAACAAACTCAAGCTCAACCCGTCCAAGACCGAGTGGCTGTGGTTTCCGGCACCCCGGTTCTGCCAGATAAGTCCAACACTGGCCATTGGGGGCGAACAACTGGCCCCCGTGGAGAGGGCCCGCAACTTGGGTGTCCTCCTGGATTCCCAGCTGTCCATCGAGGATCATGTGGCGGCCGTGGCCAGGAGGGCGTTTTATCAGGTACGCCTGATACGCCAGTTGCGCCCCTTACTGGACCGGGGGGCCCTTCGCACAGTCACTCAAGCGCTTGTGACTTCTCGGCTGGATTACTGTAACGCTCTCTACATGGGGCTCCCCTTGAGGTGCACTCGAAGGCTACAGTTAGTACAGAATGCGGCCGCGCGGGTGATTATGGGTGCCCCAAGGCAAGCCCACATAACACCTCTCCTGCGCGAGCTGCACTGGCTGCCTGTGGCCTTTCGAGTGCGCTTCAAGGTGTTGACAACCATCTTCAAATCGCTCCATGGCTCGGGGCCTAGCTATATACGAGACCGCCTTCTGCCCCATACATCCCTTCGTCCAATCCACTCCCACAGAGAGGGTCTTCTCCAGGTACCGTCGGCCGGGCAATGCCGGTTGGCGACACCCAGGGGAAGGGCCTTCTCTGTGGCGGGCCCGGCCCTCTGGAACGACCTACCCCCCGACCTACGCACCACCTCGGACCTCCGCCTCTTCCGCCAACATCATAAGACATATCTATTCCAACAAGCCGGCCTAGCGTAGCCCCCCGTTTCTGACTCTATCTATAAATTTTAATTTTCAGGGTTTTAAATGGGTTTTTTATCACGGGTTTTAATTTAATATGTTTTTAATAGTGTATATTGTCTTTTGTTATGGTTTTAATAATGCCTGTGCGCCGCCCTGAGTCCTAACAAGGAGAAGGGCGGGGTATACATTCAAAAATAAATAAAAATAAATAAAGAGAGGCTAGCCCCAGACTCGCAAGAGCAGGGGGGACTACTACTGTCCCTTGCTGCAAGGGTTCCATCATTCCAGTCCAGCTCAACACCACTGGTTGCGGCAAAGTGGGAGACGGGGCAAAGTGGGAGACTGGAGGCAGAGGGGATCCCCCTCTTGGCAGTCCCCATTCCAGCTCCCATCATTGCTGACCTCAGTGAAGTGGGTCCCTGGATCTCTAGCCCACCAAACTTCTCTCTGAGATGTTCCATTGAGGGGCTGTGTATGGCAACCAGGAACCTCCACTCCGTCAGTTCTTCCTACTTGGCTGCTCTCCTGGCTTTCCACTTCCTTCCTTGGATCACCATAATTCCAGGAGGAACCAGTGGGTACTCTGCCTCTGCAGCCTTCCCCACGTGCTTGCCCACTGTCCCTTTTTCCCCAGGTAAGGGGCTCCCAATATTGCCCCTCCTCCATGCATGGGTGGCTACTTCAGCTTCTCAGCCCCCTTTTGTTTTCCTTTGGCCGTCCCTCTCATTTCATTGCATTATCCAATGAAATCCACTCCTTTTGTTATGTGAATGGCCTGCATTGTTCAACCTGCAAAGGATGACTTTGCGGGTGGCAGCAGGGTCCTACGATTTGCAGATGGAGTCTTGGCATTCCATTCCTGCCCAAGACATTCCAACCACCCCCTCCCATTTGTTGTCAAGATGAGAATGAAGAAGTAACTAGGTGAAAGAGCAAATCACTCTTGACAAAGGGCTTTAAACAGAACATAGAATAATAGTGTTGGAAGGGACCTTGGGGGTCTTCTAGTCCAACCCCCTACTTGAGCAGGAGACCCTATATCTTTTCCGACAAATGGTTGCCCAATCTCTTTTTGAAAACCTTCGCTGATGGAGCACCCACAACTTATGAAGGCAAACTATTCCATTGGTTAATTGCTGTCACCATTAGAAAAGTTCTCCTTAGTTCTAAGTTCTTAGTCCATGTCCCCCGCCCAGACCTTCTTTTATTAGACTAGACCTACCAATTTCTGTAATCATTCTTCATATGTTTTAGCCACCAGCTCCCTGAGCAATTTTGTTGCTCTTCTCTGCACTTTTACCAGAGTCTAAACATCTTTTTTGTATTGTGGTGGCTAGAACTGGATGCAGCTCTAAATTACACCCATAAACGTACTATACTCTGCTACAGCTTGCATAATAGCAGTGTTATGAGGTGTGCCCATAATTGCCTGTGATAATGAATTCTGAACCAGCTGAAGCTCCCAAATTTATTTATTTGACCTAGATACCACCCATCTCTCATCAATGCTAGGCACTTCACAACATAAAAAACAAAACAACAAAACGTTGGTGTATAAGATAGCAAATTCAAAACAACATACATATTATACCCCAATAATGATTTAAAGCTTGGGATAATGCTTTCCAATGGCAGTTCCACTAAAGCATATTGCAATAGTCCAATTAGAAAGTGACTTGGATCCAGAAAGAGGCACAAATTATGCACAATAGATTTGTACAAAAGCCTTCTTAATCATGGTTGCCATCTGCTCTTTGAGCAGGAGTTGAGGGAATCAGGAAGTTCCCCAGTTTGCACACCAATTTAGTTGGGTGGATAGTACCCAATCCGGACAACAAGACCTGGCAGGCCATAAAATACATAATTACCTACTCATCTAGAAGACCCTATTCAGAAACTGGAAAAGAACCATGACAGCATCACTTGGATTAGCAAAGATAGGGCAAAGATATATAATTGAGTATCATCATCTAACAATGTTACTTAATTCTGTGCTGATAGATGATCTAACCCAGCGACTTCATGTAGATATTAAATCAGGTCAGGGAAAAGAGTAGTGTCTTGGGACACTCCAGAAAGTAGGGTCCAGCATTAGATCTCTCCCTCACCTACCAGCATCAGGCAAAACTGGCCTCAAAGGAAATAAATCCATCCCTTCCCTCCAACCGCTATTCAGTATTCACTATTGATCAAATCCCCACAGTTTTTATAAGGACTTGAGTGGGTACTGTAAGACTAATGAGGAAAACACTCTTTCTACAAGGACTAATTTTTGTGTATATATTTTTTCTTTGTTTGTCCCTTATGGGATTTGTTTTCTCTTTAGTTTTTTGCAGAATGTTTAAATACTTCTGATTCTCTTGTTGTTGCTGGTAGAGGTAAGAGTATCAAAAAGTCTTATATGGTGAGCTCATCTGAGATACTTTCAGATGGAAAGCTACTATTATTTTCTGTCTAATGAGATTCTGCAGCTGTTCCCTCTTTTTCTTAAAAGATTATTTGGCTAATAAAAAAAAAACAGGAGGAGTGGAAGGATTGTAAATGAAGAGGACTGTGAATTTTTTGTGAAGGTTTACTTAGGCAATAACCTTGTCTTCTTCACAGCATTATGAAAAGCCCAAGCCATTTTTCCCATTTGTTATGATTTTCATATGGCTTCTTCCATTTCATTCTGTATGTGTACAAAATGTTAATGTGGGAAAAATGGAGTGGTAACCACAGGATAGCTTTTGAAGTTGGAATATTTAGGTCAAATTTGTATTCAAGTGCTTTCTGTCAAATGCATGAAGTAACACAGGAAAGCTATCTATACAGTCTCAAAGAACAACTATAATTTTCTTTCTTCAATTGGATTTATTCATCAGAATGAACAAGACAGTTCATCTGCACCAGATGGAGTACAATATATAGAAATCAAATTGACTCTATCATTACTAAAACGTAGTAAAAAAGCTCAATTATAACATCAAAGACATGCCCAGGTGTTTGTGCAACAGATCACAAACTGCTCAAGTTCAAGTTCCAAGTTAAGCTAAAGAAGAAGAAGAAATCAATTTTCATGATATAATCTTCAACATTCACTCGCGTCAGGAATCCTGAATTGCTTTGGAGTCCTGAACCTCACTGATGGATAACCAGAGGAATTACAGAATACAGTCAAAGAAATAGTTAATGTTGAATGTGCGAAGTGATTGCCAAAAAGGAAAAAGGAAAAGAAAGCAAACTGGGTGTTAGAACAAACACTGGAAATTGTTGAAAAGAGTAGCCAAAGCTAAGAAAGACAAACTTCTCAAAAAAGAACTTAACAAAGAGTTTCAGAGAGCTATTTGAAAAGACAAGAAGCTGTGTTGCTACAACATATGTAAAGATATATAAATAGACCTGGAAAAATAAGCAAAGGCTTCCAAAAGATCTTTGAAGATTGTAATCTTGAAATGTTATGCTAAAGGATGTCAATTGACAGATAGCAAGGGAGAACAAAGGAAGATGGAAGGAATATATTGAAATACTGTACACTATACATATCAATGTTATAAGATACCTTAGAAGAGATTATCTACTTATAAATACCTTATAAGTAGATAATACATTATAAGATACCTTAGAAGAGATTATCTACTTCTGTAGTCTAAGAAGACAAAGATAGATCAGCACTCAAATTGTTACCTAGTAGGAAGGGTACAGAAACTAAAGCAATAACCATTGAAATGTGGCAAGCAACAGAAAAAGAATGAATCAAAATTCTAAGCAAATTATGCCACCACATCTGGTAAACAACATAGTGGCCAATAGATTGGAACAGGTCAATCTACTTTTCAGTACTAAATAAGAGAATAACAGAGTTGAAAAGAACCTTGAAAAACTTCTAGTCCAGCCCCCTGCTCAAGCAGGCAATTCTATACCATTTCAGACAAAAGTCAAAAAACAATATTTAACAGAATCTGCAAATCATCATAAAATAGCCTTAATTTTACAAGCTAGTAAAATAATACTTAGGATCATCCGGCACAGATTACAAACCTACATAGAAAAAGAAATGTCAACTGTTCAAGCTGGCTTTAGAAAAAGCTGAGGAACATGAGCTGTTATTGCTGACACATGTTGGAGAAAGCCAAAGAATATCAAGAAGTATTCACTGCTTCATTCATTGTAGATAGACCTTAAATTGTATCAATTGTTTCAAGCTTTGTGATGTGCTCTGAAAAATGGGAATCCTAGAATATCTAATCATGCTTATGAGAAATTTATATACAGGTCAGGAAGCCCCAGTACAAATAAAACAGCTAGCATTCCGGTTAGCTCCAGGATAATAAAGAGATTTGACAAGGCTTTAAACTGTCCCCTTATTTGTTCAATTTATATGCTAATTACCTTGGATTGAAAGTAATGAGTGTAGCTTTAAAACTGGAGGAAGAAATGCCAATAACCTGTGCTGTGTTGATGACACCACCCTGATAGCTAAAAATGCAGGTATTGATAAAAGTCGAGTGCAGTGAAAAAATGGGATTTAAATTAAATATGAAGAAGATCAAACTAATGACAACCAGTAGAACAACCAGTCTTGGAACCAGATGAATATAATGAAGTGATGGATAGTTTCTGCCTTTTAGGATCAATCATCAACAATAAAGAAAAAATTTCAATAGGGTGGGGTAAGGGATACAGAAAATTTTTTGAGAGCATTCACGTCAAAGTCGTCGGCCCTTCTGGAACTTCAATATAAATCAATAACAAAACATTGTTCATAACACTACAAAGTGAAAACAAGTACATGTTTCTAAGTTCTCAATTCTATGCTGTCAGTCATTTACAAAAATCCAGATACACATGTTATACAATATTACTCAAAAATCAAAGCAAAGTTATTTTTTTGATCTAAGTCTCTTGGCTATTGGGTCTTCTATCTCACCCTCCGGGCCCCCAGCGGGCGGGGCCATGGCTCC
This sequence comes from Rhabdophis nuchalis, assembly GCA_039707465.1. Classification (NCBI taxonomy): domain Eukaryota; kingdom Metazoa; phylum Chordata; class Lepidosauria; order Squamata; family Natricidae; genus Rhabdophis; species Rhabdophis nuchalis. Next base: position 45,228,677 of record CM077651.1, read on the forward strand.
CTCCGTCCCCCCTGAATCTTCCCCCAGGGCAGAGGCGTGTTTTTTAAGAAAGGCTTCCGCCTCAGCAACTGTTTTAATCCTCACTCTTCCTCCTTCCCAGAACACCAGCATCCCTTCGGGCGTCACCCACTTGAACCAGATCCCGTGGTCAAACAACTTTTTGGACAAGAAGGAAAATTTCCTTCTCGATTCTCTAATCTTTCTAGGGATCTGCTTCAAGATGGTAACCTCCTTTTGTTGGTAAATTAACGGACCTCCTCTTTGCACTTTCAAGATTTCCTCTCTGGTCAACCTTCTAACAAATTTAACATGTATCTCTCTAGGTACTTCATTTATCCTGGCATATGCAGAATTTATTCTATAGGCTAGGTCAATGTCCCCCCTAATCTCATCCTTGGGTTTCTGTAAATAGTCTGCTAAAATTGTGCTCATGAGATCAGGGAGACATTCACCAGATTCCTCAGAAACATTCTGAAATCTCAAAAAATATGTCATCCTTTCCATATCCATCCTAGACACATGCCCATTTATTTCCACAACCTCATTTGTAACATTTTTAATCTCTCCCTTAGCCCCCTCCAGCCCCCCCTCCAATTCTTCATTCTTCTGTGTGTTCTCCAGCACTTGCTTCCGCGTATCCAATAACTCCTTTTTAAAGTTGATATTTTCTGCCCTCTGAGCCTTAATTTCTTGTACCAAAGTTTGTATAACCGATTCCAGAGAAGCCATCCTTAGTTCTAAGCTTGCCAGTGCTGATTCTTGTGCCATGATTAGCTGTAGAAGTTGGTGCCACTAAAATGGCGTTTTTAGGGTGGGGCTGTTAAGGCAAATCAGGAGCCAAAAGTTCAGTTCAAAGTTGTAAAGTTCAGGAACCAAGAGAGAAACAATTTTCCAAATCAATAAGTATAATAACGAAGGCACTCCAGAAAAGAAATCACAAATCCCAAAAAAAATTTTTTTTTACTTTAGTAACCAGAGGAAGTCCAAGTCACAAAGAGACGCTGGGAATTTTCCATAAGTAAAATAGTCATTCAGGGACAAAGAGAAGCCATCTTCCGCCGTACACGCTCAAAGCCCAAAGGGGAGAGTGGTTAAAGAAATTGTTTCAGCCAGACCTAGAAACTCTGTTGCAAATCAAGCCGCAGATCACTTTCCCTTGTACAAACAGTCCGGATTGAAAATATCCGCTTCCTGCCCGCGAGGAGCCATTTTCAAGCCCCGCTTAAATCCGAGGGGGGGTTTTACAAGCAAACACCCCCCCTCCAAGTCCTTTCAGCCAGGCTGACAGCAGAAAAAAAAGTTTTAAATCACTCACTCTCCCCTTCGTAGTCAAAGCCCCAGGCAGCCTTCCGACCCAGGCGATCCTCTCTCTCCATGTTAACGAATGGTGCCGTCTGCCTTTGGCGAAGGGAAATCCCCCTGCAGCATGTCCTCCTTCACCTGAGCCGAAGACAAAGGTCGCAGCCCCACTGCCGTGGGGGGAGCAGCCCAAGCAAGCCGGCCCTACGGAAGACCCCCGAATAAACGGGGCGTCTCGCCCCCGTGGGGGGGCAGAAAAAGCAACAAAACGGCGAGCGAGCGCTAGGCTCGCCCGTCGCCGCTGGAGCCGGAACCGGAAGTACTAAATCTTCAGCCATAGTCCCCCACAGCTCAAATGCTGTGATGTTACATAAGGCTATTTTCATGCGATACTTAAAACATATGTTTTTTTTTTGAAGGTACGTTTAGCAAACTGCCTACGGTACAGTGTACAATTGCTTGTTCTTCAAGAAATAATTTTGAAATGAATTTTCCCTTTTAGATCAAATGAGAAGCACTCTTATTTAATTGGTTATATTTCCTATTACATACTATTGCTATAATCTTAATAATTATGAGTTCATAATATAAGAAAATAGGTAAGAAACCTAGTTTTATAACTGGCTGTGTTTGCATGTTGCACAAAACTGTAAACCAGCCAGCACATTTTAACTTGGTGTAATGTATTGTGCAAAACCCATCTCTGTGGCTTATTTATTATCCCAACACAGAACACATTTCATTCAAAACAGTTCTGAAGCAAGGTATGTCTGTCAAACTAAAAGACTGAGTTAATTGAGTAAACCATAGGTGGCTTTTTGCACACAGCCAAATTGTACTGGGCTTAAAACAATTATGACTGCTTAAATTATGATTAACAAGGAAACGCAAGTTGATAGGCTTTAAAATTGACTCAGGGAAGTGAATGTACAGCAATTGGAATCAAAGCAAGGAGAATCCTTTGAGTTTGGGGAGCATAACTGCTAGGAAAGGCTCTGAAGGCTGATGGTGGTGTGAACAAACAATATATAAGAATGTGATGAACCTTCAAGGAAGCAGCAAGGTCCAGTTCCAAAGTGTTTCAAGCAAAAATTTGACCAGAAGAAAGTATTGCAGAATCCAGAAGGAGCAGGAAGAACTGAAGAAATGCATGATAACCACGTGGTTCATCATAAACAAAAGAAATCAGCTCCTTAAATACATTTAATTGACATGAGGCTCTAAGAGGCTCTAAGAACATGGGTTCCAGTGTAGAACTAGCTTCATATGAAAATCTAAGTTCTAATGTGTCAAAATGTCCAGTTGGTAAATGCAGCAAAAAAAAAAACCCTCCTGGGACATTATTTTACCAATAGTATAACTTTACTGATAATTCCACATAGACCCTATATACTTGGGTCCCACCTTGTGCAGGGCTGCCTCAGATTCAGAACTTCGTGGATTGATACACTTTGTCTCTTACTCTCAACTCTTTTTGGGGCACTCTCTTCTTATCTGCTTGTCTCTTTTGCATTTCCCTCTCTTTCTCTAACACCTTGCACACTATGACCAGGTGGCTTTCAAAGTGTCTACCCACTCAGCAATGAGGCTGACGAGGGGGTCTTTTGAGGGAGTTCTAACATAGAATTCTACCCAGGTAGCCACCTGAAAGGGAGTAAATCCAGTGCTGCTATGCCCAAAATTATTATATACAATTCAGTTCAATTGGTCTGCTGGTAGTTCACATAACACCAAAGGTACTGCTCTAGGATTGAGTTTGTATGTTCACAGGCTCCAATTATTTGAGGATGATGGGCAGAGCTAAGTCCTTGGGAGGAGCCTATCAGGCTCAGGAATTTACACCAAAACGTTGATGTGAATTATACTCACTGATCTGAAATGATACACTTTGGAACACCAGGCAGCCAGTATGTGTAATGCACAAATAGTTTAGCTAGGGTTTGAGCTGAAGGAATCCTGGAGTACACCACAAAGTGGGCTTGCTTGAAGAACAAATCCATGATAGTCCAAATTATAATATTCCCAGCATTCTCCAATAGCTCTACAATAAAGTCCATAAATATTTCCATCCAGGGAGCTGTGTGTGTGTGGCCATAGTTTGCAGCAGACCCAGAGGCTTGCCAGCCAGCTGCTTCATCAAGGTACAGATTGGACAGTTGGCCATGTAGGCTTCTATGTCCCTCTTCATTCTTGGTCACCAAAATGTCCTCTTTATGAGGTGAAGAGTCTTTACAAATCCAAAATGTCCTGCTGTACAAGCATCATGGCCCCTCTGTAAAACTTAAGTCCTCTGGCCAGCTGGAAATATAGTTTGCTTTCCATTCATGGCAGCCGGTCTCTTAATGATAGATCACCTTTATGTTGTTGTAACCATAGCATCTTTTAGTGGTTGCATTAGATCTTTGGCTAACAACAGTGACAATGTTCTCTGCTGTCTTGTAAGGGCTGGTGCTACAAATTGGATGGAATGATGGAGTTAATGACTTCATCTTGGGTGCTGTTGTACTGTGATATTTGGGAAAGGTTGAAGTATTGAGCCCACCAAATCTGTTTAGGAGATAGTTTTTGGGGAGCTTTCAAAGCTTCTAGGTTCTTGTGGTCTGTCTCCATTTCAAAATGAATATTTCTGCTTTTCAAGAATTGTCTCCAGTTTAGGAGAGCCCAGCAGACCACATAGGTTTCTTTCTCCCAAATAGCCCACCCTGAGCCCATCTCCGTTTTGGAAAGCTTGAGGGATATATAGGTGCATGGCTGCAACTCTCTCTTGGCATTCCTCTGTAGTAGTACTGCTCCTACAGCCATATCACTAGCATCCACTTGTATCACAAAAGGCTCGTCCAAGTCAGGGTGTTTTAGGACCAACTTGACAGTGAAAAGACATTTTAGTTTCTCGACACTTGAGTGTCGAGTTACTTGGCACTTGAGTGACCAGTTCAAGTACTGGCTGGGCTTGGGTTTAGCTTCTCCCTTTGTTTTCAGCCTCTTGGTGATTGGTAGTGCTATCTGGACAAATGTGGGTTGAATTGACGGTAGAACTTTGCAAACCCGAGAAAGCTCTGCAATTGCCTCGTCGTTCAAGGGGTTCCCATTCTAATGCACCCGAACTTTACCAGGGTCCATTGCCATGCCCTCTTTCAAAATCCGATATTCCAATAATCTAGGCTGGTCTTATGAAAGTCACACTTGGACAGCTTTGCATAAATTGAGCCTTCTGCAATTTTCCCAACCACTGCTCTGACCAGTTTCACATGCTCCTCCTTGGTCTTGGTATAGCTTAATAAATCACCCAAGTATACCAAGACCCCTTTGTACAGATGCTCATGTAAGATCTCATTTATCAATTGCATGAACACTGCAGGTGCTTTCTGTAACTGAAATGGCATCATGTGGAATTGGTAACAGCCCAGGAGGCTTTTGTCCCAGTCCATGGAGGGGGTTCCATTTTTTCAACCATGCTTGCCCTAGGACCATTGCTTCCATCATTGCAGGGGCTACAATAAATCTCAAGTCCCAGACTTGAGCTTGACAGGTTTGGTCAGGCAGGTCACTGGTACAAATCCTGTTATCGAATGGTCCAACTAGGAAAATGCCATAGGCTGTCTCAGTTTTCTCAGTCTTATCTCTTAACTTCTCTACCACTTGGTGGCTAACCAGGCAGCATTAGACATCCTGAATTCAATAGGGCAGAAAGGATTCCTCTTACTCTTGAAGACGACACCAAAATTTCCATCATAGCCATCAAAGTGATGATGGTGCCGCATACTATCAGGTCATCTTCTCCATTGCTGTCATTCTCATAGAAAACAGGTCTCATCTTGGTGGGGGTCAGTGTTTCCTCCTCCCCACTGGACTGCAGGGGAAAGAACTCCATGACCTGCTGTCCTACATGTCTTCTCCTTTGGTTTTGCAAGAGGTTTCTTCCTTTTTGGCTGGCCCAGGGGGGAGCATTTACCAGACACGTCATTCGGCATTTGGTGGCTCAGTGTCCTCCTTTCCAAAGCAGAAGCAAGCTTCTGGACTTTGACAGGGCCTCCCTCTTCAGATTGGAGGCACACCACCTTTTCCTCCCCTAAGAGGGTCACTCACTTCTCCATTTCATTTTCATTTTCATTTTATTAAATTTGTATACCGCCCCATTCTCCCAAAAAGGGACTCAGGGCGGTGCACAGGAGAATAAAACCATGTATACACATAAAACCGGTAATAAATATATCATAAATATTAAAAACTAATTAAATTAACCCAACCTGTGCTAAAACCAATTAAAACCCCAATAAAATCTAAATCAATTTAAAAACCAGTCGATGTTCTCAGAAGATTAGGCCAGGCCAGCTAAGCGAAAGAAGTGCGTTTTTAATTGTTGACGGAAGAGGCGGAGGTCTGTGATATTCCTAAGATCGGGGGGTAGATCGTTCCAGAGGGCAGGGCCCACCACAGAGAAGGCCCTTCCTCTAGGCGTTGCGAGCCGGCATTGCCCAGCCATTGGCACCCGGAGCAGACCCTCTCTGTGTGAGCAAATCGGCCGGAGGGATGAATGGGGTAGGAGGCAGTCTCGCAAATAACTAGGACCTGTGCCATGGAGCGCTTTGAAGATGATGATCAACACCTTGAAGCGCACCCGAAAGACCACAGGCAGCCAGTGCAGCTCGCGCAGGAGAGGTGTTACATGGGTATGCCGTGAGGCTCCCAAGATCCCCCGCGCGGCCGCGTTCTGCACCTTCGGGTGCACCTCAAGGAGAGACCCATGTAGAGAGCATTTCCATAGTCCAGATGGGTCCAGCACCCAGTGAGGCCAACTCTCCTGCCTGATGCATTCATGGTATTCCATCAAGTCAATCTCCACTTCAGTAGTCATCTGGTACCACGTTAGAACTGGATTAATGTCAAGTATCACATTGGTAAATGCAGCAAAAGAAACTCCTGGGACATTATTTTACCAAAATTATAATTTTACTGATAATTCCACATAGGCACAGAAGGAGCAAAGCCAGTTCTAAAGTTTTCGCATAAAAACCCGCATAGATAAAATCCCCCCTTTCCCCTGGACCTCCCCACAGTTCATTGTCCACCAATAAGTTGTATTCATTTTGTTTTGAGAACATTTTGAGCAGCTAAGAGTTTTCCCAGCATTTGACCTTGGGGTGTAGGGCTGCTTCAGCTTACTTGAATTCCTCAATTCTATCCCAAGCCTCCTTTGCATTCCTCCCACTTCCTGTTTCTGTTGTCAAAAATTGAATGAAGAACATTTATGTTTCCTGAGATGACATTTCTAAATAACATTGTGCTTTTAGATGGCCCATTTCTATGACGGATATTTTATTAGTTTACTGATTTAGTGTAATTTAAATTTTTGGTTTATCAAAATGTAATTTAAAATTGTACTGTATGTAGTCAAATAGTTCATAGCTTAGGTTTAGAGAACAAACAATTGATTTCTAATGAGAAGTAATCTCTTTACCTTCTTTACTTTAACTTAAATAGGGGATTAAAAAAAAACAACAGGAAAATTGCCCTTGAAATGAGCTCTTTTGTTACTTATATTTACTTCCCCACAAAATTGTCACAATTTACTCCACATTTCTGCCAATAACGGACAAGCTTCTTAAAGCCATCACAAAGACTGCCATACTTTGTCTCTTCAACAGTCTTCACAATCCTTTCAACTTCTTTTGAGTCAGATGCCCACGAAATTATTTATTCAATTTAGGAAAAAGCTCAGTATCAAAGTTGCTCACCATCAAAGTCTGTTTGGCATTATGATGGATGTGGATGGCTGAAACAGTAAGATCTAACCTCACAATTCCCTTTTGAGATGTGAAACCCAGCATTGTCATGTTGCAGCAAAATTTCCTTCTTGTGCTTCTGAACTCTGTTTCAGCATTGCTTCAAAATATTATACCACTCTGAATTGATAGTGGTATAGGTTTAGGAAAATCATGTGAATAAAGCCATCTGCATCCCATAAAACTATAAACATGAGTTTTAATGCCAAAGCAGGCCTTGAATTTTTGTCATAAATGAAACTTTGTGATGACATTTCATGGACTTGGATCAGAGGTGGTATTCAGCCGGTTTGGGCCGGTTCGAGCGGTAGTGGAAATATTGATTGGTTCACTGAACTGGTAAATACTACCTCTGGCTGTCTTTGCCTCTGCCTGCCCATTCACCCACTTGCCACTTGTCACTCACCCCTACCCACCTGCTCGCTGGTTGCCCACTCGCCCAGCCCACTCCCACCCTATATAGGTTGCCTTCACCACGTGGCCCAGCTAATCGCCTCACCTTGCCAGTCAACTTCTGCACCTCGCCAACTCTGCTACAAAGGTAAGCATGCCATCCATTTGCCCTTTGCCTTCGATTGGGGGCTGGAGCCCAGGGATGTGCAATTCTCTGAGGCCCCGGAGCTGCTGCCCACTCACTGTTTGCCTTGGCTGGGTTGGGGAACAAACCATTCCCTGGCTACAGCCTTCCTCCTCCTGCATGCCACCCATTCTCCCTTCACCATGTGTCACCTAATTTCCCCTCCTTCAGAAACCCTTACTCAATCTCCCCGCGGGATGACTGCCTCTTTCTTCAGGCTAGCTCAATCCTCTTGTGGCTGGTGGCAGAGGGGAAGGCAATCCAGGGCTGAGCCATTGCCGCTGGGCTCCTTGCCAGCCTGCATCTCACCACCCTAGTTGCAAGATGCCTGCAGCTGCCTCCCCTTTTTTTCCATGCGAGAAGCCTCCCAGCCGCTGTCTCTTTGCCAACCAGAACTGGCATCAAAAACTACCTCCGCTTCAGTCCTGCCACATTGACTGCCCTGTTCTTTGCACCAGTTGTGCACATGCACCCGATTGCCTACTGCACCGGAAGAACAGGGTGGTGACAGTGGCAGGACTGAAGCTATTTTTTGGCACATTTGAGAACCAGAGATCTGTCGTTTTTGGTGCAAGAAGCTTGTACCTGCCACTACCAGCTCAATTCCAGCTGGCAAAGAGGTGGCAGCTGGACGGCTTCTTGCACCAGAAAAAAGAGGAGGAGGCTGCAGGCATCTCATGACAAGGGGGTGTTGAGATGTCAGCTGGCAGCAGTGGTGGGTTTCAAATTTTTTTAGAACCTATTCTGTAGGTGTGGCCTATTTTGTGGGCGTGGCTTGCCAGTCATGTGACCGTGTGGGAGTGGCCAACTTGTAAAATGTAGTGAAACTCATTTAACAATGCTCTTGCTTAGAAACTAAAATTTTGGGCTCAATTGTGATAATAAATTCTTTTTTTTTCGTTCTTTCTTTCCTTCCTTCTTTCTTTCTTGTTTCACTCTCCCCCTCTTTCTTTCTTTCTTTCTTTCCTTCCCTGTATCACTCTCCCTGACTTTCTTTTTTTCTTTCTTCCTTTCTCTTCCCCTTCCTTCCTTCCTTTCTTGTCACTCTCCCCCTTCCTTCCTTCTTTCTTTCTTGTGTCACTCTCCCCCTTTCTTCCTTTCCTTCCTTCCTTGTGTCACTCTCCCCAACTTTCTTTCTTTTTTTCTTTCTTCCTTTCTCTTCCCCTTCCTTCCTTGTGTCACTCTCCCCCTCTTCCTTCCTTCCTTCCTTCCTTCCTTTTTTTCTTCCTTTCTCTTCTTCTTCCTTCCTTCCCTTTTCTTCCTTCCTTCCTTTCTTGGGTCATTCTCCCACCCTTCCTTCCTTCCTTCCCCCACCCCTCTCTCTCCCCCCCCTCCTCTCTCTCACACATACTTTCCAGTTGGTGAAAATTTCTGTTTTTCCAGCTGGGAGGCTAGCAAAGAAGACTCATTTTCCCTGCCACCCGCAGCTCTCGGAGGAAGGAGGCAGGGAAGTGAGCCCCAGGACTCATCTCTGCCTCCTTCTTTGAGAGCTGGCTTCAGGGATGGCCAGCCTCTCCCACCACTGCGCCCTTCATTCACCTTCCACCCGGAGGCTCTGCCAGCGGTCGCCTCCCGAGATGGCTGCGAGCCTCCTGAAGAGGATGCTGGACATTGGGGATGGGGGCAGCGTCTGCTGTTTCTGCAATTCCAGCAGCTGCGTTTTGCTTTGAAACTTACTTCCCCGGCAACCCAAAGGGGACATTCCCCCAGGCAGCTTTCTCTCTTGCAGAACGGGCGCGCGAGGCCCCCAATGATCTGATGGGAGCCGGGAAGAGCCAAACTGCACCCAGCCGCCCTTACTCCCTCCCAGCTAAGGGTGGGAGAGCCTGAGATGCCGCTGGGAGGATGTCCCTTTGGATTGCTAGGAAAGCAAGTTTCAAGGCAAAACGCAGCTGCTGGAATCGCCTCGTTTCCAATGAGGGGGAGAGAAATCCATCTTTTTCCTCCATCTCCATGGATCCCCCCCAATTGGAAATGAGGTGGCTGTGAAAGGGAAGGGAGCGCCCCCCGTGTGTCTTTTTCAAACAGCAGAAGGAGGAACAGGAGAGGAGTTTGGCTGTTTGAAAAGCCCCACGTGGAACTCCCCTCCTGTTCCTCCTCCGGCTGTTTGAACAAACCATGCTGGGCGCGCTCCCTTGTCGCCTCATTTCCAATGGGGTGGGGGATCCATGGAGATGGAGAAAAATGATGGATTTCTTGTGTGCACGCAGTTTCTATGGACAAGAAGTACGGAGGGGGCACTTGTATTGCACACACATTTTTGGACAATAAACTCGAATTGCAAGAAATGGCCAGATGAGGATAAAAAAGGGAAGGGAGAATGGGAGGTGTGTATATGTGGATAGAGGAGAGGAATGACCAGATCCACTTAAAGGGAGAGGCTCTTGAAGGTTTCTTAAAACCTGACTGCTGGGAGGGAAAGTGGCCGGCAAAGGGGACTCTCCCGGTCGCAGGAGAAAGTGTGGAGCGCAAGCACTGCTGAAAAAAGGGGGATGGTACAATGGAAGTAGAAGTCCTCCCTGGAATCCTGCAGAGGAGAGGCAGCGGTGGCACTTGCCGTGCCGTGGCAGGCTCTGCTCTCCCCGAGGCGGGCTAAAGCCACGGCGGGTTCCTTTCCTCTTCACCACTAGCAGGTGCAACTGGCAGCAGGTCTTTTTAAGGCTTCTCTTTTTCATTCCCCCCCCCTCTGCCCTCAAGAGTCCTGCGACTTTGGCAGGGGCACTCTTGGCTTCCGCTTTCTTGCGGTACAAGGTCCTTTTCCTACCTGTATTTTCCTCCTCCTTTTTCCCAGTAGCTCCGAGGCCCTCCAAGCTTGCCCCCCACTCCCCTCCCCACCCCCAAAGTTCCCAGAGTTGCCCGAGTTAAAGCGCCGCCTCTATCCCGTGTTAGAATGCAGCAGGCACAAGGTCTGGCCAAGAGTTCGGTGCACGTGGCTGCACTCCCCCTCACTCGGGTACAAGAGAATAAAGGGTACAAGAAAAATAAAAATTTAAAGAAAATTCAGAGAATCCAAGCAATGTTTTAAATTTAGGCTGGAGCTCATAAGAATACTGACTTGTGCTTTCCCCTCGCCTTCCCCTCGCTCTTTTCACTTACTGCTTCAAGACGAAGCGTCTCTCGCTCTGCATAAACAGTGGCTTGCAAAGGCGGGAAAGGTGTGGTTTGGGGGGAAAGGGGAGGGGCATCCAAAAGGGGCAGCTCAGTCAGCTTGGCTCAAGTGATGGCTTGGCTCTGGAGTCTGGGCTTTGGAAGGACGGGGTGGCTTCTTTCCCTTTCCTTCTCATTGGAAGGAAAGGGGCGGGGCAGACTTACTTCTGGGTCTGCCGTTCGAACCCACTCTCTCCGGCTCGCTAAATTTCACCAACCGGCTCTTGCGAGCCAGTGAGAGCCAGTAGAAACCCACCACTGACTGGCAGGGAGCCATAGGTGACAGCTCAGCCGTGGCTTGCCTTCCCCTTTGCCACCAGCCACAGGAGGATTGAGGTAAGCCCAAAGAAAGAGGTGGTTGTCCCAGGAGGAGATTGAGTAAGGACCGGGGCCTCTGAAGGAGGGGAAATGGGGTGATGCGTGGTGAAGGGAGAGCGGGCAGCATCCAGGAGAAGGCCTTTGACAGATTTTGAGTTTAGCCATGTCATACCCTGGGCAGAAAAGCTGCAATAGCTGTAAGTTCTATTTTTTTTAGTACCAGGGTCTGTTGGCGTGACTTGGTGAGGGAGAGTCATGTGATTGAGTGGGTGTGGCCAACTCAACACCACTCACATTGAGTTGGCCATGCCCACTCAATCACATGACCCCTGGCAGCATAGCTTTTTTTTAACTGGTAGTAAAAAAAATTGAATCCCACCCTTGACTGGCATTTCAGGGTCAAAACAATGATCCCATATTTTGTCAGCTGCAAAGAAATTCTTCATCTTCATTCTCTGGGTGTGACATCAGTTGCTAACAAATTTCAAATCTTGAAGTTTTAATCTCTGCTTTTAGCATGCAAAGAAACTACTTGCACAAACTTTCCATTACGAAATAATGTCTATAATATGACCCACATATTTTCTGCGAAATGCTAAGCTTAACTATTTTCTTTGATCTGCTGATTGCCCTTCACCAGTGCTTCTCATATCTCATATTGGTTTCACAGGTCATCCACTTCATGTTTTGTGACACAAATCAATTCTTCTCGGTTCACCATTTTTACATTTTTTAGCCTAGCAATGCATAATATTCATGTCAATACAATAATTACCATAAATAATTTGCATTTGGCAGTGAATTTAACTGCAGACTCCTTCAGCAGTCAAAATTGCTTAAAGCACATTGATGAATATTCACTGCAGATTTTCATTTCATGAACACAACTTATTCTGACAACAACTTCCCAGCAACTGAAGTAAAAGTATAGATGCTAGAAACCATGTAAGCAGTTTTAGCACATCAGTATTATTATCTGTTGGCAAACCATAACATTGCAGGCATTACTTTTCTTTCAATCACCGCAATATTTTTTGGAACATATTGAATTGCCTCTAATAGGTTTCTTCCCTATCTAGGTCTTCATTTATGAAATGGGGAGAGGTAGCCTTTCATTGATTCTCTCTGGAGATTCCGTGAACTCTTCCTAAAACTGTCTCAATATTTTGGAACAGATTTCTATAGGTGTCCTTGCAAAAATTGCAGTCCCTGTACTGCAACTCTACACTCTTCTTGAATTATAAAGCCATTTTAAGAAAGGAATGACATAACAGAATGAAACCTGCTGGTATTATATTTGCTATACAATACATATTAAATTCATTATGTTTGCACAGATGTGTATATATGGTATCAGCTATTCACTTTATAGCTTTTACTAGTTGTTATCCACTGTTCCTGTGGAAAGGCCAATAGCCTCAGAGAATTCTAAGAGGTTTGTTAGGCGGAATTTCCTTTTGTTGAAACATGGGTTAGGCTTGAAAACATTTTTTGCCCATTTACCCAGGGCAGATGGCAGTTGATGGACTGTAATTTCTCCGTATTTCCTGTGCCTTTTTAAAAAGTTGGTCACATGTTTATTTTCTAATCCTACAGAGGCTGAATTTGGAAGTCAGTTGCATTCTTTTGATGAAAGAGCAGCAATTTTACATTTGAGTTCTTTCAGGAGTCTTGGTTATATATTATGTACATTGTAATAATGAACACATCTCACAACAATTGGGAAGGATCAGATCAGTGGTTGGATCAGCAACCATCTTCTTGTTGTAGATATTGTATCTTAAGACATAGAAAATATCACCGTAGTAAAATATTTTTTTCTTCCATTCAATCATGTCCAATCCTCAGAAATTTACCCAGATAAGTCCCTGCAGTTTTCTTGGAAAGGTTTTTCAGAAGTGATTTGCTATTGCACCCTTCCTAGGGCTGAGAGAGACTGGCCCAAGATTTCGCAGCTGGATTTTAGGTAGGACTAAAATTCACAATCTCTCAGTTTCTAGCCTGATGCCTTAACTCAGTGTTTCTCAACCTTGGCAACGTGAAGATGTCCGGACTTCAACTCCCAGAATTCCCCAGCCAGCATTCAAGTTGCCGAGGTTGAGAAACATTTATTGATTGATTGATTGATTGATTGATTGATTAATTGATTAATTGATTTATTGATTTATTGATTTATTGATTGATTTTATTTTATTTATTTTATTAAATTTATATCCCGCCCTTCTCCATGAAGGACCCAGGGCGGCGCACAGGAATTTAAAAACATATAAAACAATAATATACAGAATTTAAAAACATATTAAATTACGTAACACTCCTATGCTAAAATCCAAATTAAAATCCCCAATTTAAATCTAAAATAGCCCTAACGGGAGGTTAGGCTAGGCCAGCTTGCTGAAAAAGGTGTGTCTTTAGACACTGGCGGAAGAGGCGGAGGTCCGAGATGGTGCGAAGTTCAGGGGGAAGGTCGTTCCAAAGGGCAGGGCCTGCCACAGAGAAGGCTCTTCCCCTAGGTGTCGCCAGTCGGCATTGCCCGGCTGACGGCACCCTGAGAAGGCCCTCTCTGTGGGAGCGGATTGCCTTAACTACTACACCACACTGGCTCTTATGCAATGTATATTGTTTATACATTTGATTTGTAAATTTTTAATTTGTCAACTTACTCTAGAATCACAACTGTCTTATTGACCCATGACTAAGTTTAGAAAAAAATAGTTCAGATACAGGCATTTGCTAATCTTCTGTTATGAAAAATATCCCACAACATTCTTCAGATGTCGTGTAGATCAGTATCACCTTTTCTCCTCTATTTGTAATAAGAAAACTTTGCTAGCTGGGTTTCTCTTTTATGTCTGTCTTTATAAAGTTATTTTTACTTGTTAGTATAGAGTTCATTATTTATTTATTGTATTTGTTGTATTTCTAACCCCTTCTTCCTTTGGAAGATCAGGGTAACATACATGGGAAGTTTCCCTGGTTCATTCCCACAACAAAGGGGAAATAAATTTTAATGAAAGTGAATGATCCCAAAGTCACCTGAAATGTTATGTTTGAGTTGCCCCTTAGTCTCCCTGCTTCCAGTATCTTAATTATTGTGCTACATTGGTGATACCATACATGCTCTTTAAGAAGGAAGCATCAGTGAAATATATATAATTGATTACAATTTTAATATTTATGGCATCGTATTGTTTATTTCCATCCACTCTGCCTTGTTGTATTTACTGATATATTTGGTGGGTGTATGCGTGAATCTTTTATGAAGACAAATTTTCCTGTTTTAAAGAAGTTTATCTTTTATAGTTCCTTGATTCTTACAAATTATTGTTATTCTGAAATGTGTTTTCTTGAAGTTCTGATTTCTTTGAACTACCATTACTAGGGTTTGAATAAGCATAATGCTAAACCATTGTTTGTTTTAACTAAGCCTTGTTGAAAAGTCTAACTCTGCTGGATTCATACAATATATTGGGGTCAAATTAACATGCTTTGTTTTGAGATAAAATTTGTACCCCAAAATCCTAAAGGGATTTTTCAATTCTGTTCTAGCTTCTTCTTAATTAATCTTCTCATCTCAGAGAATATAGTGTCTACTCTTTTGATTAATCTAAAAACAAAATTTTGACCTTCCTCAGCATATTATCCTGATGGATCTTCATGTCTTCAAATGGTATACATTTTGGATTCTTTGAACTTCAGTTGTTGACGTTCCTTCAAAAACTAGAAAGCAGAATTATAGCATTTTTCTTTCAACTGATTGTAAATAGCCAAAGACAATGATTAAAGACTCATTTCTCAGTCTGTAATCAGTTTGCTATTGACACATTACTCTATCTACAATACAAATCCTGTCAGAATACTTTCATTGCTTTGTCATGCATAAAATAATACAAGATAAAATTCAGAAAATGATATTTTGAAAAAAGAATCTGCTATTAAGAATTGTATGTTCATTCAGAAAGCAGTCATTTACCTTTTCAAATTGTCTGCATACAAATGTTACTATATTTTCACATGTTAAAATAAATGTACCAGTACATGTAAGATTAATGCTGTGGTAGTAATAAACGCTTAGATGGTTGGAATGTGAAATGTGATGATTATTTAACCCAGATCAATTGTATTATTTTGGCTAAATTGGTTAAAATATTTGAGCATTTCAAAATATTTTGTATATGATCTCTTGTAAATATGGACAAATATATTTGAAAATTGAAAATTCACTTCTCATGCATAAATCATTATTTGTCAGGCCTAAGGAAATTCAGACATAAGCAATATCTGGGCTTCTAATTTCAGAAAAAGGAAATCATGATACAAAAGACCATAGGCAAATGGGCTTGGTATCAAATTAAAGCAGCAAATAAGGAAGGGTGGTAAGCTGATATATTACATCTTTGAGCTTCTCCTCATGCAAAATTGACTCAAATAATAGAAATTTGTAATATATACCAGATTGTGACTACTGCACTTGTTTACAGTGTGAATCTAATAACCAAGGACTTGGACACAATATTTTGGCACCCAACAATCTCAGCATTACTTGCTTTGCATCTTTTTTTTTACCTCTGTTTGTTCTACCCAATTTCTCAGTTCATCTCAATACTCTATCCCACTTCTATTTTCCATATTGGGTTCAAGATGGGGGGAAATCATTCTGATTTACCAGACTACACTGAATCAGGATGAATATTTTGAGTAATATTTAAAAGTTGGTTTTGAAATAGAAAGTCTGAAACAGAAGGTCTAGAAGCACATGAAGAAATTAGTCATGAAGGACGAGGGCAATAGCACTGACTAGCACTGTTGATATTACTAGTTTGGGTAATAAAATGTCTGCAAGAAAACAATCAAACTCAGAGAGTACCAAGGACCCTTTATTTCAAACCCGAGTTACAAATATTCTCCTTTATTGGGTCCACCTAAGAATGATTTATGGCTCTTAGAAAACAAGCAGAATCCACAACCATGTAACTACTTCCAAGATTTGTTCTTGGAGACTTGACAATACCTGATCTACTACCTCATAAAAAAGAAGGTTGGCTACTTCTTGGTGGCTAAAGGGTATGTTTTTCAATTTTTTCACAATCAAGGGCTAGATGCAAGAGGAAGAGATTCAAGGAGAAATGTAAAAATATAAACTAATAATTAAAATTTAGAAAATAATGACTTACCAATTAATTACGTAAATCTCCCAACTGGAATTTCTGCATGAGCCTTAACAATACTGGATGAAGTTAGTTAATGCTAAAAGATTATGAAGGCAGTAAGATTAAGGTCTCCTTGTCAAGATATGAGATTTTGTAAATTTAATAGAGATTGCTGTAAAGCGCTATGAAGCGGAATATAAGTCTAAGTGGTATTGCTATTGCTAAATCAACACAAGGGTACACTACTATGCCACAATGTCTGAGGCTAAATTATAGTTTCCAACCCAAAATTACAATATACAGTATTCCAACCCAAATCAATGGTAGGACAACACTTACAGGAATAACAAAGTTTCCAAGACCCCATAGAAGTCCAACAGGTTTGGGACCAACTGAATCACAGCAGTTATGTTGTTCCAAAGGATAGATACTGAGACAAAAAAGATTTCTTTGATTCCACTTGGTTTTTTTACTCTCTTCCCAGATAATCATGCTGGACTATGCCTCAGTCAACTCGAAAAGACATGCACAGTCAGATACTAACTTCTTAGGAAAAAAGATATGAAAGAACGGATTATTTTTGCTTTTGTTTATGTAAGAAAATCCAGCTAATGCTTTATAGCAGAAAGTTAATCCTTTGAAACAAGATCTGATATTCATCCTAAAATAAGCAGAATCAGGAGCACATCATTTTCCTGCAGCATTAACACATTTAATAACTTCTGCACCAGAAAGTAAAGCATCCCAATGAATTTTTTAAACATTAAGATATGACTCATTCCTTTGCAGTAAATTAATATTAGGGGACATTTCAAAACAATAACCAGCAGTTGTTGAACAACAATAACAACAAACTAGTAATTCAAAACCAGTAAGGCTCTTCAGAAAGTAAGTCCCACCATTTTAGAACAGAATAGTACACACACAGAGACACAAATCTGCAGATTCTATTCTTAGATATACAGTAAGCTATCAAATTAATTGGAATAGATTTTTTTCAAATAGATTATGATTTTTGAATTTTTATTCTGGATGATTGTGGATGGAGAGTCCTGCTCAATGAGTCATCAAGAGAACAGTTTTCCAGATTTCTAACCCAACATGTAACTTTCCCTCCCCTCTTCAATTTCTTTTGAAAAAAAATCTGAAAATAAAAATATTTGAGGGAACCACAGATATTGGTTGGAATCCCATGAACTTCCAATCTCTGTTGTCTTGGCTTAAAGGGATGTGTTAATCACTGTGGCTTATAAACCATTCTTTATTATGTTATGTGCAAACATGGGACATAGAATCAAAGGACTAGAAAGGACTTCACAGGTTTTTTTGTATAACCCCTTAAAACAGAAGACATTATACCATCTCAGTCAAATGGTTGTCTACTCTATTTTTAAAATTCTCCAGTGATCACCCACAACTCCAGGAGGAAAGCTATAATCATTATAATATGTTTGACAAACCCCTATTAAAATAAACAATTTTATGTGATATATTCTAGCTTATCTTAGATGTATTTCAGTAGCTAGAACATAGTCTCCTTGTTTTCAATGGATTATATTAATATCAGTTAAATTGTGTAATTTTAGATTATGAGTGCTTAACAATTTAACAATTTTAACAATTTCCCTGCTAGTAGATTTATTTTTCTTCTCTTATATTTTCTTCAAATCCTGCTGCCATTTATTTCAGGGACCTTTCTTCAATGATATCTACCCATTTCCTCAGGTCTTGGCAGAAGAAGCAAGCTACATAAACCCATTAGCTAGGTATTGTTATTCCCAGTAGACAATCTTCTCCAACATAGGCCCTGCCTTCTGCAACAATCGCCAGAGACTGTGGGTCCTTCATAAGGATTTGCTTTTGGGTATGAGGACTCAGGAATGTGAGAGAGCCAGTACAGTGTCTGTGTACAGTGTTTTGGGGTATTATAATACCTCAGATAGGAATTATGTTATATGGTTTTTATATGGTATTTTAAATCTTTGGGGATTTTGGTATTTTTAATATTGTTTTTAATTGTTGTGAGCTACTCAGAATTATGTATTTGAGAGAGGTAACTATAGATAGTCCTTGACTTATGACCACAATTGAGTCCAACATTTCTGTTGCTAAGTGAAACATTTATTATGTAAATTTTGGCCCATTTTATGACCTTTCTTGCCACAATTGTTAAGTGAACCACTGCAGTTGTTAAGTTAGTTACACATTTGTCAAACGAATCTCGCTTCTCCATTTACCTTGTTTGTAAGAAAGTCATAAAAGGGGATCACATGATGCTGGGCACTGCAACCATCATAAATATGCCAAGTATCCGAATTTTGATCCCATGACCATGAGGGTGCTACAATGGTCTTAAATGTGATTACACTTACCGTATTTTTCAGAGTATAAGACGCACCGGAGTATAAGACGCATCCAGGTTTTGAAGAGGCATTTTTTAAAGTAGGTAGGTAGATAGAGGGAGAGAGAAATAGAGAGAAATACGGTAGGTAGGTAGGGAGAAAGAGAGTGTAGATAGGTAGGTAGAGGGATAGAGAGAGAAATAGAGAGCGAAATATAGTAGATAGGTAGGGGGAGGAGGAGAGAGTAAGTAGGTAGGTAGATAGAGGGGGAGAGAGAGAGAAATACAGTATGTATGTAGGGAGGGAGAAAGAGAGAGTAGATAGGTTGGTAGGTAGAGGAATAGAGAGAAAAATAGAGAAATATAGTAGATAGGTAGGGGGAGGGAGAGAGAGTAAGTAGGTAGATAGCTAGAGGGAGAGAGAGAGAGAAATACAGTACGTATGTAGGGAGGGAGGGTGTAGATAGGTAGGTAGGTAGAAGGATAGAGAGAGAGTAAATAGGTAGGTAGGTAGGTAGGTAGGTAGATGTTTACAGGTGTATTTACCCATGTGCTGGAGAAGGAAATTGCTGACAATCTGTAGCACCTAAAACTGCTGGCACAGCACTTGACCAATGTAATTCTCATCAATTCCAGAAATTAAACAGCTTTCTGAAAGGAAAAAAAAGTTTTTGCACTCTGCAAACCTCCCCAAAATGGCCTGTTTTTTGCGAAAATGGGCCTGTTTTTTTTTAAAGGCATGAATAGCCTTGGGGGGGCTTGCAGAGTGCTCCGGGGGGGGGGGGGCAAAAATGAGCCTTTTCATGAAAACGGCCTGTTTTTTGTCAAATAAAATTGCATGCATAGCCTTATGGAAGATTATAGAATGCTCCTGGGGGCTGGGGGGCAAAATTGAGCAATAAATGGCCCTTTTTTCACTCATTTCTGCCCTCCCCAGCCCACAGGAACTCTCTGAAAGCCTCCATAAGGCTATGCACAGCCATTTTGATGAGGGGACGGGGCTTCAGGAGGCAAAAAAGTGCTGTATTCAGTGTATAAGACGCACCCAGATTTTCAGCCTCTTTTTAGAGGAAAAAAGGTGCGGCTTATACTCCGAAAAATATGGTAAGTTACTATGCCATTGTAACTTTGAACTGTCACTAAATGAACTATTGTAAGTTGAGGACTACTTGTATATAAATTTAAATAAATAAATAAAGTTTCCCTTCTTTCTGACATATTTGACATGGTTGTGTTTGTGTGAAGGAGAAGCTGATTTCTATATCTGTCTCATCTACTTATAAATACCTGCAATTATATTCTGAACACAATATATGTTACTCAAATATAATTAAATAATAAAATTACTAACAATAAATGATAGCAAGAATAATAATACAGTTATTGTTACACTGAGGTGAATTTAGAAGGCACATTTTAGATAGATGATGGGAGAGGGAGAGGCAAAGAGAGAGAGAGAGAGGTACTGTAGATAGCTGGATACATTCATTTGAAACAGTATTTTGCAATTGTCTTTTTCCCTTTGGGTTTTTCTTTTGGAAAGAAGATATAAAAAGATCAAAACACATACTTTTATTCTTTCAAATGCCCCAACTATCCTGGTGTTTTGTATTTTACTACTCCAAGCAGCTTTGATGCCGTTTAATTTAAAGTATATATTTCTGGAAATAGATTGAACCAACTTTTAGGTTGAAGCATGATGATGCATTTTGTATTTGTTTTGCTTTTTTTATAGATAGTCCTGACTGCTTTTGGGACCAGCAATTCCATTGCTAAATAATATGATCATTGAATAAACATCACATAACTGTGCCAAACTTATGACATTAGCTCCACTGTGGTAGTTAATTAAGTGAATCACTATGGTTCTATAAGCACAATATCATGTGACCACAACTTGTACTTTTCTGCTGGCTTCTCCATTGATTTTGCCAAGAGCTGACTATGAAGTTTGCAAAGTGTGTGTTAGTTGCAAAATGCCCAAATTAGTATCATGTGACTTCAACGACTGCAGTAGCCACAAATTCAAGGACCAGTTTAAAACCTACTTTTTCAGCACATAACTTTGAACTGCTTCTGACTGAAACAGTCCATAAGTGAAGACTACCTATATTGGATACTTTTATGGTAGTCCTACTTTTTCTTATGAAAAGTTCCTTACTACCAGTAATTATCAAGAGTGGCTTGTTTTTTTCTTTAGAAGAAGCTGATAGTTGTAGACCAGTATAAACACTGTCCTGAATGTTAGCAGGTAAAATTGAAATTATCAGGTAAAAGTGAGAGCTGATTGGAAGAGTCTCCACAAACCCAGAAGAGAATTGAATAATAGTTTGAATATTTAATTACAACTTACAAGGGCACAAAGGCTATTGGTTTAAGGCCAATTTTTTCCATAGTTAACTGATCTTATTTAAAGCAGATGGTATAGCTACTATTGACTCCTGTTGGAAATTGGACTGCACAATTGGTGGGCAAGCATGCAAAGCTTCATTTGTGCGAGTGAAATTTGCAAGGGCATGCATGCAAAATCATCCCTTCTCCCCCACACCCCACTGCTGCTGCTGCTGGAGCTGAAGTCCTTCAGACTTAAAGTTGCCAAGGTTGGAGACCCCTGCCTTAACAGATGGGATCCATAACAGGCCTCTTCTGCTGGTGTGAATGGAACGGGCTAATCCCATTGGAAAGAGATGGCTCCTCAGATACCCTTGACCCATGCCATCTGGGTTTTACAGGTAGCAATCAGTGCCTTGAATTGGATCTGGAAGCAACTTGGTAACCAATGCAGCTCAGCAGAAATGGTGTTATATGTGCAGTCCTAAGGGCTCTCAGGACTGTGTGCATCATTATATTCTCCACATGTCTCAATTTCTGTGGATTTTTTATTTTTTCTTCTTTCATTTTGATTCTGAAAAACAATTATAAAAATAATACTCAGGTTATAAACACAGATTTCTCTATCTCTATTTTCTGATAGATATTAAAGCAAACAAACCAATGTTGAAAATTAATTGCCACTAAGAATTTGACTGGCTTCTAAACTATGAGTGATCATTTGCTACCTATTACACTGGAACAGAAGAACGTTGACAATTTCCTTTTCTGCTCTAATACTTCTTCCATATTCTCTAAGAAGTTGAGGTATGTGAAGTGAAAACAGAGTAGGTAGAATATAGGTGCCAGAAGGTTCAAAAAAATGTGTCAACACTATAAAATAAAACTTTTACTTGAGGATTTATACAGTGGCAATAAAGACGTATGAAATTAGTAAAGGCCTTAAGATAGGGATACTCCCTTGGCGAAAGGCATCCAAGCTTTATTTGGGAACCTCAAGAGAACAGCAATCTAACCATTGCTTTGGAGTTGGCTTTCAGTTAAATGTAAGAAATGCCAAGTTATAGCTTGGTTTGTGGCTTTGCAAGTGTTTTCCTTACAGTTTATTTTTGAAATATTTAACTGCTTTATTAAGTCGTCCAAATTTATACCACATTTCACACAATTAGGCATATGTTTTACTACTGATTTTTTTAAAACTACAATCCCACTTTTCAGTCATATGGAACTAATGATATATTAATCCAATCTGTAAATAACGAAGCAGAAATACTTCTTTGCAATAATCAATTAATTTTAAAGTAAAATAAAAAACAGAGCAGAATATTATATGTATAAATTAACATTTAGTTTTTATTAATTTTTTAGTCAGTTTTATGCAATTTATGCAATTATTGTGTTCCTAGATTGTTGTATATTGCGAGCCCTTCAGGTCTACTTATTTCTAAATTGCTGTCATTTGATCCCTGTTGCATTATTAAGTTTGAGGGGAAACTTAATAATTTGCACTAGTTAAAAATGCAGCTCTTAAAATCTGAAGCATATTTTTTCCTACAAAAGTCACAAGACAATTTCAATGACATAACAGGACAATCAGCAATTATGATTAAAATCTAGCACTTTTGGTAAATATTAATTATTAAATATATGTTTGTAATTTAATATTAAAGCTAAATAAATATTTTTGCAGAACAGATTCACCAGGCAGTAGCATGTAGCATAAGAAACCTCTATAAAGTTTCTCATTTAACAAACAGTTGCTTACCCAACTGATGTATTCGCAATGAGTTCTCGGGAAATATTTGATCCAGTACTCTGCTATTCGTTGGTTTGGCTTTTGTCCCAATCAGATAATAGGAGCACCCCCTTACCCATTGATATTGAACAGATACATGAGCTTTCTGGTTCATTCTCTGAATTCAACTCCATTTCCACAAACTATCTTCCCGAAAAACCATTTCAACTTGATAGCCAGAACATCCATTCTTTTTAAGACCAGGCAATTTAGTTTAATGGGAAAGTTATGCACATACTTAAAACTCCTCTCATTGCAATTGGTGGAATTTAATATGTTTGACTTTGGCTAGATGATGTTCAGGGCTCCTTTTACAATTTGCATCTGAAACAGCCTTCAAAGGGTTATGTAGACATATCCATTATACAGACTGTTCACAGGTGAAATACTGGAAGAGCAAGGAAACAATACAATACAATACAATACAATACAATACAATACAATACAATACAATACAATACAATAGCAGAGTTGGAAGGGACCTTGGAGATCTTCTAGTCCAACCCCCTTCCTAGGCAGGAAGCCCTATACCATTTCAGACTTCCAGTGTTGGGGCATTCACAACCTCTGGAGGCAACTTCTGTTCCACTGATTAATTGTCCTAACTGTCAGGAAATTTTTCCTCAGTTCTAAGTTGCTTCTCTCGTTGATCAGTTGCCATCCATTGCTTCTTGTTCTACCCTCAGGTGCTTTGGAGAATAGTTTCACTCCCTCTTCTTTGTGGCAACCCCTGAGGCTATCATGTCTCCCCTAATCCTTCTTTTCATTAAACTAGACATACCCAGTCCCTGCAACTGTTCCTCATATGTTTTAGCCTCCAGTCCCCTAATCCTCTTGGTTGTTCTTCTATGCACTCTTTGAAACATCAGATTTATTTAAAGGAGTCTGTGAGCTAGTCCTGCCTTAGACACAAAAGCCAGCTGAGTGACTTTGAGCCAGTCGCTCTCTCTCAGCCCAATCCACCACACAGGGTTAATGTTGTATGGAAAATAGGAGGAGGGAGGAATATTATATATGTTTACCACTTTGAGTGGCTTATAAAGCAATAAAGGTGGGATAAAAATCAAATACATAAGAGTAGGACTGTCAATTTCCCGGCCCATGGGCTGGATGGGTCACACGCTGGCCATGCCCATACATGGTTTAGCGAAAGGGGGGGGGGAATGATATGTCATGTGACACTGCTATGACGATGTGAGTGACACCCCTGCATATGAGAATCCAATGTTGGAAATTTTTATTTTTATTTTATTTTATTCAATTTATATCCCGCCCTTCTCCAAAAGGAGAAGGGCGCTCCATGGCTCGGGACCTAGCTATCTGCGGGATCGGATTCTGCCCCATACATCCTCCCGGCCGATTCGCTCCCACAGAGAGGGACTGCTCCGGGTGCCGTCCACTAGACTTTGTCAGCGGGCGACGCCTAGGGGAAGGGCCTTCTCTGTGGCGGGCCCAGCCCTCTGGAACGACCTTCCCCCCGACATTAGAACAACTATGGACCTCCGCTCCTTCCGTCAGAAATTAAAAACTCACTTTTTCTGCTTGGCCGGCCTAGGTTAGTCTCTGCCCAGGGATTAGGGATTGTTAATTTTAAATGGGAATTTTAGTGCAGGGATAGTTAAATTTAATTTGTTTTTATTGTATTTATTGTATTCATGTATATATTTTATGCTGTTTTATTCCTCCCTGTACACCGCTCCGAGTCCCCTAGGGGAGAGGACGCGGTTATACAAATAAATATTCGATATTCGATTCGACCCAGGGCGGGATATGATTTGAACAAAGATGATATAAAAGCCACTAGCAAGGTATAACTTGGTAAGTATATAAAAGATCTAAGTGTAATTATATAAGAAATTAAATCCATTTAAAAAGATCACTGAAAAAATAAAACAATTTTCAAACTTTGAACTATAATAATTATCTAATCAACGTTAAGGTATATTTGAACAACCCAAAATATATTTTACCCGCATAAGGCAGTAAAAACTGTCACATTAAACAGCATTAGTCAAGCACAGCAAATCATAGAAGTTAGGTTAAGGATTGTAATTTATTTTTTTAAGAAAAGATTAATTAATATACACACTTGAAACTTTCAAGGGACCACAATTTTTTCAAGTAGTTTACTATGGGTGGGAGGGACAGAGTTCTACCAGCAAGATTTGCAGCTGAGAATTATGTCAAACACCATATGTTCACTTTATTCAGTGAATTATTTATTGGATCTCTTTTTCTGCTATAGCTACCTTGTAAAATATATATCTGCTGGGTTTTGTTTTCCCTACTGCGAATATCATTTCCATTGTCATTTCAGACAGATGGCAATATCCTAAAGTCAATGGGCCGTGAAACAGTAGAATTCCATGAAGACTCATTTTTCAAAATAGTCAATCTCAATGATGTTTAAATTACATTAAGAAATGAGGAAAACTGGTAGGGGAAGTTTTCTGCTTAAGAAACTGATACAGAATTGCATAGGAAGCCCTAACACACACATCCCTCAAAGCGGTGGCACTGTAGTTTTTCTTCATGGAAACTTTTTCATATTGACAGCATTCCCAAGGAACCCTGGAACACATTTCAAAGACTGTGGGATACTGCTAGGGGCATCCACACAAGCTCATCACTTTCATCAGAATGATGAAAGAAGATTTTGCACTACAAAATCTACCCCTTGGCATATGCATCAGGTCACATATAGAATAGAGAAAGAGATTGCATCATGGTGTTGCTGATGTTAATCAGTTCCCTCATCCCTTTCTTGCAGACATTACTAACTATTCTAGAAAATTCTCTAAAGAGTTCTTGTTGCAAATTTACAACATTTAAAGAATACACCGGACTTCCGGTATCCGGCTCCAGCGGAGACGGGCGAGCCTAGGGCTCGCTCGCCGCTTTGTTGCCTTTTCTGCCCCCCCACGGGGGCGAAACTCTCCGGTTACCGGAGGTTTCCCGTAGGGTCGGCTCAGAGGGAGCGTCCCTCGTCACGGCGGTGGGGAGGGCGCTCCTCTCTGCGACCTAGGTGGAGAGGAACATGCTGCGGGGGTTTTTTCCTTCTCCAACGGCTGTCGGTGCCATTCGCTTTAATGGAGAGGGCTGAACGGAGAGATCGGGCGGATCGCCGAGGCTTCAGCTGCGAGGGAGAGTGAGTTTAAAAGAACACCTTTTTTTTTCCTTGCTGCCAGCCAGGCTGAACGGACTGGGAGGGGGGTGTTTATTTCTAAAAAAAAAAACCTCGGATTTAAGCGGCACGTTAAAATGGCTTCTCTGCAAAGAGAAAGTGGAAACTTTCACTCCGGACGGTCTTTAACAAGGGAAAGTGGAATGTGACTCTTTGCAACATTGTTTCTAGGTCTGGCTGGTTTTAAAAATTTTTTTATTTTGCTACTCTCTCCCTCTGGCTCTGAGATGGGTGGTGGAAGTGGCTTCTCTTTGTCCCTGCCTGACTATTTCAACTAAGGAAAATTTCCAGCGTCTCTTTGAAAGCAGGACTCTCTCTGGATTTTTGAAAAAAAAATTCTTTTGATGGATTTGTGACTTCTTCTCTGGAATACCTTCGTTATTACTATTTGCTGACCTGGGAAACTGTGTCTCTTTTGGTTTCTGAATTGTTTGCAACTTCACAGCCCTGAACTGAACTGAGCTCCTGGTTTGCCCCACCAGCCCCACCCGGAAAACGCCATCTTGGTGGCAGTGACTCTAACTTTTAACCATGGCACAAGAAGCAGCACTTGTAAATTTGGAACAAAGGATGGCTTCTCTTGAAACCTCTATGCTAACTTTGATATCAGAAATAAAGGCCCAGAGGGCTGAAAATATTATCTTCAAGAAGGAGTTGTTGGATACAAGAAGACAAGTGCTGGATAACACACAGAAGAATAAAGAACTGGAAGGGGGGTTGGAGGGGGCTAAGGGGGAAATTAAAAATGTTACTAATGAGGTTGTGGAAATATATGGGCATGTGTCTAGGATGGATATGGAAAGAATGACATACTTTTTGAGATTTCAAAATGTTTCTGAGGAATCTGGTGAATGCCTCCCTGATCTTATGAGCACAATTTTAGCAGACTATTTACAAAAACCTAAGGATGAGATCAGGGGGGACATTGACCTAGCCTACAGAATTAACTCAGCATATGCCAGGATAAATGAAGTGCCTAGAGAGATACATGTGAAATTTGTTAGAAGGTCAACCAGAGAGGAAATCCTGAAAGCGCAGAGAGAGAAACCTTTAATTTATCAACGAGAAATGGTCACTATCTTGAAGCAGATCCCTAGAAAAATTAGAGATTCAAGAAGGAAATTTTCCTTCTTGTCTAAAACCTTGTTTGATCACGGGATTTGGTTCAAGTGGATGACACCTGAAGGGATGCTGGTGTTCTGGGAAGGAGGAAGAGTGAGGATTAAAACAGTTGCTGAGGCGGAAGCCTTTCTTAAAAAACATTCCTCTGCCCTGGGGGAAGATCCAGGGGGGACGGAGGGGGTCACGGCCCCGCCCGCGGGGGGCCAGAGAGGAGAGAAAGAAGATACAATAGCCAAAAGACTTAGATCAAAAAAATAACTTTGCCTTGATTTTTCTTGAACAATTTTGTATAATATTTCTATCCGGACTTTTTGTGAATGTCTGACAGCATGGAAGGGAAAATTTAGGTAAATGTACTTGCTTCCATCTTGTAGTGGTATGGAAAATGTTTTCTATGTTAACTTTTTTAATGTGTATTTTGAGGTCTCGGAAGGTCCGACGACTCTGACGTGAATGCTCTCAAAATTTCTTTGTAACCATTACCCTATCCTGTTAAAAAATGTAAAACCAATAAAACTTTTTCAATAAAAAAAAAAATAACTTTGCCTTGATTTTTCTTGAACAATTTTGCATAATATTTCTATCTGGACTTTTTGTAAATGTCTGACAGCATGGAACGGAGAATTTAGGCAAATATACTTGCTTTCATCTTGTAGTGGTATGGAAAATGCTTTCTATGATAACTTTTTTTATTGTGTATTTTGAGGTCTCGGAAGGTCCGACGACTCTAACATGAATGCTCTCAAAATTTCTTTGTAACCATTACCCTATCCTGTTAAAAAATGTAAAACCAATAAAACTTTTTCAATATAAGAATACACCAATGCTGAGATTTATTGCACCCAGTTGAAGTTAAATGTGGGAGTGCCAAATACAGGTATCCTTGACTTACAACAGTTCATTTAGTGACTGTTTACAATGGCACTGAAAAAATGACTTGATGATTTTACACAATTTCAATCTTTGCCGCATCCCCATGATCATGTGATCAAAATCCAGATGCTTGGCAACTGGGTCATATTTATGACCATTGCAAGGTCATGTGATCATTTTTGCAACCTTTGACAAGCAAAATCAATGGGGAAGCCAGATTCACTTAACAACCAAGTTACTAACTTATCAACTGCAATGATTCACCTAAGAACTGTGGCAATAAAGGTTGTAAAACGGGACAAAATTCACTTAATAAATGTCTCAACAACAGAAATTTGTTGAGCTCAACTGTGGTCATAAGTTGATGACTTCCTCTATGCCAAAATTCAGCTACACGTAAGGAAATATGATGCAGAATTGTCAGAGGCCACTGCTCATCTTGATTGATGCCTTCTTGTTCTTAAACAAAGTTCCATGCAATTCTGAATCGGAAAGCAATCTGAGAGTCAGTCACTTCAATGAAACAATGTGGTGGGACAGCTGGTTTCCAGTCAATTGTGCAATATACAGTAGTAATGTATGTTTCTCACATAGAAGGTTTAACTCCCCTTCTGATAACCTCATGCTCATTTTTAGTCCCACCCTATAAGATGATTTCCCCTTGTAAGACTCTGTACTCAGTTTCTTCAAGCTTAGACTAAGTTTATTTTTGTCATTTTGGTTATATAACAATAGAAATTTGGAAGCAGCTGTAATTAAATATGAAATGTTACCAAATAATTGAAGAAATAATTATTTCATATTTAATCAATCAAAGGTGTATATGAAAATACAGGTATGCCTCAACATCTCTACCCCGGACCACCCCAACGATACCGTGGAAGTGATGTCCCGGTGTCTGGAAGCCGTGCGAGTCTGGATGGGGAGAAACAGCCTCCGACTCAACCCATCCAAGCTGTGGCTTTCGGCGTCATGGTATAGCCAGTTGGTGCCTTCTCTGGCTATTGGGGGCGAGTTATTGGCCCCCACAGAGAGGGCTCGCAACTTGGGCATCCTCCTGGACTCTCGGCTGTCTCTAGAAGATCATATGACAGCCGTGGCCAGGGGGCCTTTCTATCAGGTTTGCCTGATATGCCAGTTGCGTCCCTTTCTGGATCGTGACGCTTTACACACGGTAACTCAAGTCACTTCCCGCCTGGACTATTGTAACGCTCTCTACATGGGGCTTCCCTTGAGGTGCACCCGGAGGCTCCAGTTAGTTCAGAATGCAGCCGCGCCGGGGATTTTGGGAGCATCTAGACGCTCCCACGTGGCACCTCTCCTGCGTGAGCTGCACTGGCTGCCTGTGGCTTTCCGGGTGCGCTTCAAGATATTAGTGATCATCTTTAAAGCACTCCATGGCAAGGGATCTGGCTACTTGCAAGACCGCCTCCTGCTGCCAAATACCTCCCAGCGACCAGTTCGCTCCCACAGAGAGGGCCTCCTCAGGGTGCCGTCGGCCAGGCAATGTCAGCTGGCAACCCCTAGGGGGAGAGCCTTCTCTGTGGCAGCTCCTGCCCTCTGGAATGACCTACCCCCTGAACTACGGATGATCACGGACCTAAGCCTCTTCTGTCGGGCCCTGAAGACCCATTTATTTCGTGCTGCCGGCCTGTCATAGTTTTTTAAATTGATTTTAGCAGGGGGTTTTAATTGACAGGCCAATCCATTTAATATATCTTAACATATGATTTTAGCTTTTGTATTATCCATTCTTACTGTTGGCTGTACACTGCCCTGAGTCCCGAAAGGGAGAAGGGCGGTATGTAAATTCAATAAATCTAATCTAATCTAATCTAATTTACAGCAGTTTATTTAGTGACAATTCAAAGTTAGAACAGCACTGAAAAAAGTGACTTATGACTGTTTTTCACACTTACAACCATTGCCGCATCCCATGGTCACGTGATCAAAATTCAGATGGTTAATAACTGGTTCATATTTATGATGGTTACAGTGTCCTGGAGTCATGTGGTCACTTTTGTGACCTGATGTCAAGTTAATGGGAAATCCAGATTTACTTAACCATTTTACTAACTTAACAAAGTTAGTACTTTGATGCACTTAACAACTGTGGCAAGAAAAGTAATAAAATAGGACAAAACTCACTTAACAAATGTTTTACTTAGCAATATAAATTTTGGGCTCAGTTGTGGTTATAACTTGAGGACTACCTGTAGCTAGAAATATTTGTTAGTATAGTATAATGGGAGTATAATCTTGAAATTGTGGTATTAATTTTAAAGAATTAAAAGAGATTTTTTTTCAGTAAGCCATGAAATTCAATTATTATCTACCATATTAAATATTAGAAACCTACTTAAAATAGAATTAAGAGGGCCTATGAGTTTCAAATGAAGTCATGACAATTCTTTGATGTTTAATTCCCCCCCCCCTATTTTACTTTTTATATTTTCATATTTGTTAACTTAATTTGTGTTACACTAAAGATGCTTTAGTGGTATAATTGTAACTAATCAGAATTTCTCAACTGGAACAAATTAAAAAAACAGATGAATCAATGAATTTCATTTACCGTATTTTTTGGAGTATAAGATGCACTTTTTCTCCTCTAAAAGAGACTGAAAATTTGGGTGCATCTTATACTCCAATAGTAGCTTTTTTGAAGCATTTTTTCAGCCTTTATGAGGCGCTAATGTGAAGTATTCTTCCGTGCTTTGCTTGCTTTTCTCATTGCTGCTCTCTCCAATGATCAGCTATGCTTTAGAAGCTGTTTTTCAGCGCTAATGAGGCGCTAGTGAGTGAAGCCATCTTCCAGGCTTCCCCTGCAAGACTCATTGCTTTGTTTTTTATCTCCAATCAGGGGATAAAGTGCACGCATGCGCACGCATGCTCAAAACTAGCAAACTTATGTGCTGAAGCTGACCAGACTAAAGATGCTAGCCAGATGAATACCTGGTAGGCAGAATTTTCCCCCTAGTTCCCTCTCCAAAAGCTAAGATGCATCTTATACTCCGGTGCATCTTATACTTCGAAAAATATGGTAGCTGAAATCTGTGTAACTGAAACACGGGTTCTTTCATTTTCAATATTGTATAGTTCACTGAGATATATAGCATTATTATTTTTTAAAAAAATTAACTGCAACCAGAGGTAGGTTACTCCTGGTTCAGCCAGAATTGGGCGAACTGGTAGTAGCTGTGACGGGAGGCTCCACCCACCTGGCCGGCGCTTCTGCAAATGTGCAGAGGTGTTGCGCGTGAGCACATCTGAATCAATAGTAAAAAAATTGGCAACCCACCACTGACTGTAACCTTACTGATTTATTTTTAATTATACATGCTTTATCATTCATTCATTTTATTTTGTCCATTTTTTAATTTTAAAATCACCCCAAAAATTAATTTTAAAAAATAAATGCTAAAATGGTTATCACTATAAAAGTTGCTATATGTCAGTGCTTCTCAATTATTTTCTGTCATGCCCCCCCTAGGAAGAAGAAAACATTTCGCGCGCCCCGCGCGACTGTAAATAGTATCATTTGTCTATAAAATTGTTATAAGTACACCTCTGCATAACACTGTATCCTTATTAACGTATAAGAAAATAAAAAAAGAAAGAAATGTGGATCAATTTACAACAAAGAATAGCTTTATTAACTGTAGCAGAAAAGATTTAAAGTGCATTAGAAATTTTTAAAAAATTAAATCCTTAATTAAACTAAACTGCCGAGGTCAAACGCGCCCCCCCTTTACGGAGCCTCGCGCCCCGCCTGGGGGGCCCGCCCCACTATTTGAGAAGCACTGCTATATGTTCAGATTGTTCATAGCTACAACTCTTAAATTGTATAGAAGATTAGCATTTAAGAGTCTGGAAATTCTTTGTTGCCTCCTTGCTACTCAAACATTAACACTTCTCAAGTATAAAACTGAAGAACCCTTAAGAGTCTTTTGTCATCTAGACCTAATCCTAGCACACACCTGCTCTGACTAAATCTTTTTCTGCCTTGACTCCATACTGCATTCATCTCATTCTCACACCCATATGTGAGTCAGAATTAAGTAATCCTTGGTTATACTAGTGTTAAAGTAATATTTTCCTGATTATTCTGTCCAAAGACAGCCTTGAACTGTACACAACCAACTTTCTATGGCCCTCATTTACCTTAGAATGAAGTCAGCTGCCAGGCCATAACTTAGAAAGCAGAGGTAGTAGAAACCAGATGGGAAAACAAGCAGTATAATTTTCTGACAACTTAAGGATGAGTAGAAAACACTTCAATATAGCATTAGGGAAAGGACCTTAGGAAAAACACAATTACAATGGATGAAGGTAATAAAGAGCTTACCCTTAAAGTCCTCTAACCACAGCATAAAGGATGTCCTGGTAACCATTGTTTATGTCTTGTCCTCATGACATTGTCTTCATCTCAGCTGAAGTAACTTTAGATCTCTTCCTGTTAAAGTGTCCAAGTTTGCTTGTCACAGCTTTTGCCATGGATGCAAGGTAGAAACAAAACGCATTTTTTCAATGATATGATAGTGATCAGGGTTTGGAATCTGTCCAGCTCCAACTCCAGTCAGCTGTGGGCAAGCTCTGCCTAAATTCCAGAGGGTTGACTTGAAAGAGAGCTGATGGTATTGCTGGTTCTAACATAAGCCCATTACAGACTATTTGTAACTTCTGCTAATAAGGCATTTCATGTGGCCAATTTTCAATTGTTTTTATTAATTTGATGCAGTGGCTACCCAGTTGCAGCTATTTCATAGGCCATTTCCTAATGCTTCTAGTCATGATTATTCAATGTAGCAGCACCATTCCATTGCAAGAATTCAGCTCACTTGTTATTGATGCTCCATTCCCACTTGGGTGTTGTCTCTCAGACATGAACTTGCAGGGAGAACCCAATGCTCTTCACAATAGCTCCTCTGGACCTGTCATGCACTAGTCACACTATTTCTCAACGTGGTGTGGTGTGTTTTTGAAAGAGCAAAAAAGCACATTCTGTGCCTGCTGTAAGTAGGGCAACTTGGTATAATGTGACTAAATCTACCATTCAATGAACTCCACCCCAGTATACAGTATGTCAAGGAAAGCAATTGATGAATACAGCTTAGGGCCTTATTGACCAAATTACTACTGAACACTCTTGATTTCCCAGAATTTGATCCAAGAGTCTGCTTTTCTTCTTGCAGTGAGAAGGGAAACAAGCCAAGGAAATCCACTCAATTTTCTTAGCTGCAGTAAAACTGTAAGGCAACATTATACATTCCTCTCATTACCACAATAGAATACGGCTAGGCTATTTATTCTGGCATACTTTTTTGTTATTTCATTGACTGCTGTATTGTACTTTAACATGGCCATCTGGCTATGCCTGAAGTATCAATTTTGTAAAATAATATGAGTGAATAAGCCATTTAATTATAGCTAATTATTTAAAAATCTTATGTGTATTTTTATTTATTTATATTCCACCTTTATTATTTTATAATAATATAATGGTATATATAATCATTTCTGGTATTATAAAACCATATTTAAAATTTTAAATGACTTCCAGTATCTTGGATTCTTTCTACAAATTTTGATTGCTTCTGCAATAGATGTTGCCAATAAACCATTGAGGATATCTAGAAACACCTTGACAACTCAAGAAATGAGTTTCCAAAGAGTGAGAGGAATGGTAACACTGAAATAGTGATGCAATCAAAGAGGGACAAATCTAAAATGACTTTAAAGGGAAACCAAAATGGAATGATTTGTACTAGGATAGAAGCTACACAATGTTGGTAATGGATCTGTTAGCATGTTAAAGGCAGACTCTTGTATCAAATTCTGGGAAATCAAGAGTGCTCAGTGGTAATTTGGTCAATAAGGCCCTAATCAAACCCTGCGTGGTGAATAAGTAGCCTAGGGCCATTTTTTTGCTTGTGATTAGCTGTCCTTCCTTTTTGCATCAAATTATTGTAAAAACCTGCTTTTATGTTTTTATTTTATCAACATGTACAAGGTAACAGGTATTAGTATAGACATGGACATTATCACATGAGAGTGGTACAAATAGATGGGTAAAAAAGTATAACATGGCCATGAACACATAAAATGAGTACATATCGATGGGGACAGTAGGACAGGGATGGATGGTTGCTTATGCATGCCCCCTTAGGGACCTCTTAGGAAACGTGTGAGATCCACGGTGGACAGTTGAAGGTTAAAGATATGAGGATTTGCGGAACTAAAAATGGAATCAGGTAGAGCAGGGGTCCCCATCCTTTGCAACTTTAAGTCTGAAGGACTTCAGCTTCCTGGAGAATTCTGGGAGCTGAAGTCCTTCAAACTTAAAGTTGCAAAGGTTGGGGACCCCTGAGGTAGAGTGTTCCAGGCATTGACTACTCTATTGCTGAAGTTGTATTTTTGCAATTGAGTTTGGAGCTGTTTACTTTGAGTTTGCATCTATTGTTTGCCTGTGTATTATTGCGTGTATTATTGCATGTATTATTACTTGCCAGAGTTTTGTGGGTTCTTGGGACTTTGATCTAAGACACAGTACATTGAATACTCTTTGTGCTTGTCTTTATTTTTTTAACTTAGGAAACAAAACAACGTAAGCCTTTAGTTTCAATTTTAGGCAACATTTCTTTCTCCCTGCTCCCCTGCATCTCTTACGGATAAATAAATCATTCTTCAGCAGCCTGTGTTAAATGTCACCACCCAGGCATTTGAAAGTGAGTTCATTCTCCATTGGTGAAGAAAGTTTCCAGCTCCATACCCTAGAGTTTTGACTATGTATGAACATTGTTATACCTATGCTCTATCCCCCTTCCTATTTAGAAATAAGGAAGGGGAGTTACGCTAGCTAGCATTCCTTCTTTCTCAAGCTAATAGTTATCCTCCTATGCTCTTTTTTGATTTTCCATAAAAATCAGTTCAAAGGTAAATTTTCTACCATGGTGGCCCTTTTTCTTCAGCTGGTCTTGTCTCAGATTTTAGTTTCTTAGGTCTTTTCCAAACTTCTGCTCAAACCTTCAGCAACCAGTGTTGTTTAAATATGTCTTGGTGAATAATAAATAAATATGTGTTGGTTTATCAGCCATTATACTTCTAAGATTAAGATTAAGATTTATTTGATTTGTATAACCGCTCCTTCTCCATCGAGATGGACCCAGGGCGGTGCACAGGAAATTAAAATCAATAAATAAACAATAAATACAGTAATAATTTCTAAAATGAATTAAACTCTAAACCTGTGCTAAAACATTCCCATTAAAATTCTAACATACATTTACTCATTGGCTAAGATTGACTTGTATCAGAGCTCTAAGCTTCTATCTTCTATCTCTCCTTCTCTGTTTCTCTGAACAATTTTGGTTTAAAATGTTTGCCTGTTTCTTCATTCTTGCCCATTCAGCAACCCCATTTCCTATGGGACAAGACTGCCTACAAGAATGAGAATCTTTGCTTATAACAGAACAGTAGAATAACAGAATTGGAAGGAACCTTGGAGGTCTTCTAATCCAAACCCCTTCACAATCAGGAAACCCTATACTATTCAAATCAAGTGGCTATCCAGTCTCTCCTTAAAAACTTCCAGTGATGGAGCACCCACAGCTTCTGGAGGCAAGCTGTTCCATTGGTTAATTGTTCTCAGTGTTAGGAACTTTCTCCTTAGTTCTAGGTTATTTCTCTTCTTGATTAATTTCCAGCCATCGTTTCTTGTCTTGTCTTATGGTGCTTTGGAAAATAGATCGATCCCCTCTTTGTGGCAGCCCCTTTGATATTGGAACACTGCTACCTTGTCACTCCTAGTCCTTCTTTTCACTAGACAAACTAAATGCCTGCAACTGTTCTTGATATGTTTTGGTCTCCTGTCCTTAATCTTTATTTATTTTTATTTTATTTATTTTTTATTCGATTTATATCCCGCCCTTCTCCAAACGGACCCAGGGCGGCGCACAGGAAAATTAAAATAATATACAAAACAATACAAAAATATAAAATTTTAAAAGCTTATTAAATATGAAATCCTGTGCTAAAAACCAATTAAGACCCCCCCCCATTTTAAAACTATCTAAACTAGTCAACAGCGGAGGCTCTGCAAGGCCGGCTTGATGAAACAAATGTGTTTTTAAACACTGGCGGAAGAGGCGGAGGTCAGTAATGGTACGGAGTTCAGGGGGCAGGTCGTTCCACAACCAATCATCTTGGTTGCTCTTTTCTGCACTCTTTCCTGAGTCTCTACATCTTTTTAATAATATGATGACCCAAACTGGACACAGTATTCTAAGTGTGGTTTTATTAAGGCTTTATAAAGCAGTACCAATACTTCACATGATCTTGATTCTACCCTTCCTTGGCTTTTTGGTGGCTGCTGCTGCACACTGCTGACTTAC
Source organism: Rhabdophis nuchalis (assembly GCA_039707465.1). Classification (NCBI taxonomy): domain Eukaryota; kingdom Metazoa; phylum Chordata; class Lepidosauria; order Squamata; family Natricidae; genus Rhabdophis; species Rhabdophis nuchalis. The sequence goes on from CM077651.1 coordinate 45,264,990, forward strand.
ATTTAAGTGATTATCCACTAGGACTCCAAGCTCTCTCTAACAGTTACTGCTATTGAGGCAGGTTTTACCTAATCCATACCTGTATATTTCATTTTTCTTGTCTTATCTGTCTTTACACTCAGCTTCCTACATATCAGCTAAAAAGAATAACGTATCTACCCGTGTTGGGTAGATACATGGGTAGATACGTTATTCTCTCTGGGTCTTATTTTCTTTTGGCCCCAAAATAAGCACTAGGGCTTATTTTCGGGGGATTATTTTTAATTTTTTTCCACGTATGGGAGGCCCACTTCTTCTGCTTGCTTGTGGTAGGGCAGAAGGCCGCATGGTGTACTAATGCTGCCGCCACAAGGCAGAGAATGGAGCTTCCCCAGGTACCCAGCACTGGCTTACCTCAGGGCCCTGCAGCCAGGCCATCATGCACTGACACCTGCCTCACCTTGCACCAACACACAACTCAGCCTCCTGTTCTGTTGGTACACCACATGGTTGGTAGTGCTGCCGCTGCAAGGCAGGTGTTGGGATGTGAATGGTCTGGCTGCAGGGGCCCTGAGATAACTCAGTGTGGGGCACGTGGGGCAGCTCCACCACCACCCTGCCTTGCCTCATGGCCACAGCACTGTGAACAACTGGATGGAATGGGAAGGCAGCTGCATAAGCTGCTAAGTAGGGCTTATTTCAGGGATAGGGCTTATATTAGGTACATATGTAAAAACATGCTATGGCTTATTTTCAGGGAAACAGGGCATTTGGTTTATATCTGAAAGGATGCTAAAGAGCTATGAGTGCCTGTAGTACTCAAAATTCCCTTGCAACATCTTTTCCCCTATATTGCCCTCATCTGAACATGTTTAACCTGTACTAGCCTTAAAGTATTTTCTCCTGATTCCAACATTAATCCATGCATAAAATCTTCCAGACTTTGTTAATGTAAAAGGAAGCCTGATGCTTGCAATGATATGAAATTAAAGCAATAGAAGCAGGATAGAGAATTGGCCATATGTCCCTGCTGCTCATTTCAGTGAAATTGATATAGCTCTTAGCTTTTATTTGAATAAGAACTGCCACTCTATCCCACTCCTGCAAAATGTGGAGAGAGAAAAAACCAGCAATCCAGTCTGTAGCTTGCTTACTTGCATTAAGAGAATGACTGCATTTGAGACACATTCTTCCCATTCCCCATAGTTCATTTGTGATGCTTGATCCATATTTGTTTATGCCTGAGGGTACCCAGAGAACAATCTATTTTGATTTCTAGGTTTGTCAGAACTGGCAAGAAGTTGTGCAAGGGGAAACAGCTAAAAGAAGAAGAGTAAATGATGGGATTAAAGAGCTCATTTCTCTGAAACACAACACTTTAAGTACTATATTGTACTATTTAGTCTGAAATGATATTATACTTTCAGTGTTTATTCTAAAGAAAGTGGATATAAACAGTTTGCCTTTGGTAATATGTCCCTAAGTATTTTAGCAGCATTCTAAAGTTTCAGATGCTGCAATGCATTAAAAAAAACATATATCTAGTTTATAACCTGAAGTATATGATACTTGTCAGGCTTCAGATCCAGATTAGTGAGAAATCACAGCTCTCCAGACACTTAACCCTTAATTCAGTTCTCAACTAGGCTTGGAAAAAGACTTCCGGACATGACCTGACTAAATTAGAATCTTTACTGCAGACCAGAAGGAAGCCTAGAGAAGAACACTTGATTCCCCACTTCAGGACAAAGATCTCAGCAATGTATATCTCTGACCTAGAGTTTAAACGCCAAGCTTTTACATCTTGGCCTTCTGAATTAACGCATACTTAATACAATACAATAGCAGAGTTGGAAGGGACCTTGTAGGTCTTCTAGTCCAACCCCCTGGGTGGGCAGGAACCTTATACCATTTCAGACAAATGGCTATCTAACATCTTTTTAATGACTTCCACGGTTGGGGCATTCACAACTTCTGGAGGCAAGCTGTTCCAGAGGTTAATTGTTCTAACTGTCAGGAAATTTCTCCTTAGTTCTAAGTTGCTTCTCTCCTTGATTAGTTTCCACCCATTGCTTCTTGTCCTGCCCCCAGGTGCCTTGGAGAATAGTTTGGCTCCCTCTTCTTTGTGGCACCCTCTGAGATATCGGAACACTGCTATCATGTCTCCCCTGGTCCTTCTCTTCATCAAACTAGACATACCCAGCTCCTGCAACCGTTCTTCATATGTTTTAGTCTCCAGTTCCCTAATCATCTTGGTTGCTCTTCTCTGCACTCTTTCCAGAGTCTCCACGTCTTTTCTACATCATGGCGACCAAGGTTGGAAGGTTATTTGATGGTCTTGGAAGGCAGTAGCTACAATGTTTATCTAATGGCTATGCTTGCAACTGCAAATACCTATTTTTAACTATTAAAAATGAAAGTAGAATCCAAAACAAAGCACCAGACCCCCAGGTGGTGGTTTACAATCAATCAATCAATCAAAACACTTAAGCAAACATCTTTATAATTGATACAGTATTAATCAATTATGGTCAATTTATTGATTCTTTCCCTCTTTAGGATTGCAATCTTCTTCCATTTTATGCCGATTTTACAGTATGGAAGTATAATATCAGATTAGACCAAAGAAACCTAGTTCATTACCTTCAAAAGTAGGTAATCTGTTGCTTCTGGATATTTTGGCTCGATGCCCATCAACGCCAAATAGCATGGTCAATAGCAGAGATTGTGGAAATCGAATTTTACAGCATAGGGAAGACATCAAATTCAGCAGACTTCCAATAGTTCTCCTTGTTCCACAAAGGAGCTATTTCTTAATTCACGGAATCATTTTGCTTCATAGCCATCATGTTTCTTTTTAAAGGCTATCCTAGTTATTGATGCCACTATTGTGGCTTTTCAACAAATCATTTTCCCAGATTCTCTGGATAGGGAAGAATAGAATAACTATTGAGGGAAGAGAAAGATACTGACAGAAGTTTTGGTAATGGAAGTTTTAGTGAATTGTAGCTATTATTAACTGTTAATCAAATATAAAAAAGCTCCTACTTGCAAATGTTAGCAAGCTGCTTCTGGTTTAAAACTACTTTTCCGTTAAGGACTGTTTTTAAAACAATAGACATAAAAATTTTCAGTCCTTAAGATATAAATATTTGTAGTTGTCTCTACAAGGAAAATTCATTACTCAAATAGAAAATAGTACAGTACATACAGGGAGTCCTCAATGTATGACCACAATTGAGCCCAACATTTCTGTAGTTAAGTGAGACATTTATTAAGTGAGTTAACTGTTTGTTTGTTAAGTATGAAAAATGGTCATGTCATTTTTTTCAGTGCCCTTGTAACCAGAGGTGGGTTGCTCTCGGTTTTACTACTGGTTTGCTTCACATGCGCTTTGCGCATGCACAAAACAACTTACAGTGAATTGCGCATGTAAGTGCACTACTAAGCAACATGCCAGCAATGGCAGCGGCGACCAGGGAAGCAGTTCAGAGGCATGGCAAGCCTGGGTCACTGCCAGTTCTGCGACACAGACCAAAATACCACTTCTTGTTTGGCCAAACTGGGAGCAACCCACCTCTTTGTAACTTTGAACAGTCACTTTGAACAGTCACTAAATGAACTATTGTCAGTTGAGGATTACTTGTATTTGTTTGTTCCATGATGGCACAGTGGTTAGAATGCAGTACTGCAGGCTCCTTCTGCTGACTGCCAGTTGCCAGAAGTTCAGCATTTTGATTCTTACTGGCTCAACGTTGACTCAGCTTTCCATCCTTCTGAGGTTGGTAAAATGAGGAACCAGATTGTTGGGGCAATATGTTGACTCTGTAAACCACTTATGGAGGGCTGTAAAGCACTGTGAATCAGTATAGAATTCTAAGTGCTATTGCTATTGTTTGTTTGTTTAGGAACAGCTTCATTTTGGTAGCACCCAAATTGATGTTATGGTGTGTATCTAACTTGAGGAGAGGATAAATGAAAACAAATGGATAATATTGCTACTTTTCTGAAGGAAGCTGCATGATACTCTACAATGCAGGATTGATTACAATTTGCTCTCCTCTTGTAATTCATTTTTATGATGATTATGAAAGATTAAAGAGATTCATTGTATGTCAAGGAACAGCATATACATTAATATCCCACTGCGCTCTGCAACTGTTGAGTCAAAAAAATTAATTCACTGTCTCTTTTAAAAATGTTTGTTTTCTGAATTCTTTTCCTTCTACTTTGCTATCCTTCCATGAGATTTATAATTGCACACAATAAAAATATCTGTCTCTTCACATGCTAGAACATATTTATCTTGATTATAATGCACAGTTGAGAGTTTTGATGATATGTGCATCAAATGTTGTAGAAAAGTTGCCACTTTTGTTGTTTCTAATTAGAGCATTCATTTTTTGTTTATTTCTTCATAATTTTGCCAGGGAGTTTTAAGAATCATAACAAAGCATGATTGGAACTGAAAATACCTGGACCTCTGTAGATAGCTCTACAGTATAAGGAAATATATGAGGGATAACGTTAAAAACAGAACGCAATAGCTTATATTGTCTTGCCCTAAGAACCTGAGAAGCTGTCTCATCCCAATGGGACCAGCTCACCTCACTAATGCCAGCAGAAGAAGCCAGCTAAGAACCCCATCTGTTAAAGAATTCTGGTAAGTGTGGTGAAGGAGAAGAACCTTTTCCATTGTGACCTCATCCCCGTGGAACACTCCACCACTGGAGATGATAAACGCTTCCATCCTTTTTGCTCTCTGGAAGGGTATTAAAACCTGGTTTGAACAGTTGGCTTGGGGCCACAAGGGAGGCACTCACCACTGATGTGGCTGACAGGATAAGAAAACCGCATCCCCATTCCATCTGTTTCTTAGCCCTTTTTTGTATCGTTTTAAATTTTTAATCTGCTTAATTTCAATATAATTACTTTTCTATTTATCTTTTTATAATCTATAAGCCACCCAGAGTCACTTTATAGACAAGATGGTAGATAGAAAAAATTAATAGATAAATAATAGATTAAGCTAAATTGCGACAGACATTCCCACAGTACATTGGTACATTAGCCAAGTCTTAAGAAACAAGGAAACCAAAAATGTTCTGTATAAAAATTAATTCTTCAGTGGCTGAGAGAAATAAATGTTCACAATGTTGCTTATTTATACAGTGATGATCACGTGATCACATTCTGGGTGCTTTGCAACCAGTTTCCATTTATGACTGGTTGGAGCGTCCTACAGTCACATTTTGTGACTTTTTTGCCATTTTCAAGCAAAAATAGCAAAAAATACCCATTAGATAAAATGGGTTTGCACTAACAACCCCATCGTTCACTTAATGTTCAAATGGTTTGCTTAACAACTGCAGTGACTCATTTAACCGTTGAAAGAGTGATTATAAAATTGAGTCTGGTCCCATAGTGCCTTGGTTTATGAATTATGACCAAAATTCCAGACTCAATTGTGGTCATAAGTAGAAGACTACCTGTATATGCTTTCCACTAAATAGAACAAAGCTGGTGGCCATAACATGTTGATAGATTAAATAGTTTGATAGATAGATAGATTGATGGATGGATGGATGTTAAAAAGTTATAGACAATTGCCTTAGATTTTGATGCTGCCTGTAAATCTAGCCTTGGGAAAGAGAAGGAGCAATGAGCCATTAAGGGATCAGAAAGACTACTCAGTCTTGAGGGGAAAAATAGCCTGTCTTAATTTTGTTTGGTATAAAAACAGAGAAATTCTGACTGGCCTATAAGATTCTGTTGTTCTCCCCTAGAACAATAGAAAGTATTCTTAGAATCCTTTTTGCTGCCCTTTCTTGGCTTTGCTAGGCACCGAGGGACAATGCAGCCATCATGGCCAGGAATTATCATGACAAGATAACTGCATGGTGTGAATTTGTAATAGTTTGTGAGGATGGCCTTGGGAGACAAGGGGAAGAGATATTGCCTAAGAAACAACCAGACAGGAGAGAGAGGAGCCCCAGTGGGGTTAACGGTCAAAGGAAGAAACTTAGGAAAGACCCACTCTAATTAACTGGGTGGTTAAAAGTAGTAGTGGGACATTTGTACCTTCAGACTTGCAATATTCTGTTAATGTAGCCTTACAATAAAGTAGAATCAGCTCTTCTAGTTGTGTTTCCTGTTTGCTTTACCTGGGAGACCTGACAGAAATAGATCAATTCAAGGGCAAATGGACATCAATATTCCATTGATCAGGATTAATAATCTAGAAATACCAATGACCATGGAATTCGGATTTTATGCTTCTTTTCTGGCTTCTAGGAATGGTCTGGGTTTTGCAGCCCATATCTGCAATCTGACCAGTGACTGAAATTGATTAGGTGCTGAAAGTTCTTCTTTGGAAGATATCTATTGCTGGCCCTTCTGTTTGCATACCACAATATTATACACATTATTTTCCCAGCTGGTGTTTTCTAACTGTGTTAGAACTATAAACGACAGAAATCATGCTCAGAATAGCTTGTGAAGAACCACAAGATGGTTATGCTGAGAAAGATCAATCTATACTAGTTGAAACATGGATGCTAGGGTTTCAGATAGAGTTTCGCCATATCAATATCTGGAGATGCACAAGACTGAACCAGCCTACAAAGGGTCTGCTTACTGCACATCTATATTGGAATAAACAATATAGAGAGTTTTTGGTGAAAAAACTCAAAGGATGGAATGCTTAGCAGAATAAGAAACCTCACAATAGGTCTGTACATACCATATATATCTGGTTGTACATTACTGGCAAAAGACCACTTTTAAAAGCAGTCATTCTAGTAGAGAGAATTTATTCCAGACGCTTGAGCAGAAGATATGTGAAATTAAATGTGAAAATAAATTATTTTAAACGCCAATTCCCTTCTATTTATGTTTATCAGACAAAGGACTATTTTATTCTTTAAATATTTTACCGAAGTAAAGTTTTCTGGTTTATTATGATCTATGTGACTTGTGATCAATGAAGCATAGCAATTGGTTTGTGATGGCTATTGTATGTAATCACCTGAGAACTACCTTGAAAGGAAAAAAATTACAGATGTTACATTTAACTATCAAGGTCATTTTTTTTCTCTTTGGCGGTTGGACCATCATGTGACCAGCTTAGATACCTAGGCAGTGGCAGAGAAAAGGGACAACATGTTTGAAGTCCTTAGGGTCATCTGCAGGTTGGCACTTAGGTTCTCAAAGAAGCCAGAGGAAGTGGAAAAAATAAGGGAAAAGTTTGGCAGGAGATGCTACTGTATCATGGAGAAGGAAGTAGCAGCGGAGAGAGAGCCAGGAACCAAATGACCCATGGCAAAGAGAAGAGGAGACAAGAAGAAGCTTCAGTGTCACCCATCCTGTTGGCATATTCAGCAAAAGAAACTTCTGGGACATTTTTTTTACCAAGAGTATAATTTTACTGATAGATCCATACAGGCACAGAAGAAGTGAACCTAGAGCTGAGATTTTCATGCAAAAACCAGCAAAGTTAATTTCCCCTTTCCCCCATTTGGGTCACCCATTGTCCAATGTCTACTAATCCAACATGTTATTTTTATTTTGGGAAGTCTGTGTCTTGGAAGGTTCCCATTGCACTCCCTTGAAATATCAGGACCTTCTCAGGCTGCTGCTGGAGCCACCAGGACTGCTTGCTGCCTGTCAGGGGTGGGTAATGGGTCCAGCTCTTATTGCCCCCTGCTCCAGAGTCCTAGTCATACCAGGCAGGGTGGGCACTGTTGGCTGCAGGAGAAGGGGATGACGTGACTGCCCAGATCTCTAAGCCACTAAACCTCTCCCTCAGCTGTTCCATTGATGGGCTTCAAGTGATGATTAGGAGCTTTCACTCTGCGGGCTTGTCCCCCTCAATTGGCTGTCTTGCCTTCCACTTGCTCCCTTGGATCACATTGATTTCCAAGGAGACCAAACGGTCTTTGGCTTTTGCTGTCTTGCCCATGTTCATCAGCCACCAGATCTTGGAACCTGGTATAGGGCATCCCTCACCTGCTCTCTCATACTCATTGGCTGGTCAGGTTTCTCAGCCTTCTGTTTGGGGCATGTGCTAGCCAGTTGTGCCCCTACTCTGGCTTGCAGCATTGTAGAGCCTCTCAGGCCAGGAATTCTCCTGGCAGCTTCTTCTGATTCCTTATTGGCTGCCGACATCTTGGAGTTCTTGGCCTCCTGGTAGGGTCTAAGTAAGCTACTATTGGAGAGCTGTCAACTGTTAATGTCAACTGTCCCACTGACAGATGCATCAAAAGAAACTCCTGAGATATTTTTTTTAATCAAGAGTATATTTTTATTTATAGGTCCATACAGGCACAGAAGAAGTGAAGTTAGTTCTGACCTTTTCTCCATTTGGGCCACCCATTGTCCATTGTCTACTAATCCAACATGTTATTTTTATTTTGGGAAGTCTGTGTCTTCGGAAGGTTCCATTGCACTCCCTTGAAATAGCAGAATCTTCTCAGACTCGCAAATGGCTTACATAAATTCCTCATCTCCCTTCCAGCTCCCAATAGATTCCAACATTCTCCTCCTCTCTCCCTTCATTTCTGTTGTCAAGTTACAAGTAGAGGTGCATTATGAGTCAGCCTTGATACCGAGGCAGTTGGAGGCAAAGAAAGAAGTGAGATGACAGAATAGAAGACTGTGAACAGAGCAGAGCAAACACTTGGAAAAATGGGTAAGAAGGAGAGAGAATAGTAGATTTCCAGTTACAGCAGGTGGGCAAAGTTGGTAGGATTTTTAAGCCTGTATATAAATAAGTGTGGGAGAAAGAAAGAAACTAGTTCTTAAGTATTTTGCATTATAAAGGAGCAGAGCGTTGAATCATTTAATTAAAATTGTGTGTACATATTTACACATATACTTACACAACACATGTATAATACACACATATAAATATGCAACACATGTATAATACACAGGGAGAGAGAGAGAGTAGGAGGGAGAGGGGAGAGAGAAAAGCAATCAATCATTAGAATTATTATAAATATAGTGTGCATTAAGCTTGTATAACAACCATCATTGTAACTCACTTGTTAGCTGTGTATTTGACTTCATTCCCATCTGTACTCAGCTTCCAACTGCACCATTACTATATACCAATATTGAAAATGAAATGTTAGATTTCTCCTTTTAAAAATAAAATGTTGTCTTTCTTCCAACAAACCCTAAAATTATTTTTTAAATTTATGAAAATATGATATATTATTGTAGTTTAGACTACAAAACAGAAACATTGATATTAAAGCATAAAACCGCAATGACCTTTGTTTGGTTTTGCTTTAGCATGTTGTGTGATTCCAGGAAATTGTGATTATTCAACAAACCATTCTTCAATCAGAATACAGTTGGAAGAGATCTTGGAGGTCTTCTAGTCCAATCCCCTGCTCAATCAGGAGACCCTAAATCATTTCAGACAAGTTACTGTCCAGTTCGCCAGTGATGAAGCACCCACAACTCCTGAAGGCAAGCTGGTTAATTGTTCTGGCTGTTAGGAAGTTACTCCTTAATTCCAGGTTGCTTCTCTCTTTGATTAGTTTCCATGCATTGTTTCTTGTCCTGCCCTCCAATGCTTTGGAAAATAATTTAAAATCTAAAACCCTGGTTTCACTGTATTCTATTGCTTGTGTTTGCATTATGCTGAATTCCAGTATGGGATGGTCATTCTCACCCAAGGCTCCTGCAGTTTCAACTCCCTCTTTCACTTCTTTGTTCATGAGAATTAAGTTCAGTATGGCTGTACCTCAATTTCCCCCCTCTACCTTTGGACAACAAAGTTGTCAGGTAGGTTGGTCAGGAACCTATTCAATTTCTCACTTGGTGAAGAATTAGTCTTCCAGTTGATGTCAGGGTAATTGAAGTCTTCCATTACTTTTGTAATATGCTTCCTACATTTATTAATTGGTTAGCATTTCAGGCATTTCAGCTGCAACCACATTTCATCAGGACCACGTGTTTTCCATTCATAGAAAAGGTGGGGAGGTTCTTAGGACTCAACCAGACAAATGTCATATCCAAAGATCTTGTATTTTGTTTTTTGAAATAATCTAAGCTAGAAAGCAACAGTTTGTCTTTCAAAGTGGCATGCAATTTAAGCAAAGAAACATCTCACATACTTCCTGCTCTGCTGTAAAGATTTTAATAGTGGAGTGTAGCAACTTGATTTTTAGCTTCACTGCTACTCTTCCAAGCTTGGCTATGTCCCTACCTATAAAAGTAGTGTTTTTCTGCCACATGAGTGGATTTATTCTAAAATGTACTTCTTTGTGTAGTTCTGGCTAATGTCTCCCCTTAAAGCCAATCATGAGGATTAATTATGGCTATCAGAAGGCTACTCGCCTTCTTGCATCACTTTTGGATCCTTTTCTCCCTCTCTGATTAGATAAACATGTTCCTTTGAAGACTGAGCTCATCCATCTTCAGTGACCTTCTTATTACCTAGGAACCTTTTTGATGATTTTTGGTCCATTTGGAATAAACAATTCTTTAACAACAAAAATTCTACAAACTCATTTTGATTTGCCAATATCATCTTCGTTTCTATTTCCATAATCCCAGTTCATTGACCCATTTTAGTTTCCTCTCCCCTGCAATATAAGGAACTGTGTACATGTTTGACGATCATAGCTATTTCACTCCCTGCTATTTTCCTATAGTGAGTTTCTCATCCCAAAGTACATCTTTTGGTTCTGGGAGATGACCTGGCAGGATAGTGTCTACTCGCTCCCTTTTGTTTAAGCTGGAGACATTAACATTTTTTAAAATAAGACATTTTTTTGAACATACTATAGTGTCAAGTACCGTAACGATGCCTGCTTCATAATAAATGACCCAATATAATGATACAAAAAGCAGTAATTTATTAACAGCTTCATTAGGCATTCCTCATTAGGCATTTCTTGTTTGCAGCCATCTTTTTTGCTTTCTTTATCTGCTTCTGAACTTTGCCCGCATTACTGTCCTCCCTTCAGCTTTTCATCATAAATCACATTAACCAATGAGAGATGGTAGTTTAGACATGCGCATCCACAGGCCAGTTTGAGATTCCTTTCCGACCATAGGTATGTTTAGAATGCTTCTCTATGGCAGTTTAATTGTATTCATAGAAATGCCTTACAAACTGACATATAGGTTCAATAATTGCTGTAAGTAATTATTTGCAGGCAAGGTTACTTAAAATAAAAATAAACATTTCACTCACATATGGCATGAATCTTGCAATTGTGTTTGAACTTTGGCACACAAACTGGAAATTTCCCTCTTCAAAGTGTAAAGTGCAAATGAAAAGTAACGAAGCAAAAACAGTTGTAGAGGAGCTTACGTTTAATAATCTGGAAATGCAAACTTGAATCTTTGGGGGGGGAAACAAAAATAATTAAATTTAAAACTTAACTGGATCTTGCATGCTGTTTCAATATATCTTACCAGTTCTCAAAGAACTGGAAGAATCTGTTTTTAATAGGGTAGAAACTATATTTCTATATTTCTATTGTTTTTTTTAGATTTCTTTTTTTCAAAAACATTTAGATTCTGAAGAAGCTCAAAACAACAATCTTCTGGTAGTGAGCATTACCCATTATTTGAATTAACTATAACAAAATGTTCAACATTACTGAATGCTTCTACTTTCTTTCCATAATTAGCTTTATCTTGTTGCAGTACAGTATTGAAATGGGATATCCTGGCAAGCTTGGCCTTTGAAATTCTTCTAAGCAGGAAATACATCCATAAAATAATCTCTCTTGCCTAAATTCTGTTTTTCAAATGTGACTCAAGCTGTGAAATCATTTAGCATGTTCTTTCCCACCTGGAAAAACTACTGCAGCCCATCATTCTTTTCATTTAATTAGCATTGACAAATTTCTAAAGGATAAGAACTACGTTAGATATTTCTGTCTATTAACATTCAAAATTGGGATGGGGTTTGCAAAATGTATATGAGCAAGAATTGATAAATGGTTTTGTTTATATGCTGTGAGGTTGGGCAAAGCAAGCAATCACAGATGTTGACTGATCAAGAGACTGTGATGTTGAAAACAATGGAGCATCTCTGACTGCTGGATTCATGACAATTTCTTCTTCTCTGCTTTCTCTAGCTGTACAAAATGTCCTTCAAGACTTAACGAGAAAGATAATTCAAGGAATTTTACACATGTGTAGATAAAGCTAAGATGAAAAGAGAAGGCTTATGTTTGAAAGCATGCACCATCAAGAGAGGCAGCTAATTTTCAAAACAAGTCAGCTTTTGAATTGTTCCAGTTCTCAGTGGAGTATTGATCTACTTGAATAATCAGGCTAATTTTGAAGAAGTATAATAATACAACACTATATTTTGGATGTATTGCATCTTCTTTAGGCTGAAGGTTGAATATTCTGATTCTATAACCAATTAGCTTTAGTTTGTGTCAGTGATGGGATACGACTGGTACATCCCGGTATGGGCCTACCGGTGCCTGCTGGGAGCAACAGGTACCATTCCGATACGGTGCTCCAGTGGACCCACCCACCCACCCACCCGTGCTCCTTACCTGTATTTGAGCTGATTGGGGCTTCTGCATGCGGCACCTGTGTGATACTCTGCCAAGCAGCTGGAGTGTTGTGGAGCCATTGCAAAGTGTTGCGGGCGGTAAGTACGCATGCATGTGCTGTGTGCGTGCTGTGCATGTGCATGTGGTGGATGCCCAGCCCCGTTGCACCATACCAGTTGCAATGGTATCCGGAACCCACCACTGGTTTGTGTATAATTTTTCTATAAAATTAATCTGAGATTGTACACCAAATGCTGCTATTTTTCATTTTAGATTGCTGAAAGTCAATACTTACAAACTGCACTTAAAAAAAACAAACTTCAAATCTGTGCTGGTGAACAGCCGCTGAAAATAACTTGTAATATAAGCCTAGATCTCAGTATGTCACCTTACACAGTTTTAGACAGAATAACATCTCTGGAAAGGAATTGAAGGAAGAAATTACAAAGCATGCCTGCAATTTTTGCTTTTGCAATAACATATCACTAACACAAATAAGAATCAGAATTGCATTTTTAAACAAGTAACATCCTAGAATTATTCATAGATAATAAATATAATCCCTGAAATTGATCTAAAAATATTATATTAAAACTGGAAAATTCAGGCCTTTAGAAACACAATATTGGATTAACATTATCTTGTTATACCAAAAATGTAAAATACCTTCACACTTTATTCCCAAATGAGAATAAGAAAGTAATTACACTATAAAATGATGACAATTAGCCTGGTTTTATTGTCTGCTTGGACTAAGGCACACACATATTAACACAGCCATTAACCGATATGAGTTAATCAGTGGAGGGGGGAATGTTTTCTGCAGTTTATATTACTATTAGTTACTCATGGGAAAGATCTTCTAAATAAAGAATTTCTAATTCCATTTTGTTACCTTAACTGAAATATTTGTCTACCAACCCATCTCTAATGAATATTTCTTTTAATAAACGGAACTGAAATTATCTAAGAGCTGTGTGAAACTATAAATTAACAAATGCCAATTAAATATTGTACTCAATTAAACCAATGGAATTAATTAATAGATACAGCTTACTCTTGAGTATCATAGAGTTCCTCAGGCAATTCATACAATCCATAAAATAAGGACTGCTGAACAAAATGGGTTGAAGTACTATTAATGAAATGCAAATTTGATAATAGCAGCAGCAGCAGCAGCAGCAACAACAACAACAGACACTTTTGGAATTAACAACAATATCCAGAAATTCCTGAAGCCTTCCATTAAACCAGTGCTTCTCAATTATTTTCTGTCATGCCCCCCTAGGAAGAAGAAAACATTTCGCGCCCCCCGTGCGACTGTAAATAGTATCATTTGTCTATAAAATTGTTATAAGTACACCTCTGCCGAGGTCAAACGCGCCCCCCTTTATGGAGCCTCGCGCCCCCCCTGGGGGGCCCGCCCCACTATTTGAGAAGCACTGCATTAAACTATGGCAAACAAAGCTGATAGAGAAGAACTTGGTGAAGTTGAAATCAGACAAGAAATCTTCCAAGGTGACTCATTGTCACCTGTTATTTTTACTTTCAATGGTGTCATTAACAAGCACAAAACAAACTGTGGTTATGAATTGGCTAAAAAAAGGTTGGAAATTTCCCATTTGCTGTACATGGATGATTTAAAACTGTTTGGAAAAACATAAGCTATATTGATTGCACTTCTGAAAAGCACTGAGGAGACATTTAAATGCAATTTGGTCTTGACAAATGTTCAACAATTGCTGTTAAGGCAAGAAAAAATGTTGAAAATGATGGATTCAAACTTGATAATGAAGAACTAATAACAGGAGAAACATCAGAAGAGGAGTACAAGTACTCAGATGTTTTGAAAGTTTCAGAACTGTTGCATAACCAAGTCAAGGAAGCTACTTCAACAAAATACATAAAGTGAGTCCAGAAAATTTTGAGATTGAAGCTGAGTGGAGGAAATATCATAAAGGCAATTAACACCTGGGCAAGACCTGTAATATGATATTCAGCTGAAATAATTGATTGGACTCAGCTAGAACTTGATAACTTGGATTGAAAGACAAGAAAACTAATGACAATACAATATAGTCTGCACCTAAAAAGTGATGTTGGTCGATTGTACTTGCCAAGATGTCAGGGTGGCAGAGATCTCTTACAAACTGTGGAAGAGGAAAAACACGACTTAAATGACTACATAAAAAAAGCAAAAGAACCTCTGCTGAATGAGGTGTACAAGAGAAACCTCTTGAAAACAACAAGATTGAAAGCAGAATATTGAAAGAAAACAATTGAGCATCAAGTTTCTAACTGGAAAAAGAAACCTATGCATTGTCAATACCTGAAGGATATTGAAGGAAAGTTAGATACAAAGCTAAGATGGAGCTGGTTGAGATCAGGGGTGCTGAAGAAAGAAACCAAAGGCTTCATTTTGGCTGCCCAAGGGCCCTGCAGATCAATTTCATGAAAGCAAAAATGCAATATGTCAGCAACAACAGCAAATGTTGCTTATGCAATGACAAAGATGAAACAATAAATCACCTTATCAGTGGCTGCAGCAAAATCTCACGGAATGATTATCTACAATGTGATGATTGAGTTGCCAAAATTGTACATTAGAAGCTTGCCAGACATTTGGGTTCAAATACAGGAAAAAATACTGAACACAAAATTGACAAAGTTCTTGAAATTGAGCAAGCCAAGATCCTATGGGACTTTTGGATCCAAACAGATACACATCTGACCCACAACACATCTGATATCACTATTGTAGAAAAGAAAAAAGTCTGGTTCATTGATATTGCAATACCAGGTGATGCACAAATGGAAGAGAAACAGCTAGAAAAAATAATATAATATCATGATTTGCAAATTGAAATTGAGTGACTATAGAGGGAGAAATCAGCGGTTGTATCAATAATAGGAGCCCTTGGAGCAATACTCAAAAGGCTAGCTAGATACATGGAAATTTTGAAATAATTAGACCTGAATATCCTGACTTTGCAGAGTACCGAAACTGGAGTGTGTGCACCAGAGTGCTGGAACCCGGAAGAGAGCAGCTGGCCGGTGCATGTGCATGTGACGGCCAGCTGCTCTTCCATGTTCCAGCGCATGCCTGTGTGTCAGCCAACTGCTCTTCCAGGTTCTGGAGTGTGCGTGCATGTCTGGCATGCATACGCACCAGCCAGCTGATCTCTTCTGGGTTCCAACGTGCACATGCATGTGATAGAACCCAGAAGAGATCAGCTGGCTGGTGAGCATGCACACCGGACCAGCTGTCTGACATGCATGCACATGCCAGAACCTGGAAGAGCAGCTGGTGATGGCACACATGCCCACAGAGGACTCTGCATGCCACCTCTGGCATGTATGCCATTGGTTCACCATCATGTGGCCTGATAGGACTCAAGAGAAGGACTCTTTGTCACCATTCCTGTTGTGTGAGGCATCATCTCCTCAAAGATCAGATTGGCTCCAGCTTACTGGCTTTTTACCAAGGTCTTAACCAGTGGTAGGATTCAGTCAATTCACATCAGTTCAGTAGAACTGATACCTAATTTTTTGCTGAGTTCACCAAACTGGCTAGACATGTTCTGAAAAATCTGTATTTTCCAGAACATGTCTGGTTTTCGTTCAATTTCCTTCCAGGTGGGGAAAATAAAAATTCTCCCCAAAAGTCCAAGAGAGGAGCAGCTTCAGTCCTGCCTGAAGCACCCATATCAGCTGCCCCTTCCTGGCCAGAGCTGGAATGCTGCCACATTCAAGTGTCAGTAGATGCCAGCAGACCTGGGCAGCTGCTGGAGAGAGATGGGCCTTTTTCAGCACCTGGCGCCCAGATACCCTCATTCCTCCCAGGTATTTCTTCAGTAACTTGATTTCCAGCTCTGTCGCATTTCTTGCGGTCGTGTGCAGAGAAAGAAAAGTTTGTGGAACTAAAAAAAAAAATCCAATCAATCAATTTTAACTTCACAATATTTTTTTTTGTGTGAGAAGTTGGAATTGATTTATTGAATGTTTTTTAATCCCACAAACTTTTCTTTTCTTACACAGGGCCACAAGAAATACAATGGAGGAACGCAATAGAGGGTTGTGGTCCACAGCCGGCCTGCAGAGCCGGCAGCAGAGTTGAACAGCAAGGAGGTTGGGGAGGAACATGGGCCAGTCCTGGAGTCTGGGGAAGGCTCAGAACAGGGCTCTGAATCCGAGGCAGAAAGCGGGCCAGGGCCATCAGGTAGTTAAGTGCTGCCTCTAGGGCCTCCAGAGTTGAACAGCAGCGAGGAAGAGGAACAGTCTCCCCGTTCCCACCGCGCGTATGAGCAGAGCTGCCAGAAGGCAAGAACAGTTAAAACAGAAGGGGTGACTTTAGAGTAAGGTTTGGAGGTGATTGGCTCCTCTCATAGGACATAAAGGAGGAGTAAAGACACATGAGCCTTTGCAGGAAGCAACTTGGTTCATGCTGGTCAGTTTATCTTCTGAAGCTCCATTTGGACTCATTGCTCCATGTGGCCTTGCCAAGCTAATTCCCAATTAAGTCTTTGGCAGCATTTTCAAAGAAGATAAAGGTGGGTGCTTATCAACCTTATCCCGAAGGACTTTGGCAGCCTACTGTAGAACTGTTTACAACTATTTGGGACTCATTAGCCTTTGAAATAAAAAGAGGGGTTTTGGACCTAATGTGCTTCCTTACTGTATCAGGAAGCCTAAGTCAGAACACGGAGCTGGAAATCAGGTTAGCCAAGAAATACTTGTGGGGAGCCAGGGCATCTGAGTGGTGGGTGGGGTAAGCTCCATGGCATGGCACTGCAATGGAGAAATGGGAAACTGAGAGGCCAGTGCGAGGGTAAGAGGAGGAGCAGGGAGAAAAAAGAGGGAAAGCAACCCCATTTTCCGTTTCTCCATTGCAGCACAGTGCTCAGGAGCCATTTTGCCAGTGTGTGTGTGTGTGGGGGGGGGGGTGTATAATTTAACAATCTGTTCGCCCATGGGTCAGGTTGGCCATCGCAGGAAGCTCATCCTGTGCGGGTGGAATTGGAGGACGGGGATGGGTCACGCCTCCCACGACAACCAACCTGATCCTCGGCAACTTGGTTGTTGAATTAGTGTTGTTTTTTTTTAAAATTAATTTTTGTTAAATGCTTTAATCTTTAAAAACAGAAGACATAACAAGTATAAACAATAAAAAAGAATAAAAAAATCAAGAGTGCAAAACAAAACAAAACACAGAACATATAAAATAATATACAATAATTTTACAGCTTTCTATACCAGCTTTTCTGCTTAGAGAAACAATATGGAATATATGAGAAACAAGTGGAATTAGATAAAATATTGATAGGAACAGGAGGAAAAATGATCACTAAATTATATAATTTTCTTTTAAAATATAAAATGGAAGAAGAGACGGTAAAGGAGACAATGATTAACTGGGATAGAAATTTTGGGCATAGTATAGAATTAGAAAAATGGGGCAAATTGTGGGAAAGAAATTATAAATTTACGAAGGCAATAGCCTACAAAGAAAATCTCTATAAAATGTTTTTAGATGGCATTTGCCTCCAGCAAGATTGGCCAAAATGTACCCAAATTTATCCCTCAAATGTTGTAGATGCAGCCACAAGCAGGGAACATTCTACCACATGTGGTGGACATGCCCCATCACAAGGAGATACTGATGTAAAATTCGGAAATGGCTGGAGAAATTACTGAGCGAAAGATAGAACTTATACTGGAAACATTTTATTAGGACCACTGTACCAAAAAATAGACAAAGAATCTTAATATATAATCACACATACTCACTGCAGCAAGGATCGCTTTTGCACAAAACTGGAAAAAAATTAATACATCACACTAATTATGATTTATTAAATAAACTACGTGGTATAATGGTAGACACACATCAGGGTTTACTGCAGGGTTGCAGTAAACTTTTATATACTGTGTGATCAGTTTTTATAATATTAATCGCACCTAAGGTAAATATAAATTTATCTTTTCAATTAGTAACTAACCAACTCCTTAATAAATGTAAGGTTGTCTTTATTTATGGACAACTTAACCATAATTATTCAATTACTTGTGTTTCCTGTGTTCATATGGTATATTAATCATGTAGGCTGAATTCATTTATTTATGCTAGGTCAATTGAGATTGGCTATGTTGTCATTTAATTTTGCAGGCAAATCTAACAAACAAAAGGATAAAAAACTATCCTGGATTTAAATAGATATGCACACATGCAGAGATGCTAATAATTCTGTTCAATATGCAGCAATTGAAAACCATAGATTGGCTCTTTTAAAACAGAAGTAGCTACTCTATTACAAAGGTACCAGTAGTAGTTCTTTGCTGCAGCCATTGCCTCATTTCTAGAATTCTAAGATCCTAGAAAGGGAGGGATTTATTTAGTGAACAGGGCATCTGTGTTCAATGTTTTAGACATAATCAACATAATCAATATAAATTAAATATTTAATCAAATATGTCTTGCTTTGGGGTATGTGGCAGGTTTTTTTTTCTCAAGAGCAAAACCCATCTCTCAGCTTCCTAGATAGATTTCTAAAACCATACCCATTCTATTTTAATCTAAACATTCCTTGAGGAAATGAGACATTAATTTAGGTTAATTTAAAGAAGTAATCAAGTAATCCAGTAATAAATTTCATCCTGCGAGGATACCGCTAAATCAGGGGTTCCCAAACTTGGCAACTTTAAGACTTGTGGACTTCAACTTCCAGAATTCTCCAGCCAGCTATGCTGGCTGGAGAATTCTGGGAGTTGAAGTCCACAAATCTTAAAGTTGCCAAGTTTGGGAACCCCTGCGCTAAATCATCAAATATCAATATCTGCCTATCCCAGATCCTGGGGAAAGACTTGATAGATGAATAAAGATGCCAAATCCAGTTTGAAACGCTGGCTGACTGTGTGACAAAGCATAATAATAATAATTATAATAAACCGATAGGTGGATAAAAATGTGAAATCCAGTCGGAAATTCTATAATAGTTAGAATTGAAAATCATCAAGGACCTAGGACCTAGCTATTTGCGGGATCGTATCCTGCCCCATACATCCCTTTGGCCGATTCGCTCCCACGGAGAGGGACTTCTCCGGGTGCCGTCCACTAGGCAGTGCCAGCGGGCGATGCCCAGGGGAAGGGCCTTCTCTGTGATGGGCCCGACCCTTTGGAATGACCTACCCCCTGATATCAGATCTACCACGGACCTCCGCTCCTTCCGCCAGAAACTTAAAACTCACCTGTTCCATCAAGCCGGCTTGGCCTAACTTATGCTTCTCGCCTCAGTCTGCAATTTAAATTATTTTATTCGGTTTTTTGGGTTCAGTTTTAACTTTTATAAATTTGTACAGGGTTATTTAATTTGATTTTAACTTTGTATGTATTGTCATGTTTTTAGTAGTTTTTAATTTTACCTGTACGAGTCCCCTCGGGGAGAGGGGGCGGTCTAGAAATCCAATAAAATAAATAAAACAAATAAATTCAAAGTGCAGTTTTGGCAAAAAAGTACAAGAAACAGGAGATCATTCACTCAGCTTGTGCAAGAAGATTACAACTGATTACAAACAACGAAAGAACAGTTGCCAAAATAATTCACTGGAAATTTGTAAATATTGTCATGTATCGTTAATGAAAAAATGGTGGGTGCCTACAGTTAGAAAAGTAATTGAAAATGTGCAGGTTAAAATATTGTGGGATTTCCAAATACAAACTGATCAAGCCTTGGTGTAACAAATCACCAAATTTAACTCTGATTGAAAAGAAGAAATTGTGGATTCTATTATAACTGATATGACAATAACAGCAGATAGTATAATAGAAGACAAATATTAGAAATCAGGAAGTATCACAAACTGAAAATTGAAATTGAAAGATTATGGTATTATGGCTATGGTGGTCCCAGTAGCTATTGGCACATTGAGTGTCCTACTAAAAAAAAATTGGTTGGCAGTTAGAAAATCTGTGCATAGAAAAAAATTCCAACTGATAATTACAAACGACCACATTGCTTAGATCTACACATACTGTATGATATACAGATACAAGATCCTACGTCCTTGAGAAGAACTTGATGCGAATGAGGGGCAACACCAGCTGAATAACTGGCAGCTGTGATTTCACGTTGTTGTGTAAATAATAATAATAATAAGCTGAAGAAACAATGAGTCACCTAATTATCCACTGCAAGAAAATTGCACAGATTGACCACAAACAACAGAATGGCAAAGTAGCAATAATGGTGCATTGGAATATTTGCAAGAAATACAATTTGATTGCAGGCAAGAACTGGTGGACTACAAAATAGACAAAGTAATAGAAAACGAAGAAGCTGAAGTTCCCTGGGATTTTAGAATCAAACAAACAAACACCTGTCACATAACACACTAGACTTAACAACTGTCAATAAGCAAGACAAAAAAGTCTGCACCTGGGGATGGCAGAATCAAACAGAAAGAACTGGAGAATTCCTTCAAAATTCAAAGACCTGCAAATAAAAATATAGGTGAAACTCAAAAAATTAGAATATCGTGCAAAAGTTTATTTATTTCAGTAATGCAACTTAAAAGGTGAAACTAATATATGAGATAAGACTCATTACATGCAAAGCAAGATAGTTCAAGCCGTGATTTGTCATAATTGTGACGATTATGGCTTACAGCTCATGAAAACCCCAAATCCACAATCTCAGAAAATTAGAATATTACAGCCAACCAATAAAACAAGGATTGTACATAGAACAATATCGGACCTTTGAAAAGTATAAGCATGCATATGTACTCAGTACTTAGTTTGGGCCCCTTTTGCAGCAATTACTGCCTCAATGTGGCATGGCATGGAAGCTATCAGCGTGTGACACTGCTGAGGTGTTATGGAAGACCAGGATGCTTCAATAGCAGCCTTCAGCTCTTCTGCATTGTTCGGTCTCATGTCTCACATCTTTCCCTTGGCAATGCCCCACTTTCTCTTTATGGGGTTCAGGTCAGGTGAGTTTGCTGGCCAATCAAGCAGAGTAATCCCACAGTCATTGAACCAGGTTTTGGTGATTTTGGCTGTGTGGGCAGGTGCCAAGTCCTGCTGGAAAATGAAGTCAGCATCCCTATAAAGCTCATCTGCAGAAGGAAGCTTAATGAAGCACATTAAGCTTCCTTCTTACCAACATGTCATCTGCTGACCAACACCAGCAGATGACATGGCTCCCCAAATCAACACAGACTGTGGAAACTTCACACTGGACTTCAAGCATCTTGCAGTGTGTGCCTCTCCATTCTTCCTCCATACACTGGGTCCTTGGTTTCCATATGAGATGCAAAAGTTGCTCTTTTCCTCAGAAAAGAGGACTTTGGACCACTGTGCTTCATTAAGACCAGGGTCAACGCAGCCATCTATCAGATTTTGGAGCACTTCATGCTTCCTTCCACAGATGAGCTTTATGGGGATGCTAATTTCATCTTCCAGCAGGACTTGGCACCTGCCCACACTACCAAAAGCACTGAAACCTGGTTCTATGACCGGGGAGTTACTGTGCTTGATTGGCCAACAAACTCGATTTCTGTCTAACCATCTAACCCAGGTCCTTGGGAAGGACTCAATAGGTCAGGGGTGTCAAACGCGATTTCATTTCAGGCCGCACCAGGGTTGTGTTTGACCTTGAGTTGAGCGAGGGGCATGGCTGGGGTGGGTGTGGCAAGCTCAACATAACTCATATCAGGGGCACCTGTGGTGGCCTAAGTGGGGCTGGTAGGCTCCTTTGTCTCCAGCAGAGGAAGGAGAGATCAAAGGGGGTGCCAAATCCTTGTCTTCCAGAGGAGCCTCGCTGTCCCTCAGATGTCACAAAGAGGAGCCCCATATGGGAGTGCAAACTGTCCAGAGTCCTAGGAAGCAGAAAGCAAGAACCCAGCCCAGCCCTTGAGCTCCCAGAGCACCGGGACCCCATAGCTCAGCCCATTCCAGCCCAGTCTCACTTCCCTGAGGCGCTGCCTGGCTGCACTTACCTCTTTCTCGAGGCTGCTGCTGCTGTTCTCGCTCTCCTTGGCCAGGTTGCTCATGGTGTGTGCAAAAGGGCAAAGTGTGTGGGTCAGAGGGATGCCCACCTCCTCTCCTTACAAGGAGACTCGGCTTTGTAACCAAAGCATCCTCAGTGATAGGATGGGGGACCACCAGGAGAGGTCAGGAGGAGGAGACAAGGAGGATGGTAAAAGGGCAGCAGGGTTGCTGGTGACCAAGTGGTAAGGCAAGACATCCCCCAACCCCCCCTTCCTCTCATTATAATCCTTTCTTCCTTTTCTTCTTTTTCCTTCAGTCTCCATTCTTCCTCCGACCCCTCTTCCCATCTTTTTCTTTCCTCTTTCCCTTTCCTGTTCCTTCTTGGATGCTCAAATGCAAAAGGGGAAACATTTCTCCTTTTGTTTTGTTTTGCTTTTAGTTTATTTTGCCAGCCCCGTCAGCTAAAATGGAGCCCAGGAGGGCGCATGCACCCACCAAGCCCCTTTTTTTGCTGTGATTGCCTCCTGCAGAAAGCTTTCGCTGGCAGATGGCTGTAGGAGGTCATCGCTGCTGAAAATGGAGCCTGAGAGGGCCGCACACCCTCCATTTTTGCTGGCAGAGGCATTGCAGGGCGGTCCTTCATTGTTTCCAGGGCAGAGCCATGGGCCAGATCTAAGCACCCCGTGGCACAGGCCTTGAGTTTGACACTCCTGTAATAGATGAATAAAAATGTCAACCCCAGTGTAAAACATGTGTCTGACTGTGCAACGAACCATAACAATAATAAATTAATAAAAATTCTACCACTGGTAGAGATCCACTGGGAAAAAGTATTTCTCTAAGTGCTCAGGTCAAAAGAGTATAAGGTAGCGATGGCGAACCTTTTTAGGCTCGTGTGCCATAAGGGGGGCAGCGCAGAAGGGTTGTGTGCTGACGTGCCGCACCCATAATGCAATGTACGCCCCCCCAATGCACATGCACGTATGACAGGTCCCCCCCCCCCATTTTTACATGCTTTTTTCTCCCTCCCCAGGCTCCAGAGGCTTTGTAGGAGGCTGGGGAGGGCTAAAACAGCCCCCCTCCCCCTCTCCCGGAGGCCCTCCGGAGGCTTCAGGGAAGACTAAAAATGACCCTATGAGCAAACCTGAAGCCTCTGGAGGGCCTCCGGGGAGGCGGGGAGGGGGCGGTTTTTGCCCTCCCTAAGCTCATATAAAGCTTGGGGAGGGCGAAAAATGGCTTTAAAAATGGCTGAATCAGCTGGCCAGCTGACAGGGCAACACCTCGCATGCCCTGCCAAATGGCTCTGCGTGCCACCTGTGGCACGTGTGCCATAGGTTCGCCATCACTGGTATAAGGCATATGCATGCCTTTGAATGAATCAGACTTCAGGTTGTGATGTAAATTAGAATATTTTCAAACTATTGCATTAGAGCCACATACAGTATGCAGCACTTTATGTTGCATTGATTCTTCTAATCTGTCTGTTCTCTTGACACATCTCTGCAAATGTGTGTAAAAAAAATAACAGTCATCTCTCTAGCAGGCATCAGTTAATAATAATAATAATAATAATAATAATAAATTTAATTTATAGACCGCTTCCTCTCCCCGAGGGGACTTGGAGCGGTGCACAGGGAAATTAAAAAAAATACAGTAAATATACATAAATAATTTAGATAAAAGGCAGATTAAACAAAATTATCCCTGCGCTAAAATCCCCGTTTAAATTTACTAAAATCCCCTAAACCATAAAAGACGAGACTACCCTAGGCCGGCCAAGCAGAAAAAGTGTGTTTTTAATTTTTGACGGAAGGAGCGGAGGTCCGTGGTTGTTCTAATGTCGGGGGGAAGGTCGTTCCAGAGGGCTGGGCCCGCCACAGAGAAGGCCCTTCCCCTGGGCGTCGTCTAGTGGACGGCACCCGGAGAAGTCCCTCTCTGTGGGAGCGGATCGGCCGTGAGGATGTATGAGGCAGGATCCGATCCCGCAGATAGCTAGGTCCCGAGTTGTTTTTTATTTTTAAAACCACAAATATGATGCACATTTGGGGATGGAAACTAGATGAATCCAGAAAATTCTGAACTGTGAAGAAAAAATGCTGGTTTGAATAGTAGTTCTTCCTGACAAACGTTTGCAGCAATCTAATTTCAATTTAATAGAGGTTAATAATAATCTGTTGGAAATATTACTGCAGTTCTGTAAGATAATTTTTTAAATATTTCATATTTAAAGAGCATAAATATTTATGGCTATTAATATTGTCAGGGACATTGTTAAATATTTTCATTTTTCTGAACACTGATTAAAAAATTAAAGTGATTTGTTAGATCTAAGCAATGGTATTAAATCTTAATGTTTAATGCTACAACATATTTGGTTAACATACTATCGGAGCGCTTTCTCAGTAAAGATATCCTTCTTTCCCTTTTTTGTCAATGGTTTGGACTTCTGCAGCCATTTACATGATGCTTCTCTTGAAAACCACTTAAAGGTTTTAGAAAGTCTAGAATGCTGCAGCTCAAGTAATTGGGGACACATCTTAGTCTTCCCACATACAATTTATACTTCAAGACTTCTGGGTGAAATTTAAGGTGCTATTTGTGACTTTTAAGGCTCAGGGCTCAGGATCTAGATATCTTTGGGATACCTACTTCCAATTGAATCTGCCAGCCCAATAAGACCCAGAAGAGTGGGCTCCTTTGGAATGCCCTCTCTGGCAGTGCCATGCCCAAGGAAGAAATAGGTGGACCTTCTCCGCTGTTGCCTCTTTTCTCTGGGAAAAGCATTGCCCTAGTGTGCGACTGGAATTCCGTATCATGTTTCCATATTCTGTTTCTTAAGTTAGGGCACATTCAGACTGACACAAATATATTTTCAAACATACCAGCACTTACGTACAAGTACAGGTAGTCCTTGACTTACAACAGTTCATTTGGTGACTATTCAAAGTTACAATGGCACTGAAAAAGTGTTTTATGACCATTTCCACACTTATCACTGTTGCAGCATCTTCCTGGTCATATGATTCACATTCAGATGCTTGACGACTGATTCAGATTTATGACAGTTGCAGTGTCCGGGAGTCCCCCTTTTATGACCGTCTGACGAGCAAAAGCAATGGGGACAATCAGATTCACTTAACAACTATGTTACTAATTTAAGAACTGCAGTGATTCACTTAACACCTTTGGCAAGAAAGGTCATAAAATGGGGCAAAATTCATTTAACAAATTTCTCACTTAACATAAATTTTGGGCTTAATTGTGGTCATAACATGAGCTCTGCCTGATGATAACCAATATATGTCATTGATATTCTTATATACTGCATCAAGAGCCTGCATGCCACATTTAGTATCATAGATAGCATATCAATTTGACTCCAGTATTCTTATTCCCATTGGTCTACTCCAGGGTGAGTTGCTGCTGGCATTGCTGCTGGTTCAAAAAATTAGAGATTTTACTCCACAGTTACATTTTAATATGTCAGAAAATGAGAATTTTAACTACTTAAACTAAGCTAAACAAAAAGAAACAATGTATAAAATCAAATTTTCATAGTTGCTTACTATATGGTTTGCAAACATGGGTGTGATAGTACAGAACTGAAGAACATACAGAAAATGTTATTCAATATTTTTATTCCAATTTATATTTTATTTCATCACATTTGAAAAGTCCTTCCAATGGATAGCTAATTTTATTAGATTCATTAAACCACTGGAAAACAGAAACCATCAATAGAAATGCTACAATTTCTTATAAAATGCAATCACTGCTTGAAGAAGTTCCTGTAAAGTAGACTAAAGATTCAATTTTTAGGAAGAGTTATTACTGTTATTAGTTTTGCTGGTTGAAGAGTCATATTAAACTATACAATAAAAATGTTGTTACTATTTATATTTCAAATATTATAGGGCTGTAAATGTTAAAGAACACCAAAATCCATCCATCAGATGAATATACAGTAAGGTCTTCTTGAAAATTAGTTCATCTGAGTTTAAGAGTGCCTAAAACTGTAAATTTACTTAAAACTGTATCTTTAAATTAAGCAGACATCATGGAGAGCTGATCCAAGACCTTTTATGGTTGAGGACAAATAAGGTGCTCCTTCCCCATTCCTTATTTGACAGTGGGAAGGCTGGAAAACTCATTATAGCATTATTGGACATAAACAACCAAGAGACAGAGAAGAAATTTACTTTATTTTATTGTCATTGTACGTATATACACAGTTTACACATACAGCAAAATTCACATAACACCCAGAGACCAGGCCCAACACCCATAACAATCCCCAAAACACAACCCACCAACCAAAAAATCCCCACCCCTAAACCACCCAAACATCCACACAACAGACTGAGTAGTGCTGTCCAATAGCTCACTGAGGGTGACCCTTTAGTTCATTGTTGAGTGCAATTATAGCTCTGGGATAAAAGCTATTCAGAAGACGTGTGATCCTAGTTTTAATTGTTCTGTATCTTCTGCCAGAAGGCAACTGTCTAAAAAGATTGTAAGCAGGATGGGAAGAGTCTCTGAGAATGTTATGCAACTTCCTCAAACAGCAAGATGAGAAGATGTCATCCAGGACTGATAGCTGGAGCCTGGTGATATTCTGGGCAGCTTTAATGATTCTCTGTAGAGCTTTTTTGTCTGCTGCAGAGCTGTTCCCATACCGTGCAAGAATGCCGTATGTAAGGACACTCTCAATAGTGCTGCGATAGTAGGACAGATGTAGATGCTGAGATAGATTTATCTTCCTTGGCATTCTCAGGAAGTACAGCCTCTTCTGTGCCTTCTTCACAAGCATGTTAGCATTCATGGTCCATGAGAGGTTCTCTGAGATATAAATGCCCAGAAATTTAAAATTACCAAACCTCTCCTCCTCCTCGGCATTTATGTTCAATGGTAAATGTACATCTCTCTTCTTTCTGAAGTCCATTATAAGTTCTTTAGCTTTTTTGGTGTTAAGTTTGCTCCTCTGCCGTTCCATCAAGGCTGCCAAAAACCCAGCAAGACGTTTTACTAAAATATGAGGACTGAAAATCCTAATTTCTATAGCTTGAATCCTGACCTTATAAACATTTCACAGAAGTCTGAATAATTCTTGCCTCCTTGGTATCTTGTTGTGAATTGCTTAACACCAGACCCAGAAATGGATTGGCTTTACATTTGAAATGTATTTCAGTTTTGGGAAGTCTCCAAGGAACATGGGTTGTATTCAGGGGTGGGATCCTTCCCATTTAACAACAGGTTTGCTGAGCACACACTCAGATAAAAAAACCATTGTTAGGTTTTAAAAACAGTGTCTCAGAGTGCTCACCCTGAAGAATGAAATACAAAAAATTACAAAAACTATAAAATCCACCTATACAGAATTTAAAAAATATATATTTAGGATTATCTTGACAAAACCATTACAAATCTTAACAACATGTATCTAAGGCTGCCCTCCTTGAAATACCAATTTATAACAGAGAATTTTCCCCAGAATCAAAAACTCCTGCTATACTTCATGGGGGCGGGGAGGGGGGAATGCATGTATGAATTCAACTTTTCCATTCCTGTTTTTAAGATCTAAATATAAGCTAACAAGGTTGCATTGTTTATACTAGCAAACCCTTGTACCATAAGGAAGCATGCCCAAGGTAAATTATGCAAATGTCCATCCAAACAGAATTCAATAGAAACTCTTCGTTTTAGGCCTGCATTACTATTCTGGTGGATATCTTAAATCTCCAGCAGGTTGAAATAGCTGATGCGTGTGCAATGGCAGGTGAAGTTAAGTACTACTGTAAAAAGGGGATTTTTATGACTTAAATATTTTGTTCTGTGTTTGGAATAGGATTAATCTCTGTCCAATATTATTACCTGACTAGCTGATTTATAGTTCTTTGCATTTAGAGTAAGGTCCTGTGCTCCTTTTCTGACTACTGAATATAAAATCCTTTGTGAGTTAAGAATGCAGAAACTTGAGGCCTTTCTTAGCACTGCTTTGCAAGCATGTATGTCTTTGCTTGAGGTTCACTATGATGATTTTAAAAAGGGTGATGTTCTAATCTACTTGTATATACAGAATGAATGATGCACCTCAAATTTTCAGTTTTAACTCTCCGTTAGTATCAGAAGCCCAATTATAAAGCATGATGTTTATTGGCATCTATTTTTTGAATTAGATTATAAAATCAATATGTATTGTATTTATAATTGGATAGTAAAGGCAAGGAGCTAGCAAGGAGGAAAAATTAAAATTTTAGCAGGAGAGGGGATGAGAAGAATATGGTTTATCTATCATTAACATGGGTATCTGCAGAGGAGATGAGACAGAAATCAACATTACGTGTCATGTCAATATTTATAATAATAAAAACTAACCCTAGTCTTAAAATTCACACTCAATTTATCATACACTCAAAGAAAACTACTTTGATCCCTAATCTCACCATAATGCTACAATGGTAGTGCTATATTTATTATATTTAAAAATATACTGCAATCATAAAACTAAATAATTTATTCAGTAGCAATTTAGGATGCACCATTTCAAATATTAATTAAATGCTTTTCAAATAAGAAAAGATAGGTACAACTTATTTATGACTAAGTTATTAATATTTTTATTTATTCATTCATTTACTTAGCCTTGAAAAGGACAGATTAATTAAACTGATCTTGGAATTTTATTGTTCAACAACTTGTTGCATCAGTATTATGTATTGCTTTTTCATTTGCATTTCACTGTTCAGTAGAAAGGCATGAGTTGCAATAGTGATTTACTATAAACTGAAGTTTATTCATTCAATGTACAATAAAATTTATTTCTATTTCTGATATATTGCATAATTATGTAATAGCAATATTATATCACTACTGTTGTAAAGTATATAGTTCGATTCATTCACAGCTTTTGGTCAAAATAACATACAGAGAATTTTTTTAAAAAAATTGAAATTACATTTCTAATTTTTTTTTAAACATTTTTTTCTAAAACTGTATGAATTATCTACAATACAACTATAAATTCAGGAATAGTATGAACAGCTGTCACAATAGCACTTAGACTTATATATTGTTTCATAGTGCTTTACAACCCTCTCTAAGCTGTTGACGGAGTCAGCATATTGCCCCAACAATCTGGGTCCTCATTTTACTGACCTCAGAAGGATGGAATGCTGAGTCAACCTTGAGCCAGTGAGAATTGAACTGCTAACTGCTGGAAGCCAGCAGTCAGCAGAAGTAGCCTGCCGTACTGCACCCTAACGTTTCTGTCATCATTGAAAGGCACAATCATAAGTACAACCTGCCTCTATGCATGGCTTTCATTAACTACGAAAAGACTCAGTATTCCAACAGGTAATTATTTTATTTATTTATTTATTATTTCAATTTATAAAACGCACCCTCTCCCCGAAGGGACTCGGGGCGGTGCACAGGAAATTAAAAAGCATATAAACATAACAATTATAAATATTTAAAACCCAATTAAATAAACTATCACCCTGCGCTAAAATCTTAGAATCCTTAAAACTATTTCCCCTTAAAATCCCAATTAAAACAATTTGAACTTCAGACTGAAGGCTGGCGAGGTAGATTAGGTCAAGCCGGCCTGATGGAAGAAATAGGTCTTTAACTTTTGGCGGAAGGAGTGGAGGTCCGTAGTTATTCTGAGTTCGGGGGGTAGGTCGTCCCTGGGCATCGCCCGCTGGCATTGCCTAGTGGACAGCACCCGGAGAAGTCCCTCTGTGGGAGCGAATCAGTCGAAGGGATGTATGGGGCAGGATACGATCCTGCAGATAACTAGGTCCCGTGCCATGGAGCGCTTTAAAGATGGTAATCAGCACCTTGAAGCGCACCCGAAAGGCCACAGGCAGCCAGTGCAGCTCACGCAGGAGCGGTGTTACGTGGGAATACCTAGAGGCTCCCAAAATTGCCCGTGCGGCTGCATTCTGGACTAGCTATAGTCTTCGGGTGCACCTCAAGGGAAGCCCCATGTAGAGAGCATTACAGTAGTCTAGACGGGATGTCACAAGCACATGAGTGACTGTGCGAAGGGCGCCCCAGTCCAATTGGGGATGCAACTGGCGTACCAGGCGAACCTGGTAGAACGCCCCCATGGCCACGACCGTCACATGATCTTCCATAGACAGCCGGGTATCCAGGAGGATGCCCAGGTTGCGTGCCCCATCCACGGGGGCTAGATGTTCACCCCCTATGGCCAGTGATGGAGTAAACTGGTTGTACCGGGACGCCGGAAACCACAGTCACTCGGTCTTGGACGGGTTGAGTCTGAGTCTGTTCCTTCCCATCCAGACCTGCACGGCTTCCAGGCACCGGGACATCACTTCAACGGCATTGTTGGGGTGGTTCGGGGTAGATATGTACAGCTGTGTATCGTACGCGTAGAGATGGTACTCTACCCCAAAACCACGGATGATCTCGCCCAGTGGCTTCATGTATGTGTTGAACAGGAGCAGCGAGAGGACCGACCCCTGAGGCACCCCACATGTGAGGGGTCTCGAGGCCGACCTCTGCCCCCCTGCCAACACAAATTGCGATCGACCGGAGAGGTAGGAGGAGAACCACCGCAAAACGGTGCCCCTCACCCCCAACCCCTCCAGTCGATGCAATAGGATACCATGGTTGATGGTATCAAAAGCTGCCGAGAGGTCTAATAGGACCAGGATGGAGGAACAACCCCCATCTCTGGCCCTCCAGAGATCATCTACCAACGCGACCAATGCATAACTAATGCATTGCTCAACCAAGGTGTAGACACTGCTTACATAAACTTACTACAATCGATGTATGGCAAACCAATGGCGACAATTTACCTTAATGATCTTAAAGTGGAAATCAACATAGAAGGGTATATTACAAGGTGATATGATATTACCTATCTTTTTCTCAGCCTGCCATGAAGAAGTATTTCACAAACTAGAATGGGCAAAAAATGGAATAAATCGACTTAAGATTTGCAGATGATGTAGGATTCTATATAATATCAGTGTATTTTAATGCTAACATTCAGATACATAACTTCTCACTATGTGGGCACAGTTCCAAATAAAGAACTATTCACCAACAATTATTGTTTTCCAAGTTAATAAGTCTGGGTGCCTGCCTCTGAAAAAAGTGGCTCCAACAACCTCGAATTCAGACTATTGGTACAGGGGTGGGATCCATTCTTTTTACTACCAGTTCTGTGGCCGTGATTTGGTGGCCGTGGCTTGGTGGCAGGGTCATGTGACTGAGTGGGCGTGGCCAATTCACTGAGTGATGTTGCATTGGCCATGTCCCCTCAGTCACATGACACCCACCAAGCCACGCCCATCAAGCCATGTCCACAGAACCGGTAGAAAAGGCAGCTCCTGTGCCTGACCCTTTATGGTCCCCCCTACCCTGTGTTGAAGTACCTTAAAGGGACACCACAGTCTGGCTGCCTTCTGAGCAACTCTGTGCGACACCATCCCTCCAGCACAACAGGCTGTTCTTCTGGCTGGGTCTGGTAATGGGGTGCGCCTCCGCACATGCACTGGCAGGCAATGGCTGGCATGAAGTACAGGGCAAGGATGGGGGTGATGGGACTTCAGGCCTCTTTTTTGGCCTGTAGTTTTCTGTAGTTTTTGGTGCAAAAAGCCTCCCAACTGCCACCTCTTTCCCAGCTGGAACCAAACTGGCAGCAGCAGCTGCGGGCTTCTTGTGCTGAAAACTACCTATCTCCGCTTCTTGAATGCATCGAAAAAGAGCTTCAGTCCTGCCACCATCACCTCCGGGGCAGTAAGTATGGGGTGTACGTGATGATGATTGAGTCAAAGGTCCAGTATCTTAATATTATCTGTAATCATATTGGTTCTTCAGCAAGACACTAATATTCCCTGATCAACAGAATACAGATCAACAGTATAAATAGTTACTCTATTACCCATTATTTTATTATGCCTTTGACATTCCAATAATCCATTCAATATTATCTTATTACTGCAACTCCTATTCTCTGTAATACAGCTTAAGGTATTCTGTACATGTGAGTGCTTTTAAATTGCTCTGGCATGAAAGAGATCTGTGGTGAAACGTCCATCTTGCTAGGTTCATACAATTTCAGAAACAGTAGAAAATAATAAAATGTTCGTGGTTTTAATTGTTTTTTTAATAAGCTGCCACAATATAAAACAGCAAAACAACATAATAAACAAAATAACACAATAGAAAACAACAAAACCTTAAAACTTGTCTACTGTGGACCTCATCCCATCCCTAAAAGGTCCGTAAAAGGAGCGTGCATAAGTGTACCAACGTGCTTATCATCCCTGTCCTACTGCCCGCATTTACTTGTATTCATTGCCTTTGTTCATGTCCATGTTCATACTTATACTTGCTATCCTGTACATGTTTGATAAACTAATAAATAAATAAATAAATGAATGAAATCCACTGAACTATTTTTATACATTTAGTTCTCCATGGGAGAAAATGTGAAATTAATAACTCAGTAGTGTCTTTACTGTTTGTTTTTTACATTAATAATGATATGAACCTGCACTGTAAACAATTTTTTAAAAATCAACTAAGAAGATAAATTAATTAAGTACAAGCCTATTCATACCTTTCACAATCATGACTTGAAAGTACATAGCTTAATAAATATATTCTTGCATAGCCTATTTAATAAAAATTAAACTCCTCTGTAAAACATTATTTAAAATGTAAGTACTAATTTCCCACCACTACATTTTGGGTCAAATAAGTGTTAAAAATGCTTAGAGTTTTGGAGAATTTTGATTATAGGAGTAAAATCTAATACAAACTAAAAGAGAAGAAAAGTAAAAGTGTAAGGAAGATTGAAAAATAGAAAAGAGTAAAATAAGAATATAAGGAAGAGAAAAGTAAAGAAGTGACTTCCAAACTTCATTACAAGTATAAACAAATTTAGTGATTTTTTCACCCCCCTAAGGTTACAAGCAAATTATCTCTTCATCTATATCCCATCCCTTGTCTGTAAGCAAATCTTGAAAACATCTTTCCAGTCCTTGTGTCTCCAGAAAATTGATAAAGGTTTGTCAAAAGTAACAGCATGTTTTAATCTTAGTCAAATATACCAACTTTATATTCCTTCCTTTTACTTCCAACAGTCTTAATCTTTAGCTTGTTCAAATATTGTCATAGATTTGATTTCTCTTCATCTTTACCCAATTGCAAAGAGTTTTTAACAAGCCTGTTTTACAAATCCAATAGGAAACAAAATATTTAGGTCACTTTCTTGATTTATCATTTCTATTTTTTTTTATTTTTAAAATATGAAGCAAATAATTTTACCTAGAGGGAAAATCTTTTCCAAGTTTATTTTGCGTGTCATTTGTATATGAACTTTTTGTATGTTAAAAAAATAAAAATAGTTAATAAGCAATTTCTGATAGTGATTAAAAGGGAGCTTAGCAAATTTAGTGTCCTTTATTATCCTTTATTTTTATTAGCATAATTTTTCTTTCTTTACCAGGACATAATTTTCTATTGCATTCTAAATATTTCATAAGCTTTAAATTTAAACTTTATTGGAAAAGATACTATACATAATATATCGTATATAACACAAAACTAAATTGATAAATAGCACTTTTGCCTTATAAATGCTTTGCATTAAATGCAAGCAAGACAACTTGAAACAAAAATGTGATTTTACTTATACAATTTCTGTTTAATTTTTAACTATATCAAGTTGTTTATATGGCATGATTTTAATATTATTTATTCATTAATATCACTAACTATGATTTCCAAGGAAGGGGTTACACATACGTATCCTGTTCCTTCAATATTTCATCTGATAAAATCCTTTATACTTTTAAAAATCAAATTGATTATATGCTTAAATATTTGCATGTAAAATCTAGTTTGGTTGAAAAACTAAATAAAAATCAATCAGTCAATGCAAAAACAAGTGCACATGTTTACTATATAGTGAGATTGTTGAGTCTGTTCCTAGAATTTTTTTTAATCTGCTTTCAACTTTGTTTAACATTGTTTGAGGGACCATAAATTCTCTTATGGTTCCTTTATATTCCTTATCTTGTCATTTGCATTCAGAGTCCCTGTGAAATAAATAAGGTAGGTAATCTCTGCTCAACAATATTACCACTATTAGCTCTCATAGACATTCCAATATTTGCAAACTGTAATTGCTAGAATTAGTAATTTTAATCAACAGTTTTAAAAACAGATGGGTATATGTTTGTTTTGAGGCAAAGATCATTTTATTTCTTGACTCCACTCTGGAGTCAAGAAATAGTGTATTAGTGGAATTCTTATACAGCCAATTTTCTTTTCATAGATAAAAGAAATTGCCTACCTTTATACAGCTATATAATGAAATTAAAATATGCTGAGAAAAATATAGAGCAATTGGAAGCATGACAGAAGAATAAAATTGATGTAGGACTTGACTTCAACCCAAAGAGCACAAGAATTTATAACTGAATCTTCTGATACTTAAAGCAAACATTTTGTGTAGGGGACAAGGGACAGTATCATGTTTGTATAACATCATGAGGATTTTCCTCAAAACATTTGCATTTATGAGAGCTGCTTGTGTAAAATATAAGTTAGCATTAATAACGCTGTAGACAATAACTATTTCCCTTAAATTAGATCCAAGACAAGATCTATACTGTATTTTAGGGTTATACAGTCTTAGAGTTGTAACCAGAATTTAGGTTAGCAAATCTAAGTCCTTGTTCAGTACAGAACTACTGCAATTGAAGACACCTGATAAATGATTGCTCGGTGTTTGCTCACACTTTTCTAGTAAAGTGTGATTTTCTCTATGTGATTGTTAGCCTTACTGTTAGAAATCTGCTCTCCTGTAATTTAAATCTGGGTATTGCTAAAAGGAGGCCCCTTTTCAGCATTTTGAAGATACAATTTCTACTTAAATAGTTTGGTGTATCATGTGTACATCATGTGTATCTCTGAATCAGTGGGATGTGGACAATATTAAATTGGCTTGCAAGACAGTATCTAGATTATGTACATATATATGTACCATATTTTTCAGAGTATAAGACGCACCGGAGTATAAGACGCACCCAGGTTTTGAAGAGGCAATTTTTTTAAAAAGTAGGTAGGTAGTTAGAGGGATAGAGAGGGAGAGAAAGAGAGAGAAATACAGTAGGTAGGTAGGAAGAGAGAGAGAGTAGGTAGGTAGGTAGGAAGAGAGAGAGAGAGAGAGAGAAATACAGTAGGTAGGTAGGTAGGGAGAGAGAGTGTAGATAGATAAGTAGGTAGAGGGATAGAGAGAGAAATAGAGGGAAATACAGTAGATAGGTAGGGGAAGAGAGGGAGTAGGTAGATAGGTAGATAGAGGGGAGAGAGAGAGAAATACAGTAGGGAGGGAGGGAGAGAGAGTGTGTAGATAGGTATTTATTTATTTATTTATTTATTTATTTATTTATTTATTTATTTATTTATTTATTTATTCGATTTATATACCGCCCTATTTCACCTAAAAGGGACTCAGGGCGGTGCACAGAAAGCTAAAAACCCGAACAATACATACAAAATATAAAAAACTATTAAATTATAAATCTGTGCTAAAATTTAGATAAATAAATTTAAAACCAATAAATATCCAATTTTAAAATTATTCCCTTAGTCTATGTCAGGCCGGCTAGATGAAAGAAATGTGTTTTTAACATCCGACGGAAGAGTCGTAGGTCCGTGATGGTACGGATATCGGGGGGCAGGTCATTCCAGAGTGCTGGACCCGCCACAGAGAAGGCTCTTCCCCTGGGAGCCGCCAGCCGGCATTGACCGGCTGATGGCACCCTGAGAAGGCCCACTCTGTGGGAGCGGACTGGTCGAAGGGAGGTATGTGGTAGGAGGTGGTCTCTCAAGTAACCAGGACCCGTGCCATGGAGCGCTTTGAAGATGGTAACTAGCACCTTGAAGCGCACCCGGAAGACCACAGGCAGCCAGTGCAGCTCGTGCAGGAGAGGTGTTACATGGGAGAACCAAACACTCCCAGAATCCCCCGCGCGGCCGCATTCTGCATTAGCTGGAGTCTCCGGGTGCACCTCAAGGGGAGCCCCATGTAGAGGGCATTACAGTAGTCCAGGCGGGAAATAACGAGGGCTTGAGTGACCGTGCGTAGGGCATCCCGATCTAGAAAGGGGCGCAACTGGAGTATCAGGTGAACCTGATAGAAGGCCCCCCTGGCCACGGCCGTCACATGGTCGTCCAAGGACAGCCGTGAATCCAGGAGGACGCCCAAGTTGCGAGCCCTTTCCGCGGGGGCCAATGACTCGCCTCCGATAACCAGCGATGGAGTTAACTGGCTATATCGAGATGCCGGAAACCACAGCCACTCGGTCTTGGACGGGTTGAGTCTGAGTTTGTTCCTCCCCATCCAAACCCACACGGCCTCCAGACACAGAGACAGCACTTCCATAGCATCGTTGGGGTGGCCAGGGGTAGAAATGTACAGCTGAGTGTCATCAGCGTACTGATGGTATTCTACCCCAAAGCCACGGATAATCTCGCCCAGCGGCTTCATGTAGATGTTAAACAGGAGGGGTCAGAGAACTGACCCCTGAGGTACCCCACATAAAAGGGGCCTCGAGGTCGATCTCTGCCCTCCTGTCAATACACACTGCGACCGGTCAGAGAGGTAGGAAGAGAACCACTGCAATACAGTGCCTCTCAATCCCAACCCCTCCAGCCGGTGCAGGAGGATACCATGGTCGATGGTATCGAAAGCCGCTGAGAGGTCTAATAGGGCCAGGACAGAGGAACAACCCCTGTCTCGGGCCCTCCAGAGATCATCTACCAACGCGACCAATGCCGTCTCCGTGCTGTGCCCGGGACGGAAGCCGGACTGGCGCAGGTCTAGATAGACGGTTTCCTCCAGGTGTCAGGAGAACTGTTGAGCTACCACACTCTCTTCAACCTTAGCAAGGAAGCTAAGGTTGGAGACCGGACGGTAATTAACCAACAATGCTGGGTCCAGGGAAGGCTTCTTGAGGAGGGGTCTCACAACCGCCTCTTTCAAGGTGGTCGGAAGGGACCCCTCACTCAAAGAGGCGTTCACAATCTCCTGGAGCCAGCCTCGTGTAACCTCCCGGGAGGCCAGGTAGGTAGGTAGAGGGATAGAGAGAGAAAAATAGAGAGAGAAATAGAAATAGAAAGAGAGAGAGAGAGAGAAATAAAGTAGATAGGTAGGTAGAGAGAGAGTGAGTGAGTGTAGGAAGATAGGTAGGTAGATGTTTCCAGGTGTATTTACCCATGTGCTGGAGAAGGAAATCACTGACCACCTTTGGAACAAATCTTTGTTTCTGCAGGCACAGTACTTTACCAACATAATTCTCATCAATCACTCTAACTAAACAGCTTTCGGAAAGGGGAAAAAAACCCTTTTTGCACTGTGCAAACCTCCCCAAATGGCCCGTTTCCCCCCCAAAATGGGCCCCTTTTTTCAAATAAAAGGCATGAATAGCCTTGTGGGGGAGGCTTGCAGAGTGCTCCTGGCAGGGTGGGGGGCCCCAAAATGAGGAAAAATTGTGCATTTCTTTTCATGAAAACAGCCTGTTGTTTGGTCAAAAAATAGCATGTATAGCCTTATGGAGGCTTATAGAGTGCTGCTGAGGGCTGGGGGGGCAAAATCACCCTGTTTTTGTGCTCATTTCTGCCCTCCCCAGCCCCCAGGAGCTCTCTGGAAGCCTTCATAAGTGTATGCCCATTTTGGTGAAGGGGCGGGTTTTCAGGAGGCAAAAAATGCTGTATTCGATGTATAAGATGCACCCAGATGTTCAGCCTCTTTTTAGAGGAAAATAGGTGCGTCTTTTTCTTTTTTTAAAAAAAGTATCTTATTGGTTTTCAAAATTTTTACAAGGGAAAAAGGTGTACGGTCCAGGTAACATTTTGGTAGCTTCCCTGCCGTTGGTGGCGGCTTTCCCCAAACTTCATAAGTTTACAATTTTAAAGGTAAAGGTAAAACATATAAAAAGATTACATTGTATAGTCTATATATTCAATCATCTTTTTTTTTGCCATTTTATCTTGTATCAACAATTACAATAATATTTCAAATAAATTCATTTTTGTGATCTGAGTCTTTTTGCAATTGACTCCTCTTCCCTGTCCCCGGGCGGGGCCCTCGCTCCCTCCGTTCCCCCGTCTTCACCTCCCAGCTGGGGGGAATGTTTTTTAATAAAAGCCTCCGCTTCGCTTAGTGTTTTGATTTTTACTCTGCCTCCCTCCCAGAAAATCAACATTCCCTCTGGTAATAACCACTTGAACCATATTCCCTTTTTATATAATTTCTTAGACAAGAAAGAATACTTCCTCCTTATTTCTCTAATCTTTTTCGGAATCTGTTTCAAAATGATTACTTCTTTATCCTGGCATTTTAAATTTCCATCCTGTTGAGCCCTCAATATCTCATCCCTTGTGAATTTCCTAAGAAATTTAACATGAACTTCTCTTGGTACGTTATTTATCCTGGCATAAGTTGAATTAATTCTATAAACCAGGTCCATATCTCACCAGAGTTGATCTTTCTCTCTTTTAAGGTATTTTGCTAATATTGTACTCATAAGGTCTTTAAGATCTTTGTTTTCTTGCTCTGGTATATTCTGGAACCTGAGAAAAAAGACATTCTTTGAAATTCAATTTTGGTCATGTTTGCTCCCAATTCTGAACCCTCCCTCCAAACCTCCTTCACCTCTTCCCCTATCTCAGCCGCCTCCTTCTCTAGCTTTTCAATTTTTTGTTTATTTTCCATTGTATTTCGTTGCGTTTCCCTAAGCTCTAATGTTAATTCTGACATCTCTTTCCTCATTTCATTCATATTTTCATTCATGCTATTCATGTTTTT
Organism: Rhabdophis nuchalis; assembly: GCA_039707465.1. NCBI lineage: Eukaryota > Metazoa > Chordata > Lepidosauria > Squamata > Natricidae > Rhabdophis > Rhabdophis nuchalis. Next base: position 45,304,360 of record CM077651.1, read on the forward strand.
CATTATTTCCTGAAACATTTCTACAACCAATGGATCCTTTGAGCCCTCTCCAGCAGGTTCTTTCTGTAAGAATGTAGAAATCTTTGACTGTGTAGTCGGGCTGGAGACGGCAGAAGATGGAACAGAAGCTGACTTTCCCATTGGAGGCTTTCTAAAAGCCATTGTGTCACGCTCAGTTTCTTAGCTGACAAAGAAATGGCGCCGGAGAAACAGATGACTGAAACAGTCCGAGGTATCAGAGAGTCCGAGTGGGAGTTCAGTCTTAAGAGCCTTAAGAGTTCACTTTAAAAAAAAGGAAACCTTACAGTCCACAATCAGGAGTCCACATATTGGGAGAGACTTGAGAGCCTCTGGTAGGAATGTCTGAAGTAAAGAGTTTATAATCCTTCTTTGGTAATTAAGTAATTAAGGAGGGAAAAGCTTCAACACTGTAGAGGAGTTATAAGCAGAGAACAAAGAGAAGCCATTTTGCCCCGTCCTCTGACAGGAAGAAAAGTAAAAGTTCCAATTACTTTCTTTTTAAAAGAGCTCCGTAAGAAACAGTTGCAAATGCGATACGATACAATTCTTTCACATAGTTTGTTCAAATAGCAAGTTAATCCTTCCTCTCTCCATTTCAATGGAGAGGAATCGGTTAATAGCTGCTCTGTCCGAGGGGGGGTTGAGAACTCCCCCCTCCAATCTGCATTCCAAGTTGATTGAACTAGCACTTACAGTGATTTATCGCTTATCCTTCATCTGCAATTCAAGAGATTAGGGAAAGTCTTTCACCTCCGGCGTTTCAGCTACTCTTCTTATTCTGCATAGCTCCCGAGTTCCATCCGGCGAAGAGGTGAAATCCGCCCCCCCCCTTTTTGCTTGCCAGCTCCTAGAGCGAGGCTGGGGGGTGTCCCCAGCCGCCGCCAGGCTGGGGCTCCCAGCGAGCCGCTCCTACGGCAGAAGGCCCCCCCGAGGCCTTCCGTGCTTCCGAAGAAGCCCACCAGTACAGCAAGCGGCAGACGAAGCACACAGTACGTCCGTCGCCTTCAAAAACCGGAAACGAAGTCCAAAATAGGTGTGTCTTATACTCCAAAAAATACGGTAATATATCACTCATTTCCATTTTAACAATTTGCCAGAATTTCATAATGAAAGTACATAAAGTTTTGGCCAGATCTTCAGAAATTCCTTCAGTACAGGAATTTCTGTTCTGTCCATAGAAATCTGAACTGTCTAAATAAATAACTATTCTTTGATAATCTTCCAGGAATTTCAGATTTCAATCCTGTCTTTTCGTCATGCTCTTATTTGGTAGAACATTTATCCTTCCTGGAATAATACTCTTGCCAAATTATGAATTCAGTAGTTCTGCCTTTATCAGTTAATTTCAATACAAGTAATTTTTAAATTTAATATGTATTGCCAACCTCCAATCATTCTAAACTTTAGTCTTTTGACACCATTCTTTTAATTCCTGATTTTCTCTGTGTACTCTTCCTTGGTAACCTGTCCCTTTTCCATTTTCATTATGTGTTTCAAATTTTGTATAAGCTTTTAGGGTATATACGAGACCGTCTCCTGCCCCATACATCCCTTCGTCCGATCCGCTCCCACAGAGAGGGTCTTCTCCGGGTGCCGTCAGCGGGGCAATGCCGGCTGGCGACACCCAGGGGAAGGGCCTTCTCTGTGGCGGGCCCGGCCCTCTGGAACGACCTACCCCCGACCTTCGCACTATCTCGGACCTCCGCCTCTTCCGCCAACGTCTTAAGACGTATCTATTCCAACAAGCCGGCCTAGGATAGCCCCTACTTCTGACTTTTAAAATTAAAATTAATTTGGTATGGTTTTAAAATGGGTTTTTAGCACGGGTCTAATAATTTAATATATTTTAATCGATTTTGTATTTTGTATTTTGTGGTTTTAATAATGCCTGTGCGCCGCCCTGGGTCCTAACAAGGAGAAGGGCGGGGTATAAATTTAATAAAATAAATAAAAATAAAAAAGCTTCATTCTTCTGGTTTTCATTTTTCTACTCCTTGAATCATCAATGTATTTTAAGTTATATACTTTACAATAGTGTAAAACTGATTCCTTTGGATCTACGAGGAGTTGATGTTTTAACATACTATTCATATCCTCTCATCTTATTACCGCTTTGGCTTTTGAACTATCTAGGATTGGAATAGTGTTCTATTACACTCATGGGAATCACCTCATCAATTTTGTTATATTATATTTATCTTTCTGTCCTAAGAATTCAAATTCACATTATTTTTCATACCTTAAGCTTGAATTTTATGCACCAATCTTCCTTTGGATTATTTAATGACTGGTTCAATAAACCCACAAAGCAACACTCCTACTGCCTTCTTAGCTGCAGCACCTTCAATTTAAGCTTGCTTAATATTTTATTTTGCCAGTCTTTTTACTATATCCTATGCTGTCAATCAAGTTAATTTAGACCAAAGTTCCAAAATCAAAATCTATCAACCTTGTTTTGAAATCCAGTCAATATTCTTGTTTCCCTATACAGCCTACACTAGCCAGAATCTGTGAGTCCAGATTTTTAAATTTCCTTTTTAGATATTCAGTCAATATTTTCAAACAACATAGTAGTATGTTCTCACTTGCTTTAGGGACTATAATTTGTGGGGAGTATCATTTGTCCCTGCATGGATGAGCAGGAAGTGTCAGTGAACGTATTATAAATTGTTTTGCTACATTCCTAATCTAGGTTCCTGCAAGAAGTATGTTTACTGAGCTAATGGTCCACACGCTGCTTTCTGTTATTCACAATATTGCATTGGTATTTATTCACCTCCTCTTTCTGTTTTTCCATCCTCTCTACTCTTCAAACATTATATTGAAAGCCATCTCCCTTTATTTTCCTAAAAGCTTGGAGCCTGGAAGACCTACATAATATTCTTGAATTTCAGTGGTTCAGCACATCTTCTACATCTACCCTGGTGGTCTGTTTTGTCTTGGCTTTCCTCCTTTGTTCTTCTTGTAAAGCACTGTTTCCTTTATTATATCCAATTGCAATGACTTTTTAAATGTCCCTCATTTTTTTGTTTTCTTATGTGCTTAAAACTGAGCACACCAAATGACTAACTTTTTCCAGCACAACTGCAAATTTATGCTTGCAATGTATTTCAAGTTGTTTTGAGGCAGGAAGCCAAATAAGTGTTACATATTGTAATAGCAAACTCTCCACTTTCACCTTTGCTTTTATTTCTTAAAGCATCAGCAATAGAATAGAATAGTGGCATTTTCTGATTTTTATAACCAACCGTAACCCATCAGAAAACTTAGAGAAAAATATATTGGAGAAATTTCCTTAAATTTTTCTTCAAAACTCAAACTTCCAAAGACCTGTAACTTAGATTTAAACAAATTTTCTCCTACAGAAATCAAGAATAATTCTGCAATCTTCCCTGACAATTTTTAAAAAGTTGAAATCTGCCTAACCTAGGGTTGAAAATTAGGCAGCTTTTAGTCCATTAGTAGTCTGGATGCTACTACAATTGGTAGTGTGGATGGGACTTGGAAAACAAGTTATTTTTTCTCTTAGAAAAAGGCAGTGTCAATGCCTATATTGTGAGGTCCTTGGTACTAAGCTTGTTTTCTTGCAGGCAGTCACTACCCAAGCTAGGTAACATAATCAGTGTTACTAAGGAGTGCAGTTTGCTGTCACTTTATATTGTCACTGTTGGTAGGGTTAGTCTTAAGAAATTCTTTGATTGGACAGTTTCTTGATTGGCTTATAGTTTACTTGATTGGCATATGGTTTACTTGATTGTTGCTCTGAAATGGTATAAGGTTCCTGCCCACGCAGGGGGTTGGACTAGAAGACCTACAAGGTCCCTTCCAACTCTGCTATTGTATTGTATTGTATTGTATTGTATTGTATTGTATTGTATTGCTCTGATGTTAACCTTGGAGTTAATCTATGCTGATCTGACTGCTGCTTGCTTGGGTCTTTTGTTCCCCTTTGGGCTGGTTGATTGTTTCTTTTGCAGTCTGTAGAGATAGTTAATGTCTATGTTTCTATTGATGGCTATATTATTGCTAATAATCCAGAAAACTGTCTAGATAACTCCATCTACCTAAAAGCAATTTTATCTTTACAAATGTCTGTGAGCTTCAGTACTCCACTGATAATATAATCTACCATTTAAAATTTACTGATTTCAGTGGTCTAAAACATAAATGCCCCGCAAGGGAGATAGGGCGGTATATAAATACGAATAAAATCTAAAAAAATCTTTAAAAAACTTGGCATTCTTATTTGCACTAAGGAAGGACATCTTGCTATTTTTCATAAAACAGATATTGCAGTTTCCACAAGTATCTTCTTTAACTAGTATATGTTGTGAATGATGGAAATTATAGTCAAATAACTTCCCATATTTATTTCAGATTGCTCTAGAACCACAACACCCTTTTAATTATTTTTTAGCCATTCAACTCGCAAAGCATCCTTGGTTCGCTCTCGAGTTGCCATAGGCAACAGAGATGGGAAAATGAACTTTGCAGCTGCAGCAAGGGAGGGCTTCAGTTAAAACAAAAGCACATTTCAGCCTCTCTGTCAAGGCCATCTCCATGATTACCCACAGTATCCGGAGGGGAGTGATCTCTACAACCTGCAAAATTGCTTTGTTGGACAATGTGACTGATATCACACCTTGAGGGGAGGGGGAAACAGGATCAGAGCTGGACGTAAATTAAGTGGCGTCAGAGTTGGCTTCACTTGGAACATGCCGACATGAAGCTCCTAATAAATAACTGGATTTCTTTTGAAGCTTGGCTTGAGGCTCATGATTTAATTAGGGTATCGGTCAGAACCCTAACAAAAGACTTGTTTCTCAACAGGTCTGCATTCCAGGAATGAGTCAGTGCCTTAGCCAAGAAGGCAAAATGTGATTTTGTAGAGATACTTGAAGAAATCAAGTCTATAGAAAAAAGACACACCATGTAACCCATTAAAAGTCATCAAGTTGTGTAATCTTTACTTATGTATAATTTCATTTTCAGGCAGTACTCCAGATGAGATGTGATCTGGAAAGCTCACAATATAAAAAAACATAAGAACAAGCATATAATACAAAAAAAAATTACAAAATAGTTGCAAGATAGCAATCTAGAGTAGAGACAGATATCACATCAACATTTTTCCAACCTTTGAATATGGCCCACAATATTTACAAAGCCTCATGGTCAATGCTTATTATCTATACACACAGCGTGCATGCCTGTCTAGGACACCCAGCCCCGTGAACAGCGTACAGGCTGCGCTGGGGTCTGGAACCCACCACTGTGTTAGAGGTATCGTTGCAGGATATAAACTATTTCAGTAAATCTGCCTTTTGCAATTGACTGATAGTGAATTTGCAATGTTGATGGTGTTCAAGTAGTGCTCCAGTTATTTTGAGAAATTATTATTGAGGACCACTAGTCTCAATATAACATTTCCCCCCAAACACCATCATTCTGCTAAACAAATAATTCCCTCACCATTGTCAAACTATTCACTAAGGCTGCATTTGTCTTCTCATCATTCCTATCACCCATCTCCTCCCACTTATGACTGCATGACTGTAACTTTGTTGCTTGTATCCTTTCAAATTATATTGATATTGTTTTCTGATTGTTTATTTGTACCCCAGGACTATCATTGTGTTTTACCTTAAGATTTTGGACAAATGTATCATCTTTTTATGTACACTGAGAGCATATGCACCAAAGAAAAATTCCTTGTGTGTCCAATGACACTTGGCCAATAAAGAATTCAATTCAAGGGTTATCCAAATGTAAGATCCATGCAGTATGAGTTTTTTTTAAAATGATCATTCTATTTTGACTCTACAACACATGAAAACTAATTAAATCAATTCGAACATAAGCACATCTCACAACATTCAAACTCCTTTAGTACCAATGAAATAATTACAAGCTCATTTTAATAAGCAACCTTTTATTTTGTTTCGTTGAGAAATATTTTTGACAGATGTTAATTAAGAAGTAGTAACTAGCAAGACATATTTTAAGCTGTGCAAGGAATTCAAACATTTAAATTCCACATGCTAGAAATAAGTATGAATAAAAGGTGTTATTTATTATTTTAACTTCAAAATAGTAAAAGCAAACATATTCAAATTCCTTATGATTAAAGATGAGCTGTTCTATTTCAGAATCTTTGGAGATACATAGTTTTGTTGAACTAAGTTACTTAGAATGATATAGAATTTGTATATAATTGTTTAGCTCTATTTTTATATGCATTCACAACAAACATTAGATACATATATAGCAATAGCACTTAGAGTTATATACCACTCCACAGTGCTTTAAAGCCCTTTCTAAGCAGTTTACAGAGTCAGCATATTGCCCACAACAATCTGGGTCATTTTACTGACCTTAGAAGGATAGAAGACTGATATACTTGTAAGCAAATCAATTAACTTGGCTATTTATAAAATAATAATTTGTCAAAATTAACTAATGAGTCAGAGTTTAGTATACAATATGAGAAATTAGGAGGGTTTCCTGGGAAAACAAATGTGACTCAACTGTCAGAAGCTCCATTTAGTGTTGTGGAAAATATTTTTAAGACAATGACAAACAATTTTAACAATAATGTATTCAGAGAGATTACAACTAACAATTGTTGAATCTGTCCAGAGGATCGAAGATTTCTACCCATTGCTTGAGCTTTTATTTGCTTACATGGGTGCAGACAGTTAAAAAATAGTTAAAAGTTTCAGATTTTCCAGTTGAATATCAAAAAGATACCTTAATAGGGCATTTATGATTTTCTAAAACATACAATCTGGCATATTCTCCTGAATTACCCTGTTTCCCCAAAAATAAGACCTCCCCAGATAATAAGATCAATTGGGCTTTTGAATGCATGCACTAAAATAAGCCCTTCCCCAAAAAGAAGCCATTCCTGAAAATATTGCAGCACAGCAGCAGCCGTGAGGTGACCATGCCTGCTACCTCCTGCACCTCAAAAATAATAAGACATCTCTGAAAATAAGGCCAAGTGCTTATTTTGGGGAGGGGGTGTCAAAAAAAAAAATAAGACCCTGTGTTATTTTCAGGAAAACATAGTATATAATAAATTACCTCCTTGCCTGTAGATAGTAGGATAAGTAATAAAAACTGATCAGAGTTATATGTGGAGGAGACTTCCTTCCTACTATTAGACTTGATTGAGGATATTGGGGCTTAAGTAAGGTCATTAGAAATTGTTAAATATTTGCTAAATATTTATTCCCAAAAGAACAAAAAAATTATCATCATGCCAGGATGATATCTACTGTCTGAGAGCAAATCTCAGTATTTTAGCAGAATAGAAACTTTTCCCAGGGAATTGCACTTGCTGTTAAACTCAAGAGCTCAAATATATTATTTGTTGCTCCATACTTGAATTCATTTACCTTACCATGCAGCTGCCAGAAAAAATGATGGCAAAGAATATTAGACAGCAGCTACCGTTAAAAACATGGGAATGATCATAGCAGCCCAGTGTCTTGCTTCAAGCTCTATTATTATTAAAAGTAGAATCTCGTGACACCTTTAAAACTAACAAAATATTAATAATTGTTAGCAGAGCTATAATTTAATCTTCCTGAAAAATAAGGCCATGGAAATAATACTTCCATTTATCTTCTATTATTGCTGTTACTGCAAATAAGGACACTTAAGGCCTATGAAGCTTTTTAGATTAACTCTCAGATATTAAAACTGGGCAATCTCAGTGAAAGCACCTTAAGTTTATTGCTGATGGCAATAACTACATGGGGCTCCCCTTGAGATGCACTCGGAGGTTGGTCCAGAATGCGGCCGCGCAGGTGATCATGGGAATCTCAAGACATTCCCACATAACACCACTCCTGCGCGAGCTGCACTGGCTACCTGTGACCTACCAGGTGCGTTACAAGGTTTTGATGACCATATTCAAGGTGCTCCATGGCACGGGGCCTAGCTACCTTCGAGACCGTCTTCTACTCCATACATCCCTTCGACCGACTCGCTCCCAGGGAGAGGGTCTTCTCCGGGTGCCGTCGACCGGACAATGCCGGTTGGCGGCTCCCAGGGGAAGGGCCTTCTCTGTGGTGGGCCCTACCCTCTGGAATGGCCTACCTCCCGACCTCCGTTCCATCACAGACCTCCGCTTGTTTCGCCGGCACCTAAAAACTTATTATTTTCATCTGGCCGGCCTAGCATGATCTGCTCCACACCCATTATTTTATAACAAATCAAAATTGTAATTTGGGTTTTAAATTTAAACTTATTAAGCAGGGTATTGATTTAATTTAGTTATTATTTAATAATATTTTGTATTTATGTATAATTGATTTTAAATCTCTGTTCGCCGCCCCGAGTCCCTTTGTGGTGAGATGGGTGCGGGTTATAAATGTGAAAAATAAATAAAACAAATAAATAAATAAATAACTGGCCAAGTTTATTGCCATCAGCAATTACCATGTTTAACTGCTATAATTTTTAGTATAGTTTTTTTTAAAAATCTAATTACCTATCGGACTTAATAAGGATTGTTCTAGTACATAATCTTATTTACATACTAAAAAGGTAGATTCCTCTCTTCAGTCATGTCCAGTCTAGGGTGTGTTGGTGTCCGTTTCTTGGCTGAGGGAGCCAGCGTGGACATTTTCCTGGGTCATGTGGCCAGCATGGCTATATACACTGGGGTGCACCAAGTGCTATTTCTTCCCAACGAAGTGGGCTCTAGTTTGCATGCTTTCCAACTGCTACCTAGATGGACAGGAGCTGGGGAAGGAACGGGAGCTCAGATCACCCCATATTATCAACCCTTAATCTTTCTTATATGGGAAGTGTGCAATTTGTCCAGACCTTTTCCTGCCCCAAGTTTTAAGCTGCTTTACAAAGACGGGAAAGGCTGTTGGGCCCGATAACATTAATCACTCCATGCACACGCTAGGTTTTTTTTTTCTTTTTCTTTTCTTTTTTTTTGGTTTCTGTTATAATTTTGCACCAGTGAGGTTAAAACCAATTTCCTTGTATTTAAGTACAATGACAATAAAGATTGCACTTACACTTATTGTAAGGAACCGAGCTTCAGGTAAAAATAACAACCCTAAAAAGTGAACGTGGCTTGGAACTTGTGGGAGGGGGCTGAGTTTTCATGCGCCCCTGCCGAAGGCGAAGGCGAAGCCGCCTCGCTGCCCGTCAGTCGCTCCTGCTTCTCCCCGGGCTCCTGGCTTTGCGCGCGAGGCAGGCCCTCTGCGCAGGCGCGGAGGCACGCGCGCTCCCTTCCCCTGCTAACGCCTCAGTGAGCTAAGCCGGGAGGTGCGCGGGCTCGCGCGCGCGCGCTTTTCCAAGAGATCTTCATGGTGCCGGTTGGATGCTGCATGCTTAGCTGCCGGCCGGAGGGGGGGGGGGGTAGCAGGAGCCGTGGCCGGCGATTTCCTCGGCAGGGATAGCCGCTGTTTGCTGGAGAAGGGAAAACAACCATGCACAACCCTCTTCGCGGCGCGGAGCTGTTGCTGGGATGAGCAAGCGAGTGCACAAGTGAGGCGTTGCTCAGGCGGTTCCCTGGATGGATGTGTTTAGCTTTGTCAAGATTGCAAAGCTCTCCGGGTAAGTGCCGCTGCTTCTCCTTCTCTGGAGTCCTTTTGGTCGTACGTTTCCCCCCCGAATTCTGCTGTTGCCGCCGCCTATACTGATGATCATGTCAGTTCCGGTGCTGTTCTCTGTAGTGCTGGGGGCGGTAGAGAAATGGAAGGAATGTAGAGGTGAGCCGTTAATCCAACTTCCTTGCCGCTTGAGTCAAGGGCTTCGTTGTGACCAGTTGGTGGTACCTTCTGCTGGGTCGGGGCATCTGCTCTGAGCTAGCAACGTAAAGCCGGCGATTTCCCCCTGGTACAGGCAAGGGGGTTTCGGCATGGGGGGCGGCGATACCTGGGGAAATGAGGCGGGGTCCCGTCTCTCCCGGGCAAGCGGCGCTGCTTCCAGAACTCGGGGGCTGGAGCTGCGTCGTGCTTGTGTCCCTGGAAATGAACTTCCCGGTGGGTGAATGAAGCTAGGCGGGAAAAGACCCCTCTGTTGCAGAAAAATCAGGAGACTCGGAGAACGAGATCGAGAGAAGCCTTTTATTTTGGGCCAAAGGTCCGAGCAGAAATAAGTTTTGCTAACACCCGGACGAAGATCCATAGAAAAAGCTGGTTTTTCTGCTTTTTCTTATATAGCTTTCAAAGCGCAGTTTTGAACATGAAAATACTTAAACCATTTCTATTGATTACCTTGAGGACCAAGCCTTGTAAGGAGTCGGGGTCTTTACTTCTCCTTTTGTCTTAAGCCATACGTGTCTCTAAGTGAACTTTAGCCGAACCTTGTGGTTTTGTAAGAACTATTGAACTCTGTGGTTAGGCACTTACTTTCCTGTTGTTTTGCAAGGAGCAACCGTCTATGTCGCCTTTTAATATAGAAGTTAAAGGGGACCTAAGAGGCTGTCTAGCCTGACCCAGTAGGTTTCACATTTAATGTCCAAATCTCACTTTACGTCCTGCCTTACCTCAGCCATGGCTTCCCAAGCCCTTGGATCGACATTTTCTGGTGTGAACTCCCACTTTGATGTACTTGGAAATGCTTGGCAGCTTTTTATGCTGTTTTTTTTTAAAGAAAACATTTCCACCAGCTCAGAAGCTTGCCTTAAACGCCCATCTTTAGTTTTACTTGAGTTACTACACACATTTTACCTAGTTGGTCTCCTTGGCTTATTTGAAGTTAGAACTGCATCACGGATATTTTTTTTTAGAGAAGATGCCAAATAACCCAAAGTTTGACATCAGTTGATCAGTGCTGGAGTATGATTAGATATATTTTGGTTTAGTTGTAGCATCTGTGAAATGTAACCTTACCTACTGTTAACTTTCCTCACAACAGAGATTGAATATGTAGAGGAGAAAGGAAACTGTTTTAGAAAAAAGTTAGACCTCAGACTCGCAGAAATACTAACGATCAGCTTGAGATTTATTTCAGTGTAGTTCAGAGAGGCATATGGTATGAAAATCTACTCATTCTCAAAGAAAGATGGTACATATCTTTTAATGATCTGCTATAGGTGTACTTCACTTCGTGGCTCATATTAGGTCCCCTTCCACTTGGTTCCAGTCTTGCAGAGATGATTCCTGAAGAAAAAAACCCTTCATTTGTTCTTTAAAAAAAAAAAAATTAATTATTGCGACAATTCTTGTATTAGTTGTAGTATTAAGCATGAGTAGTATTCCAAGAATGTAGTTCTAAGAATCAGTAAATAATGAAAGGGCTTGAACTGCTGAACTTTTTGTAAGAAACATTACAAATCAACTTTTGTTTGAAAAAGAAGCATGTTCCATTTTCAGACTGGAGAAAATGTATTTTTACTGATCTTCAGTGATTGAAATGGAGTGTAGACCAAGAGAAAACTCTTATTGCATAATTTTATATAGTACAAGTATACTAACATTGGCAAATACTACAGGTGTGAAATCAAGACCTTCCATATCGCCAGTGCTATTTCACAGCTGTTCAGACACTTAATCTCTTATTCAAGAATTGGGTTACTCAGTAAAAGACTCTTATACAAGACTCTGCTATACTATTTGTGTTATTACAGACAAGAATGAAGGCCAGTTACATGTAGAACAACAACCTATTCTACCAAGATGAAATTCTTGGGTTTTTCTTCACACATTTTTAAGTTACCAAACAGTTCACTTTGTAAGGCAGCTAATAAATACTTACATAACTTCTCCTTCTAGCATAGGTTCTGCTGGTTTCTACCTCATCAATTTTAATCCTATTTTTCCCCATAATCTTTAGATAATTTATTTTAATACTTTTGTTAGAAGTGATCAGATCTTTATAGAAATGAGTGATAATGAGTAAGGATACTAACATTTTATATAGTGGTTGACTCTCTAATATCAGAAAATCCTTGTGTACTTAGTTTTCTAAAGGAGAGTTAACATATTGCACTTACGATGCATCCTTATGATAAATGATAGGTATCTGGTTAGTTCCACCATAAATTCTAAACAGTGTTATTATCATTGTTATATTCAGAATGAATTATAATAATTTTATGCTATCCAATTCTTAAATGATGGTTCATGTTTCTTATTGTTTTTCCTACCACTATTCTGAAAATAAGGGGTTGGCTGCTATTTCTCATAAGACTTTGTTTGTACTAGTATTTATGTCCAAATGCTTTCCTTTATCCATGCTAATGTTGTTTTATTATTTATAAATTGCCAGACGAAGCTTAAGAGGTTGGAATTCTTCAGAAGTGCTAGAACCTCAGTTCCCCTAACCCAGTGCTTCTCAATTATTTTCTGTCATGCCCCCCCTAGGAAGAAGAAAACATTTCGCGCGCCCCCGCGCGACTGTAAATAGTATCATTTGTCTATAAAATTGTTATTACACCTCTGCATAACACTGTATCCTTATTAACGTATAAGAGAATAAAAAAAGAAAGAAATGTGGATCAATTTACAACAAAGAATAGCTTTATTAACTGTAGCAGAAAAGATTTAAAGTGCATTAGAAATTAAAAAAAAATTAAATCCTTAATTAAACTAAACTGCCGAGGTCAAACGCGCCCCCCTTCACGGAGCCTCGTGCCCCCCCTGGGGGGCCTGCCCCACTATTTGAGAAGCACTGCCCTAACCCCCTGCAATAAAAAAAAAAATGACTGGAAATTCTGGGACTTCTAACTCCAAATGTTCTTAAAGATGTCAGATAACTTTAATGAAACATAAAGAAAAAGGGCAACATAAATGTGGCTCTAAAATATTGCTTATTCCGTATGTGATTTTTTTGGGGGAGCAACTGCATAAAAGAGAAAATAGAGAATAATATATTCAGGGCAGGGCAGAAGACTTTACTGAGATGTTGACAACTGTGAAACAACATAGCAGTACTGTAGTAAGCTACAAAGAAGAATGAAATGAAGTATTTAAAATATTAGCTGAGAAGCAGCAGTAGTCAGGAGCAAACGTGGGCAGAATCAGTAGGATGTTTGTACAGAGTGTGACATTTGCTTGCCTGCCCAGGAATAATTCATTTTTATGTTTGCACTTCCATATATACTTTCACAATTTGGTGGGCACCTGGCTAATGAAATACAGTTTTAGGCTGTAATCTTACTTGGTAACAAGTTCAAATACGTCCATGAAAATTACTTGTCTAAATAGAATTATGAAGGATTCCACTCTTATTTTTATTTAATGTTATTTATCATTTTCTCTTCATGACATATACAACTTAAAAAGCTGATCTGTACTTCGGGTTAGGTTTGAGGATGATTGTAATGGATCTACTATTCTGAAAACTTCAATTAATGCGATCACTTTAATGTAAACTTAAAGTGCTCTTGCTTATTGGTTATATGCTTTGCTACCATGGACAATCTGGAAGCAAGCTCTGTCAGATAAAAAGACAGCTTTCACATGAACTGGTTACTCGGTAAAATCTAGCTTAAAATACTTTTGCAAAAAGAAAAAGCAATTTTCTATGGAGCCTTGTTGGCATGAATTGTAGGCAGGGTCAGACATTACTGGGATTGGAATTACTGGGATTCAGATCAGTTGATTTCAAGGTCTTGTTCACATTTAACAGCAGCATCAATCCTTATTTTTTGGCTGATTTCCTGCCCCAGGATATTTTTTTGGTTTTATGAACAAGGAAATTTTCTATAGCAATTATAATAATGGCTTTGTATTCAGTTACATAGGACATGTGATCATAGGAACAGAAAAAAACAGATTATTAGTTAATGTCTCTGAAAATAATCTATATTATGACTCTGCATTACTTCATGTTCAGAAGCAAAGATGTGCTTCAGAATGCACAAGGCTCATATCATCGTGCCTGTCTGCAGCTTCTTAAAATAGCTGTTTCTTTTCTCAAGATTGTGCAGTTGCTCAGCTATACTGTAAGACTGAAAAAAAAACTTAGTTTAAAGAATTACAGACATGTCCTAAATGTGTATCCCCAACTACTGCAAATAATTGTTGACCTTTAAATTTGTATGCTTTAGTCTGCATGAGCTCTCTTTTAAACTGGGCCCTTTTGTAACCCAATTATGTTTCTTTTATTCAACAAAAAAAGTGTATGATTTCCACTAGGCTATAAAAGTAATCTTCATTTAATTGGGACCAGAATTTTCATTGCTAAAAAATGTTGTAATAAAACTTGACATCGTGTGGGCATCATGTGTTGCTTAGGGAAGGAAATCATGACAATCCCTGTTGTCATTCTTTAGCAAGGAACATGGGTTTTAAGTGAGGTCTCCTTGCAATTTTCTGTTAGCTTTCAACAAGCAAGGTCAGTGGGGAAACCAGTAGGAAGTAATATATTTTTGGTGGTTCACAAGCAGGTTGGTGAGCACAGCTGGAGGGAGGTAGCTGCTGGATAGGGGATTGTGCACTAGTATGCAGTTGTGTCTGGTGTGGTATAGTATGAATGCAGCAAGGCCAGGGATGGCTGCTTTTTGGTGAGGGTGTGTGTGGCCAGCCCAGCACCATGCTCTAAATATATGATGTATGTATTGGTGTGTACATACTACAGAGGGATCTTGTACTTTGTACCTAGGATCTTTGGGAAAAAGACCCACAGGCATGGGAGTGATTTACAGGAGCAATTTACAATTGTTGGAAGAAATGTCCATCTGGGTTCAGTTCCAAGTGGAGAGGAAGACACTGTAAACATGGAGGCTGTTTGGAAGGATGCTTTTAATGGTGGACAGGACCACATGGTTTGAGGTCCTGGACAATTGAACACATGAGTGAGAGATTTATATCCTCTGTTGAGCCCCACCTTGGAGCTTCCTGTTCCTGGGTAAGTGCAGCTGTCCCATTGGTTGTCAGACTCTCGTGGGGCCATGCAGGGGTAACTTTGTAGATTGTCTTGAATCCCAGGCTTGGTTGAATCTTGCTGGTGATGATGTAATGAAGAGGGTTGTGTTCTGGGCAATTCCTATTATGACTTAATGGCTTTGTCCTGGTTTGGATCTTGAGTGAAGGCTAATCCTATTATGTCCTGAGGGTGAAGATCTTCTGTTTTGTAGATAAGCTGGACCAGCCTTTTGTCTTGTAGATAGGTTGGCACCAACATATTTGCTGGGGGAGGGGGGCAGGGAGCTGAGGCTCTGAGTTTATGTCTTTAGAAACATGTTTCTCCTTTGGGGAAAATATAATATTCTGCCTTTTTAATATTTCCTAGAATATTTCATTCTTCTAGGAGGGGGGGTGCCAACTTCCTCCAAACTCCTCCTTGCTAGTTCCAAATTAACTTTGCTTCTAAGAAGGCTTCAGAGAAGGTTGCAAGTGGCGATCACATGATCACAGGACATTGTAACCATTATACGTATAAGGTGGTTGCCAAGCAACTGAATCACAATCATGTGACCAGAGGTGTGTGTGCTTGGATGGCCAGAACTTCAAGAGCTGGATACAAGTACCAGTCATTCAATACTGTCATAACTTCCAGCTGATGCTGAACAACTGCTCATGGTATTATTTACAGTTGTTCAGCTGATGCTGAACAACTGTAATGGTATTATTTAATACTTTAAAGGAGTATATATTTACATCAATTATAATTTTTTAGGATGGAAAAGCAATTTATGTTTTCCTTCATAAAAACAACTTTATAATTAAGTTATTAGATAATATAATTTTGCAATTTTCTATATTAGTTTAAGGTAATCTGATGAAGCATGGCTGGTCACAAAGCATCCACTTTAATTATTTCATTTACATCCTAAAATTTAAAACTACTGAATTGAGAAGACAAGGAAACCTGGTGGGTGCCAAGAGAGACATTTGTATTGTAAATCAAAGATAGCATCGATTTGTTTGTTTATGAATTCACATGTAGCATTTATATTTAAATAAATATTTACATTTAAATGTTTTATGTGTGCTTGCTATCTCACAACTGTGATTTTGGGTAGCATACAAGGATTAAAATATGAATCACAAGAGACAACATTTGGTCCAAGGATAAAACAATAACCCAATCACATGAAAAAAGCTACATTCACCTGAGATCTCTCCTAACCTCTTGACAAAATGTCAGCAAAAGTCTTCAATGCCTTACATAAGGCTAACAATATTAAGCTCTCTGGATCTCTGGGGGATGTAGGGCAAATACTGTCATAGAAAAGCCATGGCTCTGGATTCCAAAATGGAATGTTTAATGAGAGAGTCTATGAGTATGTTGTGCCTGCTATATCTGATAGGTCAACAGAGATAATGGGAGATAAGCAGTCCTTCAGCTAGCCAGGACTAAGTTATATATAATAACTAGCAGTTGAATTGCACTTGGAAGCCACCGCAGTTCACAAAGCAGTGATATTACACAAGAATAACGAGGAGCATCACTGCATTTTGGACCAGCTGCAGCTTTCAAGTGCTTCATAAAGTATATAATAATTTAAATGGGAGGTAACTAAGGCATGAGTCATTATGTGCAAAGTTTCCCAATTCAGGAATGGTTGCAATTGATTCACAAGATGAATCTGTGTAAAGGCCACTCTAGTTGCAGCTGCCAATTACTCTTTGAGTTGGAGCTGAGGAGGATCCCAAAATTGCACAGTAACTCTGACTGGAGAGGTACATTCCCAGCCAGAGTTAAAAATTAGGAAATCTCCAGAACTGGATAGCCTTAAAATCTATGGCAACTCAATCTTTTTTGGTTTGGGCTGAATCATGTTCTCCCCTATTCAGACCCTTGCAGCCACTAGACATCGGGAAAAGACTTCTTGAATCCTTTGTCACCCCAGTATGGAGAAGTACCACTGTGTATCATCAGCATATTATATGCTATATCCTATGCTGATTGATGACTTTGCACAGTGGCTTCATGTAGAAGTAGGAGTGGGAAAGGATAGAGACCTGAGGCAGCTCACAAAACAGTCTTGAATTCAACTACTGTCCTCTACCAACATTGATTGGAATCAGTCACAGAAAGAAGGCTACCATAATAATAACAACTTGGGGTGACAGTTATAGTAGGTCCTGCTCCTCTAGATGTAATAGAGCATTCTAGAACCAGCAGAGAGCAATCCATCTATGACAAGGAGCTGATGGTAACATCCTACTACTCCAGATCACCTTTCCACTGCCCTGAGATCAAACTGGTTTTAATGTTTGTCCTTTGCTGTGAGCCCAATCAGAGATAACTTGGATCATCTTGCCATGGTAGACATGAACGTTTGAGCTGCCTTTGAGTCCACGCTCAAGGGCAACAGATTGAAGTCCTTCTGAATTATAAGTCTAGGAAATTCTACCACCACCCTAGCCACATGTTAGCAATTCTGACGCGTTGCTATGCAGCAGGGAGGCTAGTACCTAAACAATAATTCCTTCTGATCCCTACAACTAGTTTCAAAATCAAATGCTGAGCAATCTGAAAGGGTACCTCAAAGCCATCTAATACAATGAATAGCGTGAGAAAGCTCATGTTAGCTTAATTAAAAAGGCCAAATCAGAATATTAACATCCTATGAAAATGTTCCTATGAAAGTATAAATTATACTTTATTGAGATAGACTATATTAACAGTATCATGCAAGTCTGTTTTGCTATACTTCTCTTTCTTATATCACAGTGAATTGGGGAAGCATTTTTCCAAACTGCTTCTGAATGTGGTTTGTTTCCCGTGACTTAAAGAATGTTTCAGTCTTCATTACCCTCTTACTTTGCCTATTTCCATCAAAGTCTCCTTCGTTCTCTTCAGAATCAATCAATCAATCAATCAAATTTAATTTGTAGACCGCTCCCTCTCCTCGAAGGGACTCGGGGCGGTGCACAGGAGATTAAAAAGCGTACAAACATAAAAACATAAATATATAAAATCAAATTAAACAACTATATCCCTGCACTAAAAACCTAAAATCCTTAAAAACTAAACCCCTTAAAAACCCAATTAAAACAATTTGAATATTCAGACTAGAGGCTGGAAAGGTAGATTAGGCCAGGCCGGCATGCTGGAAGAAATGAGTCTTAAGCTTTTGGCGGAAGGAGCGGAGGTCCGAGGTTGTTCTGAGCTCGGGGGGTAGGTCGTTCCATAGGGTTGGGCCTGCGACAGAGAAGGCCCTTCCCCTGGGCGTCGCCCGCTGGCATTGCCTAGTGGACGGCACCCGGAGAAGTCCCTCTCTGTGAGAGCGAATCGGTCAAGGGATGTATGGGGGAGGATGCACTCTCGCAGATAACTAGGTCCCGTGCAATGGAGCGCTTTGAAGGTGGTAATCAACACCTGGAAGCGCACCTGAAAGACTACAGGCAGCCAGTGCAGCTTGCGCAGGAGCGGTGTTACGTGGGAATGCCTAGGGGCTCCCAGAATTGCCCGCACGGCCACATTCTGGACTAGCTGCAGTCTTCGGGTGCACCTCAAAGGAAGCCCCATGTAGAGAGCATTACAGTAGTCTAGACGGGATGTCACAAGGGCATGAGTGACCGTGCGAAGGGCATCCCGGTCCAATACCAATACCCGGTGTACCAGGTGAACCTGGTAGAACGCCCCCCTGGCCACGGCCGTCATTTGATCTTTCATAGACAGCCGGGTATCCAGGAGGACGCCCAAATTGTGTGCCCCATCCACAGGGGCTAGATGTTCACCCCCTATGGCCAGTGATGGAGTAAACTGGTTGTACTGGGACGCTGGAAGGCACAGCCACTCGGTCTTGGACGGGTTGAGTCTGAGTCTGTTCCTTCCCATCCAGACCCGTACGGCTTCCAGGCAGCGGGACATCACTTCGATGGCATCGTTGGGGTGGTTCGGGGTAGATATATACAGCTGCGTATCGTCAGTGTAGAGATGGTACTCTACCCCAAAACCATGGATGATCTTGCCCAGCGGCTTCATATATGTGTTGAACAGGCACGGCGAGAGGACCGACCCCTGAGTCGAGGCCGACCTCTGCCCTCCTGCCAACACAAATTGTGATCGATCGGAGAGGTAGGAGGAGAACCACCGTAAAACGGTGCCTCTCACCCTCAACCCTCCAGTCGATGCAATAGAATACCATGGTCGATGGTATCAAAAGCCGCCGAGAGGTCTAATAGGACCAGGATGGAGGAACAACCCCCATCTCTGGCCCTCCAAAGATCATCTACTAACACAACCAATGCTGTCTCAGTGCTGTGTCCGGACCGAAAGCCGGACTGGCATGGGTCCAGATAATCAATCTCCTCCAGGTGACAGGGAAACTGTTGTGCCACCACACTCTCTACAACCTTCGCCAAAAAGTGAAGGTTGGAGACCGGACGGTAATTTACTAACAATGCTGGGTCCAGGGAAGGAAACCGGTGATATGCTTGAAATAATAGATTGGTACTTTGTAATTTGATTAATTATATTCTACCTGAACGTTTAAATGTTTACATATAAAGCTGCAGGCATAATTCCTGTTGATTTTGAATAGGGATCACTTTTCTGGAAGATTAATAATTTTTAAGATAGAGCTCTTCCAATATGGTATATCTACATAAGACCTTTGTCAATGAAGCTTTAATTTCCATGTGATGTTGGTTACCTGCAACATCACATAAAGGTAAAAAGAAGCATATTCAACCAGTAATTTTGAATTTTGTGGAATTATTTACTACCTGCTGTGAATGTCAGTTAGTTTAGGCATGGCATGTCAAAACTTAGTGGTATTCTGGATAATTTATTTGAACAAAATGATGGAACAAAAGGATTGCATGGAATTTGCTGAATATTATCATTTAAATGCATGCAATGAACACTAAGAAGCAGTTTGACTCCATTTAGGCTCAGTATGGTCTGTATTGTTAAATTTAAAAACAGATTGTACAGCCAAATGTACATTATTTACACTGCTTGTAATATGTGGCACTTGGAAGGTAGGTGTTTTTTAAATGTTACTGTAATTTATTAAGGAATTTTAGCCTGAAATAATTTATGGATTGTAGATATTCAGTTTATTGTATTTTCCACAATTTCTTTCAAATAGTGTGCACCACAGTTTGTATCTTACGAATAAAACAAATATTGTAACAAGAGTAGATACAATTATTATCAGGCATTAAAAAAAAACAAATTTCTGCTTGAAGAAAGATCTGACAGGATTATTTTGAATCTTAAGTATGTCATGAAAATATAATGTAGATACAAGATACAAGGTATATTGTGCTATATACATTGCCTCGTATATTTACTATTGCCCTATTTGATGATGTTTGGAATGGAAATAGATGAAGATGAAGATGAAGATGGCCTTTCTGGTCTTGCTTGATGTATCAATGACATTTAGAACCTTTGACCATAATATTCCATTGGACTGACTGTAGTAGTTAGGAATGGGGGCTCTGGGATACTGTGGCTGTTTTTCTTTCCAGAATGATTGATTCTGTTGATGGTAATTGATGTAGAGTAGTTTTGCTCACAGTTGTTCTATTACAGGTATGTATGGCTTTAATAATTTTTCTCTTATGTTTATTACATGTTTATCCTGCTTTTAGATAGGTCCAAAAAGGCAGAAGCTAGTATAGAGAAGATGCAATTTCTGGTTCCCCTAAGATGTAATGGAAAGAAATAATTAATAATAATAATAATAATAATAATAATAATAATAATAATAATAATAATAATAATAATAATAATATCATTTTAATTTATAAACTGCTCTCTCTCCCCGAAGGGAGAAGGGTGCAGGGTGGATAAAAATCAATGATTTTTTTAAAAAATATCAAAAAAATCGGATTTTTTAAAATTTAAATCGGATTTTTTAAATTTAAATCAGATTTTTTTATATAAAATGCTTTTTGAGGAAAATATATTACCATCCAAAGGTTATTCCATCATGAAATGAAGATTAGTTTTTTAATTATGTAGAATAAGGCTGTATATGTTTAATTTTTTTGGTAAATAAATTCCATTAATCCATTCACAATGTCATGCTCTTCCAGAGGTTTTTGTAAGATTATTGGGCAGTTTCTCTGCCTACAAGATATTATCACAGATGCTTGGTTTACTTTTGCAGTTCTCAAAACTGAATTTGACTCAGCAGAGATCACGTGTCTCTTCTTCACAGCAAAAATGTTATAACGTGAACAGAGTTGAAAAAAAAACCTTAATCCTAACTTCTACAAACCTATGAATACAGCATCAACCCCTTCAGTGCTAAGTTTCAAGAAGTTCAGTGAATAGAATAGAAACAATATTTTTCTGATTGTTTGGAGTGGAATAGATTACACAAGAAGAAATTGAAACGAAGTGTGAGGAGGAAGGGGCAAGCAGACAAGCAGTACTACAAAATGAAAGTCTAAGTTTCTTAAAATATATATATTTTGTTTAGCCAAATTAGTTAACAAACATGGATGTTTGTTTAAGCAAGTAACATATGCTGTACTGTTATTGTAATGTTATTGTTTCAATTGAATAAATCTATTCAAGGGCTGAGCGGAAGAGATCGGAAGGCTTGCCGAGGCTTCAGCTGCGAGGGAGAGTGAGTTTTAAAAAGACTTTTTTTCCTTGCTGCCAGCCAGGTTGAATGGACTGGGAGGGTGGTGTTTGTTTTCAAACCCCCCCCCCTCGGACTTAAGCGGCACTTTAAAATGGCTTCTCTGGAAGAGAAAGCGGAAATCTTAAATCCGGACTGTCTCTAACAAGGGAAAGTGGTATGCGGCTACTTGCAACATTGTGTCTAGGTCTGGCTGGTTAAAATTTTTTTTTTATTTTTTTACTCTCTCCTCTGGGCTCTGAGATGGGCGGTGGAAAGTGGCTTTTCTTTGTCCCTGCCTGACTATTTTAATTATGGAAAATTTCCAGCGTCTTTTTACAATTGGGACTCTCTCTGGATATTAATGAAGAATTTTTTTCTTGGATTTGTGGTTCCTTTCTGGATTACCTTCGTTATTATAACTATTGAGTTGGAAAATTGTCTCTCTCTTGGTTCCTGAATTTTACAACGTTCCAACCTTGATCTGAACTTTTGGCTCCCGGTTAGTCTCACCAGCCCCACCCTGAAAACGCCATTTTGGTGGCATTAACTCTAACAGTTAAGATGGCTCAAGAAACAGCACTGACAAGTTTAGAACAACGGATGGCTTCTCTTGAAACTGTTATACAAACTTTGGTTCAAGAAATTCAGGCCCAGCGGGCAGAAAACATCATTTTCAAGAAGGAGCTATTGGACACACGGAGGCAAACGCTGGAAATCACACAGAAGACTGAAGAATTGGAAGGGGGGGCTGGTGGGGGTTAAGGGAGAGATTAAAAATGTTACTAAAGAGGTTGAGGAAACAAGTGGGCATGTGTCTAGGATTGATATGGAAAGAATGACATATTTTTTGAGATTTCAGAATGTTTTTGAGCAACCTGGTGAATGCCTCCCTGATCTTATGAGCACAATTTTAGCAGACTATTTACAAAAACCTAAGGATGAGATCAGGGGGGACATTGACCTAGCCTATAGAATTAACTCAGCATATGCCAGGATAAATGAAGTGCCTAGAGAGATACATGTGAAATTTGTTAGAAGGTCAACCAGAGAGGAAATCTTGAAGGCGCAGAGAGGGAACCCTTTAATTTACCAACAAAAAACGGTCACTATCTTGAAGCAGATTCCTAGAAAGATTCGAGAAGCAAGGAGGAAATTTTCCTTCTTGTCTAAAATTTTATTTGATCATGGGATTTGGTTCAGGTGGGTGACACCCGAAGGGATGCTGGTGTTCTGGGAAGGAGGAAGAGTGAGGATTAAAACAGTTGCTGAGGCGGAAGCCTTTCTTAAAAAACATTCCTCTGCCCTGGGGGAAGATCCAGGGGGGACGGAGGGGGCCACGGCCCCGCCCGCTGGGGGCCAGGGAGGAGAAAAAGAAGATACAATAGCCAAGAGACTTAGATCGAAAAAATAACTTTGCCTTGATTTTCCTGAACAATTTTGCATAATATTTTCTGGATTTTTTGTAAATGTCTGACAGCATGGAATTGAGAATTTAGGTATATGTACTTGCTTTTACCTTGTAGTGTTATGGAAAATGCTTTTTTTTTTTGTTATTTTTTTATTGTGTATTTTGAGGTCTCGGAAGGACCGACGACTCTGACGTGAATGCTCTCAAAATTTCTTTGTATCCCTTACCCTACCCTATAGAAAAAATGTAAAACCAATAAAACTTTTTCAATATAAAAAAAAAAGATAATGATTATTTTTCTCCTTCCTAAGTACAACAGAAAAGTTGTCCAAATATGAATGATTAACCTATTAAACTGGGGATAAAAAAACTAATATGAAAAGTTGTTATTCTAAAAATCTTCATCTACTTGCATATTATAAGTTATACCAGCAAGAATTAGTCTATGTAGAAAACTATGATTTAAATCAAGCTTTTTTACTAGTGATTTAAATCATAATTTAAATCAAATCCACCCTGGAAGGGTGTCAAACTTGATTTCATTGAGAAATGCATTAGGGTTTTCTTTAACCTTAAGGGGTCAGGTGGGCATGGCCAACTTGATGTCACTCATGTCGGGGGTGCCTGCGGTGGCCTGGGCAGTGTTAGGAATCCATTGTCTCCAGCGGAGAAAGGTGAGACCAGGGAAAGGGCCAAAGCCTTGTCCTCCAGAGGAGCCTTGCTGTCCCATTCAAGCCACATGGAGGACCCCTGAATGGCGGTGCAGGCTGTCCAGAGTCCTAGGCAGCAAAAGGCAAGCACCCAGCTCAGCCCTCGACCTCCCTGAGGGTGTGTCCAGCTGCACTTACCTCCTCAAGACTGCTGCTGGGGGGGTGCTGTCTGCCACGCTGCTACCAAGTTGTTCATCAAAGCACCATGGGCCAGTCCTTTGCTGTTTCCAGAGTGGCCCCATGGGCCAGATCTAAGCACCCCATGGGCTGAGTTTGACAGCCCTGCAGTAGACTGAGCACATTCACAATATTTTTTTCCAAAAAGGAAAGGTTTGAGACTGGATAGAAAAAAAAGTTGTCCAGATTTGAGGGAATCAGCAATTGTTCTGCCCTTTTCATGCTTGAGCTCTCTCTGTTTCTGTCTCCAAAGAGGGGCCAGATCCATAAGTCCAATGATCTCTGTTGCCAGCACTGGGATTATGAGGAGAAAAACTATTGTGTGCAGAGAGGCTAGCATAGTAGCAGTAATCCCAAATGGATTAGGCTGAGCCTTCCAACTAAATTATCACACAGAGTGGGACCCCTGATAACCCTCAGAGTCACCCAAAATACAATAGTAGTCTATTGCAACTTCTCCTTAAGTTATTCCCCTCCAGGTGTTCCTTGTGAGTAGGGTGGGGCGACCTCAACCCAAATAGCCTTGCAGCCCTTATCTAGGCATGCCAACTCTCCACTCTCCATGCTCTTGGATTAAGTGGTGTACACAGCTGTTCCTCATCAGGAGATAGGCTGCCTATCAACACCACTGCCAGTCAGCAGCCAATCCTCCCCTGTGTCTGGGCAGGCAGGCAGGTCTCCATTTGGTCAACCACCTCTCCCAATGCCTGAGGGGTGTGGGACAACATTGTCCTCAGCCCCTAGCATCTCCAAACCTCCCAGTTCCAAATCCTCCTCCTCTGAACCTGGCTTTAGTGGGACCATGACATCTCGGGATGCTACTATAGAGTATTGCATACCAAAAAGTAGACACGGGGACAGTTTCTTCCCTAGTTCCATCATTCTGGTCTGCTGAATACCTAATTCTCACAACACTGTCTAATGCCTATATGCATTTATATGGCTGTACCATTATTATCCTTCTTTTCTTATTTACTACACCCTTATTGGTATAATTATTATGATTTCATTGTGTGTCTAATCACACCTAACCAAATAAACTCTCCCCTCCCCTCCCTCCTTCTCCTCAAAGAAGTTTTATATAACAGAATCATTTTCTCAAGATTGGATTACTGCAATTTATTCTACAGGAACGAGTAGTCAAGATATACGGCAGACAAGCACTAGATAGAGTAGTCATGAAGGCTCTGGAAAAGATATTCCAATGCCACGATATGTCTATAGCTAGTACTCACAAAAATCAGAATCACCAAGCAATGTTTTCTTCCTCTGAAACTTTAGGAGAAGTTAGATTAAAAAAACAAAACAGGGTGGAAGATATATTGATACCTTTCATGAGTAGCATACCAAACAAATTTAAAACAAATCAGTCTGTAGCTCACTTGCAGCTCAAATAACCACACTAAAATTATCATAGGTCACAAACTTTATGTGAAGACCAGCTCTTATGAGAAGTCTCTAATACTTGGAAATGTGGACAGAAAAGGAAACAGAATGAACAGCGTTAAGGTGGGTAGACTACAATAGTAATTATAAGGCTTTGCAGGATCTGAAGGTTGGATTGGGGACATTTTGTTCTAGAGAATATTTATGAGGTTGCAAACAATCGCACTAACTTGACACATAATCATCATGGTACTCTCTATTCTTACATCTATTGCTTTAGAATCATAGGTAACTATTACAACAAAGTCAAGTAAAATGTTTACTTAAATATGTATATACTATGCAACCTTTGCTTAGTTTTTACTACGATAGGTGTACTTTTTGTATCATAAGGTACCTTATCTTGGATGCTCTTTATAGTTAGATTTTGAAGAAAAGTCATAATAAAGAAACTCCTGCCACGAAATTTAATCAGATTCTTTTATATTTAACTGATAGAACTATTCATCTTTACTGTAGGGGACAATTGAAATCCATATCTTCCAACACTGTATCTGTTCAACAGTAAATAAGTAAAATAAACTTTTAATGAAATGGCTCTGTAGTGAATCTGCTGTAGTGAGCATATGAATTTAAACATTTAAAATTAACAAATTTACTGCAGCTAATCTTTAATGAATTTCTATGTGCTGAATCCTTCTAGAAACAGAAAACCTTGTTGTATAATAATATATCCCTTATAATAAATCAAACCCATATTTTACTCAAAAATGCAATACAAGATAATTTGAAAATAATCAAATATTTTACTAATTATCAGTTTCAAATTTACAGATGGGGAGATTCAGAATATACTTGTTGATTATTGGTTTATTGCCCAAATCATGGTTTGTTTGACCTTAGTTTATAGAATAAAGGAAAGTAGGTCAGGGCTACACAATATACAAAGACAAATCAATCAAAATATGTGTGTTTCAGCCTACTTGGAATGTAACATTCTTGTAGTAGTTAAAAGTTCTGATTTTTTTCAAAGCCTTAGGGCTTCTATTTTAAACAAGGCTCTTTTCAAAATAATCCCTTTTAGATTTCAGCTATTACTAAATGAATATGTTTAGAGCAGGGATGTCCAAACTTGGGAACTTTAAGACTTGTGGACTTCAACTCCCAGAATTCCCCGGCCAGCATAGCTGGCTGGGGAATTCTGGGACTTGAAGTCCATAAGTCTTAAAGTTCCCAAGTTTGGACATCCCTGGTTTAGAGTGTTATTATCCATAACACAATATACTTATTATATATGTATTTTTAAAAGTTAAATATATTATATTTTTCCTTAGTTTTTCAACCTGGCACCTATTATCTATGTTGGGATGTAAATTGAGAATTTGCTAGTACCGTGTAAACACCTGGGGGCATCCCATTGAGGAAGGTTGCTATTGAATATACAGCCAGCAGTAAATGTTCATTTTTTTAACAGGCATTTTCTCCTATACGGTTAACCTTCATATCGATGAATTTTTCTTCTTATTTGCTGATATTAATCACAGATTAATTTTTGTGAGTTTCTTCTTTTAAACATAGTTTTTAGGATACCCTCTTTCATAGTGTTGATCTTTATGCAATGTATCTTTTTATATAGCTTTTCATTTTTTTAAAAAAATATTTTTAGTTTTTTGACTATATTAGCTCTATATTAGCTCCAAAAGATATTAAACAAAAGTCCGTTCTAAATTTAAATGCTGGCAAGGAAAGGATAGCGAATAAATGTCTACATTATGTAAGAGAGTGATACATTGACATGACTTGTACAGATTCTAAAAGTTTTCTTCATTATTTAAAGTTTTACAAAGGGAAGCATTAGATGCTGTATAAACAACTTTCTTTCAGTGATGCATTATTATTCTTAACAAGGAAAAATTCAAAAGAACAATTATGCTGTCAACTGCAAAGATGAATATCAAATGTCTTTTTTTCCAAAATACTTTTTTAAAAATAGAATTGACTGAACTATTATCTGTATTGATAAAGTCAGAAATGTTGGAGTAGGACACAAAAGAAGGACATTTTTGGGGAAAAGAGTTGTATGTTTAAATGCTTCCATTTACTACTAGCGAATTAGAAAAATACTTACTTTTGTCTCAGTAGAAATTATTGGAATCCTGTAGGAGTGAGACTGTAGAGATTGTTTGACTATATAAAGGTCTTTTAAAAAAAAAAGTGTATCTAGGTAAAAAAAACATCAGCATCATATATATAGTAGAAAACCATAATGGCAATTTTAATACAAATGAATCAAAATAGAGCTAGGTGATATTACTTGATCAGGTATTCTTTGGTATTCTTGTTTTTTTATCTGTTCCCAGTTTGCTTGCATCTAATCTTAGCATGCTGTTCTAATTTTCAGGATTTTCCATTTTGGTGATATATTTAAATTTGGAGCACAAAATGTTAAATTTTAAACAATTCTGGGGAAACCTTTGGTCCATTTTATGATTATGTGACATTTTTCAGCTTTATGTAGAATCTTCAACAGATTAAACAATTCTTGAAAATTGTTCTTAGCAAGCTGTCTGATTTTTTACCCTTTCACATAAGTAAATAAACAATTCTTAGAAGAATCAGTGGCTAGATTGGATTTGGTGATGCTATTGACATTCTTGTACTGTTTACAATGATTCCTATCTTGCATTTAAAAATATTTCACTCTCACTATTACTGGCAGTACTGGGAAGAATAATATTGTGTAGGATTCTAACATTTAACCAGACCTTGGTGAGAAAACTGAGGAAGCTGACTTGCCTCTAAAAGGAAAAATAAAAATAGCATCTAATATTAAATAATTCTTAGGCATTCCTATTTTAAAATTACTAGTAATGTCTATTTATTTTTGTTCACACATTAACTTGTGTGCGCTCTTCTTTTGATTTTAGGATTTTGATATCTTAATATTTAAATGTTGTTGGGTTGATCTCCCTGTTTTTATTATTTTCTCTCTTAATAATATACTTTTTTTAAATAAAAAGAAACCTGCTTTACAATTTAAAGATAAGGTGATATTTTTACGAGAATGGAATGAATTATTTTTAAATTGAACATGGAACAGCAGTATTTATAATTGAGCTAGATTTTTTTTAAAAATCCACTGCAGTTTATAAAAAGCCTGCACTTGGTTCCTCCCAAGCCTAGCTGAGCTCAGGGCTGTGTGCTATGGTAGACAGATGTTTAACATCTTGATCTAAACAGTAAATTCTTAGATGACCTGTATTTAGTGTTGTGACTGAGTGTTGCATTACATCAAAGGATAAATATCCGTGGGTAATTAGCAGATTTTCTTAATTATGATTCCTAGTTATGTTATGTCATGTTACCTCAGTTTTTTGATCAGATCCTGATTTATTTTCTCTATGTTTTAGTGTGCTCTCATTCTACTGCTTTTTTAAACAAGGTCTATGTTTTAAGGATGATACAAATTTTCTCAATTTGTTAAAAGCATTGTATTGTTATACATACTTGGGGAGATAGTCCCATTGAATTTAATAAGGCTCCCTTGAATTTAATCAGTTTCTCTCTCTCTCTCTCTCTCTCTCTCTCTCTCTCTCTCTCTCTCTCTCTCTCTCTCTTTCCATTGCCAATAGTAAAAGAAGATAATCAGAAACTGCATGGAAAGTTGAAATTGTGCTAATTATTTAAAAAAAATTTATTTATTTACAAATTTATACAGCCATGTATCTCAGAAAGGGTGATTATGTGTGGTGTATAATAGTACTAACAATTAAAATAGATTATAAAAAACACTTAAAATGATTCAACATAAATGAGAACACAGTCTCATGAAGGTTAAAATCAGATTGTTACCCTATTTCCCCTAAAATAAGATTTACCAGATAATAAGCCCAATCGGGCTTTTTGCATGTGCTAAAATAAGCCCTCCCCCCAAAATAAGCCCTCTCTGAAAATATTGCAACACAGCAGCAGCCATGAGGTGACCACGCTCGCCGCCTCCTGTACCTCCAAAATAATAAGATCTCCCCGAAAATAAGGCCAAGTGCTTATTTGGGGAGTCAAAAGAAAATAAGACCCTGTCTTATTTTCTGGGAAACACAGTATATGTGATGTAGCCTACTGGTACAAAAGCCAACTGGGTGACTTTAGGCTCTCTGCCCAAATTACCGTACAGGGTTCCTGTTGTGGGGAAAGTCAGAGGAGGAAGGAGTATTTTATGTGTGTTTGTCACCTTGAATTATTTTTAAAATTAATAAAGGTGGGAAACAAAGAAATAAACTGGTTCATATCCTTGGATATTTGAATATGAAATGACAAGCACATAGTGGATGTCAATTTTTGTTTTAGTATATAATTTGATTTCATGGAATGCTACTTTCCAACAAAAGATGTAACAGATGTGCATGTATTGTATGGAAAATAAAGAAGTCCCTCATTTCTTTTCTACAAATATACACTTTTTATTTCTTTAACTTCTTTCAACTATTCTCTTCTCAGATAAAAGATGATATGGTGCACACTGTACAGCCCTACCGCTCAGTAGTGGGCGTTCCAGCTTTCATGGTGGGCGGTAGGGGTTTTGTCCGATACTGAAGCACTTTCCTTTTTTAAATTTAATTGACTTCCATACTTTATAAATCACCATTACTGTGGAACCGGGGCAGTTAGAAAATTTTACTACTAACAGAGATACAAAAGTGGGTGGTAGGTATAAAAAGGTTGACTACCCCTGCTGTACAGCATGGTCCGACTGATACATTCTTATTCCAGTTTGTGTTTAGTATTTTATAAAGCATCATAAGCAATAAGCAATAAGACTCTTTCTTTCCCTTAATCCAGTGCTTCTCAATTATTTTCTGTCATGCCCCCCTAGGAAGAAGAAAACATTTCGCGCCCCCCGCGCAACTGTAAATAGTATCATTTGTCTATAAAATTGTTATAAGTACACCTCTGCCGAGGTCAAACGCGCCCTCCTTTACGGAGCCTCGCGCCCCCCCTGGGGGGCCCGCCCCACTATTTGAGAAGCACTGCCTTAATCTGACATAGTAAGATTTTTTTCACACTTCAGAGGGCAAGGCCAAACAAAATGCTTCCAATTCTAAATACATCAGCACACTAAAGAAGGTAGCTGTCAAAATATTTGACAGTTTTTATCAAAGGATTTAAAATGGTTTAATACTGGAAAACTTAACATTCCTGAAAATAGAATTCTAGTAAAGGATAAAATCATAATTGAAAAGTAAGAAGGTGAAGGTACCCTCCAAGTGTTTATGTTTAAGTCAATGCAGATAGCAAATAAAGATTGTCACTGTATATAAAAGAAGGTTATAGAACATCACAGATGACTAATTAATAATACAAAAGATACCAAATTATTTCCACTTGGGGGCTATTAGCTTCTGCCAAAAATAAAACAGTTGTTTATCAATAATTATGTCTGTGGAACAAAACAATGTATGTCATTAATGATCCTTTAAAATGTTAATATATTTATCAGCAGAATTGCTCACTATGAAGCCAAAAAAAAAGTTGTTTGTTCAGTTCTGAAATAATCCTAAACTCGCAAAAGGATGGATACTACTAAAATTATATGAATGTTCAGTGCAATAAATAGATTGGGTGATTTTAAGTTATAGATTGCTCTATATAGAGAGAGAGGTGGAAGAAACGGAAGCTTAGGGGTTTTTTAGATAGATTTTTAGTTAGATTTTTAAGGGGTTCCAGGGAGGAGGGAGGGTTAACGGATATTATAGAAGTGGGTAAGGGGATAGACCCACGGGGTATTATGCCCAGACCGACCTGCGGCCCCAGTAGGGAGGACGTAGGGTCAGATATTAGGGGGGGAATCGAGATAGACCTAACAGAGGGCCAAAACATCAGGACAGTATATGGGAGGGGTAGGTATGGCAAGAGCCGGGGACCATATCAGGTTAGGGGAGGGCACACCCACTGTTTACAAGCGGTTGCGCGCTCCGGTCCCCAAGGTTCCGCACGCAGCCCAGGTGGTTCAGGCTCGCAGGACCTGGGCCCTAGGCTGATGCTGTGTAACGCCAGGTCCATAATCAACAAGGCCCCCCTCGTCCATGATATGGTGCTTGAGGGGGACCTGGACCTGGTGGGTATCACGGAGACCTGGCTGGGCCCCGAGGGGGGAGTCCCCCTCGTGGAAATGTGCCCGCCAGGTTACCGGGCATTTCATCAGCCACGGGCCCAGGGTCGGGGTGGAGGGGTGGCGGTTATTGTAAGGGAGAGTGTGGCTCCGAGGGAGACCACTGTGCCGCAGACAGCCGGCTATGAATCCCTGTGTGTGAAATGGGGCCCCGGGAGGCAGTTGGGCTTGCTGATTGTGTACCTGGCTCCCTGCTACGTCTCAGCAGCCCTGCCAGAGCTCCTCGATGTGATAGCTGAGGTGGCAGTTGATATCCCCAGGCTATTAGTCATGGGGGACTTCAATCTGCCATCGGTAGGCGAAACATCTGCGGTAGCCCGGGAGTTCATGGCTTCCATGATGGCAATGGACCTGACCCAAGTAATTCAGGGCCCCACTCACACCGGGGGTCGCACGCTGGACCTAATTTTTGTCTCCGGCCAGTGGATGAGTGATCTAGGATTAGGGGACTTAACTATCACACCCTTGTCATGGACAGACCACTCTCTCCTTCGGCTAGACTTCCCAACCACTCCACTCCACCGTGGGGAGGCGGAACCAGAAACTCCAAGATGGTTCTGCCCCAGGCGCCTGATGGACCCAGAGAGGTTCCAGTTGGAGCTTGGGCCAATTCCTGTGATCATTGCAGTTGTTAAGTTACTTGCACGGTTATTAATGGAATCTGGCTTCTATTAATTATCAGAAGGTTCCAAAAGCTGGTCAGATGAACCAGGGACATTGCATCCATCATAAATACGAACTAGTTGCCAAACATCTGAATTGTGACCATGTGACCATGGAGATGCTACAACAGTTATAAATGTGAAAAAAAGATCCTTATAAGTCACTGTTTTCAGTGTTGTTGTAACTTAGAACTGTCACTAAATGAACTGTTGTAAGTCAGGGACTACCTATATAGCTTGATGATAATTTATCTTAATAAATTGAACATTCTGTTACTTTAGTATACAGTTATTGTATTAACTTTAGGTTAAGAATATGAATGTAAGTGCATCATTTCAGTCCATCCATCAGACAGCCTTGGACCATGTTTCTGTGCTTTCTTCACAAGGGGTGTCTTGGCACAAATTATGCCAAGCAATTAGTGTATTAGAAAAGTTTAGGGGTTTAGGGATCTTGTTTTACTACTGGCATCTAAGGCTACTTCACACACACACGCACACACGCATGCGCACACACAAACAAAAAGAGAGCCCAACTGAGCTGCCGGCATTCTTTTTTTTATATTGAAAGAGTTTTATTGGATTTTTACAATTTTTCCAAAAGGGAAAGGTAAGGGTTACAGAAACATTTTGAGAACTTTTGTGTCGGGATCATTGGCCCTTCCAGGGCTTCACAATAAAACATTAAGAAATACATTTTTCAAAGGTACTACGAGATGAAAATAAGTGCATACATCCTAAATTCTCAATTCTATGCTGGCAGTCATATACAAACATCCAGATAACAAGGTTATAGTATATTAATAAAAAAACAAGCAGTCATTTTTTTGATCTAAGTCTCTTGGCAATTGTATCTTCTTTTTCTCCTTCCTGGCCCCCAGAGGGCGGGGCCGTGGTCCCCCCTGCACCCCCTGAATCTTCCCCCAGGACTGAGGAATGTTTCTTAAAAAAGGCTTCCGCCTCAACAACTGTTTTAATCCTAACTCTCCCTCCTTCCCAGAACACCAGCATCCCTTCCGGCATTGCCCACTTAAACCAAATCCCGTGGTCAAACAATTTTTTGGATAAGAAGGAATACCTCCTTCTCATCTCTAATCTTTTTTGGGATCTGCTTCAAGATGACGACTTCCTTTTGTTGGTAAATTAATGGGCCCCCTCTCTGCGCCTTCAAAATTCCCTCTCTGGTTGACCTTCTAACAAATTTAATGTGTATCTCTCTGGGTACT
Organism: Rhabdophis nuchalis; assembly: GCA_039707465.1. Classification (NCBI taxonomy): domain Eukaryota; kingdom Metazoa; phylum Chordata; class Lepidosauria; order Squamata; family Natricidae; genus Rhabdophis; species Rhabdophis nuchalis. Next base: position 45,337,579 of record CM077651.1, read on the forward strand.
TCATTTATCCTGGCATATGCTGAGCTGCCGGCATTCTTGTGGGAAAGGGTTATAACGTCATCGCCTTCCTTGCCCACTCCCACCCATGACAAGAGAAGGCTGTGAAGAACTGAGCCATTTTTCTTCCTTTTCTTCCGATGACTTAGAGCAGAAGTAGGGAAGAAAGCAGTGGAATAGCAGAATATGTGGTAAAGAATAATCACATTGGTTCCAATCTCAAATTGGATCCAGGACCAGTAACTAATAAGAAATGTCCCATGGATCATCTACTGGCCAAAGAAGGTATTGCCCATTGCACATTTCATCTGGCCTCTCTATTCTGCCACATTGCCAAAGCAGAGAAGGGATCCAAAATGATCACCTTTGAGCCAGTATGTTTTCGTACCAATTCATATACTGGATAATAGCATTTTAATGTCGTTGTGTGGAACAACCCCAAATGACTTCATTATGCTTAATTGTAGATTACAAAATAAGTATTGGGGGCTTTTGATCAAATCCCATAAATCTTCACCTTAATCTGTTTTAGTGGTAAAATGAGACAGTATTCTATTCTATCCTATCAAAGTTTCATTCCGAATTATATTGTGAATTACTGCAGAAGTTATTTTCACAGATCCCTGTTAATAATACGTACAGTAAAGTTGTAGAATTGTTGCCAACTGTAAAACAAACCATGAACACATTTATTTATCTGATTGAGTAAGCCGGGTTATGGTGTTGCCCCAGCTTATAGTTCTCATATGTCTTTGAATATTGCCTTACTAAAATATTTGTTACAATGTTGCAAATGTGTCAATTTATTTCTATTGCTGATCTTAGTTTTAGAAATCCTTCTAATGGTTTGCAATGGGATGCAACCAAGTGAAATTTAAAATTGGTGCTGAGGCATTTTGAAGAATAACATATGATATTGACAGGGCTCTTCTGGCATTATATCTGTTATGTTCTTTATCTTTGCTTGAAAGAAGATAATACATATACAGTAGTAATAGGGTTTGATGCTTGTGAACATAATGATTATTAATTTCTATAGTTCTTTCCCCAAAGGTACACGAGCTTTGGAAAAAATGCTAGTGTCCAAACAAGACACGTATACACAATGAAAATCATTTATATAGCAAGTTAGAATGTACCCAATTTATCTTCCAGGAAATTACATTGCTGAATATTAGTTCTCCTCCAGGAACATTTTAAATGATATTGCATGATCAGAAAATTCATTACTTAAAAAAATATGTTGTCAGCCCAATAGAAGGAGTAATTATGGCCTTAATTCTGGATATCCAGTGATTAGAATGGCAGTTGCTTTGTTTTGGAACAAGAAAAATTGAAATTAGCTCTATACAGCAAGGGTAGTGTCATGGTAATCAGATTCTTAAATTACTAGTTGATAGTCCTTCTGTTGTGGGTGCTGAGCATAGCAACAGCAAAGTAGGGCCACTTAGGATGCCAGATGCATTGTTTGAAATGAAATGGAATTCAAAAAAGGACAGCAAACTTGCAGAAAGTAATCAGCAAGTAGTAAAAAACTGGTGAAAGAATTAATATTGGATGTTTTTATGTCATAGGCTTCATTGTTTACAGATAATTCACTGTTAAGGGGATTGACAGTTCAAGGATGAAAACCCACCAAAACATTTCTCTAATTCACAGATTAGTTTTCTATATGTAAAATGCGTAGCATGCTGCTGCAAAACACTATAGCATCTTATTTTAAATGCTTTTGGAATTCAAGTTAACACAAGCATATTTAGGAAATCTGTTTATAGTAGAGTATAGTTTTCTACATGTTTTCTGCATATCATGTATTTCAAATGAATCATTGCTATATATCAAAACTGCACTGAGGACATTTACCAGTTGGGTGGCCTAAAAATAAAATAAATTCCTGGAACAATATATTAAATATATAAAATATTCAGTCTGCCCAGGTGAATAAAACTACAGCTTAATTTGCAAAATAAGAAGTTTAAAGTACATTTAATTTCCAGCATAAGGTAACCAGGGGTTTTCTAATCCTTTTCAGATACTATCAGTTATAAGGAAAGGCTGGTGATAGTGTGGGCTGGTAAGAGACTGAAACTAACATCTAACCATTGCTTCATGGTGTGGGTTTCTTGATTGAAATAAACTATGCTTCGCTTTGGTGGATGGATTTAGACATATTAAACTTCAACATGATGCAGTATCACATTAATTAGTTCTGTTTGTGTTATATTCTTGAAAACTAGAAATGGGGAAAGCTGAATATTTCAATAAATAATATTTGTCTGAATACATTGGATTAAGTCACAATAAAATTTGTTTTTGGTTTAGCCTGTTTTATAAATACAAGAATTGTAGATCTAGTAATCATGTAGTTCTATGATTTTGTATCATAGGTAAATCCAGCTAATATTTTTAATCAGTTGTAATAAATATCATCAAATTGACCTAAAAGCTGCATTTGAAAACAGACATTTGTTCAGGTGGCAGAACAGAGAAAATGTATTTAGATCCAAAATACTATAATCACTAAAGTATTGGCCATACATGCAACATTGTTGTTGCTGTTTATCATTTATTATGCTGGACTGCTGCTAGGAAATTGCTTTAAAGGGGTACAGTGCAGTGGTGGGTTCCTACCAGTTTAGCCAAACCAGTAGTGCTTTGGCGGCCTGGGTCGCTAGAACCGTAAGCGACCCAGACCTTCCATGCCCCCGAACCGGTTTCCTGGTTGGCACCGTCGACTACGCCATCTTGTTTTTCAAGCGTGCACACGAGTGAACCGGCAGTAGTGCTGGCCGGAACCCACCCCTGGTACAGTGCCCTCCTTACAAAATAAGTTAATATGCAGTAGTTAAAAATCATGGACATTAACACAAGACAGAAACAGATCTCTAAGTAATCTCGTTAGCATTTTAATACAGTCTGCCATCATGATTGTACTTCAATGCATTTCATTACACTAGGATTCTTTTGAAGTTTAATGCTACATACACCTTCAGTTTTACACATGTAATGGAACGCAGCATAAAAATTAGCTGGTTTCTAGATTTTCAAAGAGAAAATAATATTAGATGATAGGGAGCTGCTATTTTGGACTCCCTGCTACATTAATTTTTGAGATGTCTTATTTATTTTTATTTATTTATTTATTATTAAATTTGCCTCCCATCTCACTTCAAAATGACTCTTGGTGGCTTACAACATTAAAAACAATAAAGCCATAAAAGATAGAGATTTCTAAAAACAATAAAAATAGAATTATAATCCAAATGAAATTGTGATTAACAGATGGGGAGGGAGGGAGTGTGTGTGGAGGAGAGGTGGATTTTCTCTTAATTCATCAACCACCTCTAGTGTTACACTCTCCCATTCAGCTGGCAGAGCCAGATCTTCAGGCACTTATAGAAGGGTGGGAAAGCCAATCGCATCTCAGGGGGTAAGGTGTTCCAAAGGACAGGAGCCACAATAGAGAAGGCTCTTCTGGACCCTGCCAGCCAAAATTCCTGACTGATGGGGCTCCCTCTGCCAACATGGGTATAGCAGGCAAATCCCATTTGTGTGAGATGGCTACTCAACTAACCTGGACCCATATGCCATGCAGTAAAGGTAATAACCAACACCTTGGATTGCACCTAGAAATAAACCAGCAGCCAGTGTAGCTTACTGAGCAATGGTGTAACCTGGGCCATCTTGGGCCCCCAAGAACTGCCCATGCTCTCTGTGGCCAGTTTCAAATGCTCTTCAAAGGTAGCCCTACATAGAGTGCATTGCAGTTAGTCCAAATATGAGATGACCAGGGCTTGAGTGATCGAGCCCAGGGACTTTGATCCGGGAATTGGGCAACTGACACATAACATGAAGTTGTGCAAAAGCTTCTGTAGCTGCCATTGCCACCTGCTCTTTAAGCAGTAATTGCGAGTCCAAGAGAACTCCCAAGTTACAGACTGTCTGGGTAGTGCAACCCCATTGAGAACTACAGATGTTAAAGTTCTGGAACATAAGCCTCCATGCACCCAAAGCCATTGAATGTTCCCAGGGTTTAATGAAAACCTGTTGTTTCTCATCCAGACCCCATAGCTTCCAGGGACCACGAGAGGGCAGTGACACCATCACTTGGACCACCAGGATGCAGATATAAAATTAAGTATTATCAGAGTACAGATGATATCTCAATGAGTGATGGTGAATGATCTCACCCAATGGCTTCATGTAGATGTTAAAAAAGTGGAGAGAGTGGCAAGAATACCAAGACTGCGGCAGGCCACAAAGGAGAGGCTGTGGGCTTGACCTCTCCCTTTCAACATCGAACTGTGCTGCCCACCCTCAAGCCCTATAGCTGGACCTAAAGGATACCTTAATCAATGGTACTGAAGGCTGCTGAGGGTTCAAGGAGAGAAGGATGGCTCTCACCAGAGATCATTGACAAGTGAATCCAATGTTGTCTCTGTCCCATGACTGGGCGTGAATCCTGACTAGAAGGGGTGTAGATAATCTGTTTCATCCATGACTCTCTGAAGTGGACAAGCAACCACTTTTTCCACCAGATAGAAAACCGGATGGAAATAATCCCAGCAGGTAAGGATCAAGTAATTTTTTTAAAAAAAGAGGGAATGAACCAGGACCTCCTTGAAATGCCCTGGAAATGTTGCCTCCTGCAGTGAAGAATTTATCACTGTTTAAACCCACCTGACTGTCACCATCCTGGAGACTTTCACTAAACAGGAGGGACAAGGATCTAATTGACAGATAGTAGAGCTGACAGCATCAAGGACCCTGTCCACTTTATCATGTCTAACAGGATCAAATTGTTTGCAGATAACTGGGAAAGACCTTTCTCCAGGCATCTTACATGGGCCTACACCACACATGGGTTCCAACTGGCAATGAATCCAAGCAACTTTGTCCATCAAGTGTTGAACAAATTCCTCTGCACAGGCCTGAAGATGATCACCTGAGCTCTCTGTTCTAAAAGGGACTGGTTGATCCAGAACAGAGCCAACAGGCAACACTCGGCAGATGCAAATGAAGGGGAGAAATGATGCTATTTCCCCCCTCTATCCACTATGAGTCTGGCCTTAATAGCGGCTCTCAGTTGTGTCTAGTTGCACTCATCCTTTATTTTCCTCCAGTGGCACCCTAGGTGTCTTTTAACATATTATGAATATCTACTTTTAAATGTAGTTATTGGTTCAAATTATTTTTATTTTACTATTATTAATGATTAATCTCTTTATTTTAGACTACTGGGAATCTTGTAAAAGCAGTACTTGCTTGGAAGCACATTTTTTGATTCTATTGGCATGTTTCTTTAATACAGAATAAACAATTGTGCATATAATAATCATATAGGAATAACAATTTATTATTACAGTTCAAGACCAGATCCTAAAAATTAAAAAACTGAATGCAATTTAAAATCCAATTAAGTTTTAAAATAAATCACCTACCTTGGTTGTTGGATCTGAATACAGAGACGGCTTATTGGGTACAGAATTTAGTTACAGATAGTTCTCAGTTAACAATCAGTTGTTCATGACTGGTTCTCAAAGTTCTGCAGTCATGTGATCACAATCTGGGCACTTGGCAAACAGCTCACACTTATAATATTTGCAGCATCCTGCGGTCATGCAATTGCCAAGCAAAGTCAAAGTCAGGAAACGTTGCAAGTTCCTTCACTAAATCACTTTCGCCCCCTCGCCCCACCCAACAGCAGCTACCCTTGCACTGCTGTGCTCACACCATGCCTCGCTGGCCACTCCCACATGCTCTCCCTTTTGGCATCAGATCTTATCTGCTTGCTTAACAACTGGTGATCCTCTTTTAATAGCAATGTGAGTGCCAGGCTTCTTGTTGCTAACCAATGTCACATATTGACATGTTTTGTGACTACATGCTCAGCAAAAGAATTGCTGGTCCCAATTATCATCTTTAAGCAAGATATTATGTAGGTGATATCTGGGTGCTTATCATTAAGAATTGTAAATACCATTGGTCTAAACAACCAAGCAGTTTATCTATTAAGGGTTGAATTATTTGGTAAACCTATTCCTTGAAAAATCTACACCCAAGGAGGAAAAATGTGTGAAAAGAAAAGATTGTATCAACCATGCAGGATCCAGGATTACAGAGGAGAGGCATTGAAACATGTTATAGAGAAGTCTATAATATTTGGGATAGGATAACTGGTATAAGTATTGCGTGGGTTACAGTTTCTTTGTTTTATGATATAATTGGTAGAGCTCTGAGGCAGCTGCACATTATTCTGGAGATCTACATCTTCTTGTCTTTGTTTAATAGCTTGCTTTACTTTATCAATCTCATCTAAGGGAAATCAGAGACAGGAAGCAGCTTGGATTGGAAGATATTCCACACTAAAAAGGACCAGAGACCTAAAGGAGATAGATTGATTTTGAGCCATTAAGATATTATTTCATTGACAATCTCTAGTTTTTATTCATCATAGTCTGGTCACCAGGAATCCATTTTCACATATGAAAAGACTCTCAGAAAATATGACAATTGAAATGAAAGTTTACATCATTGTTTCACAATAAACAACTTGCTAGCTGCAAGTATAAAATACCCACCTTGAATCTTAAAATGATTGCCATATTTTTCTGGGCCATAAAAATGTCATATTTGATGTGTTCCATTTGGTATCTAGAAGCATGAAAAATTATCCCTTAGATGCTTGAAACAGCTGACCTGTTCTATTGAATGCTTATCTCAGAACTAGTTGATTAATGTCAGACATACTAAGAGATTCTTATTGGAAGCTCATTAAGCTTGTCTGATTTAGATGATATATTTCTTACACAACCATGCTTCTCTTTTGTAGTTTAATTGGACAGGGTGGTTGAAAACTGCTTAGTGTGACTCTCTAAAATACAGAGCTAAATTACAAATGTTACTATAAATAATCTAATAAATATGTATTATATGCTAAATTTATACATGTTACACTTGAATACCATTAAAATTAGTATGTTAAATGTACATATTATGTAGGGGAGAGATGAATGATTTAGGTCTAATTAAAGTTAATTGTCCAGTTAATATCCTCAGTGATTATTTAGTGGGGAAGAACTTTATGATTCATGTCTTTTTGTTCAATTGTTACATTAATCTTTTTATGTAACCAAAAATCTTCATGAGGAATATAAATTGTAATGATTCTTGTTCCTGTTCCTGGCTATAAATGTTGCCAGGAGATTAGGCAGAGTCAAAATACCATTGATCTATTTCACTTTTATCTATTTCCTTATTATTTTCCAAAGTGGAAAGTCTCATCTCCAGGTGTTACTGTTCCACATTACATGTGTGCTGGATATAAAAATGAGCTTCAAGAACAGTGGGATTTTCTCATTAAAAAATGTTTGAAAGAATCTCTTGGACAGTTTTTGCTGCATGGATTTGGTTTTTGGGTTAATGAATTGTTGAGAGTTGGGTATACAGGTTTAATAAATTATTATTATTAATTAAGAAAGTTACTGTAGTTGGACTGGCAAGTTTTTTTTACCACTAGCAGTATGAAGATTTTGTAAAACCCATCACCTTTAACACAGTAAAATGAAAACTAGAGTTGATTTAATTCTTAGTTATTAGAAGGCTTCACTCAAGTTTCTAAGATGACATGCTGCATCAGTTGTAGAACATTCTTAAATTATCAACAATGATCAATAATCATCAATTGTGTGAGTTGATGGATGTTTTTAACAGTTGTGGCTTGCCCCCACTAATTCTTGGTGTCTTCGGAGTCCTGTAAAATCATGACATCAAATTTACATGATATATTTTATCTAACAAATGGCATTTGAAATTTGCATTAAATTTCTGCTAAATACAATCATTTTTCTTAGTTTTTCTTTCAGCTGCACTTTCTGTGATGTCACTGCATTGTGATGTATTCTCAAGACTGCAGTGCTAGATCATCAGGAAAAATGTTAGGAGTCCCAAAGGTTCCCAAAAAAGGTCCTTTTTTTTCCCCCAAGAGGCAACTGAACTTTCTGTTTTTTCTTTGAAGACGTTTTGCCTCTCATCCAAGAAGCTTCTTCAGCTCTAACTGGTTGGTGGGGAATGGAAGGAGTTATACTTCTTCTTGCAGACAGGTGGTCATTTGCATTCTTTTAGCAAGTCATTGAGGCCTCCTGAAGGTTTATCTGTGTCATCAGGGTCCCTAAGTAGTGCAAAAGGACTACTTTTTCTTGGAACTGCGGCAAGGACTGTGTTGTACACTGGAGATAGCTATGTTGTAGCCCTCCCCCTCTGTTGAGAGAAGGCTGTTCAATTTTGACATAGATGGCCTCTTTGATGCTTCTTTCAAACCAGCGGTCCTCTCTATCCAAAAGGTGGACTTCAAAAGAGTGGCCTTTCCCTTTTAAATGCAGAAGGATTGCTGAATCTTGTCCTGATGGGTTTGTTCTGCTATGTTGTGCCATACATTTATTTATTTTTTTGAAAAGTATTTTATTGGTTTTCAAATTTTTTACAGGGGAAAAGGTATAGGGTAAAGGTAACATTTTGGTAGCTTCCCTGCCGTTGGTGTTGACCCTCCCAAAACTTCATAAATTTACAATATTAAAAGTAAAAGATAAACATATAAAAAGATTACATTGTATAGCCTCTATATTCAATCATCTTTTTTTTTTGCCATTTTATCTTGTATCAACAATTACAATAGTATTTCAAATAAAATTATTTTTGCGATCTAAGTCTTTTTGCAATTGACTCCTCTTCCCTGTCTCCCAGCAGGGCCGTCGCTCCCTCCATTCCCCCGTCTTCGCCTTCCAGCTGGGGAGAATGTTTTTTAATAAAAGCCTCAGCCTCACTTAATGTTTTGATTCTTACTTTACCTCCCTCCCAGAAGATCAGCATTCCCTCTGGCAATAATCACTTGAACCATATTCCCTTTTTATATAATTTCTTAGATAGGAAGGAATACTTCCTCCTTATTTCTCTAATTTTTTTCGGTATCTGTTTCAAAATGATTATTTCTTTATCCTGGTATTTTAAAGCTCCATCCCATTGAGCCCTCAATATCTCATCCCTTGTGGATCTCCTAAGAAATTTAACATGGACTTCTCTTGGTACATTATTTATCCTGGCATAAGTTGAATTAATTCTATAAACCAGGTCCATATCTCACCAGAGTTGATCTTTCTCTCTTTTAAGGTATTCTGCTAAGATTGTACTCATAAGATCTTTAAGATCTTCATTTTCTGACTCTGGTATATTCTGGAACCTGAGAAAAAAAGACATTCTTTCACATTCAATTTTGGTCATGTTTGCTCCTAATTCTAAACCCTCCCTCTGAATCCCTTCCACTTCTTCCCCTATCTCAGCCGCACCCCTCTCTAGCTTCTCAATTTTTTGTTTATTTTCCGTTGTGTTTTGTTGCGCTTCCCTAAGTTCTAATGTTAATTCTGACATTTCTTTCCACATTTCATTCATATTTTCATTCATACTATTCATATTTTTCATTATTTCCCGAAACATTTCTACAACCAACGAGTCCTTTGAGCCTTCTTTCTGTAAAAATGTAGGGATTTTCAACTGTGCAGTTGGGCTGGAGATAGCAGAGGATGAGGCAGAAGCTGATTTTCCCATTGGTGGCTTTCTATAAGCCATTGTGTCAGTTCTAGTTTCTTGATTGACAAAGAAATGGCGCCGGAGAAACGGACGACTGAGACAGTCCAAGGTATCAGAGAGTCCGAGTGAGAGTTCAGTCTTAAGAGTCTTAAAAATTCACTTAAAAAAAAGGAAATCTTACAGTCCAACACCAGGAGTCCACATATTGGTAGAGACTTGGGAGCCTCTGGGAGGAATGTTTAAAGTAAAAAGTTTATAATCCTTCTTTGGTAATTTTGGAGGGAAAAAGCTTCACCACTGTAGAGGAGTTATAAGCGGAGAACAAAGAGAAGCCATCGTGCCCCGCCTTCTGACAGGAAGAAAAGTGAAAGTTTCCATTTACTTTCTCTCTTTTTTTAAAAGAGCTCCGTGAAAGACTGTTGCAAATGCAATATGATACAATTCTTTCCCACAGTTTATTCAAATAGCAAGTTCCTTCCTCTCTCCATTTCAAAGGAGAGGGATCACTTAATAGCCGCTTTGTCCGAGGGGAGGTTGAAAACTCCCCCCTCCAATCTCCATTCTAAGTTGATTGAATTAGCACTTACAGTGAATTATTGCTTATCCTTCATCTGCAATTCAAAAGATTAGGGAGCGTCTTTCACCTCCGGCATTCCGCTACTCTTCTTATTCTGCTAATAGCTCCCGAGTTCCATCCAGCAAAGAGGCAACCCCCCCCTTTTGCTCCCCAGCTCCTAGAGTGAGGCTGGGGGACCCCACTGCCCATCACCAGGCTGGGGGCTCCCAGTGAGCTGCTCCTACAGCAGAAGCCCCTTCCCGGGGTCTCCCGTGCTTCCGAAGAAGCCCACCGGTACAGCAAGCGGCAGACGAAGCACAAAGCACGTCTGACACCTTCAGAAACCAGAAGCAAAGTCGTTGTGCCATACATTTATGAAGTGGTTATTTTATTTCCCCAATGTACAAATCTGCACTTGTCTCACTGCATATACCACTTTGCTACCGTGTTTCCCCAAAAATAAGACAGGTCTTATATTTTTTTTGACCCATGAAATATGGCCTTGGGCTTATTAGAGGGGGAGGGCTTAATATTTTCATTTCCTTTTACCTTTCAAGCTCTGTCGTGTTCCTCGCTATTGTGTCCAGGGAAGCCGCTGGTAAAAAAATCCCCTTCTCGCGAGTTCAAGAAGTTTGATAGAACTCACGAGAAGTTTTTTTTTTTACCAGTGGGTTCCCTGGACACAATAGCGAGGAACACGACGGAGCTTGAAAGTTGAACTTGCGAGGTTTCCTGTGGTTTTTTTTTACAAGGGGAATCCCTGGATGAAAGGGCGAGGAACTCAGCTGGGCTGGACAGGTAAGAGGTGCGCCTCACTTCTCCCCCATCCCCTCCCCGCTAAAGGGAGGACAAGGAGGGGAAGCAGGCAGGCTGCCTTTATATATTGAAAAAGTTTTATTGAGTTTACATTTTTTGTGGGGTAGGGTAAGGGTTACATAGAAATTTTGAGAGTGGTCACGTCAAAGTCGTCGGCTCCTCCGGAACCTCAAATTACATTATTAAAAAGGAAAAAAAAAGAAACATTTCACATAACACTACAAGCTGGGAGCAAGTACATATTCCTAAATTTTTCAGTTATATACTGTCAGTCAATTGCAAAAATCCAGATTACAAATATCATACAATATTACTCAAAAGAAAAACAAGGGCAAAGTTATTTTTTAGATCTAAGTCTCTTGGCAATTGTATCTTCCCCCTTCTCCCCCGGGCCCCCAGCGGGCGGGGCCATGGCTCCCCCTGCCCCCCCTGGATCTTCTCCCAGGACAGAGGAATGTTTTTTAAGAAAGGCTTCCGCCTCAGCAACTGTTTTAATCTTTACTCTACCTCCTTCCCAGAACACCAGCATCCCTTCGGGTATCACCCACTTGAACCAGATCCCATGATCAAACAATGTTTTAGACAAGAAGGAAAATTTCCTTCTGGCTTCTCTAATTTTTCTTGGAATCTGCTTCAAGATGGTAATCTCCTTTTGTTGGTAAATCATAGGACTCCCTCTTTGCACCTTCAAGATTTCCTCTCTGGTTGACCTTCTAACAAATTTTACATGTATCTCTCTGGGTACTTCATTCATCCTAGCATATGCAGAATTTATTCTGTAGACTAGGTCAATGTCCCCTCTGATCTCATCTTTGGGTTTATGTAAATAGTCTGCAATAATTGTACTCATAAGATCAGGGAGACATTCACCATCCATCTCAGAAACATTCTGGAATCTCAAAAAATATGTCATCCTTTCCAAATCAATCCTAGTCACATGCGCATTTATTTCCACAACCTCATTAGAAACATTTTTAATCTCTCCCTTAGCCCCCTCCAGCCCCCCTTTCAATTCTTCATTCTTCTGTGTATTCTCAAGCACTTGTTTTCGAGTGTCCAATAGTTCCTTTTTAAAGTTGACATTTTCTGCCCTCTGAGCCTTAATTTCTGATACCAAATTTTGTATAACAGTTTCAAGGGCAGTCATTCTTTGTTCAAGGCTTGCGAGCGTTGCTTCTTGTGCCATGTTTAGCTGTTAATATCCGTGCCAGTAAAATGGCGTTTTTAGGGTGGGGCTGGTAAGGCAGATCAGGAGTCCAAAGTCCTCAAAGTTGTACAGCTGCAAAATTCAGAAGCCAACAGAGAAACACTTTTCCAACTCCATAGGTATAATAACGAAGGCAATCCAGAAAGGAAAACACAAATCCAAAAAAAGAAAATTCTTCATCAATAATTAGAGGAAGTCCAAATCGCAAAGAGACACTGGTAATTTTCCATAAGTCATAGTCAGTCGGGGACAAAGAGAAGCCATTTTCCGCCCAAACTCAGAGCCCGAGGGAGAAAGCGGTTAAAAAACAGAAAAGAAACTGTTTCAGCCAGACCTCGAGACATAATTGCAAACAAGCCGCAAAGTACTTTCCCTTGTTAGAGACCATCCAGATTTAAAGTTTCCGATTCCTCGCAACGAGGCATTTCCGAGTGCCGCTTTTAGTCCAAGGGGGGGTTTTTGGAAACAAACACCCCCCTCCAGTCCCTTTCAGCCCGGCTGACAGTACACAAAAAGAAAAGTTTTAAACGCTCACTCTCCGCTCGCAGCTGAGGTCCCGAAAAGCCTCCCGACTCTTCCGATCTTCTCTCTTCATAGAATTAAATGGTGCCGCCAACCTTTGGCGAAGGGAAGACCCCCCGCAGCATGTCCTCCTCCACCTAAGCCGAGGAGCAGGGTCGCTCTCCCCGCTGCCGCGGGGGGGGGGCTTCCCTGTCGAGCCGGCTTTACGGGAGAAGCCCCAAACAAGGGGCTTCTCGCCCCCGTGGGGGGGCAGGAAAAGGATCAAAGCGGCGAGCGAACCCTAAGTTCGCCCGTCGCCGCCGGAGCCGGAACCGGAAGCCGCAGGCTGCCTTTATAATTGGGGTGGGGTGGGCGAGGTTTTTTTGCGCGAGGGAACAGGCGGGGGGTGATCGCATTGCTGGCCTGCCGCTGTTTTTGTGGCAGGCTCTTTTTTCACTTATATAGTTGAGGGGGCTTAGTTTCAGTGGGAGGGCTTATTGTGGTGCATGCTCTGAAAAGCCTGATTGGGCTTATTAGCCGGACATGTTGTATTTTCGGGGAAACACGGTAAATTGGGTTTGACTTACTTGATTCACTTTATAATAGTGTTTCTCAACCTTGGTGACTTTAAGTCCTGTGGACTTCAACTCCCAGAATTCCCCAGCCAGCTATGCTGATTGGGGGATTCTGGGAGTTGAAGTCCACAGGACTTAAAGTCACCAAGGTTGAGAAACACTGCTTTGTAGGCTCTATCTAATTCTAAGCTGAGGGCTTTTTGTTTTGTTGTTTAAATAGTCTACTTTTGTATAGCTGCGAGGACCACTTTGCATACTGCGTTTTCCTGCTGTGCTTTCTGAAATGTAATTCATTCTATAAATCAGGGGTCCCCAACCTTTTTTTCACCACGGACCGGTTTCATTTTAAAGAATATTCTGCGGACCGGCTGAGTGGCTCAGCAGTCATGTGACTGGGTGGGCGTGGCCAACTTGGAAAATGTGAAACTCACTTAACAATGATCTTGGTTAGCAACCAAACTTTTGGCCTCAACTGTGGTCATAAGTTCTTTCTTTCTTTCTTTCTTTCTTTCTTTCTTTCTTTCTTTCTTTCTTTCCTTCTTTCTTTCTTTCTCTCTCTTTCTTTCTCTTTCTTTGTCTCTGTCTCTCTTTCTCTCGCTATTTCTTTCTTTCTCTCTTTCCCTTTCTCTCTTTATTTCTTTCTCTTTCTTTCTTTTTCTCTTTCTCTCTTTCTCTTTTTCTTTCTCTCTCTCTCTCTCTCTTTCTGTATCTTTTTCTGTCTTTCTTTCCTTTCCTTTCTGTCTCTTTCTCTCTGTCTATCTTTCTCTCCCTCCCTCTCTGTCTCTCTATGTGTGTCTGTCGTCCCCCACCCCCCAGCCTCCTCAGCCCGTCCGCCATGCTTGGTCACTCGTTCGCTCGGTCAGGCTCCGTGGCTGGGTAGGAGCCGGGCTGGAGAGGAGGAGGAGGGAGGAGGGGGCAACCCGTTGGGCAGAGCGTGCGGGAGAACGCAGGAGGATGGTGGGGGCTCTTCCTCCACCCTCGTCGACGGAGGGACTCCTGTGCCCCGCCGGAGCAACCTCCCTACGGCCACCAGTTCCCTCCTCCGTCCACGGAGCCTCTGCAGCCCCTGGAAGAAAACGAGTGGCCGGCATGCCAGCAGGGGAGGGAATCGGAGTCCCTCCGTCGACGAGGGAGGAGGAAGAGCCACACTCCAACGGCGCGAACAGCCGCGCCTGCGTTCTCCCGCACGCTCTCCTCAGGGGGCTGCTCCCTCCTCCCTCCCTCCTCCTCTCCAGCCCTGCGGCCCGGCTCCCACCCAGCCACGGACCGGCACCGGTCCGCGGCCTGGGGGGTTGGGGACCCCTGCTATAAGTGACATGAAATGCATTCTCTAAAGAGGCCCTCAATTTTGGATGTGCACAGTATATTAAATGCCAAAGAAAATTGAAGATTCCTTGCAGCCATCTTTATCAGAGTGTATATAAAGTTCAATATTCATGTATCCTGCTAGAAATGAAATATTTGCAATAATAGAGGAATCCATAATTTCTAGGATAAACTAACAATCATATATTGTATATGTATAGGAGAAACTAATAGTAATTGTATCTGATTTATACAGTAATCCCTCGTTTTTCGCGGTTAATGGGGACCGGACCCTTCCGCGAAAAGTGAAAAACCGCGAAGTAGGATTCCAAAGGATCCTGTATTTCAGATTTTTGCCCGCTGCGCCTTCCCAGCAGGACATGACGGCAAGGGGAGGAAACAGGGGGTGGGGGGGACCCGCGCTTGCAAACCTTCCTTCTGAAACGGATGCACGTCCCAGCCGCTCAGGAAAAGTTGCCTACAGGGAGACCGAGGCATCGGAGCTCCCAATATACATCCCGTAGGCAAGCCGGCATCGCGGCACAGGCTCCCTTAAGTTAAGCAATTCGCTTAACTTGAAATCCCGATTCCTCAAACCCAAACATCCATTTGACAGCTCCCTAACCGCAGCTGCCTTCCTCCCTCGCTCTGCCCTCCCGATGCTCACCTTCCCCCTTCGCCCGGGCTGCCCTCCCTCTCGCCCCCCCGCTTTCCACTTTCTCTCCCTCTGTTGCCTTCCACATGGCTGTACTCAGCGCGGCCCAGGCAAAGCTGCCATGCTCGAGCCTCTTTTCAACCACCGCCGGGTCGCTCCTCGGCGGAAACCACCGAGCGCTTCCAGGAGAGCGGCAGTGGGCTCATCGAGTCCCATCCCCCTCCCCGCTCATCTTATTCGGAAATCCCGGTCCGTTCAGTGGGGGCTCATCTCCCAGGAAACGTCTCTTTTGGAGGCGTAGCTGGAATCTTTCCAGACGTTTCTTGCTTCTCCCCAACGCAGTTCGTTTGGTCTTCCCAAGCTGTTTCTACGTGTGTGTGTGTGTGTATTGGGGGGGGGCGTGCAATCTTGTTTTCCTGAAATCATTAAGCGAAAATGTGACCACGTTCACCATAAACTTAAGTCAATATGCTTCCAAACGGAATCAGCGCCATCCATTCTCATTTTTGTTGTTGCTTGCTTTACTGTTTTTGCCGGGGAGGGGGGGGAATCGATAAAGGATGGATCCTTGGTGTTTCTTCAAAGAATAATACATTTTGGAGGTCTTTAAATATGCGGCTTATAAATCATACAACCTCCGAGATGAATGTGCCAAGGGCTATGCCTGCACCCAGGAAGGGCGCCTTGGCTCCTTGTCACAATAACTCACCGTCCACCGTCCCCCCCTTGATGAAGTATAGGCGCCTGTTTGCGCTTCTTTTTTTTCCCCCTCCTCTCCCCGAAGCCTAAAGTTAGACCCTTTTTTAAGAACTGGGAGAATTTTCTTTCTAGCGTCTGACTCTGCGAGCGAGCCACCGACCGACCCCCGCGCGTCCCGTCGCCGACTCCAGCTCGGCGGGCGAAGGGGCGAAGGGGCAAACTGGGAAGCTGACGCACCCGAAATCTGGTAAGGCGGAGCGAGCGGGCGGTGTGTGTGTGTGTGTGTATGTGGCAGGGTTGAGGGAATGGCGAGCGGCGGCTGCATCCCCGGAGCTCGGCTAGGCGAGGGCTAGAAAGGCGGAGCGAGCGGGCGGTGTGTGTGTGTGTGTGTGTATTTATTTATTTATTTTTGAAAAATCCGCGAATGAGTGAAGCCGCGAATAACGAGGCCGCGAAAAACGAGGGATCACTGTACTCACTTCTTCTCTTACCTGAACTATATAGGTCAGTTATTTTCTTTACCAAATTGAAAAAAAGAAATTTGGTTCCTCTGAAGAAAATACTTTGTGGATATTTTTATTGCCAGCACTTAATGTAATTATTCATAAAGCTTCGGATGAATGTCTGATCTTATTTTCTTATCATTAAACTTAGCACTTGCAAGGTTATTGCAAGTTCTGGAACCGGATACCTCTGAGGACAATTTCAGCAATCTCAAAATTATTGGTCATACTTTAAAGCTGTGTAGGCCAGAGCAATTGAAAGACAAAACTTCTCTATCTTTGTCCTATTGGATATAGCAAATATTATCCACATATTGCCCAGTTCCATCTGAAATCTTTTGATAGCCAAGACAATCTGAACCATTTAGAACAGCAAGTGGAACCAAACCTTACTAGATGAAACAAAAAGAAGAAGCTGAATGTTTAAGGATTTTCTTTTTGTTTTACACTCATATATTTTTATTAAAGTATTTTGATTTTTTTTTTAAAACCACTGTTTATTCCTCAGTCATCCATCCATCTATATAAATAAAAATGTAAAATAGTTTGTACGAATCCACTTATCTCAAAAACTACTGGGCCGATTTAAACGAAACTTTCAGACAACGTAGCCAAGGACTTCCGATAATAGAATAGCTAATCATTTTGTGCCTAGCACACGTGTGTTGTGTACAAATTACACACACAAAAATGTACTCACTGAAATGTGATTTAACATCACTGTAGCCACGCCCATCAAACTGCTTTTCAACTGTCTGTGTTGGAAAAGGCCTCATACGGTGGCCTCTTGGGGCCAAAAAGGCACAGAGGATAGCAAACTCCCAGGTGGCCCATAGAGGGGGGGGGGGAGAAATTCTGCTCAGGACGCAGGCAGCTGCTTTAAACTGTTTAATACGGACTGAACCAAACTGTAACAAAGAATCACCCATCTGACAGCAAATACAGTTTAATAAAAGAGGGACTAGGGAAGACATGATAGCAGCCTTCCAATATCTCAGGGGTTGCCCCAAAGAAGAGGGAGTCAAGCTATTCACCAAGGCACCTGAGGGCAGAACAAGAAGCAATGGGTGGAAACTAATCAAGGAGAGAAGCAACCTAGAACTGAGGGCAAATTTCATGGCAGTGAGAACTATTAACCAGTGGAACATCTTGCCACCAGAAGTTATGGATGCCCCAACACTGGATGTGTTTTTAAGAAGAGACTGGAAAACCATTTGTCTGAAACGGCATAGGGTCTCCTGCTTGAGCAGCGGGGTTGGACTAGATGACCTCCAAGGTCCCTTCCAACTCTGCTATTGTATTATTGTATTACAGTAGATAGGGGAATAGAGAGACTGGGAGAAATACAGTTTAATAAAAGAAGGACTAGGGAAGACATGATAGCAGCCTTCCAATATCTCAGGGGTTGCCCCAAAGAAGAGGGAGTCAAGCTATTCACCAAGGCACCTGAGGGCAGAACAAGAAGCAATGGGTGGAAACTAATCAAGGAGAGAAGCAACCTAGAACTGAGGGCAAATTTCATGGCAGTGAGAACTATTAACCAGTGGAACATCTTGCCATCAGAAGTTATGGATGCCCCAACACTGAAGAGAGAAGAGACTGGAAAACCATTTGTCTGAAACGGCATAGGGTCTCCTGCTTGAGCAGCGGGGTTGGACTAGATGACCTCCAAGGTCCCTTCCAACTCTGCTATTGTATTATTGTATTACAGTAGGTAGGTAGATAGGGGAATAGAGAGACAGGGAGAAATACAGTTTAATAAAGCAGGGACTAGGGGAGACAGGATAGCAGCCTTCCAATATCTCAGGGGTTGCCCCAAAGAAGAGGGAGTCAAGCTATTCTCCAAGGCACCTGAGGGCAGGACAAGAAGCAATGGGTGGAAACTAATCAAGGAGAGAAGCAACTTAGAACTGAGGAGAAATTTCCTGACAGTTAGAACAATTAATCAGTGGAACAACTTGCCTCCAGAAGTTGTGAATGCCCCAACACTGGAAGTCTTCAAGAAGATGTTGGATAGCCATTAGTCTGAAATGGTATAGGGCAGTGATGGCTAACCTTTTTTGGCTCACGTGCCAATAGCAGGGGGAGTGCAGGGGCGATGTGCACAGGTGTGTCACATCCATAACGCTATGTGCATGACCACCTGCATTTGGCATGCTTTTTACGTCATCCCCAGGCTCCAGAGGGTTTTTGCCCTCTGGAGGTGGGGGAAGGCTGTTTTCACCCTCCCCCCACCTCCAGAGGGCAAAAAATGGCCTCTAAAGAAGGCCTAAATCAGCTGGCCAGGGCACACATACAAACTGAAGCTGACAGGGCAATGCCTCGAGTGGCCTAAGAAATGGTTCCATGTGCCACCTGTGGCACCCGTGCCATAGGTTCGCCATCATGGGTATAGGGCTTCCTGCCTAGCAGGGAGTTGGACTAGATGACCCCCAAGGGATAGATAGAGAGGCAGAAATAAGGTAGGTAGGTAGGTAGGTGGATAGATAGATAGATAGATAGATAGATAGATAGAT
Source organism: Rhabdophis nuchalis (assembly GCA_039707465.1). Lineage (NCBI taxonomy): Eukaryota > Metazoa > Chordata > Lepidosauria > Squamata > Natricidae > Rhabdophis > Rhabdophis nuchalis. The sequence continues at coordinate 45,356,491 of CM077651.1, forward strand.
AGATAGATACAAAGAAAGAAAGAAAGAAAGAAAGAAAGAAAGAAAGAAAGAAAGAGACGGTAGGTAAGTAGGTAGGTAGGTAGGTAGAGGGAGAAAGGAAGAAATATAGTAGGTAGGTAGGTAGGTAGGTAGGTAGGTAGGTAGGTAGGTAGGTAGGTAGGTGGATAGATAGATAGATAGATAGGGAGAAATACAGTAGATAGGTAGGTAGAGGGATAGACAGAGAGGGAGAAATACAGTAGGTAGGCAGGTAGGTGGATAGGTGGATAGAGGGAGAAATACAGTAGGTAGGTAGGTGTATAGATAGCGAGAAATACGGTATGTAGGTAGAGGGATAGAGAGGGGAAATACAGTAGGTAGGTAGATAGAGGGAAAAAGAAAGAAATACAGTAGGTAGGTAGGTAGAGGGATAGAGAGAGGGAGAAATACAGTAGGTAGGTAGGTAGACGGATAGAGGGGGGAAATACGGTAGGTAGGTAGAGGGATAGAGGGGGGGAAATGCAGTAGGTAGGTAGATAGGAGGATAGATAGGGAGAAATATAGTATGTAGGTAGGTAGAGGGATAGAGGGGGGGAAATACAGTAGGTAGGTAGATAGAGGGAAAAAGAAAGAAATACAGTAGGTAGGTAGATAGAGGGATAGAGAGAGGGAGAAATACAGTAGGTAGGTAGGTAGAGGGATAGAGGGGGGAAATACAGTAGGTAGGTAGGTAGAGGGATAGAGGGGGGGAAATACAGTAGATAGGTAGGTAGATAGAGGGAAAAAGAAAGAAAAATAGTAGGTAGGTCGGTAGAGGGATAGACAGAGAGGGAGAAATACAGTAGGTAGGCAGGTAGGTAGGGGGATAGATAGAGAGGGAGAAATATAGTAGGTAGGTATATAGGTAGAGGGATAGAGAGGGGGAAATACAATAGGTAGGTAGGTAGGTAGGTAGAGGGAGAAAGAAAGAAATACAGTAGGTAGATAGGTAGAGGGATAGATAGAGAGAGAGAGAGAGAGAGAGAGAGAGAGAGAGAGAGAATACAGTAGGTAGATAGGTTGGGGCTTATATGGTGGTTGGGTGTATGTGTGCAGGTGTAGATCTACACACAGATTGGTTGGCCATTTAACCAGACTGGGCCACAGCAACGCGTGGCCGGGTATAGCTAGTTCCTTTATAAACTACTTCATTCCAAAAACTCTAGATGGGAAACAAAATAAAATGTAATAAAATAAAAATGAAGTGACCTCTAACAACTGAAAGCAATAACAAGCATCCACAGATCTTCCTTTAAGATCTGAAACACCGAAGGCCTTCCTGAAAAATCAGAATTTAACTACAAGCCATAAGAGTGGGGATTATTCTTACCTTGGGGTAGTAGACTGTTCCATAAGCTTTGTTATATTAAATGCCAAAATAATTATTTTAACAAAATCAGAAATAACAATGGTTTGGGACTAAATTTATAAAATGAAATTGACATCTACATAACTGTTCTGAGCAGTGTCTTATTTTTTAATATAGTCCTAATAGCATATTATTGAGTAGCTGTGCAAGAATGTGTGATGTGTATAAGCAGAATATTTTTTTAAATCTGAGAAAAGGAAAAGTTATTTTGACATTTGTGCTTACTGCCATTGTACTCAGCATATTTTGATGTTTCATTGGGAGTATTAACATACAATTGTTGGCTTGATAAACAATATTATATCTTTTCATTTAATATCATTTTTATCCTTTTTGTTAGATTATTTTATATTAAATAAGGGATCTATGCAATAGCTCAGTTCTCTATGTTTTTACATTTGTATAGGAAAAAATAGCTGCAACAAAACTGTATTAAGCTAATGTTTTTAGAGAAGTCGCCTCAAGCTTTTAAGCTTTTAACAGTAGGTTATAAATGCAGCAATCAATAAATGATAGAAGATTTCCAAGAACTATATAATATTAATGGGATATTAGCTTCAAAGGCATATATGTAGCTTTATGGGAACCAGCTGTTCAGAAAAATACCTTAAGATTACCGTACCTTGTTGAACTAAAATAAGAATTGCTTAATCTAATAGTATTTTCTTTTTAAAAATAAAAAATAAGTTATAAAAAGAATCTAAGTTTAGAAAATTTTAGTATCTAGGAATTTTTATATGAATGTTACTCAAATATTAGAATTCTTTGATACAATAATTATTTTTAGTATCTAGAAATCTTTGATTGTTTTCAAAGTATGAAATATCTATAGTTTAAAGCCAAAAGGTAATTTTATGATTGTACAATAATTATATCTTTATATTAAAATGAAGCTAAAGATGTAATGTTGTTGTTCTCCAAGTAAGTCCCTCCAAAATAAAACCTCTGTGATTTTTGTAGTTGAATCCAATTGAAATTTTGCTGACTAATCTGTTTACAACCATATTAGAAATGGTCATTAGAATGCAGGGTGGATAAAAATCTATGATTTTTTTTAAAAAAATAAAAAAATCAGATTGTTTTGATTCAAATCAGATGTTTTTAAATTTAAATTAGTTTTTTATTTTTATCAAATTAATTTTAACAAAATGCTTTTGGAGTAAAAATTATCTAAATATAGTTTTCTGTTTAAGATGCATTAATAATTTAGTTTATTCAGCATGAAATGGAGCTTCGTTATGTAGCATGAGACTGTATATTCTGCAGTATTTCCATTTTGGGTGAATGAATCCAAGCTCTGCAAGCTGAGATAACATGCATTGCATTGATGCATTCACACAATTTCACAGTAACCATGAGATAAATCATAAAACAAAGTTCAGGAATTTTTTTTATTTTGCAAATCTATGTACACTACTGTATGATTATACAGAAATGCACACTGTACCACCAGGCCCTAAGTGTGAGGAGGAAGGGCAAGCAGTACAAATGAAAGTGAAACCTTCTAAGCAGCTTATAAATATAATATTAAAGAGCACCTGTCATTTCAGATTCATAATGGCAGCGCCTGTTAGTGGGCATCACACACCTGCTACCCGCCACATCCCTCAACTTCTTGTGTCTGCCCTGCTGCATCACCAGCCATCCCAATTGCTCCTTAAAAATTATGATTTAAATTGAGCTAATTTAAATCAAGCCTTTTTACTAGTGATTTAAATCAAACCCACCTTGTTAGAGTATGTGTGTGTGTGCTTGTGTATCCTCTCTCTATACTGGATATAAGCATATAATCAGTAAGAGACATTCTTCCATTTTCATAAATGGATACATGGTTTCTTAAATAAATCTACAATAGTAAGAGGCTTAAGAAAGGAAAAATGGAACCAATATGTCACTCAGTGCCTAATTAAAATATAGGATCCATAACAAGATAATTACAAGCTTTACAAGAAACAGATCTGAGTGTTTGATTTATTATCATTATTCTGAGAATTTTTATTCAAGCAGCAAAAAAACAATATGGTAAAAAATCTGACAATTGTAGGAAAAAGAAATAGATGGAAATTCAGAAAAGAGGAGGCCAAAGAGCTAATTGGATTGGGGAGAATGAGAAGAAAATAGGAAAGAATCGGAATATTTTATTTTTCTTTAAACACAATTTATTGGCATTCTTTGGCTATAGCTTCCTAATCTTTCTTCAGTAAAGGTTGCTTATAAGGTGTTCGTGGCCTCTTGTAAACTTGTTTAGTTAGTCTCAGTCATATCAGCTCAGGCTCAGGGGAGACATGATAGCAGTCTTCTAATACTTGAAGGGCCGTCACAGGGAAGAGGGGGTCAATTTATTCTTTATAGCCTCTTGTCCTGACAGCAGGACAAGAAGCAATGGGTGGAAGCTTGTCAGAGTGATATTCAACTTGGAAATAAGGAGGAATTGCCTGATAGTAAGAATGATAAATCAACAGAACCACTTGCCTCCTAGGTGCTTCAGCTTGCCTCCTGGAGTCAGTGGGTGCTCCATTGCTGGAGCTTTTCAAGAAAAGAGCGGGTATCAATGATACTAAAGAGTATCATTCTTTAGGATGATACAAGGTCTCCTGCCTTGAGCAGGGGTTGGACTAAAGATCTCCAAGGCCCCATCGGTCATTATAACGTTATGATTCAGCAGTTATGATTAAAAGACTGACAATTCTGTATACTTCTAATGTAATTATCTTCAGACATTCATATACAAGTACCATATTTTTCAGAGTGTAAGAAGCACCAGAGTATAAGACGCATCTAGATTTTGAAGAGGCAAATTAAAAAAAAGGTTTTGCACTCTGCAGACCTCCCCAAAATGGTGGGTTTTTTGCAAAAATGTCCCCCCCTTTTTTTTTTGCAAAAAAAAGGGGCATAAATAGCTTTTAGGAGGCTTGTAGAGTGCTCCTGGGGGATGGGGGGAGGGCAAAAATGAGCAAAAAAGGTCTTCCGCTTAAGATGGCGGACACGGCGGCGGCTGCGACCCTCTCCGTGCTTCGCGGCAAAAACTAGCGAAAACCAACAACAAACAGCAAGCTTTTGTGACTTTTGATTATCGGAGAGGGGAAAGAACTCCCGAGTACAAGAAAGACATTCTCTCGGGAGGTGGAGGAAGAAGACACGTTGGGACGGGAGAATAGGAGACCGGGCATGAGACCAAGCTGGGAGACGCCGCGGGGAAGACACAGACGCGACTAGGAGGCCCGGCCCCGGTCTACTACTGGTCGGGAGACGACGCCTGAAGGAGCGGGAAGCGGGGGAGGACACAGGACACAGAAGCGAGTGGGAGGACCGACCCTGATTTACCACCGGCCTTCATCCGATTCGGCCTTCATCCGATTCAATCAGCTGCTCCTGCTTCTCACCTGGGCAGTTTTTTGCCGGGACTCCTCCTGGTCTCGGCCGTTCCTTCTTCGGCTCTCCTTCCGGCTTCTTCTTCCTGGCGGAGCCCCTGCCCACTCTCTCTTTTTCACTCTGGAGCTGGGCGGCTCCCCCTCCCCGGCGCCCGCCCTCGAGGCCTTGGCGGAGCCCTTTCCCTCGCCCTTCACCACAGCGAGGGGGCTTTCTAGGACCGCTGGGCATGGAGGATGGGCCGAGATCCTCCTCGTGTAGGGGAGACACGGCCCGGCATTTTGGACTTTGGAACTGGGGCTGGGAGAGGCCTGGCAAGGAAGGGCAGGTGGCAAACGAGCGAGCAGTGCCATTCCCCACACGCAGGGAGGGGCTGTGGCAGCAGTAGCGGTGCAGACAGGCCCGATGAGACGAAGGGGCAAAGGAAGCGCAGTTCAGCTGACCCCCTGGCCATGGTGGCCATTCATCATCACCATCATCTCCACCTGCATTACCACCACCTACACCATCACGCTCCCCCTTGCGTAGAAGGTAGGACGACGCTGAAATACATCAACAAGGAACTTAGTGACTTCGTCCGCGGCCTACCAATTCAGCGTTTGCAGGCCCTGTTGGAGTTTGACGTGGTTTGTTGGTAAACCTCGATTATGAGTCCCAATGACAGTTTACATCAAGGCGGTGTTTTCTTTCGGACAATTCATCTCCCCGCAACAGACTATTTTTAATGTACTTGGCGGCTGACCTCCATGCCCTGCGGGAGTCCCTCCTCTCGCAGGTTTGGCCCTCAGCTCTAACGAGGGCCCACCTTGATGATGGGTTTGTTAACCAAGAGAGGTGGTCAAAGCGGAAGTTAAGGGGGGTTTTAATCAAATTTTTATTTTATGTCTTAAGGGGCTCCAGGGAGGGAGCCCCTTATAACTAAGATTATGATGATGGGTGAGGGGGAAAACCCACTGGGGAATACCTCCAGGCCAGCTAGTGGTCCCGACGGGGAGGGTGTAGGATCTAGTATTGGGGGAGGTGTGAGGATCTGTCCAACAGAGGGCTATTCCATCCAGACTGTGTGGGAGGGGCAGGTATGGCAGGAGCCGAGGGCCATATCATATAAGGGGAGGGTGCACCCGCTGTTTGCAAGCGGTGGCGTGCTCCGGCCCTCATTGCCCTTCTTACGACCCAGGGGGTTTAGGATCTCAGGGCCTGGGCCTTCGGCTGGTGTTGTGTAATGCCAGGTCCGTGGTTAATAAAGCCCCCGCATTCACGATCTGGTTTTAGAGGGGGGCGGACCTGGCGGGTATTAAGGAGACCTGGTTGGGCCAAGAGGGAGGGGTGCCCCTTGTTGAGATGTGCCCACTGGGTTACCGTGCATTTCACCAGCCACGAGCCCAGGGGTGGGGGGGTGGCGGTTGTCATAAAGGAGGGTCTGGACCCAAAGATGACCACTGTACTGCAGACAGCTGGCTGTGAGTCTCTATGTTTGAAGTGGGGTCATGGGAGGCAGTTGGGCTTGCTGATTATGTACCTGGTTCCCCGCTACGTATCAGCAGCCCTACCCGAGTTTCTCAATGTGATAGCCAAGATGGCGGTTGACACCCCTAGGCTGATAGTCATGGGGGATTTCAACCTGCCATTGATAGGCGAGGCATCTGAGACGGCACGGGAGTTCATGGCCTCCATGACGGCCATGGACCTGACCCAGTTAGTTCATGACCACACCCACACTGGAGGACACACGCTGGACTTAGCTTTTGTCTCCGGCCAGTGGGTGAGTGATCTTGGTTTAGGGGACATAGTCATTGAACCCCTGTCATGGTCAGATCACTCTCGCCTTTGGCTGGGCTTTCCTACCCACCACGGTGAGGCGGAACCGGAAGTGGCGAGATGGTTCCGCCCCAAGTGCCTGATGGACCCTGAGAGTTTCCAGATGGAGCTTGGGCCAATACCTGAGACCCTGACCCGCGACTTGACTGAGGACCTAGTGGCCGCTTGGAATAATGCGGCCACGGGGGCCCTGGACCGGGTCGTGCCTTTGCGGCCTCTCACCCAGCGCCGAACCATCTTGGCTCCCTGGTTTTCCGAGGAGCTGAGGGTGATGAAGCGCCGGAAGAGAGCAGCGGTCCACCCGCTCCGAATCTGACTGGACACTGGTAAAGTCGCATTCGAAGACCTACCTAGTGGCGATAGAAGCGGTGAAGCGTAATTACTTCTCCGCTCTTATCGTGTCTGCAGATAACTGGCCAGCCACCCTGTTTAGGGTGACCCGCTCCCTTCTTAATCAGAAAACGCAGGATGCCCATCTGCAGGGTCGTGCGGAGGAATTTGGGTGTTATCTGCATGATAAAATCGATCAGATCCGGGACGGGTTGGCCTCTGACTGGACTAGTTCAGACGGGCTGACGGAGGCAGGTCTTGAGTCTGTCATCTGGGAAGAGTTCGATCCTGTGACTCCTGAGGACATGGACAGGATGCGAGGGGTGGCTGAAAGCCACCACATGTTTATTGGACCCCTGGCCCTCCTGGTTGGTACTGGCCTCCCGGGAGGTTACACGAGGCTGGCTCCAGGGAATTGTCAATGCTTCTTTGAGTGAGGGGTTTCTGCCGGCTGCTTTGAAAGAGGCGGTGGTGAGGCCCCTCCTCAAGAAGCCCTCCCTGGACCCGGCTGTGTTGGCCAACTACTGTCCAGTCTCCAACCTTCAATTTCTTGCGAAGGTTGTTGAGAGTGTGGTGGCGCGACAACTCCCTCAACACCTGGAGGAAACTGGACTTGCGCCAGTCCGGCTTCCGGCCCGGGTACAGCACGGAGACGGCATTGGTCGCGTTGGTGGATGATCTCTGGAGGGCTCGGGATAGGGGTTGTTCCTCTATCCTGGTCCTGTTAGATCTCTCAGCGGCTTTCGATACCATCGACCATGGTATCATGTTGTGCCGGCTGGAGGCGTTGGGGGTGGGGGGCACCGTTCTACGGTTCTCCTCCTACTTCTCCAACCGATCGTAATTTGTGTTGGCAGGAGGGCAGAGGTCAACATTGAGGTGCCTCTCTTGTGAGGTGCCACAGGGGTCGGTCCTCTCCTGTTCAAAATCTACATGAAGCTGTTGGGCGATCCATGGTTTTGGGGTAGAATTCCATCAATACGCTGACGATACTCAGCTGTACATCTCTACCCCGGACCACCTCAATGATGCCGTGGAAGTGATGTCCCGGTGTCTGGAGCCATGCGAGTCTGGATGGGGAGAAACAGGCTCCGACTCATCCTGTCCAAGACCGAGTGGCTGTGGCTTCCGGTGTCACAATATAGCCAGTTGGTACCATCTCTGGCTATTGTGGGCGAGTCATTGGCCCCTACAGAGAGGGCACGCAACTTGGATCGTGACGCTTTATGCATGGTCACTCAAGCCCTCGTCATCTCCCGTCTGGACTACTGCAATGCTCTCTACATGGGGCTTCCCTTGAGGTGCACCCGGAGGCTCCAGTTAGTTCAGAATGCGGCCGCGCGGGGGATTCTGGGAGCGTCTAGATGTTCCCACGTGACACCTCTCCTGCGCGAGCTGCACTGGCTGCCTGTGGCTTTCCGGGTACGCTTCAAGGTATTAGTAACCACCTTTAAAGCGCTCCATGGCAAGGGACCTGGTTATTTGCAAGACCGCCTCCTGCTACCAAATACCTCCCACCGTCCAGTTCGCTCCCACAGAGAGGGCCTCCTCAGGGTGCTATCGCCAGGCAATGTCGGCTGGCGACCCCTAGGGGGAGAGCCTTCTCTGTGGCAGCTCCTGCCCTCTGGAATGACCTACCCCATGACCTACGGACAATCACGGACCTGCGCCTTTTCCGTCGGGCCTGGAAGACTTATTTATTTCGTGCGGCCGGCCTGGCATAGTTTTTAACTGGCATAGTTTTAAATGGTATAGTTTTGAAAGGTTTTTTAGCAGGGATTTTAACAAGGTTTTAAGACAGGCTATTTATCATTTAATGTATTTTTAAAGGTTTCTATGTTTTTTACTTGTGATTTTATTGTTGCCTATACACCGCCCTGAGTCCCGGAAGGGAGAAGGGCGGTATAGAAATTTAAACAATAAATAAATAAATAAATAAAAAAGGCATGCATAGCCTTTAGGTGACTCAGAGTTCTCCTGTGGGCTGGGGTAGGGGGCAAAATTGAGCAAAAACTGGCCCATTTTCGCTCATTTCTGCCCTCCCCAATCCCCAGGAGCACTGTGAATGCCCCCTAAAGACATATGCACGGCCATTTTGGTGAATGGGGTGGGGTTTTGGGAGGCAAAGGATGCTGTATTCAGTGTATAAGTCGCACCCAGATTTTTCAGCCTCCCTTTTGAGGGGAAAAAGGTGTGTCTTATACTCTGAAAAATACGGTAGTTCTTGACTTACAAACATTCATTTAGCCACCATTCAAAGTTATAACGGCACTGAAAAAATTGACTTACAACTGGTCTTTACACCTGCAACCGGTGCAGCATACAGTACCTGTGGTCATATTAAAATTCAGGCTCTTGGCAACTAACATATATTTACAATGGTTGCGGTGTCCTGCGTCATGTGATCACCATTTGTGAATTTCCCAGCCAGCTTCTGACAAGCAAAGCCTATGAGTGAAGCCAGGTTCACTTAACACCTATGTGATTCACTTAACAACCATAAAAATTATAAAGTCGTGTATGGAGATCACTTAACAATCAACTTGCTTGTCAACAGAATTCTATGGTCAATTCTTGTCAACTATGGTAATAAATTGTGGAGTACCTATATTGTTTTCCCAAAAGGGAGCAAAATAGCAAACATATTATTTTAATTCATTTGCATAATATACAGTATTGATTATTGGATATTTCTAGCAACATTTTTTACATAAATTTACCATGTTTAGCCTAGATCATTCACATGACATTTTAGTCTGGAGTTTTACCCAGCCATACTTGCAGAAATAGATTCTCCTTCACGTGAAGCAGAGGTTCTTCATTGAACTTCAACTTTTATTTTTTATTTTTTTTATTTTATTAAATTTATATCCCGCCCTTCTCCTTGTTAGGACCCAGGGCGGCGCACAGGGATGTTAAAATACATACAAAATATAAAATATATGAAATTTAAAATACTTATTTTAATAAATAAACCCTGCGCTAAAACCAAATTAAAATCCCAAGTTTAAAAACTATCTAATGGTCAGTGTGGAGGTTACGCTAGGCCGGCTAGGTGAAATAGGTGTGTCTTCAGACACTTGCGGAAGAGGCGGAGGTCGGAGATGGTGCGGAGTTCAGGGGGTAAGTCGTTCCAGAGGACTGGGCCCGCCACAGAGAAGGCTCTCCCCCTGGGTGTCGCTAGTCGGCATTGTCCAGCCGACGGCACCCTGAGGAGGCCCTCTCTGTGGGAGCGTATCGGTCTAAGAGATGTATGGGGCAGGAGGCGGTCTCGCATATAACTAGGCCCCGAGCCATGGAGCGCTTTAAAGATGGTCGTTAAAACCTTGAAGCGCACCCGAAAGACCACAGGAAGCCAGTGCAGCTCGCGCAGGATAGGTGTTATGTGGGAGTGTCTAGGCGCTCCCGTAATCACCCGCGCGGCTGCGTTCTGGACTAGCTGCAGCTTTCGGGTGCACCTCAAGGGAAGCCCCATGTAGAGAGCATTACAGTAGTCGAGTCGAGAGGTGACGAGTGCTTGAGTGACTGTGCGTAAGGCCCCCCGGTCCAGTAAGGGGCGCAATTGGCGCATCAAGCGAACCTGATGAAACGCCCCCCTGGCCACGGCTGCCACATGATCTTCCATAGACAGCCGGGAATCCAGGAGGACACCCAAATTGCGCGCCCTCTCCACGGGGGCCGGTGTTTCGCCCCCAATGGCCAGAGTTGGAATAATCTGGCTGAACCGAGGCGCCGGAAGCCACAGCCACTCAGTCTTGGACGGGTTGAGCCTGAGTTTGTTACCACCCATCCAGATCCGTACGGCTTCCAAGCACCGGGACATAACCTCGACGGCATCGTTGGGGTGGTCTGGGGTGGATAAGTACAACTGAGTATCATCAGCGTACAGATGATATCCCACCCCAAAACCACGGATGATCTCACCCAGCGGCTTCATATATGTGTTGAATAGGAGGGGCGAGAGGACCGACCCCTGAGGAACCCCACATATGAGGGGTCTCGAGGCCGACCTCTGCCCCCCTGTCAACACATATTGCGACCGACCAGAGAGGTAGGATGAGAACCACCGCAGAACGGTGCCTCCCAACCCCAACCCCCCCAGTCGGCGCAATAGGATACCATGGTCGATGGTATCAAAAGCCGCTGAGAGGTCTAATAGGACTAGGATAGAGGAATATCCTCTATCCCGCGCCCTCCAGAGATCATCAACCAACGCGACCAATGCCGTCTCGGTGCTGTGCCCGGGTCGGAAGCCGGACTGGCGCGGGTCTAGATAATCAACTTCCTCCAAGTGTCGCGGAAACTGTTGAGCCACCACACTCTCAACAACCTTCACTAAAAAGTGGAGGTTGGAGACGGGACGATAGTTCTCTAATAATGCTGGATCCAGGGACGGCTTCTTGAGGAGGGGCCTTACTACCGCCTCTTTCAAGACGGCAGGCAAGGACCCCTCACTCAAAGATGCGTTGACAATGCCCTGGAGCCAGCCTCGTGTCGTCTCCCAGGATGCCAGTACAAGCCAGGAGGGACACGGGTCCAATAAACATGTGGTAGCCCTAAGTCTCTTTGACAACTTGTCCATATCCTCGGTGGTAACAAAATCAAACTCCTCCCAAGATGGTGTCACAAGAACAGCCTCGGCCCGCTCGACTGGGCCACTGTCGATGGAGGGTAACTCGTTCCGAATCCGAGTGATTTTCTCCTGCAGATAAATCCCAAATTCCTCTGCTCGACCCTGTAAAGGGGCTTCCCGCGGCCTCTGTTGAAGGAGGGAGCGGGTCACCCCAAACAGGGCGGCAGGGCGGTTATCTGCGGATGCAATAAGAGTGGCACAATACTCACGTTTGGCCACTCTTATCGCCACTAAGTAAGTCCTAATATGGTCTCTCACTAGTGTTCGGTCGGCTTCGGAGCGAGAAGATCTCCATCTGCTCTCTAGGCGTCTCTTGTGGCGCTTCATCCCCCTAAGCCCCTTGGTTGAGTTTGCGCATGCGCGGAATGGAGGTCCGATTCTGAAGGCAGGGCGGGGGCCGGGGGCTGTTTTGCCCCAGGGGAATGTCGCCAGCCCTCACTGACCATCTCCGAGGGCTGGCCCAGCAAGGCTACATGCCAGTCGTCACACCGGGCCGTTTTGGAGACGGAGGGTGAGCCGAGCGTGTGACGGCGAGGCGAAGAGCGAGGAGAAGGCCCGAATCGGCCTGTTCGGCCTAGCGCGTCCCCGGCTTGCCAGGAAGTAGGAGGAGGCAGGCCTGTGAAGCCGGGACGCTGGAGGCAAGCGAACGGCCGGGCGGAAGGGAGGATTTTCCATCGGGCTGCACGAGTGGATGGGAGATCGTGCAGCCTACATCCGACCCCGACCCGAGTGTTCCCTACCTGATCCGGGGCTGGAGCGGCTGCGAACAACGGCTGCAGATGGAGAAGCTGGAACGGAGAGAGGAGGTGAGAGGAAGGAGAGAGGATGTGAGAGGAGAGATTGGAAGAGAGGAAACGTGTGGAGAAGGGATGGAAAGGAGGAAGGAGGAAGAAGGAAAGAAGGAGAGGAGAGATTGGAAAGAGAAAGGAGAAGGAGAAAGAAGGAATGGAACGGAAATAGAAACGGAAGGAAGGAGTGAAGGAGCGAATGGAAGGAGAGGAGGCCAAGCAGCCAAGCAGCCGGATCGTGGAGTGGTGGAACTTTGGCCGAGGAGGACTGGGAGTGAGTGCATGGGACTGGAGGAGGTAAGCCAAGCCTGCACATGGCAGCATTTACCATCAGGCCGTGCAGTGGACCATCTAGCTGCACGGCACTAAATGCAGACTGAGGCCTGTGTGGCTGAAGAGGGCAGATGGATGGGGCCCTTTAAAGGGGCTGAACTGCGATCTTTCCCATCTGCCGGACTTTCTTTGGACTATCTTTTGGACTATCTGACTTTACCCCTCCTACCCCTATGGATTTACCTCTATGGACTTACCATCTCCTATTATTTGCACTGTACACTGCCACTTTACACCTGCACTTTATCTGGACTCTTTCTAACTAACTAATTAACTAACTAAACATTAACTTGCAATTACGTTCCCCTGGTTTATGCAGCCTCCATGTTCCCCTAGAAATGTATTCGAGGCGTGACCTCCTTTGCCTGCGAGATTCTGCCCTCTCGCAGGCTTGGCCCCCTAGTTTAACTCGGGCCCACCTCGAAGATGGAGTTATTGCTCCTGAGAGGTGGGCGAAGCGCAAGCTCAGGGGGTTTCTTTGTAATTTTTTAATTCGGATTTTAGGGGGTTTCAGGGAGGAGGGAGGGGATAGTCAGGTGGGGGGACGCCAAATTATAAGGCCGGCCGGCGGAAGTAGAGAAACGGAGGAGGGGGAAGGGGGGGTCGTTGCCACGGAGGTATTCTCCATCAATTCGGTCTTGGGGAGGGGCAGGGGCGGTGGGAGATGGGATGGACATCGGTTGGAGGACCGTGGCCGCTGGCTACAGGCGGTCACGCACTCCGACCTCCCATGCTCCCATCGCAGACTAGGAGGGCAAGAACCACAGACCCGGGGCCCTAGGCTGATGCTATGCAACGCCAGGTCCGTGGTACAAAAAGCCCCCCTCATCCATGACCTTGTGTCAGAGGGGGACCCGGACCTGGTAGGTATTACGGAAACCTGGTTGGGCCACGAGGGAGGACATCCCCTCGTAGAAATGTGCCCACCAGGATACCGAGCCTTTCATCAGCCTAGGGCCCTAGGGAGGGGTGGGGGGGTGGCGATTATGGTTAGGGAAGGTCTTGAGCCAAAGGAGACCACGATCCCTCAGACGACCGGGTGCGAGTCCCTCCTTGTGAAGTGGGGCCTAGGGAGGCAGTTGGGCGTGTTAGTTGTATACCTGGCTCCTCGCTATACAACAACAGCCCTGCCCGAGCTCCTAGAGGTGATAGCTGAGGCGGCAGTGGAGACCCCCAGACTGTTAGTCATGGGGGACTTTAATCTGCCGTCAGCAGGCGAAACCTCTGGTGCAGCTCGGGAGTTCATGGCTTCCATGACAGCCATGGACCTGACCCAAGTAGTTGTAGGCCCTACCCACGAGGGCGGACACACCCTGGATCTAATCTTCGTCTCGGGACAGTGGAGTAGTGATCTGGGAATAGGGGATCTAGTCATCACACCCCTGTCATGGACAGATCACGCTCTCCTTCGGCTCGACTTTCCGATCGCCGCACCTCACCGCGGGGAGGCGGAACCGGATATTCCTATATGGTTCCGCCCCAGGCTCCTGATGGACCCGATAAGGTTCCAAAGGGAGCTTGGGCCAATTCCTGTGGACTTGCCCCGCGACTCGACTGAGGACCTAGTGGCCGCATGGTTAAGTGCGGCCATGGGGGCCTTGGACCGAGTCGCGCCCTTGCGGCCTCTCTTGCGGCGACGAACCACCTGGGCTCCTTGGTTGTTTACTGTTTACTGTTGTTTACTGTTGTTTACATTTGGAAGAGCAGTGAGAATTTTATAGAAAGTAATTTAAGGATGTGTTTTATAGTGGCAAGTGAATCTGGAAATCAATATAGAACTAGTTTACAGCCTATTAAATTATACTGTTAATCAACATTTTTTAATCAGTGAATATAACATGATTTTGCATTTCTTGGATTTTATAAAATTCAAATATTATGAAAACTGTATGTTTGCATTTGAAATTGACCTGAAAATTTTGGCTTGGCTATGCATATAATAATAATAATGGCTAATGCTGTCAGATAACCATGATACAACATATGGAAGATGGTGCAATTATCTGCCTAAATATATGGGCCTGACAATGAGAACCTGGTATATAGGTAAGAATCTTTTTTTTGTGAGTCTTTTTTTCTTTCTTTTATTATCTAGGTTCTGAAAGTTTAGCTTGTCTAAATTCTGAAGGTTGAAATTTGAAAAAGCAGATCTGTTTTTCTAACATTGCTTGATATGATTCATGAAATAGATGATGAAAACAAATTCATTTTTAATCCTGATTATACAGACAGATCAAGGAATTACTGTTTTGAGCACTATTTTGGCAAGAAATAGAGCATATACAATATGTGTAATGAATAAATGAATACTTTTTCTGACTTTCATCAATTATATAATTATATAATTGCTCTTAATCAAACCAAAGCCTGCTTCTAAATTCTACTCTGAAGATAATACTCATGAGATTTGATTCTTTAGAATAGTGTTCCTGTGAGAAAACATTAACTTTTGAAAATTAAAATGCAAAATGTATCAGTTTTAAAGAAATAGAAGAAGCAGCATCCATAAATATGAGAAACATGCAGCCTTAATGCAGTACATATATAACCAGAAAAATACCCTTTCCTTACTAAATTGCATTGCTACTATAATCAGCTTCATGGGCAAATTAGACTTTTCCATTAGATTTCCCTAATTTCCCTAAAATAAAGATTGGATTAAAAAAAAAACATTGAGTATTCTGTGGAGCATTTCCCTTTGCAATACTGCTGGACCAGTGGTGGGTTGCAGGAAGTACGCCCCAGTAGGGGCGTACCGCAGCCAGCCTGGAGCACTGGATACTGTTCCAGTATGGTGCTCTGGAGGGCCTTTTGGCCCAAGCTCCTTACCTGTCTTTTAAGGCTTCCGCGCCTACGTGTATGGCGCATACAATGCCTACACGATGCTCCGCTGAGCAGCTGGAGCATTGCGGAGGCTTATGGAAGCCTTGCTGATAGGTAGGACACATGCGTATGTCACGTGCATGCATGTGGGTGACGCCGGGGCCGTTCCAACCATACCGGTTGGAACAGAATCCGGAACCCACCACTGTGCTGGACCAACTTGCAAGACCAAAATAACTCACTTTCTTCTTAGCCACTTATTCATTACATTCATTTATTGGCCATTTTTACACCATTCTGATTGCCAGACTCTGAGCAATGTATAACCAAGAATGGAAATCAAAACTACAGATAAACCTTAGCAAGCATATGTATTAAAAATGGAATGCTGATGTTTCGGGAATGGACTTCCAGTTTGCGCATTGGGTTGTGCTTCACAATAGCCGAGGATGAAAGATCTGCCTTCTTCCCTTCTCAAGCCCAGCAAGGAAGCCTGCTCCTCCCACCAGATCCACGCAAGGAAGGAGGGAGAGAACCTGATTCAGCCAAGGTGCCTTTCACTGAACCAGAAGAAGCAGCAAACACCAGGCCACCACCCCTTCTGGGTTAGCCTTAAACTCCACCCCACACCGCCTGAGAAAAGGAGCTTTATTTTCTCGCTTGCACTGGGCAGCGTCGCAGTCTCTGGCCCTTAACTGCTTCTTCTAGCTGGGGCAGAGGCAGCTCGGCTGAGCCCAGCTCTCTCTCTCCTTGGGTGGATCTGGCGGGAGAAGCAGGCTTCCTTGCCGGGCTTGAGGGAAGAGGTGGAACTGTTGTCCGAGGGTGAGAGCAACCCCCGTCTGCCTCTGGGTGTGAACAGATGCTGCAGGAGGGCAGGAAAGGAGCCGGTCTTGGCAGAGATCAGAGAGCCCATGTGGGGAGAGAGGAGGTGGGCTGGCTTTAACGCGGGTGGGTGGTTTGCGGATGGCATGTCCTTCACTTGTTGGGGTGCTCCCATTCATCCTTATTGGTGCGGGTCACATTTTCCCATCATGGCATGGCAGAAGGTCACAGCACCTTCATGCCCCACCTGGTTTTTGGAAGAGCAGGCTGAGGGGCTCTTTTGGGGCAGTCAGTGCCCAGCAGATCCCAGCCAAGAAGGCGAGAAGATCTCGGCTTGCACGCAGGAGTGAGGGTGCCTTTAGGCTTGCGGCTTTCTCAGTGCCACCGCAAACCAGGTAGGGACAATCCTCCCGATGCCCAGTGCCTTCCACCCACAGCAGCAGCACCCACTGCTCCCCACCACCTTCGGAGGCAAGCGCTCATCTCGGTGGGGTGGCCATGTTGGCCCACTCCAGGCCCAAAGTCCCATGACCACCCTGCCCAGCCAAGCACAGTTCACAGGCAGGTGGTTGCAGGCATTCCACCTCCGGGAGCCCCAAAGCCTCAGCTCGAAGGCATGCGCCTGGGTTGGAGGAGCATCCACAACTGACTGACTGCTTCTCCAGGGAGGGCTCCCGGCACAGGTGAGCCATGCTTAGCCCTTCAGGGGTTTCACGAGATTTTGGGCCAGGACTACATGAGCACGGCTGCCCCACCAAGAGGAGCCTCCAAAGGTGGTGTGGAGTGACAGGTGTTGCTGCTGGGGGTGCAAGTGGAAGATGCTGGGTCCATTGCCTCCAAAATGGCTGTTATCTTCCTCCCTGGCCTCTGTCTCCTGGGCAGATGGAATGAGAGCCCAGGGCTAAGCCTTGCGACCACCTCACCCAGCGAAGCGCAGCTAACCTGCGAGGGTGCCTTTAGGCTTGTGGCGCAGTCCTAGCCCGAAGCCTCATAATCACCCTACCCAGCCAAGCGCAGCTGCTGTGGATGGAAGGTACTGGGCATCGGGGGGCACCTTCCCTGCCCGGTTTGCAGCTGCGCCGAGAAATCCACAAGCATAAAGGTGCCCTCACAGGTCAGCTGCACTTTGCTGGGCGGGGTGGTCGTGAGGCTTAGGGCCTGGAACGGGCCAGCATGGCCAACCCTCCGATAGGAGCGGTTGCCTCTGTTGCCTCCGAAGATGGCAGGAAGCGGTGGGGGTGCTGCGCATACACATGGAGTTGTGTCCATAGAACTATGGGTTTGGGCATGCCCACACATGACCGCCCTGCGCTCCTCCTGCTTTTGGCACGCAAGGTTAGCCATCACTGGTCTATGGCATGGTAGAATAATTATTGATGGATTATTGGCAAGATAATTTTCAAATATGTATACAAAGTTAAAAAAAATCAGAATTAATTAAAAATCTGTATTAGATTAAATATGATTTAGTTATGTTCCATTTTTTCTGTTTGTGAAAATGTTACCGTCCAACTCAGTTACACCAAAAAGAGGAAATTTTGAATAAAAAGTTGGAAATTTCCATACACTTTCCTATAGGAAATAGTTTACAAATATTTCTACAGGAAGTGTGCATATTGGTCACTAAGTGTATGCATCTACAGCTGAAAGACAGAAAAGAAATCACTGCTTGTAAAAGAACAAGGGGCTAACTTAATTTAAAAATAAATACCTGTGATTTATGGCTTATGGCTTATTGAGGAATATTTGCAAACCCATGTAAGCATCCATGGTGTCAGTCTATTTTTCAATATCTGTCATAAATTCTGTTACAACATACCTTTCAGACTTTCTTGAGCATCTAGTGACTGCTATAGAAGCATCATGTTTGGTCATATCTAAAAAGAATAAGTCAGAACCATGTAAGACAAAGTACAGATGAATTATGGAGCACAACCAATTCTGGCCACATACCCAATGAAATCTGTTACTGACTATGGGTATTACAATATCTGTCTGTCTGTTTTCATAATTTTTAATTTAGAAGAGGCAGCAAGAAATGGTATACAAGTCGCTGCAGTAAAACAGGACCAAGGATAGCTCCAAGTGAGAAAGGCCAGAATGTGGAGCAGGGGAAGAAAGAAATGAAAACTTGCTTCCAGTCCTCAGTTTCTCTTCGCTATTGCTGATGTTTTTATTTTCCCCATGGATTCTAGCAAGCTAATTAAGGAGGAACACACAAAATACTTTCAGCTTTGAAAACAAATCAAATTTTAAAAAGGAGAGAGTAAAATTTAATGACTCTGTACATGCTTAAGTGAAAATAACTGCTTAAGTGAAAATACGTATGTTTTTAAGAGGAAAAATAGCAAGCTATTTTATCTTTTTATAGATAAAGATGAATCTTTATCTTTGAAAATAAAGATGATAGTGATGATCTTAAGATATTTTGGCATAGACATATTCATTAGGTAAGTTGCAAAACATTTATGTACTATTATAATTGTATCCACCTGTTTGTTTGTACTCTTAAGTTAGCCCAAATGGTTGGATTGTTTCATAGTCAAACCCAACAATCCAATCTCAACAATCATGTTAACAAACATTACAGTACCCCCTCATTGCTAGCAATAACCCAGTGTAAAGGTCTATGTCACAGCAAGTATAGAAATGTCTTGGTTTCAAATTAGATGTATGTACCACTTGGATGGGAAGGTTACAGCATTCAGTGTACCTCTGTATGTAGTCATTCTAGCCACATGACCTTGAAATGTCTTCGGACAACATTGGCTCCCTTGGCTAAGAATTAGAAATGATTTGTCCCTAAAGTTGGACACAACTGGAAAAAGAAAACCTTTACTTTTATTGCATTATGTTGTTGCAATAGTACTGGTCATAGCAAATGGAAGTATGACTTAGCTGACTTTGGTTGATTTCAAAAGGCTAAAGGAAGTTTAGATCCATTGATATTTGAATGAAAGACCAGCAAATAATTAAAGATAGTCTGGGAAACTGAAAAAGAAAAAGAAATCTAAAGAACAGCAGATCATTGCCATTCTTTCTACTAAAAAAACTATATACACAACTTAATCCTAGTAGAGTCTGTCGTCTTGGTTTTCTTAATTTAATATAGTCATGTCATATTTGTCCTAATTGTGTCTGTCTGTCCTTAATTCCTTTATTATATGCCCAGTTTTAGCAAATTGATTTAGTAAACGTTTCTTTGAAATAAAGCTCAATACCCTGTGCCTATTTCACAATGAAAACATTTGGAATTCTGAAATATTAGATGTTGCCCTATAGTCTTCAAAATGATGATGGCATGACATTAACATTTTCTTATTAAGTAAAACAAATGGATTAAAGAATGGATTTATCAAAGATAACATTGTTGGCTGTGAAATCCCTTTTTATCAAATGCAAAGTTTAAAAATGCTTCTGTGTAACTTTATTCCCAAATTCAGACACATTAGAAATACTCTCAATTCTAAACTGATTTTCTAATAAATATTTTTAAATTTCTTACCAAAAGAAAGTAGTGTTGATATTTTTCAGTGCATTCCAGTTAATTCCTTCCCTTGCATGAATAGACTTCATACAAGACAAGTATGAGAATCATGTACTAGTTCTAAGCATTCCTTTTGTTTTAATTCTGTGTTTCTAACTGCTCAGAATCTGCAACAAATTGATGCAGATTTCAAAAAGAAGGGAAAAGGAAGGAGTGAGGCAGAGAAGGAGGGTAGGTAGAAAGGTTCCCTGTGGGAGTGGCAATTAAAAGGTGACTCAGACTGTTATCAACTGCTATCCAATTCAATATTCTTAAAGGATAAAAGTAGAAAAAAGGGGGGGAAAGCACATTAAAACACAAATTGTACAAATGTTAAGGTCTGGCTAAAAAGACTTCTCTATTAATTGACAAAGATTACTGGCAGTCTAATGGAAACACTCCCCCCCCCCTCTATTTCCTTGGAGCAGTGAAGAAAAAGATCTTAATCTGAAACTACCGTATTTTTAGAGTATAAGATGCACCTTTTTCCCTCAAAAAAGAGGCTGAAAATCTGGGTGCATCTTATACACTGAATATAGCATTTTTTGCCTCCTGAGACCCCTCCCCCTTCACTAAAATGGCCACGCAGAGCCTCTAGGAAGCTTTTAGAGAGCTCCTGGGTGCTGGGGAGGGCAGAAATTAGCACAAAATGGACCGTTTTTTGCTCAGTTTTAACCCCCCCCCAGCCACCAGGAGCACTCTATAAGCTTCCTAAAGGCTATCCATGCCCCCCCCCTTTTTTTTTTTTACAAAAAACTCCCGTTTTTGTGAAAAACTGGCTGTTTTTTGCTCATTTTTGCCCCACCCCTACTCCCCAGGAGCACTCTGCAAGCTATTCATGACCTTTTGGGGGAGAAAAACTGGCCCGTTTTTGTGAAAAATGGGCCGTTTTGGGGAGGTTTGCAGAGTACAAAAACTTTTTTTATTTTCCTCTTGAAATCCTTTCTGCGTCTTATACTCTGGTGCATCTTATACTCCAAAAATATGGTATATACAATTAGTAGTTTTATTTTAGAATACTGCTAATCCAGAACCCAAGATTGCCTTGGGTTCTGGATTAGGGAAGTATGCCTGTCTAGGGAATACTTATCTATTTATTTGTGAAATACAATGCAATAATGATTTATATGCAAAAAAATTGATAATGATTTATTTGTGATAACAGATTTTTTAATTTGTTTAGATTGCCTTCCATTAAAACAGTTGTAGAAAATTTATAATAAACGAATTAACTGATAGAAGCATAACTAAATCCTTGAATGTATGAAGAATTTAAAGCATATCTTATATGAAGATAAGAATTTAAGCTAGTAAGGTATTTAATAAATAAATGTCATCCACTTAAGCTTTTTAATTTAAAGTAAACACACAAGCTTGTAATTCAGAAACACAGCAGGAAGAAGCAGTTAAGATATCTTTTTACTGATTTTTCCAAAGGTAAGGTATATTTGTAAACTATTCATAAAATAAAGGTGATGAACTAGAGCTATGGATGGCAGCGAATAAGCTCATTCGTGACTGCTGTGTGATGATCATCACAGAGACCTGGCTTCATCCACTTGTACCACTGTGGAGCTAACTAAGTGCACCACACACCACTTTGACAGAAACAACAACTCTGGTAAAAGCAAAGGTGGAGGACTGTATTTACACATAATAACTGGTGTACTAACAGTAGAGTTGCTTACACACACTGTTCTGCAGACTTGGAATCCTTAACTGTCATGTGTCGGCCATTTTATATACCTAGAGAGATTTCTGTTATAGTTAGCACTGCTGTCTATATTCCACCTGATGCAAATGTTAGCACAGCGCTCTCTAAGTTACATGATGCCATCGAGAGGCAGCAGCAAACTTACCCTGAGGGCGCTTTATCGAGGCTGGGGATTTTAGTCAAGCCAGTCTAAAGTCTGTTCTCCTTAAGTTTGTACAGTATGTGCAGTGTATCACCAGAGGTAAGAATACTCTAGACCATATGTACTCAAACTTAAGACAGGCATATAGAGCAATCCCCCTCTCCCATCTGGGTACGTCTGACCACATCTCTCTGCTGCTGTGCCCAAAGTATATTCCCCTCAGGAAAAGGATACGACCAGTCTTGAAAACTGTCAAAATCTGGCCAGAGAGAGCATTCTGTCAGTTACAGGACTGCTTTGAGACTACCGAGTGGAGTATATTTGAACATTTGGAGCTGCAAGAATTCACTGACACTGTACTCTCATACATTAAAACATGTACAGATAATGTAACAGTGAATAAGCGTATCAGAGTTTACAGCAATCGTAAACCCTGTCAGCAGAGGTACAATCACTGCTGAGAGCCTGAAACTCCACCTTCAAAGCAGGAAACAAAGACAAATATAATGAAGCCAGGGCAAACTTGAGAAGAGGCATTAAGGCGGCTAAACAGGAATACAAGCAAAAGGTAGAGAAGTATCTGGAAGATAACAACTCAAGACAGGTGTGGCAGGGACTACAACACCTAACCAACTATAAGGGCAATACAAAAAAAATAGCCAATGCTGATGCCCTGTTAGTAGAGGAGCTAAATAGCTCCTTCGCCCGCTTTGAGGTAAAAAGGTCAGTCTCTGTGGCTTTATCCCAAAGGCCCTGTAACATCCAGCCACTCACCCTGGATGAACATCAAGTGAGAACTGAGCTGAAGACTGTAAATCCCAACAAAGCTGCAGGTCCAGACAGGGTGTTGGGGAAAGTGGTAAAAACCTGTGCTGACCAATTAGCAGGGGTTCTGACAAGGATTTTTAACCTCTCCTTGCAACAGGCTAGAGTCCCATCATGCTTGAAAGCAGCCACCATTATCCCAGTTCCAAAGACAGCAGCCATAAAAAGCTTGAATGACTATAGACCCATTGCACTTACGCCTATAGTGATGAAGTGCTTTGAGAGACTGGTCCTACAACACCTCAGGTCCTGTCTTCCACAAAATTTTGATCAACACCAGTTTGCGTATAGAAACAACAGGTCGACAGGTGATGCCATCACCACTGCTCTACATATCGCACTGAGCCACCTTGAGAAATCTGGGAATTACGTCAGGATGCTTTTTATAGACTATAGCTCAGCCTTTAACATCATCCTACCAAGCATTCTCATTGAAAAGTTGACTGACCTGAATTTCCCTCCCCTTACTTGTGAATGGATCAAAGACTTCCTGACCGATCATCCACAAACAGTAAGGGTTTGGTCCTTTACATCTTCCACGCTGAAGCTCAGCACAGGCTCCCCTCAGGGCTGTGTGCTCAGCCCCTACCTCTACTCACTGTATACATATGACTGCATATCCTCTGATCCATCCAACATCATAATAAAGTTTGCAGATGACACAACAGTGGTGGGTCTCATAACTGGAGGGGACGAATCAGCATATAGGGAAGAAGTCCAGAAGGTATCCGCATGGTGCTCAAGAAACAACTTATGTCTAAATACTAGCAAGACAAAGGAGATGGTGCTAGATTTCCGGAAGCACAGATAGGAACCTGCCCCACTGTATATTGAGGGGGGCTGTGTGGAGAGGGCTTCCTCTTTTAAATTCTTAGGAGTGCTTATTAGCCAAGATCTCACCTGGAAAAACAACACGTCTCTGGTGATTAGAAAAGCCCAACAGAGACTTCATTTCCTTAGAGTCCTGCGGAAAAATCAGGTGGAACAACGGCTGATGACCTCTTTCTATCGGTCATTGTAACAATAAACATTGTTGTTGTTGTTGTTGTTATTATTGTTATTATTGTTATTATTATTAATTTTATTATTATTATTATTATTATTATTATTATTATTATTATTATTATTATTATTATTATTATTATTATTATTATTATTATTATTATTATTATTATTATTATTATTATTATTATTATTATGCCGGCTGAACCGTCGCCCGGATTAACAAGGGTTCCGTTGGATGCTATGGCTCCTGGGCATTCTGCGCAAAATGAGCAGGGCTCAACTCCCTCTGCTAGGCAACCAGGGCATGGAGCTGACAAGCTACTGGAAGAAAAAGCAAAAAAGCGAAAAATTTGGAGTAGGGAAGAAAACATCTCTATTATGGAAGCTTACTACCAATCTGAGTCAGCAAAACATGGATTCCAAAAACGAATGTATCAGATTTGGAAGGTGAACCACACGGATAGTGATATCAGTGAACAAAGGCTAATGGACCAACGATGTGTAATTATAAGCCACAAATTTTTCACTACAGCAGAATTAATAGGAATCAAAGAGAAAGCAACTAATGGTCTGAGTATACCAACAAAGAAGAGTAACATCAAGAATGATTTGCAGACTCAAAAGCAAACTGAGGAAGAAAGGGAGGAAGAGGCTGCTGAAGTGGATGAAGATAAAGAACAAAGAAGCACTGAAGAACAAACACCAACATAGTGCTCAATTAGCTGAGAAAATAAAGCATCAAATGGAAGGTGCTGAAAGAACACGTTTGCCAAAGCTGAACCAAGTGAACCGGGAAAGGTACTAAAAAAGGTCAATAAGGCTTTGCAAACCATTCAAACCACTATATTAGCTGAAACAAACCAGCTGATGTATGCAGCAGCCTTCTTAACCACCAAAGAATTGGGTTTGAAAAAACAAAAGAACCAAAGAGGCAAGACGAGGAAGCCTAAGTGGAAAATTCGGTTGGAATTGAAGATCAAAAAATTTCGTGGAGTCCTGAGCAACTTGAAGAACCTAAGGCAAGGTCAGCTAAAGAACAAGCAGGTCAAAAGCAGCCTGGAAGCAAGATATGACTTAGAGAATAAGGAGATTGCGGTAGTAATAGAAAAGCTGAAACAGAGGGTTGTTGCTGTTGCTGAAAAGATTAAAAGGTATGAAAACCGAGTAACTCAGTTCTGGTTAAAGGCACTTACAAGTGTGCACAAAAGATTGGCAGCCCAAATGAACCAGATCTTAAAAACACCTGAAAATGATGAATGGATGACAACTGGAAGGACATTTTTGATCCAAAAAGATAAAAAGGAAAGGACCCTGGAAACTATAGACCAATCACCTGTTTGCCAACAACATACAAGCTCCCTACTGGTATCATTGCAAACCAGGTTTATGGATACTTGGAAAGAAATAACTTGCTTCCTGTGGAACAGAAAGGATGCTGCAAAAATTCAAGAGGAACAAAGGACCAACTGCTGATTGACAAGCTAATCCTAAAGAATTCAAAGAAAAGACGAACCAATCTGTTCATGGCTTGGATAGACTATAAGAAAGCGTTTGATTCAGTTCCCCATAGCTGGATCAAGATATGCCTGGAAATGTGTCTTCCGGTTCCGGCTCCAGCGGCGACGGGCGAGCCTAGCGCTCGCTCGCCGCTTTGTTGCCTTTTCTGCCCCCCCACGGGGGCGAGACACTCCGGTTACCGGAGGTCTCCCGTAGGGTCGGCTCGGAGGGGACGTTCTTCCTCACGGCGGTGGGGAGAGCGCTCCCCTCCGTGACCTAGGTGAGGAGGAACATGCTGCGGGGGGTTCTCCCTTTGCCAACGGCTGTCGGCGCCATTCACTTCAATGCAGAGGGCTGAGCGGAGAGATCGGAAGGTCTGCCGAGGCTTCAGCTGCGAGGGAGAGTGAGTTTAAAAAAGACTTTTTTTTTTCCTTGCTGCCAGCCAGGCTGAACGGACTGGGAGGGGGGTGTTTGTTTTCAAAAAAAAACCCTCGGACTTAAGCGGCACTTTAAAATGGCTTCTCTGGAAGAGAAAGCGGAAATCTTAAATCCGGACTGTCTCTAACAAGGGAAAGTGGTATGCGGCTACTTGCAACATTGTTTCTAGGTCTGGCTGGATAAAAAAAAATTTATTTTTCTACTCTCTCCTCTGGGCTCTGAGATGGGCGGTGGAAGGTGGCTTTTCTTTGTCCCTGCCTGATTATTTCAACTATGGAAAATTCCCAGCGTCTCTTTACAATTGGGACTCTCTCTGGATATTGATGAAGAATTTTTCTCTTGCTGGATTTGTGATTTCCTTTCTGGAGTACCTTCGTTATTATAACTATTGAGTTGGAAAATTGTCTCTCTCTTGGTTCCTGAATTTTACAACGTTTCAACCTTGATCAGAACTTTTGGCTCCTGGTTAGTCTCACCAACCCCACCCTGAAAACGCCATTTTGGTGGCATTGACTTTAACAGTTAATCATGGCTCAAGAAACAGCATTGGCAAGTTTAGAACAACGGATGGCTTCTCTTGAAACTGTTATACAAACTTTGGTAAAAGAAATTCAGGCCCAGAGGGCAGAAAACATCAATTTCAAGAAGGAGCTATTGGACACACGGAAGCAAGTGCTGGAAAACACACAGAAAACTGAAGAATTGGAAGGGGGGTTGGTGGGGGTTAAGGGAGAGATTAAAAATGTTATTAAAGAGGTTGGGGAAACAAATGGGCATGTGTCTGGGATAGATATGGAAAGAATGACATATTTTTTGAGATTTCAGAACGTTCTTGAGGAATCTGGTGAATGCCTCCCTGATCTTATGAGCACAATTTTAGCAGACTATTTACAAAAACCTAAAGATGAGATCAGGGGGGACATTGACCTAGCCTACAGAATTAACTCAGCATATGCCAGGATAAATGAAGTGCCTAGAGAGATACATGTGAAATTTGTTAGAAGGTCAACCAGAGAAGAAATCCTGAAAGTGCAGAGAGGTAGTCCATTAATCTACCAACAAAAAGAGGTTGCTATCTTGAAGCAGATCCCTAGAAAGATTCGAGAAGCAAGGAGGAAATTTTCCTTCTTGTCTAAAATTTTATTTGATCATGGGATTTGGTTCAAGTGGGTGACACCCGAAGGGATGCTGGTGTTCTGGGAAGGAGGAAGAGTGAGGATTAAAACAGTTGTTGAGGCGGAAGCCTTTCTTAAAAAACATTCCTCTGCCCTGGGGGAAGATCCAGGGGGGACGGAGGGGGCCACGGCCCCGCCCGCTCGGGGCCAGGGAGGAGAAAAAGAAGATACAATAGCCAAGAGATTTAGATCGAAAAAATAACTTTGCCTTGATTTTTCTGAACAATTTTGCATAATATTTGTATCTGGATTTTTTGTAAATGTCTGACAGCATGGAATTGAGAATTTAGGTATATGTACTTGCTTTTACCTTGTAGTGTTATGAAAAATGTTTTTTTTTGTTATTTTATTACTGTGTATTTTGAGGTCTCGGAAGGGCCGACGACTCTGACGTGAATGCTCTCAAAATTTATTTGTATCCCTTACCCTATCCTATAGAAAAAATGTAAAACCAATAAAACTTTTTCAATATAAAAAAAAAAAGAAATGCCTGGAAATGTTTCGCATTAGCAGCAATATACAAAAAAATCATGGAAACTTCAATGAATCTCTGGAAAACAAAACTTATGGCTAATGAAGAAGAACTGAGTGAAGTTGAAATTAAACAAGGCATTTTCCTTGGTGATTCCCTTTCACCCCTTCTTTTTATACTCTCAATGCTACCGCTAACAATCATTTTGAAGAAGATAAACTGTGGATACGAACTTGCAAAGAAAGGACTGAAAATTTCACACTTGATGTACATGGATGATTTGAAGCTGTTTGGTAAAACAAAAGCTGAACTGAATTCATTAATTGAAAGCACAAAATAATTTAGCCAAGACATTGGTATGCAGTTTGGAATTGACAAATGTGCAACAATGGCAACCAAAGCAGGCAAGGTCATAGAAGATGATGGAATAGAACTTGAGAATGAAGAAATGATAAAGGCAGTAAAACCAGAAAAAGGCTACAAGTACTTAGGGATTTTAGAAGCTTCTGACAGTGCAAAATAAAGTCAAGGAATTAACTTCAACCAATACATTCGACAAATCCGCAAGATATTAAAGTCCAAATTGAGTGGAGGAAACATCATAAAAGCCATAAATACCTGGGCTATACCTGTGATTCAATACTCTGCAGGAATAATTGACTGGACCCAGATGGAGTTGGACAATTTGGACAGAAAAATGAAGAAGCTTATGACAATGAATCATGCTTTCCACCCTAAAAGTGATGTTGACTGATTATATCTACCAAGAGTAGAAGGTGGTCGAGGACTCCTACAAGTAAAGCAGACCGTGGAAGAAGAAAGACACAGCTTGAATGATTACATCCAGAAAAGTGAAGAACCAATGATTAAGGAAGTAAATAAAGGAGGCTTTTTTAAAAACAACCAAGTCAAAAGCTGAATATAAGAAAGAAGTAATTGAGAAACGAGCTGAAAATTGGAAAAGCAAAGCTATGCATAGCTAATACTTGAAAAGTATTGAAGGCAAAGCTGACCAAAAACTAGCTTGGAACTGGTTAAGATCGGGAGTACTGAAAAACAACAACAGAAGGCTTTATTTTGGCAGCTCAAGATCAAGCCTTAGCGGGAGGAGCTTCCGGTTTCCCGGAGGCAACGGTCGAGTCTTGGACTCGTCCGCCGTTTTTGTCGCTTTTACGGCCCCTAACGGGGCGGGGAGTTCCTTTCAAAGGAATCCCCCCGTAAGGTTGGTTTGCTGGGATTTCCCCATCCCGACGGCGGTCGGGGGGGGGGGTCCTTGTCTTCAACCTAGGAGTGAAAGGACATGCTGCGGGGGGCTTGGTTCCCTTTGCCAATGGAGGACCGGAGCAGATAACTAATTTGGAGAGGGCTGACTCGCTGGAGTTGGAGGCAACGCCGTGACTTTGTTCTTCTGCTGGCAGCTTTTGCTTTAAAAGACGATGGAGGGGGGAGTTTGTGAAAAAAAACCCTCGGAATGAAGAAAAGTGGCGATTTGAAAAGGCTCCTCAGGCTTGAGGAAGCGGAACAATACACATCCGAACCTCTCTTAATGAGTGAGAGTCGTTGTGGAATGATTCTAGATACTTAATATCGAAGTCTGGCAACAAAGAAGCAATTTCCTTTGCTGTTTGCTCCCGGTGGCTTCCAGATGGGCGGGGGAAGATGGCGTTCCTTTGTTCTCAGGAGACTTACTCTTCATGGAAAATTGCCGACATTCCTTTGTGATCAGGACTGCCTCTCTCTTTTTATTAATGATTGTATGTAACTGATTAATTGATTCTTTCCCTGGAGTGCCTTCCTCTTTATATTTGATTGCAAAATTTGGTTTCTCTCTGGACTTTAACTGGGTAATGTTTGATTTTGTTTACTGGAATTTGCTCTTGGAACTTGCTTCACTGACCGCACCTCATCAGACGCCATTTTACTGACACTGACTTAAATCATTCACCATGGCTTCAAAAAAGCAGACATATCAGCCAAAGATCACCTCGATGTTACCTGAAAAACCCGATACGGATGCTAGATTATCAGCAATGGAAGAAACATTACAGACCCTGGTGATGGAGATCAAAGAGATGAGGAAAGACCATGTCAGTTCCAAGTTAGAACTTTTGGAGGTACAGAAGAAATTTTTTTTTTTATTGCAAAAGTTTTATTCAGACAAGTTTTCCCCCCTTTTACCCCCCCGACATATAATATAAAATCACATACAAAAAGTATACCCCTCACCTCCCCCCATCTTAAAATAAAGTTCTCATTCAAATATTGAGTATTATACCCCCGACCAACATGATATAAATTTAGTATAAAATACATCAATCTCTCCCTGACACCCTTTCTAAGTTAATTCAGCATCATAACATGACCATATCCCATTATACCCATCTCTATATTGCTTATCCACTTATATTTCCCCACCCTCCACCCTAACCCACCCCCACCTCCCAGTCAATCCCACCCCCCCTGAGTTCCGCTATACACCACTTTAAACATTCCAAACATCCCAGATATTGTTTAATCTATTCACCTATCAATCCAAACATTCCTACCTAAAAGCTACATGATATTTCCCAGTCTGATATTTATTCTGTATATAATTAATCCATTTTGCCCATTCCTGTGTGTAGCTCTCCTGCTTCTGGTCTTTTAGGAAAGCTGAAAGTTTTGCCATTTCCGCAAACCCCGCCACTTTTTGAATCCATTGAGCAATTGTCGGTACAAAATCTTTCTTCCAATGTTGAGCAATCAACAACCTAGCTGCTGTAACCATATACAAAAACAATTTTGTTTCCCCTTTACGAAAATCCTTAGTTATGCCCAATAAAAACATTTGCGGGGTAAATTCTAATCTTTTCTTAAATACGTTTTGCATAACCCACCATATTTTTATCCAAAAAGCTTTGACCTTATTGCAAGTCCACCATACATGGAAGAAAGTAGCATCTAAACACCCGCATCTCCAGCATTTAGGTTGAAAATTAGGATACATACATGATAATTTCTTAGGATCCAAATACCATCTATAAAACATTTTATAAAAATTCTCCCTTAAACTTTGTGACTGTGTAAATTTAATATTTTGAACCCATATTTTTTCCCACGTATCCAACATAACGGGATCATCAAAATTCTGAGCCCATTTAATCATACAATCCTTGACCAACTCGCTTTCTGAATCCCTTTCTAACAGTACATTATATATTCTTTTAACGTGTTTTGGGCCAGTCTCTTTTATCTGCTTGATCAACTCCACTTCTTTCTCCATAAAACCAATCCTGCGATCTTCTTTCCATCTCTTCTGTAACTGTGTGTAGTGTAACCAATTTAAAGTAATTCCTGCCTCCAACAGTTGTTCCAAAGTTTTCATCTGCCATTCGCCCCTGTCAAAAGTAAGCACATCTTTATATAAACACCCCCCGAGTGACTTAGTATTTGTAATCCACATGGTGTCTGCAAGATCCAACCAAAGCGGTATTTTATAATCCCAATTAGGCCGGTGCTTCCTCCAAATTCTCATCAGGGCACTTCGGAGAACATGATTGTTAAATACTTTATCCACCTTTTCTTCATAAAACAGATATGCATGCCAACCCAACACAAGATCATGACCTTCTATATTCAATAGTTCAGATTTTGTTTTCCCAAACCAATCTGCCACGCACGTCAATGCCGCCGCTTCATAATACAATCGGAGGTTTGGGAGTCTAAGGCCACCTCTTTCACGAGTATCTTGCATAATCTTCATCTTTACTCTCGGCTTTTTCTCCTTCCAAACAAATTTATTTAATGTTGCTTGCCAATCTGACAAGATTTTATCTGATTTAAGCACCGGTATCATCTGAAATAAAAAAATGAATCTAGGTAGAATATTCATTTTAATTGCTGAGATCCTTCCAAGCAGAGATAGTTGTAGCTTATTCCAAGCTTGAAGATCCTTCTGTATCTGTTGCCACAACACTTCATAATTATTTGAAAAAAGTTTTGTATTTATTTCTGCAATTTGTATTCCTAAATATTTAACTTTAGAAACTATTTCAAAACCTGCCAAGCTTTCAAGTGACTTCCTCTGAGTCTCTGACATATTTTTAACCATCATTTTCGTTTTGCCTTGATTCAGTTTAAACCCAGACACCACACCAAATTCTACTATGATATTTTTCATCTGAATTACTGAGTTCATAGGATGTGAGAGGGTAACAACCAGATCATCGGCAAATGCCCTAGTTCTGTATTCTTTTTGCCTAATAATTATACCACTTAAAGTGTTAGAGTCCCGAATTGTATTCAACAAGACTTCCAGGGTTAAGATAAATAACAATGGAGATAATGGGCACCCTTGTCTTGTACCTTTTTGTATTTCAAAAGTTGTAGTCAAACTTCCATTAATAATAAGTTGTGCATATTGCTGCTGATAAATTGCACCAATCGCTTGTCTCATTCGTGGTCCCATATCCATCTTTTCCAAAGTCTTGGTTAGAAAGTTCCAGTTCACTCGATCGAAGGCCTTCTCCGCGTCCAAAAAGACCAGCACTGCAGAGATCTGCTTATTCTTATCAAGATAGTCAATTAAATCTATAATTTGTCTTACATTCTCCTTCATATGTCTCCCTTCAATAAATCCTGCTTGGTCATAGTGAATAACCTCTTGGATAACTGGCATCAATCTGTTGGCAAGTACTTTAGCATATATTTTATAATCCGTATTTAGAAGAGATATCGGTCTGTAATCCTCTGGTTTCTTAGGGCCGTCTTTGTCCTTAGGTATCAATGATATAAAAGCCGCTTCCCATGAAGAAGGTATTTTACCCCCTTGCTGTATATTACAAAATAACTGTGTAAGATATTCAATCATTTCCAATTGTAAAGTTTTATAGTAGACTGCGGTCAATCCATCAGTCCCTGGAGCCTTGGCTAGTTTAAGTTGATTTATAGCTAAAGCAATCTCCTCTGCAGTTATCAAACATTCCAGATTTGCCTTTTGGAGCACATTTATTTTGGTCACCCTTTTTCCTTCCAGAAAGTCATCTATTGAGTTACTCTGTATATTATCCTGTAAATATAACTTGGTATAATAATCCACAAATGATTTTTTAATCGAGTCCTGTTGATATACCGTTTTCCCTCCATATTCAATTCTGTCAATAATTCTATTATTCGTATTTTTTCTCAAGGTGTAGGCCAACCACCTACCAGGTTTATTCGCATTAGCAAAGGTGTTATGTTTAGCAAATTGTAAGTTGGTTGCTGTTTGTTCTGATATAAGCATTTGAAATTGATCTTTCAACAACTTTATCGCCATCTGGAGTGACTCATCTTTTGGATTTACTATAAGTAGCTGCTCCTTTTTCTTGATTTCGTTTTCCATTTCCCTTCTTTTTTTCTGCCTGCTTTGTTTATGTTTAAAATTCATATGTATCAAAAACCCCCGCATATAAGCTTTACTCGCATCCCATACTATTTCAATAGAGGTACCTTTATTCATGTTAAAACTGAAAAATTCCTTCATGTGTTTTTTAAGTTCTTCAACATTTTTTTCATATCTAAATAAGTTTTCATTTACTCTCCATGACCTTCTTAACCTCTTCCCTAGATCGATCTCTAACCACACCGGGCTATGATCAGTTAATGTCCTGGGGAATATCTTAGTTTTCTTAGCTTTAGGAAGTAAATCCGGTGTTAACAAAAAAAAGTCAATCCTTGAAAAAGATTTGTGCCTATCCGAGTAAAAAGAAAAGTCCATCTCTTTTGGGTGTTGTATCCTCCAAACGTCTTTTAACTCCAAATCATTTTTAAAATCAAAAAAACCCCGTGGTAATTGGGTGGAGACTTTAGTCATTGTTCTCTTATCTATCCTTGGAGAGATCACACCATTCCAATCTCCCATAATTAAAACACTCTTAAAATTCCAATCCAAAATTTTCAAGTGAAGCATCCTGTAAAAGCTTTCTTGTTGTTGGTTAGGTGCATATATTCCTACCAGCAAGATAGGACCAAAATCTGTATCAAGTTCAATTGCTATAAATCTACCACTGTCATCCGCCTCTATAATTTTAGCTGAAAATCTTTTGTTAATATATATTACCACACCATTTTTCTTTACTAAACTGGAGGCTGCATAAAATGTTCCCAATCTTGGGCTCATTAAATACTTCTGATCTTGCAGCCTGATATGAGTTTCTTGAAGGCAGACCACATCATTATTAAATTGCTTCAAGTAATTAAATATTTTTCTCCTTTTTTGTGGAGAGTTCAATCCATTCACATTCCAGGATAATAGTTTAAACATCTTTAGGCCTAGTCTGAAACATTGAGAACATTTGCTGAAGATCTCTCTCCACCAAACTAGTCTTCGGCTCTGCTCCTCCCACAGCTTCAGTTTCCTTCTTGTCTTTGCCTTTGTTCCTCTTGGTACCTTGTCCTTGTGGCTGCCCCTGCTTCTGAGAATCCAGCAATTGTCTAGTCGTAGATCTAGTAACACGTTGTTCCACAGGCTCAAGTAATGGCATTTCAATAAATGTCTTAGACGGTTCCTCCAAAGAGGAACTTAGAGGGAGCCGAGAAGAATCCAATTGAGATCCACCTGTAGCACCCTGGGCTTCTCTCTCTTTTTGCGTCTGCAATATCTGTTCTTCTGTCTCTTTCTCAAATAACCTCTGCTCCAAAGCTTCCAGGTCTGCTGGTGTAGGTGTAGATGTGCGTGGGGGCGCTGCAGTTGCCATCAGTATTCCATGGTAAAATTCTCTTGCCTTGTCTATAGTGTTCAAACGATACCTCACCCCTTCATATCTGAATATAACACCCATTGGTGCGTCCCACCTAAACGGTATCTCTCTTTTCTTCAACTCCACTACCAAAAATCCAAAATCCCTTCTGAATTTTAACATTGCCGGAGGCAACTCCTTGAAGACACTAATCCGATGTTCGTCTACGTGAATAGAGGAGTAGTAAGACTTCTGTACAATATCATTTCTGTAATTTCTCTCAGTAAAATATATCACAACATCTCTTGGCAATTGTCTTTGTAAAGCTATACGTGAGTTTACTCTGTAGATTTTATCCATCTTATCAGAAATTTCATCAGGAGCAACTCTTAATAATTTAGCTAAAGCATCGGCACAAGCTTTTCTTAAATCTTCTTTAGGTTTTTCTCTGAGGCCCCTCAGCCTAATAGCATACTCCATGGAACGAAATTGTATCATAATAATCTCGTTATCTATCCTGCGCATGTTCCCTTCCATCTCCACAAATTTCAGGTCCGTTTCCTTTGCTTTGGCTTCCACACCTAGGGCCAGGTCTTCAATTTTGTTGTCAATTTTAATCATAATTTCAGACAGACCCTTAGCCACAGCTTGCATATTTTTATCCGATTGTTCAAATTTATCCTGAACCATTCTCTTAATCTCTTTATTCTCATTAGCCAAAAAGCTCATTAATTCTTTAAAATCCTGAGGAGTTACTGCACCAGCTTGTTCCGTTGCCATGTTGTTAAACTTTCCCAAAGAGAGTTCTCTTCAAAATGTCAAAATTAGACAATAAATCATGCAATGCGTTTAACTTTATAGCTCTGCTCCCCCTTCGCCTCGAACTCCAGAGGTTACACAGAGACTACAATCCACAAGTCAGTTAACAGTTAATAGTTTAGCTTTCGTTTCGTCTCATCTGGTAATTAACGCCATCTTGGTTCCTTCATTCTAAAAGCTGTGTCTGAAATCTACTGTTTTCTGGTGAAATCACCAAGTTTAATTACTTGCGTTTGCGAAGAGATGCCAAGAAATTTCCTTTGAAGTACGAAGTATCTTGGAATGTAGATATAAAGGTAAAAGCAGTTTGCTTTGTCGTGCTAATTAGCACGAGCTCCTCACCCTCCTGGAGAAGATCGCAGCCTATGAAGGGTGGGGCCTCTCCTTACTCGCTCCACAGAGGAAACTAACCCTCTGGGGGCTTCGCAAGTGGGCCCCTCCCTGGCAGCAAAAACTCCCTCGCAAGTTCCTTGAGAACTTGGAGTTCAGAGACGCTTTGATGGTATAAAAAACGCCTCCACGGGGGGGTGGGATGGCAGGCTTGAAAAAAACAGAAGAAATTAATGCAGAATACACAAAACACTGACGAGTTGGAGATGGGATTGGCTGGGGCAAGAGGAGAGCTTAAAAGTGTTAATAATTAAATAGGAGATTTAACTGGTTATATGTCTAGGATGGATTTTGAAAGGATGTCATATTTTTTAAGATTTCAGAATATTCCTGAAGAATCTGGTGAAGACCTAACTGATCTAATGAGCACAATTTTAGCAGATTACTTACATAAACCCAAGGATGAGGTCAGGGGGGACATTGATTTGGTATATAGAATAAATTCAGCATAAGCCAGGATAAATGAGGTACCCAGAGAGATACATATTAAATTTGTTAGAAGGTTGACAAGGGAAAGGATCTTAAGGGCGCAGAGAGACGGTCCTTTAATTTATCAACAGAAAGAGGTTGCTATCTTGAAGCAGATCCCGAAGAAGATTAGAGAGGTAAGACGGACATTTTCCTTCTTATCTAAAAGATTATTTAAACGGGATCTGGTTTAACTGGGTGATGCCAGAAGGAATGTTGGTGTTCTGGGAGGGAGGGAGAGTAAGGATTAAAACAGTTGCAGAGGCGGAAGCCTTTCTTAAAAAACATTCCTCAATCCTGGAGGATGAAAATGGAGGAGCAGAGGGGGCCGCGGCCCCGCCCACTGGGGGCCAGGGAGGAGAAGAAGATACAATTGCCAAGAGACTTAGATCTCAAAAATGACTTTATTCAGTATAGTATAACTTTTGTTTGGTTGTTCACACATGATTGCTAGCACAGATTTTACAATGATATGTATGCATTTCTTTCCACGTTGTAGTACAATTGAAAATTATGTATTATCTATATTTTGTTATGAAGCCTCGGAAGGGGTCAACGACTTCGACGTGAAAGTTCTCAAAATATCTTTTTCACACCTTACCCTTACCCTGCTTGTTAAAAATTTTAAAACCCAATAAAACTTTTCAATACCAAAGAACAAGCCTTAGCCACAAACTGCGTGAAGGCAAAAATTCAACATGTTACCACCAACAGCAAATGTCGCCTCTGTAATGAGAAAGATGAGACAGTCGACCACCTGATCAGTGGGTGCAGCAAAATTTCACAAACTGACTACCTACAACGCCATGAACATGTTGCTAAGATCATTCACTGGAAATTGTGCCAGAAGTTTGGGTTTGAGTACAGCAAAAATCACTTGGAACATCAGGTTGAGAAAGTTTTAGAGAATGAGAAAGTCAAGATCTTGTGGGACTTCAGAATTCAGACTGACAGGCACCTGTCCTACAACACACCTGATATAACAATAATCGAAAAGAAAAAAGTATGGTTCGTTGACATTTGCAATACCTGGTGATGCACGAATTGAAAATAAGCAGCAAGAAAAAATCACAAAATACCGGGACTTGCAAACTGAAGTTGAGCGACTGTGGAAGAGAAAGTCGTGTGTTGTCCCGATTGTGATTGGAACCCTTGGAGCAATACCTAGGGGACTGCCTCACTATGTGGAGGTTCTAGGTTCGCCGGACTTGAACATTCTGACTCTACAAAGGGCCAACCTGCTTGGAACAGCTTATATCCTCTGACGTTACCTAGGTCCTTGGTTAGGACTTGAGCTGTTGAGCTACCAACCAGCCCCAAAGGCTGTGAATCTCACCAAAGATTAACATAATAATAATAATAATAATAATAATAATAATAATAATAATAATAATAATAATAATAATAATAAAAATAATAATAAAA
This sequence comes from Rhabdophis nuchalis, assembly GCA_039707465.1. NCBI lineage: Eukaryota > Metazoa > Chordata > Lepidosauria > Squamata > Natricidae > Rhabdophis > Rhabdophis nuchalis. The sequence continues at coordinate 45,393,388 of CM077651.1, forward strand.
ATACATTGTGCATCATATTTCTAAAGAAAATTGTAGAGAATATTGCGTACTAAAGGCAGCAGATCCTGTAAGAGAAAGAAAGGAAGATTCTAGAAAAGTTAATGCATATCCTAAAGATTCTAGTGCTTCCCAATAGAAATTGAGATATAGAAACCAAAATATATTTTATACCAAATGACAGTGTGAACATATAAGCTGGCTATTTTTATAGATGGAATAATAGTAAGGAATGCTTTAACCATAGTTTAACCATTAGAAACAAGCAATGGTTTCATTCCCAGAACAATAGATACAAATCATATTTAGAAATCATTGCAGTTTGCTTTATTTCAAGCCAAATTCAACAAACCACAGTATAGGCTAGCTGTAGTAGAGATAAGGCCTTGAAGAAGGTTTTTGACAGCCATTAGATAAAAAACCACCTTAACTTTGAGAGAGAGGTAATTTTTCATAGATAAATATAGAAAATATCTCTTGAGTGTATTCCTCCTGCACTCTTTGGGAACAAGTTGCTTTTAAAGTAATTTTAATGTCATAGCAGATACATTTTTAGACCAAATTATGTTTTGTTATAGCAGAATTTGTGCTATGATTCATATTGACTGCACTATTACAGTTCTGCTTAATGACATGAGACCTCTCTAAAATACTATGCATCATTTTTGAGGCTTCCTCCAAGATGTTTACTGTTGTTCTGGCTACTGGATGTGTGCTGGAGAAGATCTCGTAAACAATGCTATCAAAGCAACTTCCGTTGCTTTTGAAAACAGGAGACTGTGATGCTTTGAGATGCATCTTGGAATTATATTTTATTGAAGTATTGTCAGTGTGAAGTACCATTGACTATGAAATATTACATAGTTATTGTTCCAAGTACAGTTTATATCAATAGAAATATTTGTTTGTTAGTTTCCAACTTATTCTTAATGTTATGTTGAACATGTTTGGTCCTTATTAGGCCATTTTGATGAGGGTAGAATGGTCTCTTGGATTTAATTTTTAAAAATCAGATCAGCATAAGACTCTGCCACAAGTCAGCTTAAAATCAAATCTCTCGTAGCAGTCATAACTAGGCAAGCTCAATAAGCAGGCCCTGAACAATTGCAATTTCATTTATTTAATTATTTTGGTCGTTCTGCAATTGAATATTGGAATCTATTTTGTTTTTCTCAGTGACTTTGCTTGAACTGATTCCGATTTGAATGTATAAATGATGTTATTTTTTAATGTCAGATTTTTAACTTTACTTTCCTCTATTTTAAATTTTCATATTTAGCTTTTATGTTTTTAACATTTTATTTGTGCACACCTAGAGTTCTCTGTAAGGGAGATGAGTGGTTTCTAAATGTGATGAATAAAATTATGCTGTGGGCACTGCTGTTTGGATATAATTACAGATCATCACTTTTATTTTTTTTCTTTTCCCCATATTTGTTTCTCTGCACTGTTCTCTTAGGTTCCATAAGACATACTTAAACATGGGTGACTTTCCCAGGTAAGTTAGAGCATGAAGAACAGCTATGGATCGGTCTTCTGTGTTTTTTCAATTATACCCTTGGGAAATGTAACCCATTTATAAAGCTTAAAAGGAAACCTACAATAATTGACAAATCTTAAAAAATTATTTCAAATTCAAGAAAAATAAAATAAAAGGACTAATGCTTGAGCCTTTTTTTTTCTCTGTCCAGTTTTAACTTAAAATGCCAATTGAGAACATGCATCAAATTTACTCCCAAATCTTTATAAAGCTTCTGCCATTTGACCATCTGGCTTTTATAGCTTTGCAATCAACTAATTAATAACCAGTCAATGTGGAGGTGTTGCTCACTCAGAGTAATATTTTCTGGTTCTTTTCCAACTAATGACTGGGTTTTGGAAAGCTCTTCTACTTCATTTCTTTCTGCTCTTATTGCTAAGGATACTTTGGCTATTGTGGAATATGGAGAGAGGAAGAAGGTGGAAGTGATTCATCCTTGTTCTGAGTATTTCTGTGTAATGTTCAAAATGAAAATATCTCATTTCAAAAACATGTAGCAGATAAACAGATATATCAGGAAATAAGTAAAATTAACGAATTACTATTAAATGCAGCAGTTTCTTAAATGCTTTCTAAGTAAAAAATAGAATTAGAAATATCTAGATATGCTATTTGTGAAAATCTAGAGTGTTCACAGAACAGTTGAAATGGTGTTCAGCTAAAGAAAATGCATTCTCTTTCATTAGATAATTGAATGGAGTTGGATTTTTTATATTTCAGTAATTCGGGGAGCAAGATATAAAGTCATACCCTTCAGAGATATGCAAACTACTTTGAATCTAAGTAGATTAAAAACTGTGATGTGTATGGAAAATATAGAACACTTGGCTTTTGGCTCAAAGATCTGTCTGCAGGCTAGAAAGTCAGCTGAATAATCTGCGATAGATAGATAGATAGATAGATAGATAGATAGATAGATAGATAGATAGATAGATAGATAGATATTAGAAGAACAATTTTTGTGCAGAAAAAAAAGGAAAAGGAACAGAGTTGGTAGCTATGGTATTATAACCTGCCTACTCAGAACATTTGTTGACTGGATTAATAGTGAATACATTTAATAGGGAAGAAATCCATTTTTCCTAGTGGAATTGGAAATTTCAGGTGAAACAAAAGACCCCCTCCAGATTCACAAATCTAAAAAAACTAAAATAAAAATGAATCTTTTTTATGCCCAGAAAAGGGATAAAAGGCATTTGACTTCCTTCCCCATTGCTGAATTTTCAAATACTTAGATGTTTAGATGATATTTTCATGAAAAATCAACATTATGATAAAAAGGAAAGTTTTTTGGGATGTAAAAATAAAACGAAGCATATTAGTAGGAGATTCATCATCACCATTGCTCTTTGTATTGTTCAGAATTCTACTCAAATATCCCGAATAAAATAATTAATATTACCGTATTTGCCGGCGTATAAGACGACTGGGCGTATAAGACGACCCCCCATTATTTCCACTCAAAATATAGAGTTTGTTATATACTCGCTGTATAAGACTATCCCCTCTTCCGCACACCTTCCACACACCAAATAAAAGCAGGAAGGTGTGGTCTGTTTTATGGGAGTGGCTCAGTTGTTATGTGACCCAGTGGGCGTGGGCAACTTGGAAAATGTGGTGAAACATTAATGCTTAGCAACCAAAATTTTGGGCTCAATTGTGGTCATAAGTTCTTTCTTTCTTCCTTCCTTCCTTCCCTTCCTCCTACCCTCCATCCCTTTCCTTCCTTCCTTCCCTCCCTCCTACCTTCCCTCCCTTTCCTTCCTTCCTTCCTTCCCTCCCTCCTACCCTCCATTCCTTTCTTTCATTCCCTCCCTCCTACCCTCCCTTTCCTTCCTTCCCTCCCTCTCCTTCCTTCTCTCCCTCTCCTTCCTTCCATCCTTCCTTCCTTCTTTCTTCCTTCTTTCACCCCCCTTCCTCCTCCCCCTTCTTTCCTTCACTCCCTCCCTCCCACCATTCATCTTTTTCTATTTTTCTTTCTTTCTCTTTCTCTGTTTCTGTCTCTCTCTCTCTGTATCTGTCGCTCTCCTCCCTCCACCCACCTCTGTCACTCTCTGTGTGTGTGTGTGTGTATGTGTGATTACCTCTCTCCCTCCCTCTCTCTATTTCTGCCTCTCTAAGTCTGTTGCTCTGTGTGTCTGTCATTCTCTCCCCCTTCGCCCCCCCCAAGCAGCAGAGGGGAGGTCGCAACAGGCGAGCGAGCGGACGGAGGACACGGCGCCACACGCAGCTGGAAGAAAGGTGGGCGTGCGCGCCCGGATGGTGCTTAAGATAGCCGCAGCTCGGGTCCTCCGCCCGCCCGCTCGCCCGTTGCGGGATAACCTCCCCTCTGCTGCTTGGGGGCGGGGGCGAGGGGGGAGACAATGACAGACACACAGAGCGGCAGACTTAGAGAGACAGAAATAGAGAGAGAGAGGCGCTCTCGGCCATCCTCTGCCCAGGGGGATGCTCCCTCCTCCTCCTCTCCGGCCCTGCGGCCCGGTTCTTGTGAAGCCGCGGACCGGCACCAGTCCGCGGACCGGGGGTTGGGGACCCCTGGTCTAACAGACACACAGGGGAAAGAGACAGAAGGGGAAGGACTTGGAAAAGTGGCAAGTCTCCGCGCGGCTGTGGAGGATTTCCTCCTTCCCCCTCTGTCTCTTCCCCCCAGAGGCGTAGCGTGGGGGGTGCAGGGGGGGCCGGGCGCAACATCTGGGGGGCGCGCTCGCACCGCGCACCCCGCCTGCCTCAGGCTGGCCTCCCGCCTCAGCCCCGTCCCGCCACTGCCGCCCCGACAAAGTTTTGACACTCGCGGGAAGGGAGGCGGAGGCGCCACGGAGCTTCCCCTCCTGCGGCATCGAGGGAGCGCGGAGAGGCGGGAAAAGGCAGGCGGCGCCGAACGGGGAAGCCTGGGCGGAGGCGGTGGAGAGAGCCCGGGTGGAAGTCGCTCGCTCCGGCGGCCGGAGGGGTCCCTTGCTCAGCCCACCCGGGGAGGGTCGAGAATGCGAGCGATGGGCCGGGAAGGAGGAGGAGGCGGAGAAGGAGCTCCCGCTGCAAATTGACACCCCAGCCGAGCAGGAGGAGGGGGGAGGAGGAACGCCCCCCCGCCAGACACCCCCTTCTGCTCCTCATCCCCCTCCGCCCCCACCCTTTCCCCGGGACCCTCCAGCGCCACGCCCCCTCCCCGCGCAGGGCGTCCCCTCCCGCTCCCCCCCCCGCCCCGATGCGCGCACTTTTCCGTCTCTTCCCACTTTTATTGTTGTTTGAAAGCGGAGCGAGGGACTATCTGGGGGAGGGTTAGGGGGTGCAAATTACTTGCCTTGCCCCCGGTGCTGACAACCCACGCTACGCCACTGCTTCCCCCTCTGTGTGTCTGTTAGACTCTGATTCCCTCTCCCCGTCTTTCTCTCGCTCTGGGCCTCTCTCTCCCTGTCACTGTCTCGCGCGCTCTGTGGTGACAGCTGTCCCCTTCACGTTCCTCGTCTCCCCGGATGGCGTCCAGAGCCATCCGCAGCCGCCTGGAGATTTAGCGCTTTTCCACGCAGTGCAAAAGATAGGTGCGTGCATGCGTGGAAAAGCGCTAAGTCTCCGTGCGGCTGCTGGCTCTGGACGCCGTCCGGAGAGACGAGGAACGTGAAGGGGACAGCCGTCACCACAGAGCGCGCGAGACAGTGACAGGGAGAGAGAGGCCCAGAGCGAGAGAAAGACGGGGGGAGGGAATCAGAGTCTAACAGACGCACAACAGGACCTCGCGGATGACCCGCCGTATAAGACGACCCCCCCCACTTGGAGGCATGTTTTTCGGGGCCAAAAAGTCGTCTTATACGCCGGCACATACGGTAAGTTACAAAACAAACTAGAAAATAAACCATTTGCTCTTTATAGATAATCTAAAAATGTATGCTAAATTAAAATTTGAAATTGGATCTCTTGCAAAACTTCTCTATTGGAATTGATGTAGAAAATCCCTCTAACTTTACAAAAGACTATCCCAGGGGTCTGCAAAGTTGGCTCTTTGAAGACTGGTGGACTTCAACTCCCAGAATTCCCCAGCCAGCCTAGCTGGCTGGGGAATTCTGAGAGTTGAAGTCCACCAGTCTTCTTCAAAGAGCCAACTTTGCAGACCCCTGGGCTATCCTATTTGGAACAGCATGCATTTGACATTCAGAACAATTAAGATTCTTGTTTGGATCTTGGCTAGTATCCAAATCCTTGGGAGTCAAAATTAGTTGATAAGATTGTGGCATTCATTTGGACAAATAGAATAGTGAGTTTTGGTGTATGTTTGTGTTACGTATACAAATCTGTATAATCACACTGAATAAATAATTGGCAGGATGAAGACTCTTCAATGAATGCTATGAGCTTTAATCTATCACACTGATTCAGTGCAGTGTTGAGCCCGGATTTGGTAGACATTTTTTTTTTCCTAGTCTAAGACTGAGAGAAAATAACTAGTCCAAAGTCACCCAATTGGATAGACTAGAACTTGGGTTTCCTCACTTCTAATTCAGCACTTCCACAACTATACTACACTGACTCTTTGTGATATAAGTTAGTGTTATAATTGGCTATAAACCTGCATTTGAGTTAGAATTATGCCAGGGTAAGTCCAACCTTGCCAGGTTGCAGAATACAAAAGTAGAAAGGATTGAAAATGAATATTAATCATGAAAATCATGTTCTTAGACACGAGTTATGATTCTACTTAACATAGGCAAACAAAACTATATTCTTTCATAAAGACATCACAATCCTTGAATAAAGCTAATGTTATCAACAATGACCCTAAATTCTTTTTTCATGCTAATTTTTATCCATTGTCTCAGGCACATATCATATAGATCCATAAGAAAGGCATTGTAGTGCTTAAGGCTGACAGCAGGGAAACTCGGGTTTCAGTCAATTGTCAGCCACAGAACCTGATTAAGTGACCTTGCGCTAGTCATTCTTTCTTAGTTCAATGTACTTTATAGGGTTGTGGTTGTACAGAAAAGGAAGGGAAAGGAGCACAAATTAGATCCCTATCACGGAATTTTAAAAAAACAGAATATAAATCTAATAAATAATATTAGATCACCCTCATTGAAATGGAACTGGAAAAAACATTGCCCATTTATCTTCTTACGCCTCATATACATTCAATTTTTACAGTTAATGTTTTGTTTTGTTGTTTTAATATATCGTATCATGCTCTTATTCAGTATTACCATTTCAACTGTCAGATCCACCACCTTCAGCTTAGTGCCTTGCTGGCATTCTGCCATAAATCAGGGAAGGGAGGGGGGGGGGACAAATGGGCAATAAAGCTGCATGCCTTTATATAGAAAATTGTGGGGAGGGGAGGGTTGAGAGTTGAGGAAGGAGAGAGCATTTTGGAATCTGATTCGTTGGAATCTGATGCACTGGCATCTTCAAAACTGTTTACACTGAGAGTGGAATTTCACCAGCCCAAACACCTCAGTGTTTCCCAAAATATATCTGGCTACACACAGGAAGACCATGGGGGGAGGGCTAGGGGGAACCAGGGGTTAATTCTGTATTGGTGCATGGGAACTTTACATCCGCTTAACTTTGCTGCAGTCAGCATTTCTTAATAAAAGTACCTTTTCACTTCAACCAAATGGGAGTCAATAGTTTTACTTCCCTAAGAGATCAGACTGGGGCAGGTCTGACAATAACACTATCATTATTTAAAATTACACCTTAGGATTTTTTTTTATAGGTAGAGAAGCACTGGCATCACAAAGTATTTTAATGCTAGAATTTTTAATAAGATTACCATGTTAAAAACTGAGCTAATATTCAATTATGTATGCTCTTTTCTATGCTATGTGCCCTTGAAGAACTAAGTCATGAAACTGTATTAACTGTCAGTTTAATTTAAGTGAAGCTAAGAAGTGAGTAATACAGATAATTAAATAAATATAAAAAACCAATTTTGATCGGAGCTCCCAGAACAATACCTAAGGAATTCTTCAATATTTGGAAATATAGAATTAATCAGATCTGAAGACCCTAATTTTATAAAATCCCACCCTGCTTGGAATTGCCTATATCCTTAGATGCTATCTTAATAATTCTTAGATCCTTGTTTAGAACTTGAATTATTAAATTTTCATCAGTTTTAGATTGTAATTCTTGACTCTAGACTACACACACATAATAAATTATAAACAATTGCTATCCCTGCCCAGCTCAGCACTCTTAAGCATTCCTAACCTACCACAGCTTTCAGAAAGCTTTCAGAAAGCTGAACAAGTAATGGGAAAATATTGAAATAATGAATCCTAACCTACTTAGAGCTATAATGATCAATAGCTACAATTCTGGCTGGTACATAGATATTTTGGATATTGTTTCTAAGCCAAGTTCCCTGTATTTGCTACGATGTACTCAGACCTCTTTTTCATCTTCAGATCTAATGAGTGTAAAGAGAGGGCTGCCAGATCACTTTCTGAAACTTTGGTTAAGAAAGATATTCTATTAGGTTCTGATAACACCAATTAAGGTTTATCAATCAGAACTAGTTATGTATTTAGTTGATTTATTTTAGATCTGCCCATCTCATGAACAGTGACTCTGGGAGACAAAAAACTAAATAAATACCTAAAATAATTATTAACAAGTATCTAAAACATTAAAATTATTAACAAAATAATAGATGGAGGGATGCTAATAGTAGTAGCACCACCACCTCACTATTCATCCAGGCCCACTGGCATAACTAAATCTTCAGAAGCTTAGAAGCAGTGAGGCCATCCTCACTTTGAAGTGAGGTAGGAGATTCCACACACACTGTAGGGGCCACAGCAGAAAAGGCCCATCACCTAAAACCACCAAACATAGCTTCCTACATGACAGAACCATAACATACCCTTCTGTGAGATCTGTAGGATGGGCAGATGAAATTGGGAAAAGGTGGTCCTTCACACAACCTTATCCCATGCCATATTTTCTACATTTTATTCATGGGTCCGTTTGGAGAAGGGCGGGGTATAAATTTAATAAAATAAAAATAAATAAATAAATTTTAAGATTTAAACTCAAGATGAGGTATGGTCCACTAGATCATTTTAGAACACTACATTCTGAATTTTTCTTCAGTAATATTTTTAAAAATTCAATGACTGAGTATAGGTTTTAGAAGAACCTACGTGGGAGATGCAAGAAAGGTTGAATGTGGAAGAGGACGGTGGAACTGAGACTGGAGATCACGTAAACAGTCTAAAAATAAACCACACAATGATATAATAGTTATTATTAATAGAATCTCAATGCAACTGAGATTCAATATCAATCTGGAAAAAGGAAACTATAGAAAATTATAGAATGGTTATTTTGAGTCATTGCTCAGCCTTCAGGTCAAGTAAAAGCTAGTGTGGTTGTCACACTATAACTGTTACAAAGTGACAGTAAACATTATATTAATACTATGCAGTTTGTTGGCAGAAATTTAATTTAATAATAATAATAATAATAATAATAATTTATTTTATATGCCGCGTCCTCTCCCCAGGGGGACTCGGAGCGGTGCACAGGGAAAACATTAAAACACATAAAATATATACATAAATAAATACAATAAGTAAAAACAGATTAAATCTAATTGTCCCTGCACTAAGATCCCCATTTTTAAAATTAATTTAGGTGATTAACTGTATAATTGTATGGTGTAATGCAGTGGATTTCAATTTTTTGGGCTGGACAAACCAGTGGTGGCGGAGGGGAGGGGTTTGAATGCTCAACCTAATCCTGCAAATGCACAAATGAAGCTTTGTGGGCTCACCCGACCCTTAACGCAGCTCACTTCCCAACGGGCTGTGGACCGATATTACTCTGCGGCCCAGGAGGTGGGGACTCCTGGTGTAATACATAGCTAATGTGATGGAAAATACTGCAGGCTCTTTGAAAGACCACCTGGATAAACCAGAAGACTATTGGAAGAATATCCTGATGATGGATAAGAACAAAATATAGAACGTTTTGACTTGAAGGAAAAGTGCTGTGTTTAGCAAGGGCAAACCCTGCATTTCAGCATAAGAACCTTATCTCATCTGTGAAACGTGGTGGTAGTAGTTTCATGCTTTGTTTCCTCTGGACCAGGGCGATTTGCCATCATTGATGGAATTCTGAATTGGACCAAGAAATTGTACAGGAAAATATTGGGCACCTTTTCAGTAACTGATGCCCAAAAGAAAGTGGATCATGTAGCAAGAAAATAGCCCAAAATATAAAGTTGTATGACCAAACAATGGTTAAAGAAGAAAAATGGTTAATGTTTTGGAATGGCAAAATGAAAGTCTTGACCTTAAAGGCCTATTCATACCTTGAAAATTACCTAGGAGAAGGTCTTAATTATGTTCATAGGGTGATCTTCCTCAACTTTTCTCAAAGAACAAACATCCTTAAGTAAGAGCCAGTTTGGAGTATAGGTTAAGGTGCTGGCCTACAAACCAGGAGGCTGTGAATTATAGTCCTAACTTAGGTATGAAAGCTGGCTGATTGGGCCAGTCGCTTGGCTCAATCTACCTCACAGGCTTCTTGTTGTGGGGAAAATAAGTAAAAAGGAGTATTAGATATACCTATTGTTATTTATGAAAATAATAATTGCAGTATAAAAATCTAATAAATAAACAAAATCAATCTGGGAGTTGGAACAAAGCAAATCTTTGTTCTTTCTATGATTTAAGATCTGAACAGAAGATTCTGTCACTCTTCTGACCATTTCCAGAAATTTTGGTGATGTTGAATTTCAGCAACATGTGCTTATAGGTGCAAAAGTACTTCTCTTTACTGTCAACAAAAAGATAGCTTTACCAGCATAGCAGACTGGAATAATATTTTATGCTCTTACTCCATTCTTTTGAAATCTAGTTTTATAATAACTTTCCATTTTGTGGATCTGTCATATCTGTAGTAATTAAACCATCTGTCTTGTCTACAGAGTGCATGATGTTTCCTAGAATAGCAGTGCTTAGAATTAATAAATAATGTAGATCGTTAGATTTAAAGAATATGTTACCATTTAGAGAAATACATAGTTTTTGAAGGATTGTAATAAATATATAGGATGAAATAAATATTTGATGATAAAGCATACAGTGTGTTGAAAACCTTAAAGTTCTACTGTGAAATTTTATTATACTTATATCTTTTCAATTCAATTGATTTGTATTTCTACCCTCTTCCTTTTGAAAATAGAAGTTTCTTTGCCTTTTAAGCAGCCAGCCTTTTTATTGAAGCTCTCCTTCCGTGGTTCAATTAGGGAAATGAAGAAAGAAACCATGCTAAGACTTTCATGGCACTGTCACTCGCATGCTAAAGTGTTTATTTTGACCATTATATGGTGATACATTAAAATGACCAAGCAGGAATCATTTAGAATACAAATAAGTATATTCTTCATTATACAAAGTACAATTTCACAAAATGAGGATATACATGAATATTTATACTGTTTTAAAATTATTCTAGGTGAAACAACATGCTTGATTATAAGCTATTGTTTAATTTTAGAAGATGAATTGTAGTTGATTTTAAAGTTGCCAGTCATTCTCAAGGCTATTCTATCAATATTTTCTCAAGTTCATTGTATTGTATTATTAGCTATTTAATAGATTATTATTTTTGATGCTATCGTTGGTGATGAACTGTATTTTTTATTTATCATTGTATCTAAAATATTTTTAAAATTACATAGGTAACCAACAACTGCCCCCTGCTGCTGATGCTACTAGCTTGGTAATGAAACCACATTAGAAAAAGGAAGTTCAGAACATACAATTCAGCTCTGGGCTATATGTTACATTTTATATTACAGGTAGTCCTTGACTTACGACCACAATTGAACCCAAAATTTCTGTTATTAAATGAGAATTTGTTTAGTTAGTTTTGTCCCATTTTACAACATTTCTTGCCACAGTTGTTAAGTGAATCACTGTAGCTGATAAGTTAGTAAGCTGGTTGTTAAGTGAATCATGTTCCCCATTATCAAAAGTTTGCAAAAAGTGATCACATGATCCCAGGATGCTGCAACAGTCATAAGTATGAACCAGTTGCCAAGCATCTGAATTTTGATCACATGGTCATGGGGAAAGGTTGTAACTGTGAAAAACCATCATGATTCACTTTTTTCAGTGCTGTTGTAACTTTGAACGGTCCCTAAATGCACTGTTGTAAGTTGAGGACTACCTGTATAGCATGTTGCACTATTATTACACATCTATATTGCAGTTAAAAAAGATAATACAGCAAACTATTAAAGTAAACTTTCAAGGACTGTTGCCTTTCTGAAATCTAAATAACAACCATATTCTTAAGCTCTGGAGTACAGTTGCAAGAAAAAGTATGTGAACCCCTTGGGATTACGTGGAGTTTTGCATGAATTGGTCATAAAATGTGCTCTGAACTTCATCTGTCACAACAATAAACAAACACAGTCTGCTTAAAATGTATACTACACAAACATTAGATGTTGCCATGGTTTAATTGAACATAACATGTAAACATTCACAGTGCAGGGAGGAAAAAGTATGTGAGCCCCTAGCCTAATGACTTCTCCAAGAGCTAATTGGAACCAGGAGTGAGCCAACCTTGACTCCAATCAGTGTGATGATATTGGATGTGTTGCTGACAGCTGTCCTGCCCTTTAAAAACACACACCTGTTTTGGGTTTACTGGTTTCAAGAAGCACTGTCTGATGTGAACCATGCCTCGCAGAAAAGAGCTCTCAGAAGACCTACGATCAAGAATTGTTGACTTGCATGAAGCTGGAAAGGGTTACAAAAGTATCTCCAAAAGCCTTGATGTTCATATATCCACAGTACAAATGGAGAAAGTTTAGCACTGTTGCTACTCTCCCTAGGCGTGGTCGTCCTGTAAAAATGACTGCAAGAGCACAGCGCAGAATGCTTCATGAGGTAAAGAAGAATCCTAGAGTGTCAGCTAAAGACCTACAGAAGTCCCTGGCACATGCTAACATTTTTGTTGGCACATCTACAATAAGGAAAACATTAAACAAGAATGGAGTACATGGGAGGACACCACAGAGGAAGCCATTGCTGTCCAAAAAAAATATTGCAGCACATTTGAAGTTTGCAAAAGAGCACCTGGATGTTCCACAGCACTACTGGCAAAATATACTGGGGACAGATGAAACCAAAATTGAGTTGTTTGGGAAGAACACACAACACTATGCGTGGAGAAAAAAAGGCACAGCACACTAACAGCAAAACCTCATCCCCACTGTAAAACATGGCAGAGGGAGCATCATGGTTTGGGGCTGCTTTGCTGCCTCAGGGCCTGGACGGATTGTCATTAATGGGAACATGAATTCCAGAGTTTATCAAGACATTTTGCAGGAAAACGTACGACCATCTGTCCGCCAACTGAAGCTCCGCAGAGGATGGGTGATGCAACAGGACAATGACCCAAAGCATACAAGTAATTCAACAAAAAAATGGCTTCAACAGCACAGAATACACCTTCTGGAGTGGCCCAGTCAGAGTCCTGACCTCAACCCGATTGAAATGCTGTGGCATGACCTTAAGAGAGCGATTCACACCAGACATCCCAAGAATATTGCTACACTGAAACAGTTTTGTGAAGAGGAGTGGTCCAAAATTACTCCAGATCGTTGTGCAGGTCTGATCTGCAACTACAGGAACCGTTTGGTTAAGGTTATTGCTGCCAAAGGAGGGTCAACCAGGTATTAAGTCCACAGGTTCACATACTTTTTTCTCCCTGCACTGTGAATGTTTACATGGTATGTTCAATTAAACCATGGCAACATCTAATGTTTGTGTAGTATTATTTTAAGCAGACTGTGTTTGTTTATTGTTGTGACTTAGATGAAGTTCAGAGCACATTTTATGACCAATTCATGCAAAACTCCATGTGATCCCAAGGGATTCACATACTTTTTCTTGCAACTGTACATGGTCATTAGAAGAACCATCAATCTAAACATCTGTTGTGGGACATGCTTTTGTTCTGATTTTTCAAATACTATGGATTGGAAGTGAATTGGAGGTTGCTTAGGTGAGAGTCACCCTGTTATGATGGACATATAAATTTCAGGCTTAATTCATTTTTTTTGTGGCTGACTTCCCTTGAAAGATCAAGGGATTTGTACAAGTGGCCTACCTCAAAGTTTCAATGGATTCTGAATTTCCACTGCCCTGAACATAAGCTTGTACCAGTTTTGAATCAAACTCTTGTTTGCTTCCAGTGGCTCTGGATATTGAAGCAACAGAGTTTTCTTTGTTGCTTTCATCTCCTAAATTCCTCATTGATAAAGGGACTGCAGTGGATTTATGAATAGGAAGATACTGTTCAAGTGCCCGAATATCTCTTTATTACAGTGATCAATCAGAGTCTCAACTGAGCTGCCTATGAAGCTTTTTATGATCCCTCTGAATACTGATAACTATTAGAAATTGGTACGAAACTAATAGATGCTTTATTTAGATGTAAGCATTTGTAACACAGAGTTCCATAGCAATCAGAGAGTAATCTACTCATGGCAAGGGGGAAAGTTTAATGCTAAGTACCTTCAGATCCCATCGTTATCATATTATATTTATACTGTCCAAACTATTCCAATTAAATCAGTGATAATCTTTTCTAAAGTTAGACATTGGTATAAATGTTACCTTCTTTCATACTTTTCAAAATCACAAGGAGCTTTTATCTTTGAAACATTTAAAGTCAGAAAAAACAATATATATATGAAACAAGTTGAAAACTGCCATCTGCTATGAGCAGATGTGAGGTTTTGTGTAAAAAAATTAAAGCTTCAAGAGACTGCTTCTTTGATTATGTAAGTAAACAAGAAATATCACCTGGAATGTCGTTGCTAATGCTGTTTGGAATCTATTGTTGTATAATGATTTTGGTGCTTTTGTTCATGGAGCAAAAACACTGTTCTGCAGAAGGTCAGAATTTAAAAACAAAACACCACAACAATTATGCTCTAAGCAAAAATAATTGATTAGGTAGATGGATGCTAGCATCCTGATGGTTTTTCCATGATGTTGTATATGGGGTTGCCCAAAGGCAAGTTGAGGATTAGAGATTGATTTTCTATTTTCATTTCAAAACATTGTAAGGTAACATTACTTCTCCATGCCATTCCAGCTGATAGAAGGAACAGAGGAAAATAGTTGTAAGGGTTAGATAAGTATGCAGTTTTAGCAAATGTAGTGCAGACGTTGGAGCAATGAAGATGTAACCCAAGGAATGACAGTATTGAAGCAGAAATAAAATCCATTGGAAGAGTGCAAGAAAGAATAATAATCAGGTTGTTGGCTTGCTGTTTAGGCGATGTCATTGTTGTGACCTGGAATTTAAAGAAAATGCCTTGATGAATCAGATCATGCATTCAACCCATCAATTATGTTCCTGTGAGTATACTCTTGTTTATTACAGCATTGCTTCAACATAAAGAAAAATATTAGAATTGGCTAGTTCAGTTTTAGCTTTACCAGACCAGTTAACATTTAAGGGAGAGGAAAAAAATATTTGAATGTTTTAAACCCTCAGTATGCACTCTATCTTAAAATTTATTTGAGACAATTTTCCTTCTATTGATATATACATTTTAGGATTACCCATTATGAAGGTGGTGTAAAACCTGTCTTCATTACTATTCTTTTGGTACAGCATATTTAACTTCAGCATTTTATAGGATGCTACAAACCATTAGTGGGGAAATAGCCTCAAACTGGCAGACATTTGAATGTTTGAGAGAAAACTATCTGCCTCAACTATCAGACTCCCTGTACACACTAAAGCAGTATTTTTCAAACTTGGCAAATTTGTATGCACTTCGTATTTTAGAATTACCCATTGAGCTATGTTGGCTGGATCATTCTGATAGTTGAAGTTCACAGATCTTAAAATTGCCACATTTGAGAAACACTATGCTAAAAATGTGGCATCCGCATAATGCATAGATAAAAATTGTGATGAACATGACACATTTTTCAAGGCTGACTCCAGCTTAAATGTCTTGAATTAAATGTGATTTTTTTTTTAAAAAAGGGCAAGAATGGTGGCTACCGACTTTCTGCATGCATATGATCAAATGTGTCCAAAAAGAGTTTATTTACAGGATTGTGGAACAAATTTTTTGCTATATCCCTGGACTACCTGTATGTATTAGGTGTTTTTTTTTTTGCATCAACTGGAATTGAATGAAAAGTTGAATCATTTCCTGGGGAAATGATTAACCTAATTGCTTACAGTACTTAATTACTTCCTTCCTTACCATTTATCAATATGTGCTCCATTTTATTGATAGACATCTTCAAATTACTTCTTTCTTATTTACATCAACCAAAATAATAGCATATAGTAGGCAGGGTTTATAAACTTGTAACAGATTGTTAGTTTTAGGGCATTCAACAAAATTAACTAGAGAAAAAAATGTTATGTTAGGTTAGGTTTGGTTTCATAAAGTTGTACAGTTCATACATTTTCACTTCCTACTGTACATTTAAGTGAAGAAATCATGCATCCTATTATAGAAAGTATTGGAAAGTTTTAAAAAGTGGGGTAAAAGGAAGTGATATAAACAGAGTAAAAGGAGCAATTTTTGGAAAGAATGAATGATATACAAAACAAAGAGAAACTGAAATATGTTGTTGTATATGTTAAAATATCCAAAGATACTGTATAGGAGATACATTGTTGAGAAAATAATTGTATAGAAAAGTTATGCATGCAGTAAATCAGATGTAATTTTAATGCTTTTATGACTTTTATTACCACAATCAAATCTAAATAAAAGATTGAGACCAAGAATAGAAACTCTGTAAAGGTAGGCTGATTTAAGTTGCTTATTTATTTTCAGTTATTTATTTATATTTATATTATTTTCATAAATAACACAGAACAGAAAACATTCATAATACTCCTTTATTCTCCTATTTCCTCTGCAACAACAATCCTGTGAGAGGGATTTGGCTGACAGAGAGAGCGACTCCCCCAAGATTACTGAGCTGGTTTTCATGATGAAGGCAGGACTTGAAGATACACTCCGGGTTTCTAGGCTAGTGTCTAACTTTTAAAAAATCATAGGGAATAGAAGTCTAGTCCTTTTACCCCCAGTTATTGATTTTATTGGAAAAAATGAATTTCCAAGGTAATGTAATATAAAATGTCATTATTTTTGTTCCCCATCAGCAGACAGGGTCACCATGATAACTATGCTCATGTGTTCCAGTCTAATATCTCCCAAAATATTTTTGTTAGTACATTTCTTTATATATTTAACCTACTTTTGAGATATACAGGTTGTCCTCGACCAGTGGTGGGTTCCGAGCGGTACGGCCCAGTACAACCATACCGGCAGAAGCGGCTACCATGCCAGTACGGTGCCTCATTTGGCCCACTTGCCCAGCCGCATTCCATGGCCATTTAATAACATGACCGGCCCATTGCGCACATGCGCACAGTGTGCAGCGCCTACACGACCTCTGCTGGGCAGCTGGGTGTCACAGGGCTGTGGCATGCACATGCGCGTGCAGTGCTCATGCCTGTCTAGGATGCCTGGACCCATGCGCAGCGTACTGGTTGTGCCGGGGTCCAGAACCCACCTCTGTCCTCGACTTACAACAGTTCCTTTAGTGATTGTTCAAAGTTACAACGGCATTGAAAAAAATGACGTATGACTGTTTTTCACACTTACGACGGTTATAGTGTCCCTGAGGTGATGTGATTAAACTTTGGACACCTGGCAACTGGTTCATATTTATGACGGTTGCAGTGTCCTAGGGTCTTGTGATCACCTTTTGCAACCTTCTGACAAGTGAAGTCAATGGGGATTCACTTAACAAGTGTGCCACTAACTTAACAACTGCAGTGATTCACTTAACAACTGGGACAAGAAAGGCCATAAAGTGTGGCAAAATTCACTTGACGAATGACTCAATTAACGACAGAATTTTTGGACTCAATTGTGATCATAAGTCAAGGACAACCTGTATTGACAACAGAAACATAGAATGATGCTGGGTTCTATTCATTGCTTTTTAAAAGCGTGCTTCATCATTATTGCCAGCATGTTCTATAGTTTTAGTATCTGTGGTATAAATAATGGTAAAGTTAATCTATCCAATATTTCTTCCATAGTTTTAAATTCCTGAACATTGTGTTATTTAACTCACCACCTTAGAGAATTTTGCAAAGGAGTTTTTGGAAACAGAGGCATTTATCATTTAGTAATTTTAAAAAATCTGCATTCTATAGATTAAGAATTAGATAGCATAACAAAGCTTGTGTTTTCACATAACTTGATGAAAAAGAAAAGGAGAGGAAGAAAACATGCAGGCTGATCTTTGTCCAATCAGATGCAAAGTTCAAATTATGTTAATAGATGGTGCTGTTAAAATTATTTACATACTAACAGTTTTCTGATTTCACTATTCCAGATAGCATTAACATAATATGCACTGGAATAAATGTCTTCTGAAGTGACATTAAGCCTTTTTTGTTTAATTTTGGTAACAGTATATGAAATTTGTGAATCTTGCATTTCTCTCCACTGCATTTTGAATTTGAATTCAATTGTTTCCCGAATTTGTTTTAGATAGCCAGGGTATATCCAAGAGCTAATAGAACCTTATTGTACTAAGCACATTATGCCATTTATTAGTGTTGCATGTTGTGGGCTTTGCTTGGCCATGATTTTATTATTTTGCTTGTTTAAGAAGGAATAGAAAGGTGTGAAGTTAATAATTGAGGTGATGGTGAGAAGCACATTTTTATAATCAAAGCTAATTGCTATATTTCTTCAATTAGTAATTTGGGGCTGCAGTTACCCACACCCTAAGGTTAAATACCATCTTGCTTGCCTTTTGTGCTGTGTTGAGCTAGTTAGAAAAGCAAATTGGAAGTTGCAGTTGGTGTAAAATGTAGCAATTGCGCAGGTTTAACATAAAGAGACTGAATGGAAAGATTAACTACTGAAACCTACTTGGCAGTTGCTTTTAAGGTACAATTTAAGCTATTAACAATTAAAAGAGGCCAAATGATTTAGAATCATCTTTCATGATAAGAATCATCAAGATCTGCAAGAAAAGCCCTTCTAAATTGCAAATTGACACAGGACTGCTTATCTGCCACATGAGAGAAATTTCATCTGCATTGCAATGTATTCCCTCAGGAATTGTGTTTGGTCCCAATAAAACTGGCAGTTGGAAAAAATCTGTAAAAACAGACTTAATTTTACATCTTGAACTGTCAATCTTATTATTAATTTTAATGCATGGTTCACATTTTGTGTTTTAATTTAAATAGCTGTTAGCCTTCTTATGTATTAGTTCAAGTAGAAATCCAGTTAGTAAACAAAAGATGTTGATTCAATATCAGATCTTGGGAGGGGGGGGGGGGGGAAGAACGGAAGGTACTATTTGTGTATATGTACACATACCTTTCCATAAAATCTCTAGATTGCTGTACACACCAAGTATGAGAAGTATGTAGTAGTGAGATGACTTTTAAAAAGTATGAATAAATTAGTTTAAAAATATTGATTGATTGAAAATATTTGTCTTCTCTAATTTCAGGATTTAATTGCAGTACATTCTTCACTCCCAAGCCTTCCAAAATAATGTTCATAAACCTTCCAAAATAATGTTAATTAATTGGAATCATATTACTAGAATAGCAAAGCAATTGGGTTTTGCTAGTTTTCTTTCACCTCTTGTTGAGCTCTAACATTTATACATGTTTGTTTCATATATAAATAAGTCAGATTGACGACATCAGCAAGTATTGTGGGTCCAATTGGCAAAAGAAAGCTCAGGACTGTATTGATTGGAAACATGTGGAAGAGGCTTTCGTCTGCAGTTAGCTATTTTAGACAATGGCTAAAATGACGATGACGACTTCGTATATGTGAAATGGAATTAATAGTATATTAGAATCCTAATAAATTTAGCATCAGGTTATGTATAAAGATATATTTATTTCTATAGATCCTGCACCAGCTTTGAAATCAGAGTACATCTTTAGATTCCCAAGTATAGGAAAGTTGAATTGTCTTGCTAATTTTATAGTGAATTGCAAAGGAGGATATTTCTTGTTTGCACCATTTTAAATAAAATAAGAAAGAGCCCTATAACAAAACTTATTGAAGATTCAGAGCGTATGTTCCAATATTAGGCATTCTTCTCATATTTCGCACAAATGCATTCTGGACTCCTGAGAGGATAAACAGTGCATTTGCCCTGACTCATCCAAATTGAATGTTAGTTAGAGAAGCATCTGGTACAGAGAACAGCCTCAATGTGTGTGTTTTTTTAAAAGAAAGGTTATGTTCTCAGCCTCATACCGTGTCATTTATTGGAAGTTTATTTGTTGTTCTGTGTGCATGTGAAAGGCATTCTTCAAAGAATTGTGGCAAGATTATATAATGTTGCCTAGCACAGGTCTGGACAAAATGAAACCAAGTATGTTTTACCAAGTTATCTATATAAATAAAAACGTAACAAGAGTTTGTTCAAAACAGCTAATGTCTGAAAGTACTGCACCGATCGCTTCCAAATTTTCACGCAACGTTCCTTTCAATACGGCACCAATTATATATATATATATATATGTTAGATTTTTAAGGGATGATTTAATAATTAATTAAGAGACCAGGATGGATCCATTTCGGGCTTTTTAGCCCTCTTCAGCTGGCCATATTTCTTCTACTGGGATTTGAACCGGCGCTTTCCAGCACTTGAGGCAAGCCTCTCTATGCCTTGAGCTAACCAGCTTCCCTGATTACATCATCCTATATATATATATGGTTGTGTCACTATAGTCTCCCTGATTTATTTATTGATCAGCTCAAAAACCTAACATATATATCGAATGCAACAGAGCCAGCATTCCAACCCCCCCCCCTCTACTTATAGAAAAACTGCCACTTCGATCACAGTTTACTCGCAAGAAAACAAAGGCACCAGCCTGATGATGACGGGTGTGATCCCGTCGAAACGTTGCCAAAACACCTTTAATTTTACACGGGAAAAGACCCGAATAAACCAAAACCTACGTATGTATGTATGTATGTATGTATGTATGTATGTATGTATGTATGTATGTATGTATGCTCAGCTGATCAGGAGGAGAACCTGGTGGCTTAGTGGCTAAAACATCTGCCTAACATATAATACAGTCCCGGTTCAAATCCCAGTAAGGGTATGGCTAGCTGATGAGAGCTAAAAAGCTCGAATAAGATCTATCCTAGTCTCCCTTATTTATTTATTTATTTATTTATTTATTTATTTATTTATTTATTTATTTATTTATTTATTTATTTATTTATTTATTTATTTATTTATCTATCAGCTCAAAAACCTAACACACACACACACATATATTGTGTAGATGTCACACCTGTGCCAGGTACATGCAATGGAAATGTAAAAATTGTAAAAAAGGTAGGTAGATGTATACAGAGAGCAGTGGGCCACACGTATTATGCCATCCTTTATGCCATAAAATACTCTGTCCATAATATTCAAGGAGAAATACAGCAGGTAGGCAGCTATAGGGATAGAGAGAGGGAGGGAGAAATGCGGTAGGTAGGTAGGTAGGTAGGTAGGTAGGTAGGTGGGTGGGTGGGTCGATAGAGTGAAAGAGAAATACAGTAGGTAGGTAGGTAGAGGGAGAGAGGGCGAAAGGGACTAGGTAGGTAGGTTGGTTATATGGTGGTTGTGTGTACGTGTTTGTGTGTGCAGGTGTAGATCTACACTCATATTGGTTGGCCATTTAACCACACTGGGCCACAACAATGCATGGCCGGAACGGCTAGTGTTAAATTTTGTATCATCTGTTTGTAGTATTCTCTTTAATACTCAGTTATTCCAGCAGACATGCAAAGGCCCTTCTAAGTTTTTCTTTTCCTTATTCTTTCTTTTCCTTAAAATTGTAACAGCACTGCAGTGTTTTTTAGTATTTTTTCAGTGTTTTTTCATTAGTTTAGTACTAAAATAAATGAAAGGGACTTGTTTATCTTCTCTAAATTAACTTTGTTTTCATAATGAACCAATTTGAAGGCATATTTTTTCTAAATATACTTAGTGTTAAGTTCAAAGTCGACAGTGGCTGTTGCTGCTCTTTTTTTTCTATTACTGTATTTTATAGAATGCTTTGCTGAAGTGAATCAGGTGTCTCTTTGTGGCGGGGGGGGGGGTGTAGAATACCATCATTGCACTTTTACTGGTTATTTCACAGGAAACAATTAATGTTTTATTAATGCTTACTGGAATATCTGTTTTGTAAATTTACTTGACTTTATTGTGTAACAAATTAATAGTTTTTTTTTTTTTCAGTGACTATATGTTTGAGATATATGAGGTCAATAGTTTTGGTTTTATATTTACATTCCTTTCCAGGCATGGCATTAAGTTCTCAGAAGCCAAGAGGGTTTTACTGGACCATAAGGCTTTTCTACTGTTTATATGATACAAATGGTCAAATTGTTGTTGTTTTTAATGTTGAATTAAAATACACATTAAATTGTTTGACTAATATTTCACTTTAGGTAGAAGCTCGGGTTATACTTATGGTAAATACTTTACCAGTTGTGTTTAAGGATCCTAAATTCTAATCAGACAGAGCATTCTGCAGCTCTAAATTATTATTATGGTTCGTTGCACAGTCAGCCATATATGTTCAGACTGGATTTGGCATTTTTGTCTACCTATTGTGTCCTTTCCAAGAACCTGTGATAGGCAGGTGTGGCTATTTGATGGTATTACAGATATCGTCACAGGATGTAAGCTGTTCCAAGTAAAGCTGCTTTTGCAATTGACTGATGGTGAATTTGTCAATGCTGATGGTGATCAAGAGGTGCTATAATTGTTTTGGTATTGTACACAAGATTTCTATTACTATTGCTACGATCTTTACTTTGTTTCATTCTATTTCTATTTTCAAGTCTTTGTGTTTTATTCTCCAGTTCTTTCTCTTCTCTTCTGTCTCCAGGTACTGTCATGTCAGGTACTGCCAGAATCCAGACTTTTTTTTTGTCTTTCTTACTAAATTTATTTGCTACCTCGCCATGGGCCTACTCTAAGTGGCTAACAACAATGAAAAAATAAAGAAATAAAAAGGAAGTTTAAACAAAGCGTAAGCAAAATAATAGAACAATAAAATAAACAACAAAAAAGAAAACAAAGAAAATATTTCAGTATGACTAAAAGATGGACAGGTGTTGAGAAAAGAGTGGGGGGAAGGTAAAGTCTGCTGTCTTAGCAGCCACCTCCACAGTAGAACTCTCCCACTGGGTCTTTTCTGGCCAATTGGCAGAGTCAACTCTTTAGGCTCTTATGGAAGGACAGCTGGTTAGAAGCAGGATGGAGGGCAGAATGTTCCAAAGGGTGGATGCTGCAGCAGAGAAGGCTCTTCTGTTGAATCCTGACATCTTGAGTTTTTTGACTGATCGGCCCTTTCTTCGGGCCCAAGTAGGGTGGACTAGTCTTAGCAGGATGAGATGCTTCATTAGGTAGCCTGTGCCTATGCTATTAAGGGCTTTAAAGGTCATAACCAACACCTTGAATTGCACTTGGAAGCAGATTGGTAGCTGGTATAGTTTGGGAAGCAGAGGTGTAATATGAGCTATCCTAAGGGCTCCAAAGATTGCTCTCATTACTGCATTTTGCACCGGTTAAAGCTTCCAAATGGAAGTTTAAAAAAAAGAAGAATTAAGAGTGACATGATCGCAGTATTCCAGTATTTGAAGGACTGCCACTAAGAAGAGGGGGTCAAATTATTCTCCAAAGCACCAGAGGACAGGACAAGAAACAATGGTTGGAAACTAATCAAAGAGAGAAGCAACTTGGAATTAAGGAGAAACTTCCTAACAGTGAGGAAACTTCCTAGCACTGATGTCCCAGTGCCTGGAGGCCGTGCGGATCTAGATGGGGAGGAACAGGCTCAGGCTCAACCCCTCCAAGACTGAATGGCTGTGGTTCCTGGCGTCCTGTTACAGTCAGCTGGTTCCATCGCTGGCTATGGGGGGTGAGACCTTAGCCCCCACAAGAAGCGTTCGCAACTTGGGTGTCCTCCTGGATGCACGGCTGTCCTTGGAAGATCATATGATGGCTGTCGCCAGGGGGGCTTTTTATCAGGTTCGCCGGATCTACCTTCCTGGATCGGGATGCCCTGCGCACAGTCACTCACACCCTCATCTCTTCCTGTCTGGACTACTGTAATGCTCTCTACATGGGGCTCCCCTTGAAGAGCACCCGGAGGCTCCAACTGGTCCAGAATGTGGCCGCACGGGTAATTATGGGGGCGACGTGACACTCCAATGTAACACCCCTCCTGCATGAGCTACACTGGCTTCTGGTGGTTTTCCGGGTGCGATTCAAGGTGTTGGTTACTATCTTTAAAGCACTCTATGTCTTAGGACCTGGGTACCTACGAGATCGCCTTCTGCCACCGAGAGCCTCCCACCGGCCAGTACGCTCCCATAGAGAGGGTCTCCTCATGGTGCAATCGGCTAAACAATGTCGACTGGCGACACCCATGGGGGAGAGCCTTCTCCATGGGAGCCCTGGTCCTCTGGAACAAATTGCCCCCAGAATTAAGAACTATCCCTGACTTACGCACCTTCCGCCGTGCTCTTAAAACCTTTTTTTTTTCCAACAAGCCAGGCTGGCATAAAAATGAATTTTTAAATATGATTTTTTATTAATTTTAATCGGGGTTTGTTTGGTTTTTAATTTTATGAGAGGCCAAATTGTTTAATATGCTTTTTAAACTGTTTTTAACTTTTATATATCTGTTTTGGCTGTACACCGCTCTGAGTCCTTCGGGAGTAGGGCGGTATAAAAAACTAATAAACTAAACTAAACTAAACTAAACTGAGGACAACTAACCAGTGGAACAACTTACCTCCAGAAATCGTGGGCGCTCCAACACTATGTTTTAAAGAAGAGCGTAGACAGTCACTTATCTGAAATGGTATAGGGTCTCCTGCTTAGTAGGGGGCCGGACTAGAAGATCTTCAAGTACCTTCTAGCTCATTCTATTCTAAAATGAATTTCAAGAGCAGCCCCATGTAGGGCACATTGCAGTAGTCCAGATGAGATATGACCAGGGCTTGAGTAACTGAGTGCAAAAAGTCAAGATCTCAAATGGTCACAGCTTGCGCACAAATCAAAGCTGTACAAAAGCTCTCCTAGTCACATTTGTCACCTGCTCTTTGAGTCCAGAAGAAACCTCCAAGGAAACCCCCCAAGTTGTAAACTGGATCTGAATGGGAAAATTCATCTCTATCCAGAACCAGAGTTGACAAAAACTTGGATCCTGAGGCTTCATGCATCCAAAGTCAGGGTTCAGTCAAAGTCCGTTGTCCTCCATTCAGGGTTCAGGTATTGTAAAAGGACAGAGATAGCATCATCCAGATCAGCAGGTGAAGAGGTCAGTATCATTGACATATTGATATGTCAAATCATGGTTACGAATGATATCATCTAATGGTTTCATTTATCTGTTAAATAAGAGAGGAGAAAGTACCAAGTCTGGTGGGATGCCACAAGTGAACGGTAGGGGGTTAAATCTCCCACTCCTTATCAAGACTGACCTTGGAAAACGTTGTAAAGATCTTGGAGAAAGAGCTGATCCAATTTAAAACTGTGCCGCTCATCCCCAATTCATGAAGCCAATCTAAAAGGATATAATGGTATTGATGGCCACTGAGAGGTCAAGAAGAACAAGAATGGTTACATTATCCCCATCATGTTTCTCAACAGAGATTGTCCATAAGTGCTTTCTGTGTTCCACAGCTGATTGAATACTGACTGAAAAGGGTCCAGGAAATTCATTTCATCCAGAATTCTTTGGAACTGCAAAGCAACCACCTTTTCTACCACTTTCCCTAAAAAGGGAAGCGGGGAAATTGGAAGTACATTGTCCAAGCAGGTGGGATCAAGGAGAGAACAAACCAGAGCCTTCTTAAATGTTCCCAGGAATATCACCTCCCACAGTGAGGAATTTATCACTGCATGAATCCACTAGTTGGTCACTGTCCTAGAGGTTTTCATCAACCAGGAGGGACAAGGATCTAAAGAGCAGCTAGTTGCATTGACAGAGCAGAGAGGACCCTGTCCACTTCCTTAGGACCAACAGAATCAAACTGTTCTCCAATTAGTAGGCAAAATGTCTCTCTAGGCATCTCCTAAGGTCTATAAATAAACGCGTGAGGATATTTTTAGAGTAAGCTATTTTTCCAGATGAGGAAGAACTGTGAATTTTAAGACTTTTTAGTCCGGATTGTAATTTTGATTGAAGTAGATTTTTGTGAATGAGTTTCTTCACATTTATAGGAAGGTCGAATAAGAAAACAAGGGAATGTCTGAAATAAATTAATATTGTGCCTAAATACTGTACTCATTCTTTTTATAAAATTAAAGCAGGGGAGAAGGTGTTTTAATTGTTATAGTTATATATGGGAAAGTAATAGGACAATTTCCAATTTTTAAAAAACATTATCTGGTGAGATGTTTTTACATAGCTGACCAGTGGACATAGTAGAATAAATGGGTTAAACTAACAAATAACTGTCAATTATTTATCTTTATCTATGTTTTATTTGCAGTAATTTAAGATGCAAATTAATTTAATAGAAATTAATAAAATTAAATATTCTTGAACCTTATTGATGACGATGATGACTTGTCAAAACTTCTTACATTCAGTTTAACAGTTCATTACATTTTCCTAGAGTATTTATAATTTTCCTTTGAAGAGCTGGGAGAACATTGGAGAAAATGTTGGGAGAAATTATATTATTAATGCTATATACTGAACAATATAATGTAAATGAAATCACTGACATGTAATCTGTTAAATGTCATTTTCTTTTGGGGAGTTCTTGTTTTTTTATGTTCTTTATTTACAGCAGGTAGTTTTGCTGTTTCTTATGTTATAAAATAACAAGACAGCTGCCAGTCCCAATTGTGATTACTAAATAAGGAGTACTTGTACAGCCTCAGAGATGAAAAATACATTATTATAGAATTTATAGGCAGATTTTCCCATCTTTTAGGCAAAAGATGGGGAAATAGTCAGGTTTGTTTGACCTGAAGTGTGTTCCTGCAATGTCTGCAAAAGTCCATTGTGTTAAATCCAAAATATATGTGTCTAATATTGAAAACCATAATGACATGGTTGGAATAATGCATTTTTTTCAAATGAGAAATACCTGACTGATTTGCAGGAGAAGCTACGGACCGAAGTTAGCTAGAATTCTCTGTTCTCAATAATCCCATTTAGGTATAATGTTCCAGATAAGCCTTTGCCTTAATAACATTTAGCGTTCACTGATGTCAGCTTTCCTGCAGACATTCCTCGCAGGAAAGAAACCACATTGATGTCTTTAAGAGCCATGACTCTTTGTTATACAAAGCAATGGAAGGTAAGGAAAACCTTGTTATTCTTAATGGATAACCTCAGATAACTGCTCAATCATTCCAGTTTAAGTGATAATACAGTAGAAGATAACATTTTGATAGCAATATAAGAGATCTGACCATGGAACATAGATTCACTCTGTGGATTCTTTTCACTACGCTATTATGCACAGTGGTCATTTTTCAGAATGTGTTGCTTTGGCTTCCATTATTTTCTGAATTGTGCTCCACCTTTCTCATAAAAACTGTGTTTATCTTCCAGGAAAATGCTTAGGAAGACTATCTGCTTTTGTGTTATTGGATAGGATGATTTCAGGACTATTTTTCTACTGTTGCAGCATTCCGATTGCTGTTATTATTAAAATAGAGGGTTTTTTGGTGGGTGACGTTGGCAGTGTAATTCCAGGGATTATGTTAGAATACAGTTTGGTAGCAGATTCTGTTCCCCCAGTTATTGGTGTTTTAGGCATTTTACACATACAAAACAATGCCCTCAGTCCATAATCATCTATCTCTTTGTGGCTCTCAATAATGTTGGGGCAAATCCACATAGTAACTTTACTTCTTCTCGGAACTGCTCCCTGAAATAGGCCTAGCTTGTACTTCTGGCATATGTACAAGGTACAACCTAAATGTCGATGGAAATTCTCGGTCATAAAAATTAAATCATGGCAGCTGATTTCTTTTTCTTTTTCATTTCATTCCAGCAAGCTGGACTAGCCTAGAATTTTAGACCTCATATACGCCAAAACTCCAACCAAACTAGTAAATGGTTAATAGGTTAATGGGAATCTTAGTACAAGTTAATGTAATTTATTTTAATTATTTTATTGTATATGTTATTATTTATTATGGTAGATTTATCTGTACACCGCCCTGAGTCCATTTCGATGGAGATAGGCGCGATTTACAAATCGAAATAAAATAAATAAAATAAATAAATAAAATTTTACAAAGAATTATTACTTGGTGTGTGGTTATAGCAGCCACTGTCCCAAGGAATAATGTGTTACGGGTGACATATTTGATGGCAACAATCAATGAAAGATCCAGAACTAAGAGGACAGTATGTTCACATACCGCCCCTTTTAACCTTCTCCTTTTTTTATTTTTTGGATACCTTTCTGTATTCTTTGTCTCATTTTCTTTCTGGTGCCCTTCTTTTCTGCTTTTCTGAGTGGGAGGATTTAGTCACTGATGACAGAATTGGACTGGATTGGACTTCCATAAGTTTGTATGATGTTCTGTAATGAATTCCAAGAATAATATTAAAAAATGTGAAATGTGATATTTTGGTTACCATATTCGGTTTTTTAGGTTTAATTTATTTGTTATTGAGGTAGATTCTGTAGGCTTTGAGGCAGATAGTTTTTCATTCCACACACACACTGTATGTGACTGTATGTGCTGCATTGGATGTTTAAAATGGAGATCACTTAGCTAAATGAACAAATTCTGCCTACATGTTTACAATTTGAAATAATTAGAACTGATTCTTTCTGGTGAATAATGTAATGATTATACTTGTGAAAGTGTGTGACTTTCCATGCTTTCCATATAAATGGTCTTTTAAAACTGTATTTTGTATTAAAACATGAATCCAAAGTTAAGTATTTATATTCAACTTGAATAGGTTGTGTACCTGATATATAAAATAGAAGCTATTAGCTTCTAGAACAACTTGCTGGTTGAGAATGTTTTTGTAGAAATGGTCAAAAAAACAACAACCCTAGGTTCCTATGGATTTCTTGTCTTGAGAAATCCCATATTTAAATATTTATCTTGTATTTCCTGTCACTACTTTTCTATTTCTGTTGCTGCTTCACCGTAGGTCCCCTCATTTAAGACTTGATCACGTATCAGTTTTCTAGATTTTAATTCTCATGTACTAGCTTATAATATCACATATATTTCAAATAAATCCATTTTAGCCCCAGATTGATGCTTATAAACTAGGTTACTGTTGATTCTCAAAAGGTGGAAGAAAATTGAAATGTTCGACATGCATGAACTAGGGAGCTTTGGCCAATGAATGTGGGAAGGCTGTGGGAGATCACTACAGCGATTTCCGTGGATCACTCTTTGAGGTTTACTGGTCTATCCAGCTGTGAAGCTTTATCTTCTAAGACAATGTTTCTTAAAATTTTGTCCTAAGAGCCATAGGGTCCCCTAAGAGCTCAGGAGTCCTCAAAATTAAAATTATTTTCCAGTCTCTGTTGAAAAATAATGGAGTTTTAAAATCCCATCAAAAAATCTTGAGGAGTGGCAGGGAATATATCAGTTTTAATTTTTAATATGGTAAATATCAATAAACACAACCCACACAAACAAAAGCTCTTTTGGGATCCTCCATAATTTTTAAAAGTGGAAAAGTGTTGTGAGAGAAAAAAGTTTAAGCAATATTGTTCTAAAATAATTTCTTTTTCCTTTTAAACTTTAGCCCTTAAATGGGTAAAATAATTGTCCAAAGCAAATTAAAGCATAACAAAAGAAAGGAAGGAGTAATAAAAGAAGAGAGATAAATACAAAAATTAGGACTACATATCATTGAAATATTGTCTGTTTAGGCATTTCTCTTGTCGTCTTTACCTGTTTTTTTTAATTGTTATGCGTTTTAATAGCTTCCTTTAGGCTACAACTTCAAAAACAGATATACATCTTAAATTTGAATTTCTTTTTGTTTCAAATAAAAGCAAACTTTTATTACAGCCATAAGGGCAAAGTTGATGTTTTGGAATCATCTGATCTTGCCTGCAGAGTAGCATTACCAATTTTCTATATCTATTTTTTGTTATTGCAGAATTATATTCTCATTTTCAATAAAAATAATCCTAACGCTATAATAACATGTATTAAAACAATGTAGGAATGAAACTAGATCTTATTTGGAAACAAAAGTTCAGACAGCATGGCATCAATCTCTAATAAACAGGACAGCAATATAACAATATCAAGTGCCAGTATCAAGAGTGCTTCTTTCTCGTTGCTTGTCAGTGATTTCCTGTTATATATATAGCATTTCCGAAACGAGGAAATTACATTAGCTCTGTAGATGTGACCATCCCTTGCTTTCTCCACTCCCCAGATAAGAATAAACAAAAGTACTATGCTTTTAATTATTTATTATATTTTTACCCTGCCTTTCTTATTTTATAAATAAGTTAAGGAAGCAAAAAAAAAATATCTAAAATTCCTCCTTCCTCCTATTTTTGGAACAACAACCCCGTGAAGTGGGTTGGACTGAAAGAGTGTGATTTCAACCAAAAAAAGAAAAAAAGAAATTATAGTCAATGGTAATATGCAAAATATGTAAATAAATACTTTATTTATTTATTTTATTTATTTATTTATTTATTCGATTTATATACCGCTCCTTTCTCCATCGAGATGGACTCAGGGCGGTGCACCAGGGGATTAAAAATCACCAATAAATAACAATAGATACAATAATAATATTTAAAATGAATTAAATTAAGAACCTGTGCTAAAAATATTCCCATTAAAATTCTAAAATCCATTTACTAATTAGCTAAGATTATGTCGCGTCTGAGCTGTTTAAACTATTTAAATACATCCTTTATAATAATTTAAATAAATACTTCTAAAATATCTAAATAAAACTTTATGCATATTGTGTTATTTGCCTGAACAAGGCATGGTGATCTGGATTTGAAAACGAAATAGTTAATGGGATGAATATCCTTAGAAATTGTATGCCAGATTGTAAGTAATTTACTGTACATCAAATCTACAGTTTTAACTTTCTTTTGTTTACTTAAAACTCAAATAATGTGGTATTATATAACCAAATAATGTGTATTAACATTATTGTGGTAATGTTTCATTTGATCCAGTACTTCTGATGATGTTCTCTGATAGTTGAATCATCCATAGACACTCTGAGAAGAGAGAGAAGGAAGCTTAGTCAAATGTTCCAAGAAAGAAGCAGTTTAGCAGGTGCTTTTATTGACATCTTTGTAGAGTGAAATAATATGCAATCAAATCTTAGTTAATCCCCTTTTCCAGTGTCTCTGTTCACGATGTTGACCAATTTTTGTCAAACAATAGTAAAAGCATTATATTTTCCTATTACTTAACACATTTCAGACAAAATATGGATATGTTTAATGTCCCAAAAATGTAAAACATTGAAACAAACATTGAGTTGGGCATTAACAGTAAGCACTTCATAACTACGTCCAAAATTAGTAAACATAATTTTATCGATACACTGGTAACAGAATGAACCAAAATATATTTTACTCAACTGCTTTTGAGTAAATTATTGTAATAAAAATCCTTAATAAAAATATGTACAAGAGAATAATCAGGGGATTAGAAACAAAATTTTATGGAGAGATTGAAGGAAATAGGCATATATGGTTTTGCAATAAGATGTCTTAGAAGAGAATATGACAATCTTTTCCCAATATCTAAAAAGATACTGTTTATAAGCCAATAAAACCTGTTATCTGTTGTGTTTAAAAAGAGGCCATGGAATAATGAATTTATGTTACAGGAAAACAGTTACCAGTTGTATGTAATTTAAAAAATGTCCAACAACTATTTAAATCAGGGGTCTCCAACCTTTGCAACTTTAAGTCTGAAGGACTTCAGCTCCCAGAATTCTCCAGCCAGCTTTGGGAGCTGAATTCTGGGAGCTGAAGTCCTTCAGACTTAAAGTTGCAAAGGTTGGAGACCCCTGATTTAAAGTATGAATGGCTTGAAAGTGAACTACTAATGCAGAAGAGAGGATCTCTCCTTCTCTTAGTTTGTCCAGATAGAATCAGGGAAACCATATATCAGAGACATCTTAACTTGGGTTCCTGTACTGAGTAAGGGAATGGACTAAATGGCCAAATCTAATTTTCTGATGCATCATTAAATTGTATAAGTACCCTGTTTGAAAATCGTAGTACTTATTTCAAGTCTTGAAAAAACAGCCATTAGAGTTCCTTTTCTCTTGTTTGAAAGAGAAATGAAAGCTCAGCTTTTCTCTCCAGCCGTGTAAATCTTGATTTAAGTCTGGCTGCTACTGCTTTTTTTTTAACTAGATTTTGCATATTTTTCCTGATTTGTACTGGTCTATGATTTGTGAATAATTTAAAAAAAAACAACTAACAAATATAAAGCATGTGTAGTTTTATAAGAAATTATTGAACATATCCTTTTGAACTACATTAAGGTAAAGTAATTGTTTATGCAAGAAATTAACATAACCATTTTATATTTATCATTTAACATAATAAAACAAATATTAAAAATAGATTGGAAACATTATTCATGCAGAGAACTGAAACTGGCAGCACTATGTATGCAAAACTGTCCTTGAATCTTTTAATTTACGCATAGACAACTATCTAAGTCTCATCTAAAGAATAAAATTAGAAGGAGATGATGATATTGCTATAAAAACAACAATTAATCATTGTGTTCTGTTCCATTTCCCAAGGACTCGGTGACAGATTAAATTTCAGATTATGATAATGGATAATGGGTGGGCAACAATTACCTTAGTGAAGCAGCAAAGGTGACAGAGATAGAAAATGACACAGAACATTGAATCATAAAAGGGGTTCCTTTGCAGATCAGAGTTAAATGTGTCAAGGCAACATATTCACAACACAGATATAATGCTCTGCTATAATTTTACCTTTTTCATGAACATGATTGTTTAACCTGGTTTGCTGCCAATCCCATAGTGGCTATAGTAGTCACATGCTATGATTATGAGCTTGAGAAACATAGTAGGCTTTCAATTTCTTAGATAGGCAATATGGTTAGTATTTATACTTGGACTATTGAAAGAATATAAACAATGGCCTCAGAAGGCAGACACAAATATTAGCAATAACTTTATTAATTAGTTCCTGTTTCAGTGACCTTATTTAACATTTACTTAACGTGCTGTTAAACTAAATACAATAAATATATTCATAGATATCCAGTGCAGTGTGGAGTGAACAGGAGGCAGCAGATATGAGGATGGAAAAGGAAATCCAACTAAATCCAATGTAATTCACTATACTTTCCTGTATATTTTTATCCTTGTTTTCACTCCATCTGTATCCCACTTCATACATTGCCTTTTGTTCCTTATAGTTCTTACCTTTCTTTTTTCAGGATCTCACAACTTCCATGAAAACATCATCTTCCCATTCCTGTCTGCCTATTTACTCTTATTCTGTATTTGTTCTGCATTTTAATCTCAGTCATTCTCTCATCATGATTAAATCATCTCAACAATATTTATTTCTTACTGGTATTCAGTACTTAATGCACACTGATTTTGGATCTTCTCTGTCCATGTTTTATTGCACATACTTCTTAAGTTACCTATTCTGATTGCCTTCAATTTATGTTTATGTTTTTCTTGACATGCTCAACTCTCCTTTTCATATAACAAAGTTATGTGACAGAAAGGCATTTTTCCTGAATTTGACAAACATTCCTTTATTTTACCTTTATCATTTTCGTATCTTAAAATTTCATTCACAATTTTCCCATTCATGCTAAGTATTGTACTAATTGGATGCAATGCAAATTCATTACATGCTTTCATTCTTCGTAATATAAAATTTTCCAGTAAATGGAAGATAATTTATCTTGAATACACTAATTTTTAGATTCATACTCCCTGTTATGTCAGACAAAAACTTCCAAGCCAAAAGCATAAAAGTTCCAAGCCAAAGGTACAACATTGGCAACATAAAAAAGCATAGATATATTCACAAGGCCAAACAATACTTCCCAACAATGCAGGCTTTATACCTATCATATAATGTTATTGCTATATTTTATACTCAATTTTCATATTTGTACAAACATTCCATAATACCATTCAGGATTTCTTAAATTTGGCTCATTATGAGTCTTGTACCTTGACTGTCAGACCTGCCCCAAATCAATCATTTAGGAAAGCAGATTGTCGACTCCAATTGATTGAAGTGAAAATAACTTTTACTAAAGTTGTTGGTTGCAGGAAGGTGAGACAGAATCTGAAGTTTCTGCTCACCGATACAAAGAGCCAAACCCAGCATTCCCCATCCCTCCCCCCAATGTCTGGTCTGTTGCCACCCAATCTGCCGAAATATTTTGGGAAACTGGATTGTTTAGGCTACTAGAATTTCAGGACAGGCAGCTTTGAAGATACCTACCGTAACCAGTACAGACAGCTCTGGCCTTCTTCACATGTCAGCTTCCCCTCCCCATTTCCCATCATTAGATGCACAGGTGTGGATTGCCCCCAATACCTTCCCCCTTCCCTCCCCCTTTGATGGCAGGATGCCAGCAATCAAAATTCCACTGAACACCGCCCAGGCACTCTGAACAAACTAATTCTTCTTTGTCAAACTCAATGACAAGAACCAAAAGCAATTTCCAAACACTCAACTTGGCACCACTTTTAGGCTTTCACTCAGCCAAAGACTCTAAGATGCATGGAATTGCAAGACAAGAATCTTTATTACTAATTAAAATAGAAACACTCAGAAGAATTGATTTTTCCCTGTCAACATTAAGGTGCAGCTTTTCCTTAAGCCCAGCTGCAGTTTAATTCCAGTACTGTTTCCCAACCTACCATGGCATTGTGTGCTTGCCAAATAGGAAATCTTTCTATTTCTTCTCTTCTGACAGACTAGGCGGCAAATGACACTAATTTCATCAAATCAACAGAGTTATTGTGTTTATTAAATTTACGTGCCACAAATCTCATACTCAAAGTGACTCTGGGTGGCTAATCACAGATCTGTAAGCTGAAGTCATCATAGATCTGTAAAAAGATAAAGCAATTGCACTGAAACATTCCCTATCACAAGAAGGAAATGTGATTAGATATTCTCAACAATCAAATGGCACAAAAATAACTTCACATCATCCTTATTCCTAGCGATAATTGTTGCAGCTAATTCCATCCGGTTTGCATGGGGACTGTCAGTCAGCTGATTGAGATTATTGTCCCCACTCACCATCTTAACAGGGGAGCAATCACCGGCATCTTGTCACTATAGGTGAAAGCAGCTCTGTTGTCTCTGAAAGCCTATCAGATCAGGTCAAAGGGTGGTCTCTCTGGTTTCAGATTGACAGTTTTATGATCCAAACCTGTGTAAACCATCATGAAAATATTCAGCTATTGTGTTTCAAGGCCCTATACCAGCAATGGCAAACCTTTTTTGGCTCGCGTGCCAAAAGCGGGGGGAGTGCAGGAGGGTCGTGCGCAGGCATGCCACACCCATAATGTTATGCACATTATCCCAGTGTGCATGCGCGCACAATCAATGCTCCCCCCATTTTTGGTGTGCTTTTTTTTTGCCCTCCCCAGGCTCCAGAGGTTTTATAGGAGCCTGGGGAGGGTGAAAACAGCCCCGCCCAGAGGCCCTCCAGAGCTTCCCTGAAGCCTCCAGAGTGCAGAAAACTGGCCCTACGAGCAAACTGGAAATCTATTTCCAAATTTCTGGTTTGCCTGTAGGACTGGTTTTTCACGCTCCAGAGGCTTCCTGAAGCTTCCAGAGGGCAAAAAATGGCCTCACAATAAGGCTGAAGTCAGCTGGCCAGCTGGATGCTACAATACAAATAATCTTGGCCTCTTGGTGACCAGGAAGAATTCCGATTTATCAGCTGAACTGGTGTGCCTTTGTGTAGTGGGATGAGGGGCAGATTGTAACAGAACTATTGGGACTTCTACAAGCAAGATTGATGAGGAAATTAGCAGATAATACACTTGATAGAAAAGCATCATCCTTTGACTCTGTTCTTCTGCATGTACGAGAGATATTTTCTCAGAGGTTCAAGCTCATTCTCACTCCCGGCAATTCATCATCTCATGAGATTTGTCCAACCTAGAGAAAAAACCTGGCACAAGCTTAGACAATGATCTTAAAGTTTCAGATACTTCAGTATTCTTTAGAGAACTAGACAGCTGGTAGCCTTTTTATTTCTTACAAAAAATGAAACATAGAGATACATTATACAATATATAGACAGCAAATGGTAAAAATACAGTGTTATGCCACATTTAACTAGCACAAAACAGCTCTTCTTCAGTATCACAACCCATTTGGTCAGAATGGCATTTATAATTATATATATTGTAACATAATTTTAATATAAGAGTATTGCACCCTGTTAAACTAGAGGTTTCCCCAAAATATGTACGACTTGACTGAAACCAAAGCTTTATTTATTTTAACAAGGAAAACTATTTTCTGGCATTCACACATATGGGCAGTCTTACTTAAATTCATACCACCAGGATGGCCAAGCATTGGTGATGTGTTATGGGAGCCGTTTGAAACAGATTCAGAAGAGACTTATCTTCTTGGTCTCTGCTGGACAAGTTGTTGTTACGTAAATTAAAAGTTACTTCCCAGTTTATGAGAATTAACACCATCCATCTCTTACTCTGTTGTTATAATGAGGATCTTGAGTTGTTGTATACACTTTCTCTTTGGTTTCCTGCCCCCCCCCCCCCCCCCCACTTCTCCTGGTACATGTTGGTTCTGCTTTGAGCTTATGGCTAACAGAAAAATAACACCAAAATGGCTCTGCTTTTGCTTTAGCACGTAACAAAAGTCACACTGATAGATTTATTGTGTGCTACCTTTTTCTATATGCTTCTGCATTCCAGAGACAATGTCTTCTACTGCTTATTGCTTCAAGATGAAAAACTTAGTTTTGCTCCTTTTAATATCATTAAAAGTTCTGTTTTAAGTAAATTAGAAGTGGATTCAGTTTGGAAGTACATATAAATCTCTAGAGTTGTGCTAAAAAAAATCAAATATGGAAACAGATGACATTTCATTTAAACACAGCTCTGTAGCTAGTACAATATTGCTGCACAGCATTTACTCTGAAAACCTAATTCATGTGAGATCCTGTAATTTTTGCATCCAGATATAAGAACTACCCGCAAATTCAATCTCTGTTTTACTAATGGTGTAACTTAACTGTGGTAGAATAGAATAATGATTCTGTGCCCAATGAATAGATGAGGCCAATTAATAAGCAGAAAAAAACAATCAAGCTACAAAACTTTAGGACCTTCCCTGCAAACAAACCACCACGTTAGTATGATATAATACATGTACTTCAGTTAGTCAATATTTATGTTGGCATGTTATATGTCAAAACATTGTTACACATATATAAATAGATATTAATAAACTGAGCTGTCATTTAAAACAGGGGTCCCCAACCCTTTTGGCACCAGGGACCGGTTTCATTTTAAAGAAAATTCCGCGGCATGGCTCGGCCGGCATAGAGGGGGAGCGGGGGGAGGGAGAACAGGTGGCACATGCATGTGCGGGGTGTGTGTATGAGGCAGCTCACTCGCCCCTCTCAGCCCCCAACGGTGCAAGCGACCATGCCTGAGCTCTCCCACCCCTGGTGCACACTCTGCCCAGGGGGCTGCTCTTCCTCCCTCCTCCTCTTCTCCGGCCCTGCGGCCCAGTTCCTATCAAGCCTCCTCAAGAAGCCCTTTCTGGACCCGGCATTATTGGTGAATTACCGTCCGGTCTCCAACCTTCACTTTCTGGCGAAGGTTGTAGAGAGTGTGGTGGCACAACAGTTCCCCCGTCATCTGGAGGAAATTGATTATCTGGACCCGCGCCAGTCCGGCTTCCGGCCCGGGCACAGCACCGAGACGGCATTGGTCGCGTTGCTGGATGATCTCTGGAGGGCCAGAGATGGGGGTTGTTCCTCCATCCTGGTCCTATTAGACCTCTCAGCGGCTTTTGATACCATCGACCATGGTATCCTATTGCATCGGCTGGAGGGGTTGGGGGTGAGGGGCACCGTGTTGCGGTGGTTCTCCTCCTACCTCTCCGGTCGATCGCAATTTATGTTGACAGGAGGGCAGAGGTCGACCTCTAGATCCCTCACTTGTGGGGTGCCTCAGGGGTCGGTCCTCTCGCCACTCCTGTTCAACACATATATGAAGCCGCTGGGTGAGATCATCCGTGGTTTTGGGGTAGAGTACCACCTCTACGCTGACGACACACAGCTGTATATATCTACCCCAAACCACCCCAACGATGCCGTAGCGGTGATGTGCCTGGAAGCCGTGCGGGCCTGGATGGGAAGTAACAGACTCAGACTCAACCCGTCCAAGACCGAGTGGCTGTGGTTCCCGGCATTCCGGTACAACCAGTTGACTCCATCACTGGCCATAGGGGATGAACAGCTAACCCCTGTGGATGGGGCACGCAACTTGGGCATCCTCCTTGATACACGGCTGTCCATGGAAGATCAAGTGACGGCCTTGGCCAGGAGGGCGTTTTACCAGGTTCGCCTGGTCCGCCAGTTGCGTCCCCTATTGGATCGGGGTGCCCTTTGCACAGTCACTCATGCCCTCATGACATCCCGACTGGACTACTGCAATGCTCTCTACATGGGGCTCCCCTTGAGGTGCACCCGAAGGCTTCAGCTTGTCCAGAATGCAGCCGCGCGGGCAGTTATGGGAACCTCGAGGTTTTCCCATGTAACACCGCTCCTGTGTGAGCTGCATTGGCTGCCTGTCGTCTTTCGGGTGCGCTTCAAGGTGTTGGTTATCATCTTCAAAGCGCTCCATGGCACGGGACCTAGCTATCTGTGGGATCGCATCCTGCCCCATACATCCCTGCGGCCGATTCGCTCCCACAGAGAGGGACTTCTCTGGGTGCCGTCCACTAGGCTATGCCAGCGGGCGACGACCAGGGGAAGGGGCCTTCTCTGTGGTGGGCCCGACCCTCTGGAACGACCTTCCCCCCGAAATCAGAACAACCACGGACCTTCGCTCCTTCCGACAGAAACTAAAAACACACTTCTTCTGCTTGGCTGGCCTAGGGTAATTTAAATTTTTAAAATTGTTTTAGGGGTTTCTAGGGATAGTTTTAGTTTTATAGGGGTTTTTAGCGCAGGGCCAGTTTAATTTGTTTTTAACTTTGTACTCTGTTTGTTTTAATTGTATTTTTAATTCCCTGTGCCCCGCCTCGAGTCCCTTCGGGGAGAGAGAGCGGGTTATAAATTAAAATTATTATTATTATTATTATTATTATTATTATTATTAAGCCATGGACCGGGGGTTGGGGACTCCTGATTTAAAACACTGAGTTGTCCTTTCCCTTTTTTTTTGAAACCCCCTTATCCTGTACCCTGATAAGTAGTTGTTTCCATGGCTTACAGTTTTGAGAAAAAAAGTTTTATTTGCAAGGATGTCTCTCTTATTTGCAACATATTTTTACTGAATTTATTCCAAAGGAAACTTTTCTTCTGATTAAAATTAGAAGAACAATCTTCCAGAAATATTATCTTTGGAATTTTTTCTTATGGAGGAACTGAGAAGGAAGATGGAGCTTTTAATGGTTTATTAAATACTGTATCTAGATAAAGAATATTTGCTGCTGATGTAATTTATTTGTTTATTGAATTTATGTGCATTTATATGCCACCGCAATTTAAAACAAGTCTTCTACCTGCTGTCTTTTCTTACAGGGATATGAACAAATATTAGGTACTTTCTAGTTTTTATCTACCATACTACATTTATGCATGAAAAAAGGGAATGATTACCACTAGGAATAAGAGAAGCAGAAGTCAACTTCATTCTCCCCTATATGATACTTGTTTTCCATGAAGACTTTCTATAATTTATCTGAAATTCAAGCTATCCATAAACAGTGGTTTATTTATT
Organism: Rhabdophis nuchalis; assembly: GCA_039707465.1. NCBI lineage: Eukaryota > Metazoa > Chordata > Lepidosauria > Squamata > Natricidae > Rhabdophis > Rhabdophis nuchalis. Next base: position 45,432,992 of record CM077651.1, read on the forward strand.
AATTTTATAAGGACTATGAAAACTTGCATTAATGCAGCTGGGCATATAGGAAGTTTTGACATTTCTAGTTAAAACTCAATAAATCTGAGGAAAAGAGATACCTGAGACTTTGAAAGCCTTTGCCCATTGAAATGGGTGGTAATGACTTTATGAATAGTGGCTGGGAGCAGCACTAAACTGAAGAAGTTCATTTTCCACTGATAACTTTTAAAAAGGAGAAGGGGAAGGGAGGGGGGAGAGAAGGAGGAAGGGAGAGAATGTCCTGTTTCTTGCCCCATTAGATCTTTCAGAATCATTCAATACTATCAGTCATTGTATCTTGGACGATTCCATCAAAGGACACGATACGCTGGCAATTCTAAAGTAGGAAGCAACAAAGGTGTTATTTCTCATCTGCTATGTACATGATACATAGCATGAAATTTCCCTTGATTGGATTCCCATACAAATATCAAAGCTCTCTGGATCTACATGAGTTTTGATTTTGATTTCAGCTTCAATCATATATGGATGTGCATTTAATCTTAAATTATCAACCTTTTTTTAGAAGTACAATGGAAATTGTACAATGCACGGGAAGCTGGTTATAGATTAAGATGAAATAAAAATTAGACTACTATAGCTTATTTAACATAATATGATTAAAACTCTTTCTTAACAGAGTGCAAGCTCATTCAAAACTTTTTTTTTTTTCATATCCTGAAATGTACTGTATTTCCCAGAATCAGTAATAAATCCAACTTGGCTGAAATCTGCTTCTATTTATTTTGCAGTATCTACTCCCTTTAGATAGCAAAGTCTCAGTTTATAGTTGAAGTTTAGGAGTTGAAGTTTAGATGATGATGATGATGATGATGATGATGATGATGATGATGATCATCATCATCATCATCATCATCATCATCATCATCATCATCATCATCAAAATATTGATAGCATCTACTTGAAGTATTAATACATCTACTGAAGTATTAGTACATGGAGACAGATACAATATACAACTTGCCATTACTGAAAGAAGGTGAGATGAAACTCATGCCTGGAATGTACTGGTGGAAGGGTACCAACTGTTCAAAAGAAACAGACATAACAAAAGAGGAGGTGGAGTTGCATTATATATAAAAGATCACTACATCTGTACAGAAAAACACAAAACCAAGGAAGAAAACCTCCTACAATCCATGGGTCAATATAAAAGGGGGGGGTGGTGACATGCTATAGGCATATACTACAGGCCACCCAACCAAGAAGTAGATGAATTCTTTGCTAATCAATTAACAAATGTATGTAGATTAACATTTACAATTAACATATTACAGTAATAATGGGAGACTTTAATTACCCTGATATAAATTGGGAGGCAAACTCCACAGCAAGTGAAGATCGATACTTAAGCAACTTAGCTGACAACTTTGTCATCCAAAGGGTAGAGGAGGGAACTAGAGGAAAAGCTATATTGGACTTAATTCTCACTAATAGAGAAGAAGTGATAGTTGAAGTCACGACAATCTTGGGTGAGAGTGACCACATCATATTGGAATTCAATATAATGCAAACACAAGCAATAGAATATAATCCAACCAGTGTCTTAAAGTTTAAAAGAGCTGATTTTAACAAACTCAGCCTAAGAAAAATTCCATGGATGAAAATCCTAAGAGCGAAAACAACTCAAGAAGCGTGGGAAATTCTTAAAAAATATTATCATAAATGCCCAATCCAACACAATACCGCTGAAAAAGAAAAACAAGAAATTCAAGAAGAAACCAGCATGATTGCAGAAAGATATCTCTGATAAACTGAAAGCCAAAAGGGATAAGTACAAAAAGTGGAAAGAGGGACACATAAGCTAATGCAGAATATCAGCAGATACCCCAAATCTGCAAAGATGAAGACAGGAAAGCAAAGGCTCACAATGAACAAAGACTTGCAACAAAAGTCAAAAGTATTTTTTAAAAAGTTTATTTCAACATATAAACAAGAAAAAAAGTCAAGGAAACAGTCAGTCTACTAAAGAGAGAAGACTGTAAGGAAATAACAGGCAGTAGAGAGAAGGCAGAGGTGCTTAGCTAATTCTTTGCAACAGTCTTCACACAAAAAGAAACTATGGCCCAACCTACCAAAAACGCAAGTGTAAAAAACAGACTAGAAATAAAATTTAAAATAAGTAAGAAAATGGTTAGAAAACACCTGTCTGACCTTGAAGATAAATCACTAGGACCTGGTGGATTAAATCCCAGATTTCTGAAGAAACTGGCACATGTTATATCAGAACCATTGTATCATATCTTTAAAAATCTTAACTACCAGAGGGCTGGAAAAGAGCTGATGTGGTTCCCATCTTCAAAAAAGGGGAAAAAGCCAGAACTAGGAAACTATAGACCAATCAGTCTAACATCAATACTTAGGAAGATACTGGAAAAATTATAAAGAAACAGATCTGTGAACATCTAGAAACAAATAAAGTTATAACAAGTAGCCACCACAGGTTTCTTAAAAACAGATCATTGCCAAACCAATCATATTTTGTTCTTTGCCAAAGTGATAAAATTAGTAGAACAGTGAAATTCTGTGGACATAGTGTACTTAGATTCTAGTAAGGCATTTGACAAAGTAGACCACAACCTTTTTTTTTTTTGTAAGCTAGACAAATGTGGGATAGACAGCATCACCACCAGATGAATTTGTAACTTGCTGACAAGCCATACACAATGAGTCAATGGTACTACATCTACATGGAGGGAAGTAAACAGTGAGATACCATAAGGTTCCATCTTAGGCCTAATACTCTTCAATATATACCAAAACTGTTTTTTTCAAGAGGCCACTCGACTTTCTGCTTTTTCTTTGAAGACGTTTCACTTCTCATCCAAGAAGCTTCTTCAGCTCTGACTTGATTGTGGGGAATGGAAGCATTTATACTCTTTGTAGACAGCTGGTCATTTGCATTCTTTTAGCAAGTTGTTGAGGCCACCTGGAGGTTTATCTGTGTCATCAGGGTTCCTGAGTAGTGCAAAAGGGTGTGGAGCCTTCTTGGAATTGCTGAAAGAACTGTGTTGTCATATCCCTTCCCCTCTGTTGAGAGAGGAAGATTCAATTTTGACATAGATGGCCTCTTTGAACTTTTTTCAAACCAGTGGTCCTCTCTGTCCAAAAGGTGGACTTCAAAAGAGTGGCCTTTGTCTTTTAAATGCAGATGGACTGCTGAATCTTGTCCTGATGGGTTTGTTCTGCTATGTTGTGCCATACATTTATGAAGTGGTTGTTTTGCTTCCCCAATATACAAACCTGCACTTGTCTCACTGCATTGTACTGCATGTTGCTTAGTTTGTGTCTGGGTATTTTATCCTTGGGATGGACAAGCTTCTGCTTTAGTGTATTTTTGGGTTTAAAGTGTGCACTTCAGTATCATCATAAATGATTTAGATGAGGGAATAGAAGGGAACTCATCAGATTTGCAGATGACACTAAGCTTGCAGGAATAGCCAACACTCCAGAAGACAAGCTCAGGATCCCAAAAAAAATATTGACAGACTTGAACTATGGACTCTATCCCACAAAATAAAATTTAATGTGGAGAAAAGCAAGGTTCTACTCCTGGGCAGGAAAAACCAAAGGTATAAGTACAGATTAGGCGAAACCTGGCTCAAAAACAGTAGCTATGAGAGGGACCTTGGAGTCCTAGTGGACAATCACTTAAATGTGAGTCAGCAGTATCCAACAAGAGCCAAAAAAGTGAATACAATTCTTGGTTATATAAACAGAGGCATAGAATCAAAATTATGTGACGTTTTAGTACCGCTTTATAAAACCTTAGCAAACCTGGAATACTCCATCATCTTGAATCACCATATTACAAAAAAGATGTTGAGACTTTGGAAAAAGTGCAAGGAAGAGCAACTAAGATGATTAAAGGCCTGGAGATTAAAACATATGAAGAACGGTTGCAGGATTTGGGTTTGGCTAGTCTAGAGAAAAGAAGGATTAGGGCAGTGCTTCTCAAATAGTGGGGCGCGTCCCCCAGGGGGGGCGCGAGGCTCCATAAAGGGGGTCGCGTTTGACCTCGGCAAACACTGTCATAACAAGGCAAGCCCCGTGTTTATGTCTCTGTATCCAGTCAGATGCTGACAAGGACCTTCTCCTGTGAAACATAACGCTGCCCCAATTAATCAAACTTGCTAAAGAAATCAGGCTACCGCTGCTGACATTTGCATCGATAGTGAGCATTAAGCCAGTACATGTGACTGCGCATGCTCCTCCCTTTCGAGGAGAACAGACCCGATTGGATAGACATGATGCTCTATCCTGATTAGCCAAACCCGCCTGTGTGACTTTTAGACCCGGGTGATACTATTTACAGTCGCGCGGGGGACGCGAAATGTTTTCTTCTTCCTAGGGGGGCATGACAGAAAATAATTGAGAAGCACTGGATTAGGGCAGTGCTTCTCAATTATTTTCTGTCATGCCCCCCCTAGGAAGAAGAAAACATTTTGCGCCCCCCACGCGACTGTAAATAGTATCATTTGTCTATAAAATTGTTATAAGTACACCTCTGCATAACACTGTATCCTTATTAACGTATAAGAGAATAAAAAAAGAAAGAAATGTGGATCAATTTACAACAAAGAATAGCTTTATTAACTGTAGCAGAAAAGATTTAAAGTGCATTAGAAATTTTAAAAAAATTAAATCCTTTGCCGAGGTCAAACGCGCCCCCCTTTACGGAGCCTCGCGCCCCCCCTGGGGGGCCCGCCCCACTATTTGAGAAGCACTGGATTAGGGGGACATGATATCAGTATTCCAGTATTTGAGAGGCTGCCACAAAGAGGAGGGGGTCAATTTATTTGTAAAAGCACCAGATGGCAGGACAAGAAACAATGAATAGAAAGGAGAGAAGCAACTTGTAATTAAGGAGAAACGTCTTAACAGTGAGGACAATTAACCACTGATGCTTCATTTCTGGATGTTTTTTAAGAAGAGACTGGACAGTCACTTGTCTGAAATGGAATAGGGTCTCCTGCTTGAGCAGGGGACTGGACTAGAAGATCTCCAAGGTCCCTTCCAGATCTATTCTGATTGAAATTGTTAATACTGATTGGATCCAGCTTTTTAAATAAGGGTTTTATTACCTTACCTTAAAATCAGAAGTATTAAAGAGCTAGATGATCTTTGGAAGACAGAGAGACCATTATAAATCATGCCAGAAACAGTTACAAATAGTGTCTGTCAGGGGATAAACAAAACAATTGATTCAGATAGATGACAGCAGTGCTGGAACAATAAAGCATGTACATGTGGCATTTTCCAAAGTGGTATCAAGCCTGGCATGAACCAAACAATCTTGTGTGTGGAGAACTACTGAGCTGCATACAGTTTCAGTTCACATTGCATCAGGACCCAACCAAAATAATTTAAAGTTGGATAGCCCTGAAGATATTCCTTAGGCAACTTGTCCCCTGTTGCAACCAAGAACAAAATCCATATTAGGATGGACATTTCATGAGATTGATTTTATTTTTAATAAGATTAATCAAAATAATTGGTTTCATGAGAATATTTATCTATCCAGCTTAAAGATTCAATTATATAATCAGAATCAGGGATCACAGAAATCAATAGCAATTAGAAAAATGACATTCATCCTGTTTTAAGAAGGATTCCAAGTATTCTAAAATAGTCAAGGGTGTGCTTTAGGGCCACTCTTGTATCCAGTGTTTTCTCTGAAGGCACAAGTGTCAGGATGGTGGAATACCTCATTCATTCATTCATTCATTCATTCATTCATTCATTCATTCATTCATTCATTCATTCATTCATTCATTCATTCATTCATTCATTCAATTTATATTGCTTCCTATTCGCCCATGACAACTAGAGGTAGCTTACAGAATATAAAACCACATTTAAAACAATAAAAGCTAACAAAAAGAATCAAATAAATTTCATAAATTTAAATTTACAATATAACAAAATCACCCCTATCTCCCACCCCCCAACCTGGCAACAGCAGATCATACAAGCCATTTAATGGGCTCCATTCCATTCTGGGTTCCCCAGACCTGTTAGCAGAACCAGGTCTTCAGTGCCTTCCAGAAGAGTATTAGAGAGGGGGACATTCTAATCTCTGGGGGAATGGTGTTCCAGAGAGGGAGCCACCACGGAGAAGGCCTTTCTTCTTCATACCAGGTGTATCTCCCTTGGGCATGGGACCTGCAACATTCCCTGTCTCTCCACTCTGAGGGTGGGGTAGATGTAACCGGCAAAAGACGGTCCCTCAGATAACCTGGTCCCAAACTATGAAGGGCTTTAAAGGTGACAACCAGCATCTTGAATTGCACCCGGAAGCAAATTGGCAACCAGTGCAGTCCCACAGGACAGGTGATACATGTGCAAACTGGGGTCTGCACAAAACCATATACCATTGTTGTTATATCAACTTGGACAATAGACCTGCATGCTAGAGACATCATACTTGATCTCTTTGAAAACGTTTCAGAAACTTTAATTAGGCCAAAGGAGAGAATGCAAAGTGCTAACTAGTGATGTGATCACTCCTGTCAGTGCTTTGCTATCAGCACCAGTGCCAGTCCATTTGCTGTTCAATTCCAAGTGGAGGAATTAACTGCCAAGTGTTATCTGAATTGGATGGCTACCAGAGAAAGGATATATGGGGTGAGAGTACATTGTGCTTGATAACAAAATAAACAGTAAATTAAAACTTTGTACTCTTTTCAGTAGCTCCTAATTTATATATAATATACCACTGAAAGCTGCCAAGTATTAAATTACCATATTTTTCAGAGTATAAGATGCACCTTTTTTTCTCAAAAAAGAGGCTGAAAATCTGGGTGCGTCTTATACACCAAATACAGCATTTTTTGCCTCCTAAAGCCCCGCCCCTTCACCAAAATGGCCGTGCATACCCTTATGGAAGGCTTTCAGAAAGCTCCTGGGGGCTGGGGAGGGCAGAAATGAGCAAAGAAACGGGCCATTTTTGCCCCCCCCCAGCCCCCAGCAGCACTCTATAAGCCTCCATAAGGCTGTGCATGCAATTTGTTTGATAAAAAATGTTTTTGCTCGTTTTTGCCCCCTCGAGGAGCACTCTGCAAGCCCCCCCCCAAGGCTATTCATGCCATTTAAAAAAAAATGGGTCTGTTTTCACGAAAAACAGGCCGTTTTGGGGAGGTTTGCAGTGCAAAAACTTTTTTCCCCCTTTTGGAGAGCTCTTTAACTGATGGATGAGAATTACACTGATCAAGTGCTGTGCCAGCAGAAACAAAGTTTTAGGTGCTGCAGACATGGATAAGTACACCTGGAAACATCTACCTATCTACCTTCTCTCTCTCTCTCTCTCTCTCTCTATGTCTCTCTCTGTCTCTCTTTGTCTCTCTCTGTCTCTCTCTGTCTCTCTCTGTCTCTCTCTGTCTCTCTCTCTCTCTCTCTCTCTCTCCCTCCCTCCCTCCCTCCCCCTCCCTCCCTCCTTCCCTCCCTCTATTTAGCAACCTACCTACTCTTCCTCCTTCCCTCCCTATCTACTGTATTTCTCTCCCTCTCTCTCTATTTCTATCTCTATCCCGCTACCTACCTACCTACTCTCTCTCCTCCTACCTACCTACTGTATTTCTCTCTATTTCTCTCCCTCTCTATCCCTCTATCTACCTACCTACTTTTTAAAAAATTTGCCTTCAAAACCTTGGTGCGTCTTACACTCTGAAAAATACGGTATATTTCTTTGGATTTGTAAAAATTTTGCTGATACCCATCTATAACAAATTAGAAATATTCCAGAGAGAATTTTCCTGATGATGGGCTCCAACAAAATCCGTAAGTTTGGGAGAATAGCAATACTACTTAGACTTATATACCACTTCACAGTGCTTTACCGCCCTCTGTATAGAAATCTTTGGTCCCGGTGACCAACCCAGACTGGATCTTGCAACATTATTTTGGGACATGTGTATTTACCTTCATTTGCAACATATTATCACTGAACATTTTCAAGAGAAAGTTTTCCTATTGGCAAGTCAAGTAGACTTATGCATTTTCAACTTTTTTATTATTATTATTATTCTAGGACTTGACATCTATTAAGAAAGTTAAGTAAGGTTAAAACATGACTGGTAAAAATGACAGGAAATCCCAGAGTTCAGAATTAGATTGAATGTTTGAGGAAAAACAATTGGCCAAAGGCGGTAAAAATAACTTCTATACTATTGTCAAGAAAACAGTGTGGATGTGTCTATGGATGTGTCATCTGAACTCAAGATTTATTCATGTGAGATTTTACTTTTTTTATCCAGTGCATATATAGGTTTTTGCTGAGCCTGACAGAATAAAGCATAACTATATACCCAAATGTCAAAATATGATTGAATAATTAAACATTTCAACCAGTTAAAAAAAGATCTTTCACTGATTTAATTAGATCATTTGGGATTACTACTCTATTAAAAATATTTGGTTGTGTCAGCTGTGGACTGTTTTAGTTCTTAAGTAATCAATTTCACTGAACTTCAGAGTTCAAGTTGTTCCTAAAACTATAAGAATCTATGATACATATTTGCTACCCACCTCTGCTATTAATTAATAAATATCTTTTATAATTTTATCTTGCATCACACAAATGATTATGAAATATTTTCCAAGCTAAGCAATTAGAGAAAAATATGTAAGAAAAAGTATATACTTTGGTGCACATACATACATTCAAGCAAATAATATATTATAATACATAGGAATAAACAGCATTACTGATTTCTAATTTCAGATAATTCTGCTGCCATTCATTAATCTTGTCTGAAGGTGAGGGAAATATCTACAAACTAAAAAAAATCCTCCTTTATTCTGAAAAGTACTAAAAAAATGAGACTGATAGCACGTTTATCAAATATTAATAGTTATATTATAGTCTCAGGGGGTTTTTAATACGTAAATTGTCTTTTTTAGGGGGTACCAGGGAGGGGGGTGGGTATAGACAGATAGAGACGGAAGAACAGAACAAAAGGAAGGGCCAGGCCAGCAGCCGACGGAGGGAAGCGGAAGGAGCCGATAGGAGGGGGGACACACGAGTTGTTCCATTTGAGGGCATACCAATTCAGAGGGTCGTGGGGAGAGGCAGGGCCGAGGGGAGACAAGTTTCATCCTCCCGGTTGGGGGCACGCAGCCGTTGGCTACAAACGGTCGTGTGCCACAACCCCCGCAGGCTAGGTGGTCAGGGAGTACAGAGCCGGGGTCCGCGGCTGATGTTCTGCAATGCCAGGTCCGTTGTCAACAAAGCCCCCCTCATTAGTGACCTTGTGTCAGAGGGGGAGCCGGACCTGGCTGGAATTGCGGAGACCTGGTTGGGCCACGAGGGAGGACTTCCCCTCGTTGAAATGTGCCCACCAGGCTACCGCGCTTTTCATCAGCCCCGGGCCCTAGGTAGGGGCGGTGGGGTAGCGGTCATTGTCAAGGAAGGTCTTGAGCCGAGAGAGACCATTGTGCCACAGACCACCGGTTGTGAGTCCCTCTGCGTGAAGTGGGGCCTAGGGAGGCAGTTGGGCGTGCTGGTTGTATACCTGGCTCCCCGCTATGTAGCAGCAGCCCTGCCCGAGCTCCTAGAGGTGATCGCTACGGTGGCAGTTGAGACCCCCAGACTTTTAGTCATGGGGGACTTTAATCTGCCATCGGTGGGCGAATCATCCGTGGTAGCTCGGGAGTTCATGGCTTCCATGACGGCCATGGACCTGACCCAAGTAATTCAGGGCCCCACTCACGAGGGTGGACATACGCCGGATCTCATCTTTGTCTCAGACCAATGGAAGAGTGATCTGGGTATAGGGGACATAGTCATCACGCCCTTGTCATGGTCAGACCACTCACTTCTCCGGCTCGACTTTCCGACCGCTGCTCCCCTCCGCGGGGAGGCGGAACCAGAGTCACCAATCTGGTACCGCCCCAGGCGCCTGATGGACCCGGATGGGTTCCAGACAGCGCTTGGGCCATTTCCTGTTTCCCTGACCCGCGCCCCGATCGAGGACCTCACGGCCGCATGGAACATTGCGGCCGTGGGAGCCTTGGATCGGGTCGCGCCCTTGCGGCCTCTCTTGCGGCGGCGAACCACCCTGGCTCCATGGTTTACTGAGGAGCTGCGGGTGATGAAACGCCGCAAGAGATGCCTAGAGGGAAGATGGAGGTCTAGCCGTTCTGAATCTGACCGGACACAGGTAAGAGCCCATTTACGGACTTACATTGTGGCGCTGAGAGTGGCCAAACGTCATCATTGTGCCACTCTCATAGCATCCGCAGAAAACCGCCCTGCCGCCCTGTTTAGGGTGACCCGCTCCCTCCTCCAACAGAGGGAGCGGGAAGCCCCACTACAGGGTAGAGCAGAGGAATTTGTGTCTTTTCTGCAGGAGAAAACCGCTCAGATACAGAGTGAGCTAGCCCCCATTCATGGCCCAGTGGGATGCCACGAGAGAGATCTTGTTTGGGAGGAGTTTGACTCCGTTACTTCCGAAGATATGGACAGGTTACGTGGGCGACTGCGAGCCACCACATGTTTATTGGACCCGTGCCCCTCCTGGCTTGTACTGGCATCCTGGGAGGTGACACGAGGCTGGCTCCAAGAGGTTGTCAACGCATCCTTGAGTGAGGGCTCCTTGCCTGCTTCCCTAAAAGAGGCCATGGTGAGGCCCCTCCTCAAGAAGCCCTCTTTGGACCCAGCTCTTTTAAACAACTATCGTCCAGTCTCCAACCTTCCCTTTTTGGCGAAGGTTGTTGAGAGTGTGGTGGCACAACAGTTTCCCCGTCACCTGGAGGAAATTGAGTATCTAGATCCGCGCCAGTCCGGCTTTCGGCCCGGGCATAGCACCGAGACGGCATTGGTCGCGTTGGTAGATGATCTCTGGAGGGCCAGAGATGGGGGATGTTCCTCCATCCTGGTCCTATTAGACCTCTCGGCGGCTTTCGATACCATCGACCATGGTATCCTATTGCATCGGCTGGGGGGGTTGGGGGTGGGAGGCACCGTTTTACGGTGGTTCTCCTCCTACCTCTCTGGCCGATCGCAATTTGTGCGGGCAGGAGAGCAGAGGTCGACCCCGAGACCACTCACATGCGGGGTGCCTCAGGGGTCGGTCCTCTCGCCTCTCCTGTTTAACGCATATATGAAGCCGCTGGGTGAGATCATCCGTGGTTTTGGGGTAGATTACCACCTGTACGCTGATGACACCCAGCTGTACATATCTACCCCAAACCACCCCAACGATGCCGTAGCGGTGATGTGCCAGTGCCTGGAAGCCGTGCGGATCTGGATGGGAAGTAACGGACTCAGGCTCAACCCGACCAAGACCGAGTGGCTGTGGTTTCCGGCTGCCCGATTCAACCAGCTTTCTCCAACGCTGGCCATAGGGGGCGAACATCTTGCCCCTGTGGATGGGGCGCGCAATTTGGGTGTCCTCCTGGATACCCGGCTGTCTATGGAAGAGCAAGTGACAGCCGTGGCCAGGAGGGCGTTTTACCAGGTTCGCCTGGTTCGCCAATTGCGCCCCCTATTGGATCGGGACGCCCTTCGCACAGTCACTCATGCCCTCGTGACATCCCGACTGGACTATTGTAACTCTCTCTACATGGGGCTTCCCTTGAGGTGCACCCGGAGGCTTCAGTTAGTTCAGAATGCAGCCGCGCGGGCAATTATGGGGACCACCAGGTTCGCCCACGTTACACCACTCCTGCGCGAGCTGCACTGGCTGCCTGTCGTCTTCCGGGTGCGCTTCAAGGTGCTAACTATCATCTTTAAGGCGCTCCATGGCTCGGGACCTAGCTATCTGCGGGATCGGATCCTGCCCCATACATCCTCACGACCGATTCGCTCCCACAGAGAGGGACTTCTCCGGGTGCCGTCCACCAGACTTTGTCAGCGGGCGACGCCCAGGGGAAGGGCTCTCTCTGTGGCGGGCCCGGCCCTCTGGAACGACCTTCCCCCCGATATCAGAACGACCACGGACCTCCGCTCCTTCCGTATGAAACTAAAGACCCATTTCTTTCGACTGGCCGGCCTTGGATAGTCTCTCTGTCTATAGATTTTTAAATGTATTTTAATGGGTTTTAATTTTTTAGCACGGGATAACATAGTTTAATGGTGTTTTAAACTGTATATTTTGTATTGATTGTTTATATTGTTTTTAGTTTCTCCTGTGCACCGCCCCGGGTCCCTGTGGGGAGAGGGAGCGGTTAATAAATGTAAAGTTATTATTATTATATTATTATAAACATTAATTTTAAAAAAATATTTTTGCATGTGTGCTTGTTTACGTGTGTGCAGCAAAGAGAATGTATAGTTGTAAGTTTCTGAGTAATGATGTTTTCTATATTCTTCTAGAAAGTCGTAACCTTGAAATTTAATATAGCTACATTAAATGGTTATCTTTAGGAATGCTTGCCCCGCTGAACTCAACAAAACAGAGAGGATGCTTTTACAGAAAATTAGTGTTCATAGCTGCATAGCATTGCTTGCCTGCTTAGAACAAATTGTCAATCAGAAGATCATGCAAAAGAATCCACACTAATTTAAAATACAATTTAGTTTGTAAAATGAAGATGGACTATTCTGTAGTCTACATGGTTTGTGCAGATATCTAGTTTTGAAGGACAAAATGTGACTTGCAGCATTTATTTATTTATTTTATTTATTTTTGAATTTTTATACCGCACTTTCTCCCAGCGGGACTCAGGGCGGTGTACAGGCCTCAATAAAAATCAACTAGTATAAAATCACTAATATAAAACAATTAAAATACAATTAAAAATCTATTAAATAGTACGCCTGATTTTGATAAAAGCCCTATCTAAAAACCCTCTCTAAAACTAATTAAAGGCTACGCCAGGCTGGCCGCATGAAATAAATGGGTCTTCAAAGCCCGGCGGAAAAGGCGCAGGTCTGTGATCGTGCGAAGGTCAGGGGGTAGGTCATTCCAGAGGGCAGGAGCAGCCACAGAGAAGGCTCTCACCCTGGGAATCGCCAGCCGACATTGCCTAGCCGACGGCACCCTGAGGAGGCCCTCTCTGTGGGAGCGGACTGGTCGGTAGGAGGTATTAGGTAGCAGGAGGCGGTTGCAAATAGCCAGGTCCCATGCCATGGAGCGCTTTAAAGGTGGTTACTAACACCTTGAAGCGCACCCGGAAAGCCACAGGCAGCCAGTGCAGCTCGCGCAGGAGAGGTGTCACATGGGAGCATCTAAAAGCTCCCAGAATCCACCGCGCGGCCACGTTCTGTACTAACTGGAGCCTCCGGGTGCACCTCAAGGGAAGCCCCATGTAGAGAGCATTGCAGTAGTCCAGGCGGGAGATGAAGAGGGCTTGAGTGACCGTGCGTAAAGCGTCACGATCCAGAAAGGGGCGCAACTGAATAAAGGCGAACCTGATAAAAAGCCCCCCTGGCTACGGCTGTCATGTGATCTTCTAACGACAGCCGAGAATCCAGGAGGATGCCCAAGTTGTGGGCCCTCTCTGTGGGAGCCAGTGATTCACCCCCGATAGCCAGAGATGGCACCACTTGGCTATATCGTGACGCCGGAAGCCACAGCCACTCGGTCTTGGATGGGTTGAGTCGGAGCCTGTTTCTCCCCATCCCCATGCATGACTACACACATAGTATCCATCAGGAACAGCTTAAAAGCATATTTTTCCATAATCATGCATTGGCTGGGGAGACAGCTGTAGGAGCCCTAGAAATCTGGGGCTGCTTTCAGATGTCCCCAACAGGTGCTATTTGTATCCATATCCATTCGAAGTTACATTTTGCTTTCAATTCTGAGTCTCTGCACAACCCAATTCTCTGACATTTTAGAAATCTAATGCCATGAAGTTATTGGCCCCAAACTATCTTTTGAGTCAGTAAGGAATATGTGAAGTTGTAAAGATTAATCTGAACACTTTCCACTTAAAAAATAAGCTTTAGTTTGTAAACAGAAGCTTCACTGAACACAGGAGAAGGAGGAGCCTGCGTTGCGACGACACGATGCTTGATCTTGCTGTTGTGAGATCATCGTCGATTCTTTTGCCACTGGACAGTCCAATTGGACCTAAAGTGTCCTGCAGGGACAGTGAAGAGGAAGACGAATCTTTGCTGATCTCAGGGACACCGCAAAGTCCCTGATTGATCCAAAGGAACTGCTTCTACCCCGCGGTAAACAGACAGCCCCCAGGCTGGCAAAGTTGCTGACGGCTCCGGAAGGAAGGAAGTGAAAAGAGAAAGTGGTTCCAGCTGGTGAGACTATTCTAAAATTGATATTTTAAATGGAATCTATGAAGAATTTCTAAAAGGAATGGATTAAGTTTTCTTCTATATATTTTTTATAACCTATGGACTAAACCTCTTCCTTTTCATTACTATGTGTGATTTTCAAATTTTTCCTTTCCTTTACTCTATTTAAAAATTTGACTCTTTTTAACTTGAAACAATTAAGATACAAAAAAACAAAAACTAGTAACGATTGAAATAACAGAGGGAAAGATGGCGCTGCTACTTGAAAGCTGAAGTATGCAGATTGAAGATAAAACACTTTCACTCCCATTATTGTTTATTCTGGTTTGGAATTTTAAAGACCCACAACTTGTCTAAAAAGTGAAAAGGGAATTGTTTTTTTTTTTTACAAAGGTTCTTTTGAAGTCAAATTTCAACCAGAGATTCTATCATGAACTTAAGTTTGTTAAAGCATTCTTTAAGCAAGAGTAGCAGCTTTTCCTCTCAACAATCGGAGACAATGGCTTATACTGAACAACAGAAATAAACTGTTACGTTGCAAGGGATAATGTTTGCAATACAGCAATTTTCTAATTCATTTGAAAAAAAATTAGAACATCTAATTGGGAAATATGAAGAAAAGGATGGAGTTACATATCAAATGGAAAAAAAGAGGTTGGAATCTCAAGCACTAAAGAGAAAAATAATCACAAAGAATCTAAACTGGTGATCTTTTTGATGATTGGTTTATGTCTGGCAATGGGAAAAGTGGAATATGGAAAGGTGAATCAGATGGATGGGAACTTCACCTCAGATGGCAAGATACAGAAGGAGAAACAACAAAAGAATTTATGATATTAAAGAAAGAAACTTTACCAGTAACACCATGATAACAATCATGACAATTAAAGACAAACCGACTAAGGAAGAAGGGCAGCAAATTGACAGGAAAGAACTTACAAATAATGAACTGCAAACAGAAGTCCATACAAATTGGATTAAGGATATGATTAGAAGACGTAAACCACAAATGGCAGAAGACATGGTACTATTTTGTTACTGGAAAGATACAGGTTGATAGATAAAAGATTAACTTAAAATCAATTGAGATTAGGGAAATTTAGTGACAACAGTAAGGAATTAGTTTATTAGTTAGATAAACAATTAAAAATGATAATAATGTACATATATAACCAATTTCATTGTAATTTTTACAATGACAATAAAGATTATTATTATATGCATAGTTATAGTAAGTAGTAATTGGAAATGACTACTGAATGGCACTTATTAAAGGAGATGAGTAATAGGTCATATACAAAGATTAATAAAAAAAAGAATTATGATAATAAATAATAGTTAAATAAAGGAGAGATAAGGATCATAAGACCTATATAGGTATGGGTACAATATGGGAAAACTGGATATAAATTTTAAACGGATTTGAAAAGGAGGATTAGAAATTTTTTGTTACTAAATATTATTGATGTTTGATTAGAATAGGTTATAGGGAATAATGATGTTGGAGGATAGTAGAATTAATAAATATGATGCCAATACGTGGTTATGTTTTAAGTCTTAGTATGTTTTAAGATGGACGTGTAATACAATTATAATTAAGTAAGAATGGAGGCATGAAAAGGATAATGTCTATAAATATATTTGATGTAATGTACTTGAAATAATATGAAATAATATGAAACTTGGATGAATATTGAAGAGATGAATGAAAATATTTTGTAATCAGCAGATACACTTTCTATAGCGTGTAAGATGGAGGATTTTTGTGTTGTGTTTAAAAATAAAATAAATAAAAATTCTTTTAAAAAAAGCTTCACTGAACACTGCCATATTAATGCATTTCTGAACTTGCTATTTTGTCACTATAATAAAGATACACGACATTTTGTTCAACATTTAAATAGAGCAGCAACTTATCTAATCATCTGAAAAATAAAGCTAATTCCTTAAATGATTACTATTTTTAAGTAGCATGGACTGGATAGGAGAAATTCACTGTTTAGAAATTAATATTATGTACCTCAACAACAGCTAAATTTCACATGTGCCATGCCATAAGAGGTATAAGATGGAGATAATTTAAGAGATTCAATCATTGACCATTTCTGTATTTTTGTAGTCAGCAATTTCAAGCAACTATGAATGCTTTTTCTGAACTCTATGCACTTTCCTCTGTCCTGAATTGCATAAATGCAATTACAATTCAGCAGACAGGAAATGGAAGACATAACCATCTACTGTATAATCAGATTTGATTGTGCACTGGATATTGTCATATTGCATACAAATCATTCCATCCACTTTACATCAGAGCAGTAAAGCACATCATTATTGAGTATTAATCTGTTTCCAAATCATTTCCACATAAGTAAGACAAAAAAGCACTGTTTTGAAAATAGCCAGATTTGGAATTATGCTTCCCCTTCTGAGTTTCAATCAGTCAAATAAGTAGTCAGAAAGTGCACATTTATTTCTGAGAGAAATAAACAACTTTATGGACCCCATACAGACATGGAGCTAATAAAAACATACAAGAAGGAAGGAAGATAGGAATGTTACTAATAATTTGTAGGGTATATATATCCCCAACCTGTAATTTCCAGAATTCAGCAAGCATGAATTCATGATGAATAGAAAAATTTGGGAATTGTAATCCCAACATATCTTGAGAGCACCATCTTTAGGAAAATTACTGCACTTATAAAAGTGAAATAAAAATGCCAACACATCCTAAGGAAAAAAAAGGTGTTACGTATTTTAACTCACTTCCTAAAACTTGGTAAAAAAAAAAGGCAAATATTCCTAAAAATAACCCCTAAGTAATACCCTGGTTATGACTATTATATTAATTATGACTTGTGATATTTGCCACTATTGTATTATTCTAATGTCCACTAATATACAGTATTTATTAAAGTGCATGTAAAGGGTTGCAGTTTCTCTCCTGAGCCACTGGAGGATTTCAGATGATCTTATTGCAGTGGATCTCAACCTTCCCAATGTCGCAACCCTTTAATACAGTTCCTCATGTTGTGGTGACCCCCCAACCATAAAATTATTTTCGTTGCTACTTCATAACTGTAATTTTGCTACTGTTATGAATCGTAATGTAAATATCTGATATGCAGGATGTATTTTCATTATTATAAATTGAACATAACTAAAGCATAGTGATTAATCACATAAACAATATGTCATTATACATTGTGAAATATTTATTTCTAATTACAAATAAATGAAATTTTGTCTTGAATATAAAAAGACTGATCAGCATCCAGATTAAGTTCCCATGGTACAGATTTTTTTTTTACAGTAGTTGATGGTTTTACAGTACATGATTTTACATTTATCTAGTAATTATTTGTATGGGGTGTATGTGATGGGCTTGCCGTATGTTGGCACTCTTTTGTGGCCATATCTGCATGTGGGCGGACCCACCTGGAGACAGACAGAGGAGCGGTGTCTCGGTTCCTAAGACTATCGAAAATATGAGTTTTCCGATAGATTTAGGTGACCCCTGTGAAAGGGTCGTTCGACCCCCAAAGGGGTCACGACCCACAGGTTGAGAACCACTGTCTTATTGGATTAATGGTAACATCACAGGTCAGAGTTGAAGAGCTTGGGCAATTAAGGTTTCTCTGTAATTTTAAGTATGAGAATGGGAAAATAATTCATCTATTCTGTTTTTACTGTTTTTACTGTTCTCTCTCTCTAGAGCTCAAAATTCCAAATCAGCTATTTTCCAGATTTGGGGACATTGATAAATGTATGAATTGGAGCCTATATGTTGTCTATATTACCTTTTGTTGTCTATCTTTACTACAAAAAATAAAAAAGACAAGAAGCAACTATGTTTCAGACTATTGAGAGAAGAACAGTAAATGAATCATATTCTGCCTCTCCTGAAAGATTTTTGACCTTAGCAATCGCAATCATCAAACCATTTCATACTGACACTGTTCCATCATTTTAGGATCCTAAATGATTCTGGATGAAGCAATTGAGCCAGCACCAGATCACTTGAAGTGATTCTGTAATTAGTTTTGTGAGAATTGGCTGTCCTTGGAAGAATATCACCTATATATGATTTTGGATGAATTATATTCCAGTTATAGATTTTGATGGGAATGAATGAAAGAAGACCTTCTGCCATCTGGAACGACCTGCCCCCCGACCTTCGCACCATCACGGACCTTCTCCTCTTCCGTCGAACTTTAAAAACACACCTATTCCATGTTGCTGGCCTAGCATAGCTTTTATGATAGTCCCAATTATAATAATTTTAATGGTTTTTAAGTATAAGTTTTAGCACAGACCCATTGTATTTAATGTATTTTTAACTTTTATATTATTATTGTATTTACTACTTTTTATTCTTTCTGTGCACCGCCCTGAGTCCCTTTTGGGAGATAGGGCGGTATAAAAATCTGATTAAAGATAAAGATAAAGATATACTTTATTGCACCAATATTAGAGTACAGTAAGATTGATTGTAAACATCAGATTGTATGATTCTTTCATATTTGGTGACAAAGTTATGAAGGTCAGTAGTTCTGGAAGGTGATTTATTATAGGATGAGACAAATATAAAATGTGGAATTCTCTTTTCCACCAGCTGTTTTCTGTTAAACATCATTAAACCTTATGTTCCTGCAAAGCACTGTATATGGAATTGGCTGTGTAGATAATAACAGCTGCCAGGATACTTTATGTCTTTTACTGTAAATCATATATAATCCCTTTTATAGAATAGTGACAAACATAACTATAGATATGAATCAATGTCCAAAAAAAAAGCTGTATATTTGAAAAATAAGTCTGATACATAATTTAATATAACTTGAAAATCATTTGTGGATTATAATTGTACATAGGGGCTTGTACTTCAATTGAAGATTGTATTTCTCATAATATAAAGTTTTAATACCAGCTCTCTCCTGACTTTTAAAATAAGAACAGAAGGTTTCTTTAGATCATATACAAACTCTTTTTAATTTTTTGTTAATTGTGACTTAATTTTATTAAAAGGTTTGATCACTTTTATAAGCAGCATTAGTTAGCGTTGCTGTGGCCCAGTCTGGTTAAATGGCCAACCAATCTGTGTGTAGATCTACACCTGCACACATACACCCAACCACCATATAAGCCCCAACCTACCTACCTACTGTATTTTTATCTATCTATCTATCTATCTATCTATCTATCTATCTATCTATCTATCTATCTATCTATCTATCTATCTATCTATCTATCTATCTATCCCTCTACCTACCTACCTACTGTATTTCTTTCTTTCTCCCTCTACCTACCTACCTAGCTAGCTAGCTAGCTATCTACTATATTTCTCCCTCTCTATCTATCCCCCTATCTACCTACCTGCCTACCTACTGTATTTCTCCCTCTCTGTCTATCCCTGTACCTACCTACTGTATTTCTTTCTTTTTCCCTCTATCTACCTACCTACTGTATTTCCCCCCCTCTATCCCTCTACCTACCTACCTACCATATTTCTCGCTATCTATACACCTACCTACCTACCTACGGTATTTCTCCCTCTCTGTCTATCCCTCTACTTACCTACCTGTTGTATTTCTTGCTTTTCCCCCTCTATCTACCTACCTACTGTATTTCCCCCCCTCTATCCCTCTACCTACCTACCTACCATATTTCTCGCTATCTATACACCTACCTACCTACGGTATTTCTCCCTCTCTGTCTATCCCTCTACTTACCTACCTATTGTATTTCTTGCTTTCTCCCTCCACCTACCTACCTACCTACCTACCTACTGTATTTCTCCCTCTCTATCTATCCCCCTATCCACCTACCTGCCTACCTACTGTATTTGTCCCTCTCTGTCTATCCCTCTACCTACCTATCTACTGTATTTCTCCCTATCTATCTATCCATCCCCCTACCTATGTACCTACCTACCTACCTATTTCTTCCTTTCTCCCCCTACCTATCTACCTACCTACCTACCTACCTACCTGCCGTCTCTTTCTTTCTTTCTTTCTTTCTTTCTTTCTTTCTTTCTTTCTTTCTTTCTTTGTATCTATCTATCTATCTATCTATCTATCTATCTATCTATCTATCTATCTATGTATCTATCTATGTATCTATCTATCCACCTACCTACCTACCTACATACATACCTACCTTATTTCTGCCTCTCTATCTATCCCTTGGGGGTCATCTAGTCCAACTCCCTGCTAGGCAGGAAGCCCTATACCCATGATGGCGAACCTATGGCACGGGTGCCACAGGTGGCACACGGAACCATTTCTTAGGCCACTCGAGGCATTGCCCTGTCAGCTTCAGTTTGTATGTGTGCCCTGGCCAGCTGATTTAGGCCTTCTTTTGAGGCCATTTTTTGCCCTCTGGAGGTGGGGGAAGGCTGTTTTCACCCTCCCCAGGCTCCTATAAACCCTCTGGAGCCTGGGGATGACGTAAAAAGCATGCCAAATGCAGGGGGTCATGCACATAGCATTATGGATGTGGCACACCTGTGCACATCGCCCCTGCACTCCCCCTGCTATTGGCACGTGAGCCAAAAAAGGTTAGCCATCACTGCCCTATACCATTTCAGACTAATGGCTATCCAACATCTTCTTGAAGACTTCCAGTGTTGGGGCATTCACAACTTCTGGAGGCAAGTTGTTCCACTGATTAATTGTTCTAACTGTCAGGAAATTTCTCCTCAGTTCTAAGTTGCTTCTCTCCTTGATTAGTTTCCACCCATTGCTTCTTGTTCTGCCCTCAGGTGCTTTGGAGAATAGCTTGACTCCTTCTTCTTTGGGGCAACCCCTGAGATATTGGAAGGCTGCTATCCTGTCTCCCCTAGTCCCTCTTTTATTAAACTGTATTTCTCCCTGTCTCTCTATTCCCCTATCTACCTACCTACTGTAATACAATAATACAATAGCAGAGTTGGAAGGGACCTTGGAGGTCATCTAGTCCAACCCCGCTGCTCAAGCAGGAGACCCTATGCCGTTTCAGACAAATGGTTTTCCAGTCTCTTCTTAAAAACACATCCAGTGTTGGGGCATCCATAACTTCTGGTGGCAAGATGTTCCACTGGTTAATAGTTCTCACTGCCAGGAAATTTCCCCTCAGTTCTAGGTTGCTTCTCTCCTTGATTAGTTTCCACCCATTGCTTCTTGTTCTACCCTCAGGTGCCTTGGTGAATAGCTGGACTCCCTCTTCTTTGGGGCAACCCCTGAGATATTGGAAGGCTGCTATCATGTCTTCCCTAGTCCCTCTTTTATTAAACTGTATTTGCTGTCAGATGGGTGATTCTTTGTTACAGTTTGGTTCAGTTCGTATTAAACAGTTTAAAGCAGCTGCCTGCCTCCTTTTTTTTACCTCAGAGAACAGTCCTGAGCAGAATTTCTCCCCCCCACCTCTATGGGCCACCTGGAGTTTGCTATCCTCTGTGCCTTTTTGGCCCCAAGAGGCCGCCGTATGAGGCCTTTTCCAACACTGACAGTTGAAAAGCAGTTTGATGGGCGTGGCTACAGGCATGTTAACACACATTATCAGTGGGTACATTTTTTTGTGTGTAATTTGTACACAACACATGCGTGCTAGGCACAAAATGATTAGCTATTCTATTATCGGAAGTCCTTGTCTACATTGTCTGAAAGTTTGGTGTAAATTGGCCCAGTAGTTTTTGAGATTAGTGGATTCGTACAAACTATTTTACATTTTTATTTATATAGATTTTACTGTGATTGTTGATTCAATTAGATGGCAAAGAAAAATATGATTGAATGTATGAATTATACAATGTAAAGTAGGTGTATGCTTATCCTTTATTTTTTCTTAAAAATTGTACTTGTATAAAGTTTTGGGAGGACCACCACCACTGACATGGAAGCTACTAAAATGTCATATTTACCTTATATCCCTTTTCCTATGTATAATCCAAAAACAAATAAAAATTGTTTTTCAAAAAAAAATACTCCTGTTACACTCACTGGCAATGGTGAGTAAATTACTGCCAGTTTAATTCAAAGTTTCCACTATCAACATTAGTACTTCCGAAGCAAGATCAGATTGGTAGCTACCTAGAGCAGGATATTATCTCTGACAATGGCCAAGCTGGTTTAGCCTTAAATTATATTTATTATTGCTATGTTTTGTATTTCCTGTTTTAATTTCCTGTGCACCACCCTGAGTCCCTCCGGGGAGATAGGCGCGGTTATATAAATTTAATAAAATAAATGAATAAAAATACAGGTAAGTCCTTGACTTACAACAGTTCATATAGTGACTATTCAAAGTTATAATGGCACTGGAAAAAGTCATGGACTAGTGACTTTCCACATTTAAAGCTATTGCAGCATCCCCATGGTCACAAGATCAAAATTCAGACATGTGACAACTGACTCATGTTTATGATGGTTGCAGTGTTGCAGGAACGTGTGATCAGCAAAGTGAGTGAGGGAACCAGATTCACTTAAGAACTGTTTCCAATTTAACAACTGCAGGGATTCACTTAATATTTGTGGTAAGAAAGATCATAAAATGGGGCAAAAATCACTTGGCAAATGTTTTACAAATTTTGCCTCAATTGTGGTCTTACGTTGAGCACTACCTGTACATGTAAAAAGCAGCCACTTCCATTTTTCCTTCTTAGCAGTTTCCATTTGATAAGATTAACCTTTGTATTTTTTGTCACAGTAATTATAGCAGCAAAATACCATAATTATAATTTTTTTAAAAACAACAAAAGCTTGGATTTTGTATTGTATTACAGGCACTAATACAATCATTGTAAGAAATTTGTGGCTAAATATAAAATATCCTGTCATAAAACCAATTTATAATATATTATACATATGTTCATAAAATATTCATATCCCGAACCAATGTATCTTGATATTTGTCATTGAAAAATAGTTAATACCTGCATACTACGTTTTTGATCCCCTCTACTTGTTACATTAATCACAGTTATTTGCAGTGCAACATACATTATTAATTTCCCCTCCACAATTTAAATAAAATAAGTCCTTTGGAAGAATAAACAAGTCTTTATGGAAGTCAAGAAGTCTTCTAAATTTGACAGAATTGTGAACCGAATTTTAGATGTTAGGGTACAACAAAGAGAGTTAGATGTCAAAATGGGAAGAATTTTACCAATTTCTAGAAAAATACAGTGTAGTAATATTTTTCTGCATTTTTGTGATATTAAATATATGACCTCAGCCTTCTAGGACTAATTAGACCTATGGCTTATTGTCGCACCCCAGCACTGCATAAATAGGGAAGGAAGAAGGTGATTCCAGTTCCCCTCTACAGCAGGGGTCTCCAACCTTTGCAACTTTAAGTCTGAAGGACTTCACTTCCCAGAATTCTCCAGCCAGCAAAGCTGGAGAATTCTGGGAACTGAAGTCCTTCAGACTTAAAGTTGCAAAGGTTGGAGACCCCTGCTCTACAGCATTGCTATTCTTTCTTCCAAAATAGCTGAATCAGAAAGTAAAAAAATATATACAGTATATGTAATTGTATTAGAAATTTGATGGTACTTTACATCAAAATCATACAATGATTTGCAGAAAATCATACAAAATGTACAAAATCATACAAAATCATACAACTTGCCAAACTAAGAAATAATTTTTAAGAAATTCTTTCACTCTTACTTTGATAGTTCATATTATTCAGTATATAAAATCAGAATCTATTATTACAATTACAGGATAGAAAAAATATACATGTGGTATTTGGCAAAACATTGATCTCTACAGAATAACCTTGTGCTAATTTGTAAACTTATTGAAAAATCAGAAAATCTTTGTCATGCATTTACAAGTCCTTTTTTTCAGTTTCAACTCAGTTACCATATTTTCTCCTGACCATCTCTTCCATTTATTCTACTAAAGCAATCCTGTCACAAAGAGAAGCACTTAACAATAGTGTACATAGGAAATCAACAGGACCAGGTTTCCAAACATATAAATTTAACTACTCCAAGCTATAAATTAGCTCTGTCTTATAAACAAATAAATTACTTTGTACATTTACATTCTGATGATACTGTGGGTTTGTTCCAGATCTTTAAGCAGATACTCTGGAATTCTAGACTAGCTATTAATTTTTCAATTATTCATACTACTGCATTATTGATGCTGGCTTTGGCTGCAACTCGCTAAGATTTTGAAGAAGAATTCAGTAGAAAATAGGAGATATAGTTTGATATTGACTGAAAAAGTTTCCCGATATAATTTTGGGCCTAGTTTATAGTATATACTATAAGCATGTTTGTTAATTATAGATTTTTCATTTAGAATAAATGTTAGCATGTTTCTACTACAATTAACATTGTATCATGGACAATCTTCACTGTTGTTTGTTTTAATTTAAAGAAAACGAGCCCAGACTCCACACTGAGTTTCGAATGACAGGAAGGAATTCCAAGTCTTCAAATGTGCTTTATTGTTCCTTGAAATAATATTCTTTCTCTCAAAAAGTACTTTGGAAAGATGTTTTTAGAAGTGGGGAATATATGCGTACTAGAGAGCATCTAATATTATTACCCACAGTATGTGTGGAAAACATTTTATCTTTCTACAGATATTAAGTATTTTAATGTTTCTTATGGAAACCAAAGTGCACAAGAACTTTGCAACTCATTTTGATTTCATAAACTTAATTACTGTAGCATTTTTGTGAAGGATTCGGGCAAAATATTGGGAAGACTTATAATATGTAGTGAAAAAATGCATTTATTTTTACAGTTATTACTTCAGCCTTCCAAAAAGTATGTATTGTTGTTCTGCACCTATAATTTATAGCCATGCCTGACAGTTCATTTTTTTCTGCTGTAATTGCATAAAAGTTCAATTTTTTAGATTTCCATCATAGTCTTTAGAAATTGTGCTATATGTGTAGTATAGTCTAGTAGAAGATTAAGTAAATGGAGTAGCAATATGAATGGAATGTATATTTATTATTTCCTGTCTGCTCTATTGATTCTACTTTGATGGTCACAACCTGTATAGTCCTCTGAGACATTAAATATTATGATGACAATATTAGAATTATCATTTAATTTTAATCTTTTTAAACAATTATCTGCATCACTATAGAATGTTTATAGTTTATTTATTTATTTATTTATTTTTCATATTTATAACCCGCTCCCATCTCACCACAAAGGGACTCGGGGCGGCGAGTTGAACGATTTGTTCAAGAAATCAAATTTAAAATAGAAAATTTTATTTAATGTAATTTTATTTAAATTATCAATTATATCATAACGTTATTCATTGGAAGGCCAAGTCTTGACACATGGCTATGTGGTCTTTCTCATTCAAGTGTGAATTTGTTATTTAAATTTTCCTTAAAATTTAAATACATATATATTCTCACATCTACCCACCCATCCAGATGCACACAAATGTAGACATATGCAAACCTGACTCTGTCCAACCATTTTGTTCAGTTTCCTTTTGTAGCAGCACAGACAAAGTTTCTCTGGAATAATAGACGAGAAAGTGATTTATTCCATCTCTGTTTTTTTGTTTGCATTTTGTATTTCATGAAATGAATTCATTTTTTCCTTTATAGAAATAATTGCATGCTTTTTAAACAACTCTGCCACAAACATTATTGAATAATAAATAATACAGAGAGAAATATTGACATTATTTATTATCTACTATTTTGGTACTATATTCTTAGCTGTATTAAAATAATCATATGATTAAAATATTGTCATTAGACAGGTGTAGTAAAGTGAAATAATGGTTAAATTAAGTAAAATATAAAGCCATGGGGCTTTCTCTGTATCTTATAAACAACCTACTGCAAATTCAAGTTGTTCAAGACAACAAGGTTACTTGCTTATCCTGTCACTGGAAAATAGAAATTCAACTAAGAAAAAAAAATCTATGTACTTAATATAGAGATTTGTTTATAGAGAAGGATGAAAATGTAATTATGCTATGTTGCACTTCATTTTCTTTTCTATAAGTCTCTTGCAATACACATTCTAATTTATATTCAAACTGACATGTTTTGTAGTCAATATATTGATTCCTGCTTGTATTTTGCATAATTTATGTGGTTTTGCATAATTGTCTTTCATAATTTATGTTCTGCTAATACTTTTTTCACATTAGCTTCTGATTTGCAAATACTATGAAATAAATTCCAGTGACAAACCCATGAAAAGTCTCCTGTGTTGAAACTCAAAAATAAGAACACAGTAAAATTCCTATCCCTCTTTCTCCCACTGGATC
The DNA here is from genome assembly GCA_039707465.1 of Rhabdophis nuchalis. NCBI lineage: Eukaryota > Metazoa > Chordata > Lepidosauria > Squamata > Natricidae > Rhabdophis > Rhabdophis nuchalis. The sequence goes on from CM077651.1 coordinate 45,459,485, forward strand.
TGGGATTTGCCTGTGAACCAAACCACGGTGGTATAGTGCAGCAGAGAGATAAGGCTTTGACACTATAATATCTGCTCAAATTGCTTCTTGGTTAGGGTTAGGGTTAGGGTTGCCTTGCATGTATATTAAGTGAAGAATAGTTTTTTATAAGAAAACCCTAATCTATTTTTGGAAACAATGTAGGGGTTTGTGATACATCAATTCACCCCAATTATTTTGGAGTATAGCCATATTTGCTAGAAATTTAGGTAATTACAACATATCCAAAAGGAGCCAAATTGAGGAATGCAGATGTGCATGATGGAATATTTATATCATCACACAGAAATATTGTAACATGTAAGTAAACTAATAATGTTTACCACTTATGTACAAGAAAACTCAGTTTAATGGACTCTTGGTGAAAAGGAGTGTCTGTGATTCTGAAATGCCTATTGAACACAAAAATGTATTATTGCAAATGACATAAATATTATTTGCCTTAATGTATGACATTATGTATTGTATGTATTATTTTACTGATTTGATCATGTAATGTAATTTTATACAGTACATAAAATGCATTTTGGTAATGTATTAACATTACATAAATAATATTAATCACTGTGGACTTCATAATATAAAGTGCTTTGTCCATAATACTTCAAATGCAATGCAATTTGTGATTTTGGACAGAGTCTAGAAATCTGATCTGTTGCATCTAAAACATGTTAAACAGGAATCCACTAAAGCAGTGATTCTTGACCTTTTCTTCACCACAGATCCCCTTTAAATACCTTTTGTGGCCATGGACCATGGCAATGGATCCCCAAGACGTAACTCAATATTTAAATCATACTATTTCTTAAAGTATTCTCAGGCTCCCTATGATGACAATGTGGCCCCTGAAGAATTCATTGGCCAAAGGTTGAGAACCACTGCACTAAAGTGAAGTTTCATAGGAGACTTCTTGGACAGTTTTGAATCAGAAGTACTTAATATTCACTAGTAATGTAAAGTGGTGATACACTTATTAAGTGCAGTTGTTTTGTTTAATCAAAATTACTAAAGTAGAACGGTGCCAGTTCTGAAACCTGTATTATTCTTTTTCTCAGAATTTATTGCAAAATCCTTTTTTTATTAGTTTTAACCTTTTCTTTATTAACATGTGCCATCTTATTTATTCTCTACCTTATCTTGGTTGACAAGAGATTTTTCATACTGAAGTCCAGTTATACCTTCTACTTTCTCTTTCTTCACATCCTGCATTATTTTATTTCCAGAAAAATGAACAAAAGAAACCTAGTCACAATTGTGTATGGCAAATCATTCAGTTCAGTAACAGTGAAACGATTGTCCTTCTCCTAAATCTATATTTTAACTTGACATTTGAGTCATGGGGAGGGGGGGTCCCTACTTTTCTTTTAAAGGAAAATTAATGGACTAATTAAAATTAATACTCTATATGGTACATCATTCAAAGCTGTTTTCTTCAGGTAGATAATAGGGCAATTACTACAGTGATTATGTGTCACCTAGTAATTCCCTTCTCCCTGTCCTCTTTGTATTTATTCATCTTTCAATATAACTTTCTATAAAATAGTAAGTATCAACAGACTACCTTTTAAGTGATTTAATGGCATTTATAAAAAGAGTGCTATAGTTCTATAAGTAATATTCCATTTTGATTAAAAGTTTTAAAAAGTGATTTGTGAACAACGAACTACATAATTTATGCTTTACTGAGGGAAATTCAATAACTAGTCATTCAATTGACTAGGATCTGGATGGGAAGTAACGGACTCAGGCTCAACCCGACCAAGACCGAGTGGCTGTGGTTTCCGGCTGCCCGATTCAACCAGTTGACCCCATCGCTGGCCATAGGGGGCGAACATCTTGCCCCTGTGGATGGGGCGCGCAACTTGGGTGTCCTCCTAGATGTCCGGCTGTCCATGGAAGATCAAATGACAGCCGTGGCTAGGAGGGCGTTTTACCAGGTTCGCCTGGTTCGCCAGTTGCGCCCCCTATTGGATCGGGACGCCCTTCGCACAGTCACTCATGCTCTCGTGACATCCCGACTGGACTATTGCAACTCTCTCTACATGGGGCTCCCCTTGAGGTGCACCTGGAGACTTCAGATGGTCCAGAACGCAGCCGCGCGGGCAATTCTGGGAACCTCTAGGTTTACCCATATAACACCGCTCCTGCGCGAGCTGCACTGGCTGGCTGTCGTCTTCCGGGTGCGCTTCAAGGTATTAGTCATCATCTTTAAAGCGCTCCATGGCTCGGGACCTAGCTATTTGCGGGATCGGATCCTGCCTCACACATCCTCACGGCCGATTCGCTCCCACAGAGAGGGACTTCTCCGGGTGCCGTCCACTAGACTTTGTCAGCGGGCGACGCCCAGGGGAAGGGCTCTCTCTGTGGCGGGCCCAGCCCTCTGGAACGACCTTCCCCCCGACATTAGAACGACCACGGACCTCCGCTCCTTCCGTCTAAAATTAAAAACATATCTTTTCTGCTTGGCCGGCCTAGGGTAGTCTCTCTCTATGGGGTTTTAGTTGTTAATTGGGAATTTTAGTATGTAAATGGGGTATTTTTAGCACAGGTATTGTTTAATTTGTTTTTAATATGTCTGTATATTTATTGTTTTAGTTTTTCCCTGTGCACCGCTCCGAGTCCCTACGGGGAGAGGGAGCGGTCAACAAAGTAAAAATTATTATTATTATTATTATTATTATTATTATTATTATTATTATTATTATTATTATTATTATTATTAATTAATTAATTAATTAAGCTAAGAATTAGTGATTTAACTATTCTGGCTTTTATTATACTTATACAGTATTTACAGTACCATAATAAAAGTTTTAATTCTTAAAATTATTTGGTAAAAGGCTTGATCAAATGATGTAAGTAGATGAAGATTTATATTTGAGAACAGCAATTCAGAATGAGTACAAATTATCCCAATTTGTATACTTTCTTACATTGGTATCATAGTCAACAAGCCAGCTCAAGGAAAAGAAAAGCCATCCATGCTTCCATGGGATAAGACAGCCATTCCTTCTTCCTCACCCTTCCCACAGTGGCCAATGTGACTCTTATTAGTCCTTTCAAAAAGCCATGCAATCTAGTTATCAAATTCATCTTCTTTAGTTTCTTGTTTGGTTGATATTGTTATTTTTCACACCATTTTTCCTGTCAGACGTAACTACTTTGAGCATTACTATGTTAATGTTTAGAACCATTCTCCTCAGTGTATCATATTAAATTATTTGTACACTTATCTCCAAACAAACACACCTTTAATGTCACCAAAACCGTTTTTATTCATTCGTCCATTACTTTATTGTACATATTACATCCATACTAAAGAGCAATTTATGTATTCATATTATTCTCACAAATGCTTTACTTTAATTTCATACCAGTTTTACCTGATTCTACGATCAACTTCAAACTCCATATTCATCCAAAATATTCCATACTTCATATGTCTATCACTTATTTCGACATACATTTTAGCCAGATCGCCTTCATTCATATTTCATTTATTCTCTTTTTCTTAAGCAGACATGCAGCCTCCTTCTTTCCTTTTCCCTTTTCCTTCCTTCCTTCCTTCCTTCCTTCCTTCCTTCCTTCCTTCCTTCCTTCCTTCCTTCCTTTTCATTGATATTCTTTACCATTTACCACCATTTAGACATTCACATAATATTTTTTATTAAAATTAGTAAAAAATATTCTAGGTTACCAGGCTTAGTCATATTGGTGTTTTCTGATAATAAAGTCAGTGTATCTCAATTTTAATACCTTTTAACCAATACTATCAGATTTGCAATCTGGAATCGCTAATCTGTATACTATTTGCAAACCAGCATAATACTGCTGGCTACTATGGGTTATATTCAATATATTAACATACTTGGAAAAAGGAACACAATTAAAATAAAAATAAGAAACTCCCTGGAAGTATTTGTTGTTATATTTCTGTCAATTACTTGTTAGTTAAAGTTAACTAATATTAGGCAAATGAAAGTAAGAAATTTTAAAACTTTTGTTTCAGAAGGGAGAAGTTGGCATAGAAAGGCTACATGTAGAAAATCAATCATTTTTATTTTCAAAAGCAAATATTCTTTTTAAACTCAGGAAAGAATATTGTTCAAAAGATTTATTGTTCTCTTGTGGACAGGAAAGAAATTAAGTATTCCTTCCCACATTATTCTAAATTTTTCTTTTCCAAAACTGCAGTACTGGTGCTGGCTGTATCAGTATATTTGCCTTTAGTATGTAATTAGTATCACACAGATCTTCTGTTTAAAGACCAGAGAATTTGTTTTGTTCTATGTTATATTCTTTGTATATAGAGCAGTAATAATAAAAACATTTCTTTTAAATTAGGCATAAATCATTATAACATATTTGAATTAAAAATATATAATTGCACCCCAAATAGTGTATTAAGTAATTTTTCACTGTGGGTAGGTTTTTAATTTAATACTTATTTTATTTATTTATTTTGTCCATTAGCCTTGAAATCCAAATAAGTTCCATTAACTCAACATGAAAAGGATTATATTGTGAATATCTTTGACTAATGTACTTGGAGCTTTTGATATTTTCAGCAGGATTGTTGCATATTAACAATTCCTTCCCAACCTTATATGATCCCTGTGGTGACTCTTTTGACTTTGACAAAATTTTAAAAGAACTAAGAACATAGGGGTGTGTGTGTGCGTGTGTGTGTGTGTGTGTGAGAGAGAGAGAGAGAGAGAGAGAGAGAGAGAGAGAGAGAGAGAGAGAGAGAGAGATTTTATATCAACATATCTGGTTGATGCTTATTGGAAAAATGTAATTCAGTATTAAAAGTAAACATAAAGTAAACTTAGAAAAAAAGATAGCAGAAGAAAGGAAGGAAAAGAAAAGAAAAGACATTTTTAAATATGTTACTTCCACACTTCATCACAAGTACAAACAAACTTAGTAACTCTTTACCTCTGTAAGATTACAAACAAATATCTCTTCATAACCTATTGGTTACATATGAGCAAATTCATTAATCACCTCTTCATCTTGGTATCAGCAAAAAGTTCATAAAGTGTTTTATAAAAACATGTCTTTGTAACTTGAGTAAAACAAGCCAACTTCCTTTTACTTCTAACAATCTTAATCTTTAATTCATTTGGATGTCATCATAGGATTTGCATTTTCTTCAGTTTTTCTTTATCTCATCCCAAAGGCTTCTTCAAGACTTTAGCAAACCTCTTTTGTAAATCCAATAAAAAAGACATTGTCCAGGTCATTATCTTCATTTAACATTTGTAGTCCCACTTTAATGTATAAATCTTTAAACTTTATTTGTGCATCTATTAGAAAGTCCTTATCCCAGTCATTCTCTTAGCTTGTATTTTCACCTTAGTTGTCTTCTCTGTTGTATAATTCAAGCTTTAAAAATTTTTTCCAGTATTTCTGGTTTTAATATTTTTACATCAGGCAAAAAAATTTCCATCTCTTTATCCTGTACATTTCTTAAAACATTCTCTTTCACATCTGTCATTCCTTCGTTCTAATATTTTGGGCATAACTTATCCCTAGAAACAGATATCATTGCTGACAGAGTAAGTTCGTTTCTGACCCCTTTCTCCTAACCCCCTAATTTCTAATGTCATGTTTTATATCATTTTGTAAATTCCAATAGTATCCAAAAACTTTTTTCTTTTTTTCCTAGAATTCCTAATCCCCTCTAACATCCAGTTTCTAAAATCATAATCTCCCATTTCTGTTATGACTTAAGATAGACAAATCATTTAGCTTCTACTAAAGACTATCTAATTATTTCCAAAATCTTATAATAAAAGTCCTAGTATTCTCTATCCTAAGATTAGAGTCATATTTAACTTTTTGTCATTTATTTGCAGTTCTTTAAATTCTGAAGCTTAGTGTTAATTTTCCTTTTATTCAAGAATGAGTGTAAATATCAGGGCTGCCTCTACTCAGTTCCTAAGAAAGAAAAACCCTTGGCTCCATAGAATTAGAGAAAAGGTAGTTTTACTAGGAACAATATGATTACAACTAAGTCAGGCAAGATCTGGAGCAAAACCATACAAAGCATCAAATTCTGGATGGGAAGGAACAGACTCAAGCTCAACCTGTCCAAGACCGAGTGGCTGTGGTTTCCAGCACCCCGGTTCAACCAGTTGATTCCATCACTGGCCATAGGGGGTGAACATCTAGACCCCATGGATCGGGCACGCAACTTGGGCGTCCTCCTGGATACCCGGCTGTCTTTAGAAGACCATGTGACAGCCGTGGCCAGGAGGGTATTTTACCAGGTTTGCCTAGTACGCCAGTTGCGTCCCCTATTGGACCGGGACGCCCTTCGCACAGTCACTCATGCGCTCGTGTCATCCCGTCTGGACTACTGTAACACTCTCTACATGGGGCTCCCCTTGAGGTGCACCCGAAGACTACAGCTAGTTTAGAATGTAGCCGCGCGGGCAATATTGGGTACCTCTAGGTATTCTAGCAACTAAAAACCTACTTTTTCCAACAGGCCAGTCTGGCCTAACCTACCGTACCTAGCCTTAGTTTTTAGCAGAGAAATTCTTACATTGGGTTTTATGGATTAGTTTTAATGGGGTAGATTTTAGCACAGGGTGTTAATTTAATATAGTTTTAATGCATTTATGTATTTATTCTGTGATATATTGTGTTTTTACATTTCCTGTGCACCGCCCCGAGTCCTTCGGGGAGAGGGGGCAGTTAATAAGTCGAATAAATTGAATTGAATTGAAATTGAAACAAATCGTAGAGTCCAATCCCTGGTAGCTAGCAATCAAAGTTCCATTAATGGCCAGAAGATGTTTTGGGAAAATCACTAATTCAGGCACTTCTTCGTTTCTCCCTTCTGCATTCTGAAGCCAAAAGATCCTAAAGAGATAAACGAAGTCCATGGTAGCTGTTGCAAAGCTTCATGAAAAATATCTGCGGTCTCCTCCTGCATGCTTCTCCATCCTTCCTCTTCCCCCTGTTTCCATGGCAGCAGGCAGCAAGCTGGCTGACAGTAAAATCACCAAGTGGCCTTTCAAACTTGTCATTTTGAAGATCTCTATTAACCTTAAGATAGTTAAATAGATAATTTTAAAAAGAAAAGTTAGCAAATTTAATATCCTTTAAAAGGTTCACCATGACTGAGAGCATGGTGGCTTTACATCGTCTCCTGGTGCTCAAACCCATGGAAAACTGCTGTCTCCTTGTGAGGAGCAGCTGTCCAGAACACAGAAAGGTAATCTGCCATCCCTTTCATATGCAGAGAGGTCCTGTAGAATGAATTTATTTGCCAGTTCTTTGGTCCTTGCCAGGGTCATTGTCATTGCTTATTTGAAGACATGCTAATAAACCATTCCTCCCCACCAAGCTTAACTATGGTTTCAAGGGAAGCTAAAGGACTATGAGGATACTGGTCATAAGACTCTATGCTTGGATACCTAGCCAAGAATTCTGCCAAAAAATCTGTACAGTTACTTGTTTTTGCTTTCTGTTAATTATTCCACAGTATCCTCAGAAAAACAAACTGAGGTTTTTTCCCATTGCCATGGCATCTAAAACATTCAGTACTGAAACCAAATTGTTCCAGTGACAGAATTTCATTCAAGGGGACAGATTTAATAGTTCTCTATTGCACTCTGTAATGACTACCTTTCTACCATCAAACACACTCCCTAAATCACTGCCATATGCATTTTCAATGGAAATCAATCTTTTGTTTCTTAGGACAGATCTAAGCTCTGGAGGATAAACTAAATCCACTAAAATGTGAGGCAGTATAAAATACAGCAGTTTACATCCTACTGTGCTGTGCTGTGCTGAATTGAACATTGGAATTTCTGTCATGCTGTTTGTTTTTCTTTCTTTACAAAGTAAGTGGGGTGTCTGTGTTTAAAACCATCTGTGTTTGAAATACTATTTTAGAATAGCAAGAAGAAAAACTTTTGAAAAAGTTTAATTTTGTTCAGCTATACTATAGTTTTCAGCTCATTATTTATTTCTCCTTCTGTGCTTATACTCTTGTAATAGTATTGAACATTTCATTTTCAAACATAGTTTTGAAAGAACAGTGAAATTAAAATGATTGAGTTTTGAATTTTTTTAATGTACGATGGATTTTTTTTTGCTGCTTAGTAATCATAAATAATTTTTTGTTTCTTTGAACACTGTGAATCTTACTTTTATATAAAAGGGCATAGCAACATGTCATTAATTTTATGTGGCTTAGCAAAGATGTGAGTTTTAGGGTTTAGAAATTACAAGTTCTTGGATGTTCTGCTTTACCATTACAGCTAAACTGAAGGGGCAAAATACACTGCTGAAGTATTCTGGCCTTTCCAAAGAAGTGATTGCTAATAGAAAAGTATATGTTACTTTAACCCCAAGGTGTTAGAATACACAGCCTTAGTGAAAAGAGCTCTGGGCTAATATAATGTTACTTAAGCTGCTGCATTCTGGATAGCTGTAGCTTCCGGGTAGTCTTCAAGGGTAGCACAATGCAAAGAGTATCCCTGTAGTCAAATCAAGAAGTGATAAAAACTGTGAGAAGGGCAAGCTTAATATGTGAATGGTTGTCACTAATGAACAAGCTGGAATTTTGTAAATACTTTCTAGGCATAATTGCTTGTTATTCTTTGCATAGGAGATGTAACCTAAGGGAAGTTATTCTACTACAGTATAATGCAATGCACACTAGATAATACTGATACCTTTTATTGTATTGCTGGGCTATTTATTATTACGTAAATTTAGAATTATTTTAGATTAGAGCAGAGGTGGTTTTCTGCAGTTTCTGACCAGTTCTAAGAATCGGCAGCGGAAATTTTGAGCAGTTCAGAGAACCAGTAAATTCCACCTCTGACTGGCCCTGCCCCCATCTATTCTCTGCCTCCCGAGTCCCAGCTGATCGGGAGGAAATGGGGATTTTGCAGTAACCTTCCCCTGGAGTGGAGAGGGAATGGAGATTTTACAGGATCCTTCCCCTGCTATGCCCACCAAGCCACGGCCACAGAACCGGTAGTAAAAAAAATTGAATCCCACCAATGGGTTAGATTAAATAGAATGGAATGGAATATAGAATGGAATGGAATGAGCTATAAGGGACCTTGGAGGTCTTCTAGTTCAGCAGGACAACCTATACCATTTCAGATAAGTGATTGTTTAGACAGGGCTGTCAAACTCCCGTCCATGGGCCAGATGTGTCATGTGCTGGCCACGCCCATGCCCGGTTTAGCGAAGGAGGGAAAAGTCATATGTCATGTGATGCTGCCATGAAGACATGAGTTTGATATCCCTGATCTAGACTCTTCTTTAAAACATCCAGTGATGGAGCTTCCATGATTTCTGAAGGCAAGCTGTTCCAGTGGTTGATTGTCCTCACTATTAGGAAGTTTTTCCTTAATTCCAGGTTGCTTTTTTCTTTGATTAGTTTCCAACCCTTGTTTCTTGTCCTACCCTCTGGTGCTTTGGAAAATAATTTGAGCCCCTCTTCTTTGTGGCAGACCCTCAAATACTGGAATACTGTCATGTTACCTCTAATTCTTCTTTTCTTTAGACTAGCCAAACCCAAGTCCTGCAGCCATTCTTCATATGTTTTATTCTCCAGGCCTTTGATCATCTTAGTTGCTCTTCTCTGAACTTTTTCCAAAGACTGAATATCTGTTTTGTAGTATGGTGACCAAAATTGGTTGCAGTTTTCCAGGTGTGGTTTTACTAGTGTTTTATAAAGCAGTACTATTGCTTCACATGATCTTGATTCTATGCTTCTTGTGATCTTAATTCTATGCCTGGATTGTATAAACTTTGTATTAGCGTTTTTTGGCTGTTGCTGCACACTGCTGGTTCATATTCAAGTGATCTACTACGACTCCAAAGTCCCCCTCACAGTTACTGTTTTTGAGCAAGGTCTCGCCTAACCTTTGATTTTTCCTGCCTAAATGTAAAACTTTGCTTTTGTCCACATTAAAATTCATTTTGTTTTGTTTTTTTAATTATCTGTGACTTTCGTTGCAAGTCTTTGTTCATTCTGAGCCTTTGCTTTCCTGACCATCTTTGCATTTTCCGGCTATCTGCTGATAAATCCCTCTTTCCATTTTTTTGTACTTGTCCTTTTTGTCTTTCAGTTTGTCAGAGACATCTATGTGCAGTCATGCTGGTTTCTTCTTGAATTTCTTGCTTTTCTTTTTCAGTGGTATTCTGCTGGACTATACTTTTCTGATTGCCTTTTGCAGAGTTTCCTGTGGTTCTTGAGTTGTTTCTCCCTTCAGGATTTTATTCCATGGAATCTTTCCTAAACTCTCTCCTTTAAGTTTAAGACACTGGTTGGATTATTTTCTATTGCTTATGTTTGCATTATATTGAATTCCAATATGGCATGGTCATTTTCACCCAAGGTTCCAGCAACTTCAACTCCCTCTATCACTTCTTCTCTATTAATAAGAATTAGGTCTAGTATACCTTTATATCTACTTCCCTCCTCTACTTTTTGGAGGACAAAGTTGGTTAGGAATCTAGTTGTTTTCCTGTCACAGGAAGTCAGCATCTTGGCTGGGTAAGATTCCTCCGCTCTCATTGGAGGCTGAGTCTGGGCAAAGTCTTTTGTCCCGCCCTTCCTGCGCACGCAGCCCAGTTTCAAAACTCAGCCTCTCTTGAGGTGGACGCGTCTTTGAGCTCCGGATCCTTTGAAAGAAAAAGAACGAGAAAATAATCAAGAAAAATAGCTGAATTTCTCGCAAGGTACTGGGGACTGGGCTGGCGCTTTGACTGCTCCTGGAGCAGCGCGCCTCAGCTGTGGACCTCTTAGCCTTTCAAGGCTCGTAGGCAGCCGGCTGCAGAAGGGATTGCTAAGTGAGGGGGAGGAATCCTCCGAAGGGGTCCCCTGCTGTGCATTGCAGCCGCTTCCCCGAAAGCCCAAAAACTAAAACGAAAGAGGGAGAGCCCGCCGGCTGCAGAAGGGATTGCTAATTGAGGAATCATCCGAAGGGATCCCCTGCTGTGCATTGCAGCTGCTTTCCCTGAGAGCGCGCCGGGCAGTTTGGCCTTCTCGGCAGGAGATTCGGCCTGCAGGCGTGTGAAGTGTGTAGGCGGCTGGAGCCAGGCAGCTTCTGCGTGGGCGGGCCTCTTTTGCATCGGGAGGCCTGCTTGCAAAGCGAAACTCTTTCAATTGCTGCTGGGCTCCTGGCTGATTTGTGGCGCGATGGAAGGGCTTCCCACTCCAGCCTCTCCTGACTTGCCGGAGCCGGTGGCTGGGCCTTCTTCTGCCCCGGTGGAGCCTTCTCCAGGGCAATCCCCCCTGCCTTCCACCTCCCAGGGGAAGGGGAAAGGGAAGGCCCCGGCCAAGAGGGCCAAAGCCTCCAAGAAATCAGAAAAATCCAAGCCCACTAAAGCTGCTTCTTCTTCTACCTTTGAGAAGAGAAAGGAGAAGGCCTTGGAACGGCTCCATAGCAGGGCAGCAGTCAGGGCACAGGCCCAGGCCTCCCCCCTCTCTCGTAATTCGCAGGCCCACTTGTCCCTCATGGCCTCTCCAGCCCAGGGGCAGGGAGGGGGAGCTACCATAAATCCCATTTTTCCCATAAATGTTTCGGGGATCTGGGGGCCTGATCAGCCTTCAGTGCAGCCAGGGCCTTCTCTGTCTGCATTCCTGCCCCCTGGTATCCAGCGGATGGAGGCAATCCCATCCACTTCTGCGACCTTGCCTATGCCTCTGCCTCAACCGGCCCTGGATGCAGCCAACATCCAGGCCATCATTGCTGCGGCCATGTCTCAGGGGTTCGCGGCTGGCCTACAACACCAGGTGCCTGGAGTTCTCCCCAGTGCTGGCCCGTCGGGCATTGCTCCGCCTCCGGTTCCAGACCCTGTCCTTGCAGCGGGCGAGGGAGATGACGAGGACCTGGAGAGTGTGTCCAGCGCTGAGGAAGGGGAGATCCGTGATGGGGGCCTTTCGGAGGATGAGGGCAGGCCGCCAGAGAAAAAGACTTCGTCAGGTCTGTTCCCTTCGGCCCTTTTCACTTCCCTGCTCTACAAGGCCAGGGCGGCTTCCAATTTCGCCCCGGCTTCGGCTCCTGCTGCTCCAGCGCCACGCTCAGCGCTGATTTCGCCAGAAAATATGTTTGATGACGACATTTTGCCATCTGAATCAATCCCGATGCCCAAGATCTTTGTGGATCTGGTTCAGCGCCAGTGGGCCTCGCCTACGTCGGGGCCTGGCCCGTCCTCCAATGATAGAAGGTTTTTCAACGTGGCTGAGGAGATGGCAACTTGCTTGACCACACCAACCGTGGATGCCCCGGTCGTTTCCCTCTACACGGCGGCCAGTATGCCTGGGTCCTCTGACGACGTCTTGAAGCCGGAGGAAAAGAAGGCTGACCTCACTTTACAACGGGGGCATCAGGCGGCGGCGTGGGCCATCCGGGCGGCCACCTCGGCCTCTTTCTTCACTCGTCCCTGTCTTCTTTGGCTGCAAGATCTACAGCTTCGTACCCCAGTTGCTGATTTCCGGGCCCACCAGGACATCGCCAAGCTGGTGGCAGCCGTGCAGTTTACATCTGATGCTACTCTGGCCTCGGCCAGGTTCGCCTCCAGGGCCTTGGCTTCCTCCGTGGCTTCCCGGCGTCTTTTGTGGCTGCGGCAATGGCAGGCAGATGTGCGCCACAAGTGGCGGCTTGCTTCCGCCCCCTTCAAGGGGGGCTCCCTGTTCGGGGAGGCCTTGGATCCCTTCCTCATTGAAAATAAGGACAAGCGGAAGATTTTGCCCACGGCCCCCAAGAAGGGGTTTCCCCGGGCAGCACCTTATCCCAGGCGGCCCTTTCGGGGTCAGGAGTCGGGTTCGTCCTTTCGGGCCCTCGACTACGGTTCGTCCTTTCGGGGGGCGGATTACGGGTCTCAGGGCTTTCGTTCCCAGGGTGGCTACTTTCCCAGGAACAGGGGCCAATCCGACCGCTTTCAGAGGGGCAAGCAATCCAAGCGGCCCTTTCGGGGGGGAGGTCAGCGTTCCTACCGCAGGAACTAGTTCCCCATCTGAGGATCACCCTATTGGGGGCAGGTTGACCTTTTTTGCGGACGAGTGGGATAGGACCACGTCCGATGTTTGGGTTAGGTCCACGGTTAGAAACGGTTTGTTGTTGGAGTTTCTCTCCCCTCCCCCGTCCTGTTTTAGGGCTTGTCCGGTCTCCTCTAATCCAGGGAGGCGCCGCCTCATGCTGGAAGCGGTTCAGCATCTGCTGCAGATTAAGGCTATTGAATTGGTTCCCGTTGACCAGCAGGGCCTGGGTTTCTATTCTATCATATTTGTGATCCCTAAGTCCTCAGGGGGCTGGAGGGCTATTCTTGACCTTAAAAAATTAAACAAGTTTCTGCGTTACAAAAGGTTCAAGATGCATTCATTGCAATCCATTTTGTGGGGAGTTCGGCAGGGGGACTTTCTCACTTCCATCGACCTCACAGAGGCCTATCTCCATATTCCCATAGCCCCACAGCATAGGCAATTCCTCAGGTTTGCGTACCTGGGCCAACACTATCAGTACACGGCTCTTCCCTTTGGCCTCTCTTCCGCGCCTAGGGTTTTCACCAAGGTTTTGGCTGCCTTGTTGGCCAGCCTGAGGGAGGTCCCCATTCGTTTAAATGCGTACCTGGATGACATCCTCCTGCTGTCCCCCTCCCCGGGGCGGGCTCGCAGGGATCTGGCCTTTACAATTCGCACCCTTCAGCTCCATGGGTTCTCCATCAATGCCCCCAAGAGCCACTTCCAACCCTCCACTCGGTTGGTTCACTTGGGGGCTCTGATTGACACGGTGGGAGGTAGGGTCTTCCTGTCTCAGGAGCGACTGGAGTCTCTCCGGGCGCTCGTCCGTCAGGTCAGGGGAGAGGCACGGCCTTCCCTGGCTTCCCTCTCGCAATTGCTGGGAACCATGGTTTCCTGCATCGGGATTGTGCCCTGGGCCAGACTTCACACGAGGGATCTCCAATGGTTTCTTTTGCCATTTCAGAAGCGGCTGCTCAGTTGTTCCCTGGCCCGAGTTCGTCTTCCCTTAGAGGCCTTCCGCTCCCTCCAATGGTGGTTGTCACAGGCGGTCACCAAGGGCCGCCTCTTCCAGGAACAGGAGTTGGTGGCAGTTACCTCGGACGCCAGCCTCTATGGTTGGGGGGCCCATTGCCTGGGGCGGTGGGCGCAGGGCCGGTGGCAGCCGGCCGACTTAGCTCACAGCATCAATTGGCTGGAGCTCCGGGCGATCCACCTGGCCCTTCGTCACTTCGTCCTTTTGCTGAGGGGGAGGCATGTCCTGGTGCTCACGGACAACATGGCAGCCAAGGCACATGCCAACCGTCAGGGGGGCACCAGGGCTCACTCCCTCATGGTCGAGGCCAAGCAGTTGGGCCTCTGGGCCGAGCGCCACCTGGCCTCCTTGACGGCGGAACACATTTCAGGGGTCTCGAATGTGCAGGCCGACTGGCTCAGCCGAGAGGTCATGGACAACGCGGAGTGGCAGCTGTGCCCCAGCCTCTTCCAGGACATAGTGGCCTTGTTTGGGGAACCGGTGATGGACCTCTTTGCCACCCCTTCCAACGCTCAGCTCCCGAGGTTCTTCTCACGCTTCCCGTCAAGGGGGGCGGAAGGGGCGGACGCTTTGCGGTGCAGATGGCCCCTCGGCCTCCTTTATGCCTTTCCTCCATTGCCCCTTCTTCCCCGGGTCCTGCAGAAGATCGTGTCGGAGAAGGCGGAGGTGATTCTTCTGGCCCCGCATTGGCCCCGCAGACCTTGGTTCGCGGACTTGCGGAGTCTATCAGTGGAGAGACCGTGGAGGATCCCCAACGACAGGATATCCCTCGTCCAGGGGTCGCTGGAGCACCCGAACCCGCAATGGCTCCAGTTGACCGCCTGGCGGTTGAGCGGAGCATTCTGATTCGTGACAACTATTCCCCTGGGGTCATCCGCACCATCCAGGCGTCGAGGCGTCCCGCTACGAACCGTATTTATGATTCTACCTGGCGGGCGTTTTGCCGTTGGTGTGCGGGTAAGTCCCTTCACCCTCTTCAGTCTACCGTTCCGCAGGTCCTGGACTTCCTCCAATCGGGCCTCGACAAAGGGTTGGCGTTGAACTCCATCAGGCGTCAGTTGGCGGCCATCTCATCCGTGCTCACCTGCGGTGGCTCCCTGTCCCTGTCTCAGATGCCCACGGTGCGCCTGTTCTTCAAGGGGGCCTCGAACTTGACTCCTCCTGCGGTCAAGCGTTACCCCTCCTGGGATCTTCCTTTTGTGTTGGATTCCCTCATTGGTCCTCCATTTGAACCGTTGAAGGAGGTGCCTCTGCGTTTCCTTTCGTTCAAGGTGGCCTTCCTCGTTGCAATTACCTCGGCTCGCAGGATCTCCGAGCTGCAGGCCCTGTCGGTCAGGGAGGAACTCTGTATCTTTCACCAGGACAGAGTAGTGTTGAGGTTGGACCCAGCCTTCATCCCGAAGGTGTGTTCTTGCTTCCACCGTTCTCAGGAATTGGTCTTGCCAAATTTTTGTCCCGACCCTGCTCACCCCCTGGAACGTAGGTGGCGCAAGTTAGACGTGCGCAGGGCTCTCAAGGTCTATCTTAAACGTACGGAGGCCTTTCGCGCCTCTGAGGCCTTGTTTGTGTCCTTCCAGCCTTCCTCGTTGGGTAGGAAGGTCTCTTCGGTTACCATTGGGCGTTGGATCAGGGCCTGTATCTCCATGGCCTACCAGGCCCGCTCCTCAGCGGTCCCCGGCCGCTTAACGGCTCATTCCACGAGGAGCGCGGCCACCTCTGCGGCCTGGGCAGCCCAGGCTTCCCTTCAGGAGATCTGTAAAGCGGCCACGTGGGCCTCCCCTTCGCCCTTCATTACTCATTATAAGATTGACACCTTTGCATCAGCCGATGCGGCCTTTGGCCGGAGGGTCCTCCAGTCTGTAGTTCGTGCTGAGAGGCCTGACCACTTGTGATTCCCGCCCGGGGACACCTACCGCTTTGGTATGTCCCAGCCAAGATGCTGGCTTCCTGTGACAGGAAAATAAGCGTTGGTCCTTACCTGATACGCCTATTTTCTGTGCAGGAAGTCAGCATCTTGCCCCGCCCCGAGGGTTCTTGTATCTTCTGTTGATTCAGGTCAGGGTTCGTTCAGCCTTGACACCTGTTTTGTTTAGTGCTATGTTACTGTGCTCCTCAGTGGTTGTTTTTTACATGGGCTCTCATTGAGTTGGATCCGGCTGTTTTCTTCACTTGCTACATTCGTGATCGAGACGCTTCGAGTCTGGGATCGTCTTCGTTTTGAAACTGGGCTGCGTGCGCAGGAAGGGCGGGACAAAAGACTTTGCCCAGACTCAGCCTCCAATGAGAGCGGAGGAATCTTACCCAGCCAAGATGCTGACTTCCTGCACAGAAAATAGGCGTATCAGGTAAGGACCAACGCTTAATCTCCCACTCACTGCAGAGTTAGTCTCCTAGTTGATATCTGGATAGTTAAAGTCTCCCATTACTACTGTGCAGGGGTTGTATTTACTTACCTTCCTTACCGGTTTGCAAATGTGAGCACACATGTCACATCTGCGCATGCACTTTTCTTGTTTTGTTGCAAAATGTGGTGCTTATATACATTTATAATTCAGTAGCATTAAATAACATGGGCTTAGATGTTGGCACATCTGAAAGAGATTATTAAAATAGATCACGCCAAGTTATGATTAGGTTGAGTAGATTGGAAATGAAACAAAATCAGGGGAATAATAAATGTTTTAATCTGTTGTGCAGGAGGTTTTTTTAAGTGCTAAAATTGGAATTATGGAATTTTTTTTTTTATCAATAATTTTTTATTGGGTTTTACAATTTTTTCCAAAAAAAAAAAAAAGGGAATAGGTTAGGGTGAGATACAAAGAAATTTTGAGAACTTTCAGGTCGGAATCGTTGGCCCCTCCAGGGCCTCTTGATAAAACATTGAGAATACATTTTTCAATATACTACAAGATGGAAATAAGTGCATACATCATAAATTGAATTCTAAATTCTATGCTGGCAGTCATATACAAACATCCAGATAAAAAGTTACGTTAAGCTAATAAAAATCAAATTCATTTTTTAGATCTAAATCTCTTGGCAATTGTATCTTCTTGTACTCCTTCCTGGCCCCCAGCGGGCGGGGCCGTGGCCCCCCCTGCCCCTCCTGAATGTTCCCCCAGGATAGAGGAATGTTTTTTGAGAAAGGCTTCCGCCTCAACAACTGTTTTAATCCTAACTCTTCCTCCTTCCCAAAACACCAACATCCCTTCAGGCATCGCCCACTTAAACCAGATCCCGTGGTCAAACAATTTTTTGGATAAGAAGGAAAACTTCCTTCTCATCTCTCTAATTTTTTTAGAGATCTGCTTCAAGATAGCGACTTCTTTTTGCTGGTAAATTAACGGACCACCTCTCTGCGCCTTCAAGATTCCCTCTCTGGTAGACCTCCTAACAAATTTAATATGTATCTCTCTGGGTACCTCATTTATCCTGGCATATGCAGAATTTATTCTGTAGGCTAGGTCAATATCCCCCCTGATCTCATCTTTGGGTTTATGCAAATATTCTGCTAAAATTGTACTCATGAGATCAGGAAGACATTCACCATCTTCCTCAGAAACGTTCTGAAATCTTAAAAAATATGACATCCTTTCCATATCCATCCTTGACATATGCCCAGTTAATTCTCCAACTTCAGTGCTAACATTTTTAAGTTCTCCTTTTGCCCCAGCCAGCCCCGCCTCCAATTCCTCGGTCTTCTGTGTGTTCTCCTTCAGTTGTTTCTGTGTTTCCATAAGTCCCTGTTTGAAGTCCTTATTATCTTGTCTTAAACCTTTAATTTCCTGCACCAGGGATTGTAACACTGTCTCCATAGATGTCATTCTTCTTTCCAATCCTGCCAGTTCTGATGTGATAGAAGCCATGGTGAGCTGTTAAAATCAGTGCCACTAAAATGGCGTTTTTTGGGTGGGGCCGCTGCAACAAGTCAGGAGAACAAAGTCCAAAGTCCAGATCAAAGTTGTAAAAAGTTGTAAAACCCCAGAGGAACAAATTGCAGAATCAATTATTCAAACAGAGAAGGCACTCCAGGGAAGGAATCAATCAGTCCAAGAATTTCTTCATTAATAGAGAGAGGTAGTCCAAATCACAAAGAGACGTTGGTACTTTTCCACAAATAAAGATAGTCATTCAGGAACAAAGAGCAGCCATCTTCCACCGCCCAGTCTGGGAGCCAGCAGGAGAAAGTAGCAAAAAAGCAATTGTTTCAAGCCAGCCGGACTTAGATACATTCTATAGAAGCAAGCCGCAAATCACTTTCACTTGCTTAAAAAGAAAGCCGGATACGAAATATCCACTCCCCGAAGCGAGGAGCCATTTCTAACCGCCGCTGTTAATCCGAGGGGGGTTTAACAAACAAACACCCCCCTCCACAGTTCTTTCAATTCAGGCTGTCAGCAAAAATAGTTTAAAAAACACTCACTCTCCCTCTCGCAGCCAAAGCCCCGGAAAGCCTTTCGTTCCGCCTTCAGCTCTCTCCCGGTTCATTGAATGTTACCGTCCTCCGTTGGCGAAGGGAACCAAGCCCCCCGCAGCATGTCCTCTTTCTCCTGAGCCGAGGACCCGGGCCGTTTCCCAGCTGCCGCCAGGATAGACCAGCCCAGGCAAGCCAGCCCTACAGAGGGCATCCCCCAAAAAGAAAAAAGGGGGTGCCCCGCCCCGTTAGGGGCAGAAAAAGGAACAAAACGGCGGACGAACCCCAGAGTTCGTCCTTCGCCGCCAGAAGCGGAACAGGAAGCCGGAATTATGGAAATTTTTTAATATAGTTTTGTTTATTGCTTTTTCTTTAACATCCATAGGTGCTTGGTGGACAACGTATTGTCTGGGTTGATATATTTTACATACAGTAATAACAACAGTAATATTTTTTAGATATACATAATCATAATCTTTCAACTTCTAACATTTGTGTATACATAGTAGTTATAATATATTCTACTCTATATCAGTATACATAATATTATTTTCCCAATTTCTAACTTCTACCTCTTTTTTTCTAACTCTTAATAAAATAGCCACCATATTAAAAGTATTCTATATCTAGCCATCATCTCTTGCCCTTTTTAGAATTTCAACTCTTATTGACTTTTTGCTAAGTCTTTCATGCTTCTCCCTTGGGATCTTGTAGCTCCTTACATCATATTTATTTAATCTAAGTATTTCATCTGCCACAACACCTGTCTCTTGCTGTTGGATCTCTAGAGTACCCATCCATAGTTCTTTCATCATTTTAGGAGAACTTTCTCTTTATTATCTTCTATATTCTGAACTCTTAGAGGGTAATCTGTCTGTTCTGTTTTAAGAATTATTACTATCTCTTCCATATCTTTCTCCACTTGTGTCACTTTAGGATTTATCTCCTCTATTCTTTCCTCAGATCTTTCTGGTTTCTGCTCTTTTTTCTGAATCTTTTGTTCATAGGGACCTAGCTATCTGCGGGATCGCATTCTGCCTCATACATCCCTGCGACCGATTCGCTCCCACAGAGAGGGACTTCTCCGGGTGCCGTCCACTAGGCTGTGCCAGCGGGCGACGTCCAGGGGAAGGGCCTTCTCTGTGGCGGGCCCGACCCTCTGGAACGACCTTCCCCCCGAAATCAGAACAACCACAGACCTTCGCTCCTTCCGACAGCTTTTAAAAACTCATTTCTTCCGTTTGTCTGGCCTAGGGTAATTTTAATTAATTTATAGTGTTAAGGGGTTTTAGGGACAGTTTTTAGTTTTTATAGATGTTTTTAGCGCAGGATATGTTTAATTGTGATTTTAAATTTTGTACTCTGTTTGTGTCTATTGTTTTTAATTTTCCTGTGCCCCGCCTCGAGTCCCTTTGGGGAGAGAGAGCGGGCTATAAATAAAATTTATTATTATTTTTATTTTTTATTTTTTTATTCTCATTTGCTGGCAGGTTTCTAGTCTCACATCTTTATCCTGCATCAATTGCATCATCTCTCTATGATTCCGTGTCATATCTTCCTGAACGCATTGAAACATAAATAATATTTCTTTATAAACCATATTTGTTTTCCCCTGTTGAAACATCTTATACTCATATAATGAGTTAAGAGTAATTCAATATTCCACCAAGATTCCAATCTCCCAATTGTCCAGAAACACCAAAAACGCCAATTAATAGAATTTATACAATCCCACAACTGTTCCTCAAAATCCCCTAAATTTATAGTCCATAGAATTTTGCAATTTACACCCTAAATTTCCCAAATTTTAAAGTCTTGTTTAATATTTCTTCTTTCCTTTTCACCTCGTAGAGTGCTCTCTTAAATAGTCTTAATAATCCAGATTGGCCCACCAAATTTTCCCAAATGAATTATGGAATTGATTTATTGATCTGCATCACATTCTCTCCAGATAGCCTTTTTTATTGAAATTCATTTTAGGAAGGACTTTAGACTGTCAGAAGAAGAATCCATGGTAAAAGAAAATAGAAGAGCAGCTACTTAGAATCTATGTATCATAAACTGTTCCAGATTTACTTTTGACTTTAGGGCTAGGTATAATTATTTTCTTCTCTTCACTTCTGCATAAGTACTTAGACATTACCAAGAATGTTTGTTTCAGGGTTGTTGTTGTTTTTTTTGAATATTTGGGTCAGAGAAAAACCTGAGAAAAATTGTTTCAAGGGAAGGAGGGACAAATATTTTCAGTCTTGCAAGATTATGTTAATGTAACCTTACAATAAAGATAGAAGTAGTATTCCTAGTTGTACGTCTTGTCTGGACTATATAACATGGCTAAAAACTCCCTTGAGGTGTCTGTCTTGCAAACTATATATCAAGATGAACCCTCCCCCCCAAAAAATCGTAATCATAAATTGTCATTGCATTTGTAGCCTTTAAAAGAACAACTGTGTTGTTCTAAAAACTTTCTTCCTAAAAATTTAAGGCTTTTAAAGGCTCAGTCTCAGCATCTACCAGGGTTGATATGATTTAAATCACTAGTAAAAAAGCTTGATTTAAATCAGTTTTCTACATAAAGACTAATTCTTGCTGGCATAATTTAAAATATGCAAGTAGATGAAGATTTTTAGAATAACAACTTTTCATATTAGTTTTTTTATCCCCAGTTTAATAGGTTAATCATTCATATTTGGACAACTTTTCTGTTATACTTAGGAAGGAGAAAAATAATCATTACCTTAATAATAACAATTCAAATAGATTTATTCAACTGAAACAATAACATTACAGCATGTGTTATTTGCTTAAACAAACATCCATGTTTGTTAACTAATTTGGCTAAACAATATTTATGTATTTTAAGAAACTTAGACTTTAATTTTGTAGTACTGCTTGTCTGCTTGCCCCTTCCTCCTCACACTTAGTTTCAATTTCTTCTTGTGCAGATCTATTCCACTCCAAACAATCAGAAAAATATTGTTTCTATTCTTTTCACTGAACTTCTTGAAACTTAGCACTGAAGGGGTTGATGCTGTATTCATAGGTTTGTAGAAGTTAGGATTAAGGTCTTTTTTTCAACTCTGTTCATGTTCTAACATTTTTGCTGTGAAGAAGAGACACGTGATCTCTGCTGAGTCAAATTCAGTTTTGAGAACTGCAAAAGTAAACCAAGCATCTGTGATAATATCTTGTAGGCAGAGAAACTGCCCAATAATCTTACAAAAACCTCTGGAAGAGCATGACATTGTGAATGGATTAATGGAATTTATTTACCAAAAAAATTAAACATTTACAGCCTTATTCTACATAATTAAAAAAACTAATCTTTATTTCATGATGGAATAACCTTTGGATGGTAATATATTTTCCTCAAAAAGCATTTTATAATAAAAAATCTGATTTAAATAAAAAAAATCCGATTGTTTTGATTTTTTAAAAACAAAAAATCATTGATTTTTATCCACCCTGGCATCTACTAACCAGTTTGCAAACATTTACATGTTTTTTCAAGTATAAATTGTTTCAGTCTAAGTTTCAAGCAACTGTTTGGTTATTTAAATGTTATCGCTTTCTCGCGCTGTGACGGCAATATGTTTAAAATTATGTTTGTATGATTTTTTTTAATAAGAATAAATAAAAAATTACAAAAAAAAGAAATAAAAATAAAAGAACAAAAAAAAAGCAACTGTAGATGCTCAGATGAACTAGAAAAAGTCTGCTTTATGATCCATATATACCTAGCAAAAGTATATATGGATCATAATCCTGAAGCTAAGGAGATAATCAGTCTGATTGGGGTACAATATACATTTATTGTATATAATGTGCATCTTATAAACACCTTTGTACGAGAAGCCAGGAATTTCATCAACTCCAGGATATGCTGATTGAAGCACACTGACAAGAAGCCACAGGAAAAGATATGTATTCCCCATCAGGCTGTAGAGTTAAACATTCAAAGCTAGAGGAAGTTTAGGAAAACTTAAACAAACCATATTAGAGTATAAAAGCGGGAAATCTCTTTTTGTCTCTATATGGGGAGGGAGGGGGAATCCAGGCCAAATGACTGTATACAGTCCTGGAGTAGCCTTTCATTGCCATACCCAGTGTGGATATTTATTTTAGGAGCGAACTATCATTCCTCTACAATTCCAAACAGTTGCTTAGTAAGGAAAAGAAAATAATGTGGAAGCTAAAGACAAAAGTGGAAGTGGAGATATTACAGAAAGGGTAAGAAACATTGACCTTTTGGTATATTATTTAGTATGTGATTATCTTCCTATGGATGGCAATGCTACCTTAAATGTGTATATGTTCAAAACAGGGACTGGACATTCATGTTATATAGGGCATTGACACACATAATTAATAACAAGTAAATTTTTATTCATTTCTATCCACGGTGGCTTGAATAGATTAGCTCTGTATCTGGGTGGGTGAAGTTTTTATATAATTAAAAGATAAATAAAAACAAATGTATATAGAAAAGTAGAAAAAAAGAAAATATTTTTTAAAAGTGCTAGAAATAGATAAAGAGAGAAAGGGGAAAAAGAAAATTAAAGAAGTACTTTCAGATCTTTTTTACAGCAGTTGCAAACTTTTATCATTTAATTTAATTAATTCTAACATTTCTTTTTTTCCAGGTAATCTTGCACACATCTATATTACCAGTGAAGTTTATATTTTCTTAAATGTATTTTAGGATTTTTTACTAGGGAGACAATAGTAGTGATAACTTTATTTAAAAGGAAACAGGTACATGGTTTGTATGCATGGAAATAATGTGATGACTTTTACCAATTTTTTATTCTTCAGATAGTGGTAGAAATAACTAATACTTAGAAAGCTTAAAACGCTGAATAAGACACTGAGAATGTATCTTATTCAGTAGAAAGATGTTAAGAAATAAACTTCCAAATTTTCATTCTGTATCTCTTCAAATTAAATTAAGGGCTATCACATGTTCCCTATGTGTTGAAAGGATACAAGGATATATCTACTTGTCTTTCTCCCTATAATAATGAGTGCAGTTATCATGTATGATCAACTTCTGAAGAAACTCACTATGTGCCAGAAGCTATCATGCAAGCAGGATTCCTCTTGGATCTTTCCTAAGGCATCAACCATTCAAAATATGGTGGCAGTGACGTGAATCTCTGAAGTAGTTAGAAGTTAGGAAAGTGAATTTAATTTTTAAACTGTAAGGAAACTTCCTTGAATAATTGTGATGAGGGTTCTATAAATAATCATATCTTATTTGTAATCAGTCTTTCTATCACCTATTTGTTCTAGGAAATATTTGTTGAAGAAGGAAAAAATAATTGTGCCATACCTTTTGGTTAGAAATGGTAACAGTCCACTGCCTGGAAGCATCATAAATAAGAAATTTAAAATTGAGGGATCTGATGGAATGGAGCAAATGTATTTATAGTTTAACATATTGTAGTATGATAAACTTGGTATGGGAGCCGATGCTGTGTAGCTACATACAACCTAATACTGGATTAAATGATTGATATTATATTCTAATGAATTACATTTTTTAGCCACAGGAACAAGTCTTCAGGCTGGCCTCCTCCTTCAGGAACCTGGACCTTGAACCAGGGATCTTCCTATGGTTGGGAAATGATGGCAAACAGAGATGGGAGAGACTACTACATCAAGTAAGGTTGCCACCAATTTGATTAATTTTGTGTAAAAACTGCTGCAGAGAGTTGAAGCCCGAGCATGAATATATACTGATCTTCCATTTGCTCCCCAGTCAGGTTATCCCACCAAAGGTAGCATATGCATTTGTTTGACATTTAGACAAGGAAGTACATATTTGACATAAACATCAAGAATGTATCAAAGTAATATTAATATCAAAATATTTTACCCGTCTATAATGTAGCAAATGAAATGTGAATTCCACAGTTATTTTTCATTTGCCATAATAACAATAAAATAATTGGTTTTTTGTTTGCAGATTATTTCTTCCCTAAGACTGCCCCTTTTAAAAAAGAATTAACAAATGCCTTCTGGGCATTTTCTAAGTATTCAGAAATAACTTCAACATAATGGTGGAGATCTTGTTGCATTCGAATATAAAACAATAGATTGAATTGGTGTGTGTGTGTTGCTGTTGCTTATTTCCAAATAAATCTCCCTGGTTTGAAGAACCAGGGTTTAAAATTATTGTCTGAAATTGAGTGAACTGCCAAGACTCTCATTCTGTGCTTTAATATAAAACAAATCTCTATTGAAGCACAATAGATAAAAGCAGCAGAGAAAATGAGTGAGATGATGTTCAGGATGGAATGAAAGGGAAAATACATGTTACATCATCTAATTTTTAAGACTTCTGTTCTAGAAGGCTGCCTGCTTGATTTGTGTTCCTTTGGGGGTTTTGGGTTTTTTTTTTTTTTTTGTCCTTTGAGATTCATCAAAAGCCAAAACATGCCAGTAGATAATCTCAAAAGTCAAACTCTTTTTTCCCCTAACAC
Organism: Rhabdophis nuchalis; assembly: GCA_039707465.1. Classification (NCBI taxonomy): domain Eukaryota; kingdom Metazoa; phylum Chordata; class Lepidosauria; order Squamata; family Natricidae; genus Rhabdophis; species Rhabdophis nuchalis. The sequence continues at coordinate 45,484,465 of CM077651.1, forward strand.
TCATGTTCCTGTTCTACAAGAGCAAGTTCTTAGTTCTTGGACCAAATGAGATATAACTAGATCTAACTGTTGAGTATCTAAGCACAGAGCATAAGAGCACTCCAATATGTACACTAGTCTTTATTCCCACTTTTTCTTTCATTATTATTTTTGAAACAATAAGTGACCCATGCAATCCAAATGTGGAGTGTGTTTTCAATCGAAAGCAGTGTTTCTTAACCTTGGCAACTTTAACATATGTGGACTTCGACTCCTTAATTCGAATTCCCTAATCAGCACAGTCAACAGGGTTGGGAAACACTGGTTTAAAGCATTTTTGTTCATTATCATAATGGCTTGAAGTTAATAATGCAGTGAATGGAATTTCCTCTTGAAATCTAAGAACATGGAGAAGGAGAAGGCAATTTCTAAGTGGTCACAACTTCCTCTTGAAGTCATCAAAAGATCCGCAGAATATGAAATCTTTCAGGATGATACTGGAAGCCTTCCATAGAGGTCTGTAAAGCAGTTGCATTGATTTTGAAGTGCCTTATTCTAATCTTATCACAAGCCCTCTGATGTTGTTTGAATATTCTGCAAGTGTGTCAAGCACAAAGCAGTTCAGTTTGGAATTCAGTACAGGTACTTTGAGCTTGAAAATGGGTCATTTCAGTCTCAGAAATAATTTGAATGGTTGGTGCCATTTCAGAAAAGTTTCCAGTTCCTTTTGAATTTAGATCATTTTGAACTTGAAAGCAGCATGTCAAGCATATATTAGAAATGTTTTCCATACTATTACTTAATATCTAAACAAACCAATCTTTACTTGCATGGGAAATTTGAGATTTGATATGAGCCAGTAGATTATTTAAAAGACTAATGTTAAAAAAGACGTTTGTGAAGGTTGTAAGGGTTCTAAAAATTGTACAGTTACTTTGTTCCTTTTGAAAATTTGATGAAAATAGAACAGAATAACAGAGTAGGAAGGGACCTTGGAGGTCTTGTAGTCCAACCCCGTGCTCAAGCAGGAAATCTTATACCATTTCAACAAATGGTTGTTCAATCTATTCTTAAAAACTTCCAGTATTGGAGCATTCACAACTTCTGGAGGCAAGTTGTTCCACTGGATTAATTGTTCTGTCTGGAAATTTCTGCTTAGTTCTAGGTTGCTTCTCTCCTTGATTAGTTTCCATCCATTGTTTCTTGTCCTGCCTTCAGATGCTTTGGAGAATGGGTTGACCCCCTCTTCTTTGTGGCAACCACTTAGATATTGGAACACTGTTACACTTCACCTGTACTTCTTCTTTCATTAAATTTATTTTTTATTTTCACATTTATAACCCGCTCCCATCTCACCACAAAGGGACTCGGGGCGGCTCAAATTATGGTTAGGGTTAGCTTTTTTGGCAGCTGCAGCACACTGCTGGCTCATATTTAAGTGATTGCCCAATAGGACTCCAAGATCCTCTCACAGTTACTACTATTAAGTGAGGTATATTTGGATTTTCTTGCCTAAATGTAGAACCTTACTTTTTTCACTATTGAATTTGTTAGATAGCGCCCAATGTTCATGTCTGTCAAGATCCTTCTGTATCATAAGCCTGTCTTCTGGAGTGTTGGCTATTCTTGCCAGCTTGGTGTCGTTTGCAAATTTGATGAGTTCCCCATTTATTCCCTCGTCCAAATAATTGATGAAGACCTCGGTACCTCAGGATACCCCACTGCATACTTATGTGGATGCAGTTCCATTGAGGACTACACATTGAGTGTGGTTGGTCAGCCATTACAAATCCATTTCATTTTGTGAGATAGCGTCCAATGTTCAAATCTGTCAAGATCCTTCTGTATCTTAAGTTTATTAATCAGCCAATAGAGGAGTAATGCTTCTTTTAAAGAATATGGATCATTTCGGGTTACACCAGGATATTTATAGGGATTTCACTATGATAGTTTTTCAACATATTCAAATAAATCCCCTTAAAAAATAAAGATCAGGAACAAGAAAGTAGTGATAACTCAGTGTCAGATTATCCAACAATTTATATTGTATAGAATCAATACAGAAAATATATTATTTCGATTGATATTAACATTTTTCAAAACTTCTTTGAAAAGGAAACACTTCCTCAGCTGCCAAAGATCAGGAAGAGTCACTATTTTTGATTCCTTTGATTATTGATTTGGCTTCAATGAGGCTTCAAGAGAATATGAAACACTTCAAAGCCAGCTCATTCAGTTTGTTGCTTTAAAGCAGGGGTCCCTAACCTTTGCAACTTTAAGTCTGAAGGACTTCAGCTCCCAGACTTCTCCAGCCAGCAAAGCTGACTGGAGAAGTCTGGGAGCTGAAGTCCTTCAGACTTAAAATTGCAAAGGTTGGGGACCCCTGCTTTAAAGAGTTCCTCTCTTTGATTCACAAATCTGCTTTGATGGGGTGATTCAATCGAAGTTTTGTCAATTGAAGCAACTCTTAAAAGCTTCGCGTAGCCCTCTGTTCCATTACAAGGCATTTCTGCTAGATCAGGTTCTTCATATTCATAAAAACTCACTTGACAGAAATCAATCAAATCAAGTGTATACAATGTTTTGTATCTCTATGGTACATGTAAATCTGGATGTTGGGTTAGTTTTCTAGTTTTGCATAAAGAAGTGCATAAAGATGTCTATATAACACTTCACTACACGGATATCCACTTTGAAGGAGTACACTTTACAATAATTTGCATCGTTTCCCAATGACTGATTTATAATAAAGTAAACCAATCATTTAGCTGCTTTTTTGTTTCTGTAGTTTGAGAAAACCATGCAACTATCCTAGACTTATCTCAGTGAATTTTGTTTTTGTTTTAGTTTCTTGTACATGCAACGCTGACAGTTTTGAAAAAGCAAGCATGCCATTTATATTATTAATGACATGGCACAAGTAGTTGCTGTTCTGTATTGCTACTAACATCAATAGTACATTAAAAACATTGGAGCTCACAAAAACTCAACAATTTTTGTTTCAAATCAATAATGAACAAATCAGAAAGCTAAAGTGTTTGCCTCTCATTTATTTACAGTTCCCATCATTCTATCTTTCCTATTTCCTATTTTCTGTACATTCTTTCCTAGTGTTAACTTACTGTATTTTTCGAAGTATAAGACGCACCGGAGTATATGGGTCCGTTTGGAGAAGGGCGGGATATAAATTGAATAAAATAAAATAAAAAATAAATAAATAAGACACACCCAGGTTTTGAAGAGGCAATTTTTTTTAAAGTAGGTAGGTAGATAGAGGGATAGAGAGGGAGAGAAAGAGAGAGAAATACAGTAGGTAGTTAGGGAGAGAGAGATAGTAGGTAGATAGGCAGGTAGGCAGGTAGAGGGAGGGAGGGAGGGAGGGAGGGAGGGAGAGAGAGAGAGAGAGAGAGAGAGAGAGGGAGAGAGAGAGAGAGAGAGAGTAGGTAGGTAGGGAGAGAGTGTGTGTGTATTTACTCATGTGCTGGAGAAGGAATTACTAACTACCTTTGGAACAAATCTTTGTTTCTGCAGGCACAGTACTTGACCAATGTAATTCTCATCAATCACTCTAATTAAACAGCTTTCCAAAAGGGAAAAAAAACCCTTTTTTGCACTTTGCAAACCTCCCCAAACGGCCCATTTTTCGTGAAAATGGGCTCTTTTTTTTCAAATAAAAGGCATGAATAGCCCGGGGGGGGGGGATTTGCAGAGTGCTCCTGAGGGGTGGGGTGGGGTCAAAAATGAGCAAAAAAACCGGCACATTTATCACGAAAACGAGCCGTTTGGTCAAAACATTGCATGCATAGCCATATAGAGGCTTATAGAGTGCTGCTGGGGGGGGGGGCAAAAACGCCCTGTTTTTTGCTCATTTCTGCCCTCCCCAGCCCCCAGGAGCTCTCTGGAAGCCTCCATAAGGGTATGCCTGTGGCCATTTTGGTGAAGGGGCGGGGTTTCAGGAGGCAAAAAGTGCTGTATTTGATGTATAAGACACACCCAGATTTCAGCCTCGTTTTAGAGGACAAAAGGTGCGTGTTATACTACGAAAGATACGGTAGTATTAACCTCCTATTTTAAAGTGTTTTTGCTGGCTCTGACTATTTTTTGGATTTGTTTAGGTAATCAGATATTTTTCACACTAATTAAGAACTGTGATCCCAAATGGACATTTTCTGTGAGCTTTGTTAATGTAGACAGAGAACATGAGCTTTTTGGAAGAAGGAATGTTACAGGTTGCCCTTAACTATGGTAATTGAGGCTGGCAATTCCATAGCTAAATCATAGTGTGTGACATCATGTGACCCCATCAAATAAAGAGCTGTGGCATGCTTCCTGTGGTTAGAATGTGCATTGCAGGCTAATTCTGCTGATTGCCAGGACTTCAATCCTGACTAGCTCAAGGTTAACTCAGCCGTCTATCTTTCTGAAGTCAGTGAAATGAGATTGTTGGGGGAAATCTGTTGACTCTGTAAACTGCTTAGAGAGGAGCTTAGAAACATTATGAAGTAGTATATAAGTCTAAGTGCTATTGCTAATGACAGGAGCTGCAGCTGCAATTGTTAGATGAATCCTACATGTTGCAGCTTCTCCTAATCATACGACCATGACTTTTGAATATCTGTTCACTTGATTGTTTGTCAGAAACTGGCAATGAAGGTCACTAATGGCAACTATATGACTGAAGGATGTTGCAGCCATCATAATTGTGAGCCAGTTGTCAAGTGTTCAAATCATAATCATATGACCATGGGAACGCTGCAACAACTGCAACTATGAGAAACAGTGATAAATTCCCTTGTTCAGCAACATTGTAACCTGAAATAAGCTTGGAAGAATCAAAGCAAAAGCTTTTTTTTAAAAGCTGCTTAAAATAAAATAAAAAAAGCCTGCCAGCTGTCCAGAACGAGTCAGATTCTTCATACCACCTTGTAATATTTACAGTGATGCCATTTCATACATAAGCTGTGAATCATTAAATAATATAGATGTCAGCGTTCCAAATATCATCCAGAATTAAATCAGAGTCCAAGGCATAGCTTTCATCAAAGTTCCAATTGAATAAGAGAGACATGTTGGTACAAACTGTGGAAAGCCGAATCTGAAAGCTTCCTGGGTTTCCAATCAGTTGAAAGTTCATGATCTTGGCCTTCCGCTTCCGCCTTCCAGCGGCGATGGACGGGTCCTGGACTCGTCCGCCGCTTTGTCCTTTTTTCTGCCCCCCGACGGGGGCGAGACGCCCCTCCTTGGGGGTCTCCTGTAGGGCCGGCTTGCTGGGGTCGTTTTTTCCCTACGGCGGTGGGGGAGCGACCCTTGTCTTCGGCCTAGGTGAGGAAAGGCTGGCTGCGGGGGGGAGACGCTTCGTCTCTTCCTTCGCCAATGGAGAACGGTAAAGCTTTGTGAATGTGGAGAGAGCCGGACGTTCGGGTCGAAAGGCTCTCCCGAGGCTCGGCTGCGAGGTGAAGAGTGAGTGTTCTTTTTTTATTTCGTTTTTGCTGGCAGCGCTGGACTAAAGAGCTTGGAGGGGGGTGTTTTGCTCGTTAAACCCCCCCTCGGATTTAAAGTGGCGCTCGGAAATGGCTCCTCATTGCGAGGAACCGGATTCTTTCTATGTGGATTGCCTGGAACTTAATGAAAGCAAGTGAAAGTGGTATGCGGCTTGCTTTTTTACAATGTTTCTAAGTTCGACTGGCTTGCAACAACTTTTCTTTTGTAACTTTCTCCGTCTGGCTCTCCGTTTGGGCGGTGGAAAATGGCTACTCTTTGTTCCTGAATGACTATTTCATTTATGGAAAATTACCAGCATTTCCTTGTGATTTGGACTTCCTCTTGCCATTAATGAAGAATTTTTTGGATTAATTGATTCCTTGTCTGGAGTGCCTTTTCTACTATAATTATTGATTTGGAAAAGTGTTTCTCTTCTGGTTCTTGAACTTTCTACAACCCTGACCTGAAACTTTCATTTCCTGACTTGCCTCAGCGGCCCCACCCAAAAAACACAATTTTAGTGGCACTGACTTTAACAGCTAACCATGGCACAAAAATTAGAACTGGCAGGTTTGGAACAAAGAATGTCTTCTCTGGAATCTGTGTTACAAACTTTGGTGCAAGAAATCAAGGCTCAGAGAGAAGAAAATAGCAACTTTAAGAAGGAACTTCTGGAAACACGGAAACAAGTGCGGGAGAACACACAGAAGACTGAAGAGGGGGGGGAGGGGGGTTGGCTGGGGCAAAGGGAGAGCCTAAAGATGTTACTAATGAGGTTGTAGAAATAAATGGGCATGTGTCTAGGATTGATATGGAAAGGATGACATATTTTTTAAGATTTCAGAATATTTCTGAGGAACTGGATGAGTGTCTCCCTGAACTCATGAGTACAATTTTAGCAGATTATTTACATAAACCTAAGGATGAGATCAGGGGGGACATTGACCTAGTTTACAGAATAAATTCCGCATATGCCAGGATAAATGAAGTACCCAGAGAGATACATGTTAAATTTGTTAAAAGGTCAACCAGAGAGGAAATTTTGAAGGCGCAGAGAGGGGGGCCGTTAATTTACCAACAAAAGGTTGTCGTCATCTTGAAGCAGATCCCAAAAAAGATTAGGGAGATGAGAAGGAGGTATTCCTTCTTATCCAAGAAAGTGTTTGATCACGGGATTTGGTTCAAGTGGGCGATGCCCGAAGGGATGCTGGTGTTCTGGGAAGGAGGAAGAGTAAGGATTAAAACAGTTGTCGAGGCGGAAGCCTTTCTTAAAAAACATTCCTCGGTCCTGGGGGAAGATCTAGGGGGAGCAGGGGGGGCACAGCCCCGCCCACTGGGGGCCAGGAGGGAGAAAAAGAAGATACAATTGCCAAGAGGCTTAGATCCAAAAAATGACTTTGCTTGCTTTTTTTCTTTTTTTATTAACTTTTTTTTTAAACCTTTTTGTACCAGGATGTTTGTACAAGTCTGCCAGCGTAGAACGGGAAATGTATGATGTATTCACTTATCTTTATCTTGTAGTATTTTTTGATAAATTTTCTTACCAATGTTTTATTATGTAGCCTGGGAAGGGCCGAGGACTCTGACGCAATGGTTCTCAAAATGTTTCTGTAACCCCTACCTTACCCTTTGGAAAATTGTAAAAACCAATAAAACTTTTTCAAAACAAGAAAGTTCATGATCTTGTCCCCACACCCACAAGCAGGGGTGGGTTTCAAATTTTTTAGAACCTACTCTGTAGGTGTGGCCTATTTTGTGGGCGTGGCTTGGCAGTCACGTGACAGGTGGGAGTGGCCACCTTTTAAAATGTGGTGAAACTCATTTAACAACGCTCTTGCTTAGCAACCAAAATTTTGGACTCAATTGTGATGATAAATTCTTTCTTTCTTTCTTTCTTTCTTTCTTTCTTTCTTTCTTTCTTTCTTTCTTTCTTTCTTTCTTTCTTTCTTTCTTTCTTTCTTTCTTTCTTTCTTTCTTTCTTTCCTTCCTTCCTTCCTTCCTTCCTTCCTTTTTTCCTTCCTTTCCTTTCCTTCCCGTTGGGTCACTGGCAGCGGTGGGCCAGATTTACTTCCAGGTACGCCGGTGGAACCCCCTCTCACCGGTTCTCTAAATTTCACCAACCGGTTCTCGCGAGTAGGTGCGAACCTGCAGAAACCCACCCCTGCCCACAAGCCAATCCCATGGTCCAATCTTCCTCTGCCATGCTGGTGTTTCCACCCATCTAGTTCCGGTCAGGTGCGGAGACAAAAGATGACCTTGGGCTTCTAAAAAGGAATGTATTATTTTGACAACAACACATTCTACACTTCTACTCCTTACTATTCCCCTTCCAATTACCCACTAAAGAAACAGTGTAGTAAAGAAAGAGAGAGGAAGTGTGGCAGGCCAAAGATCCTAAAAGGAATATGACTGCAGGCCTGACAATAGATATGGGATGCGAGGATTTTTTTTTTGAAGAATAAAATATATACCCCCATTCAGAACTATACACCCAACCGTATAAAGAAAAGCAGATATGAGGGATTATATATAACCTTAACTGACATTAAAGGAATAGTATAAAATGCAGAACAAGAGCATGCAAATTTCTATTAAAGAGCAGGGCCACCTGAAGTTGCGATAAAGTTGCGTTTTATTTCATTGTTTGTGGGTTCTTCTTAGTTTGGTAGCTTAAACGGCTGGGGGTTGAACGGGGATTTGTGTTCTGAAATCACTGTGGGCAGCTATGAGATCTGCTGAGCAAATGCTGCCTCTGCTAAAGATACCATAGGCCAGTATTGCAGTCCTTCATCAAGTTTTGATTAATTTACTTGCCGAGTCAAAGCAAAAGCAGTTTGCTGTCAGACTGCATTATGACAAGTCACACTGAATCACTTAAGCATCTAAGTGTGCTTTTCAAAAAGCTGAGTTCATGCTAGTGAAATCATTATTTATATGAAGGTTTAGGGAGAAAAGCATAGTACTAAGAAGTTGAATTTTAAAAATGAGTTATATATAGAACCTCCCAGGAGAGTGCAAAAGCTATCAATCTGCCACTGATATTTTTTTTATCACCTTGGGAGCCTTCATAATTCATTTATGTTGTATTGAAGGCCTAAAAACTGGGAAGCAGATTCTGTGCATTTGTAAAAACAGAGAGGAAGGATGATGCTTCTGTTCTAATGGCATTTATGCAAACAACGACAATAATAATTGGAAGGAAGATATGGGATTGCTGCATTAATGGTGCCAGGTTCTGTTTGCAGGAAGTCCTTGACTTACAACCACAATTGAGCCCCAAATATATGTTTCTAAACAAAGATTTGTTGTGAGTTTTGCTCCATTTATGATTTTTCTTGCCACAGTTGTTAAATGAATCACTGCAATTCTTAATATAGTAACATGGTTGTTAACTGAATCTCTCTTCCCCATTGATTTTGGTTGTCAGAAGGTTGCAAAAGGTGATCACCCTGTGAGCCCAGGAAGCATTTAGGTATGTGCCTGCCATCCGATTAGCAACAACTGAATGGCCAGAGGCTGACCTCATGAAATGAAGTTTGTCAGAGATTTATAGCTGAAGATGCCTTTTCTTTTCTTTTTAGAGTAACTAAGATTCTTATTTGCCATAGAAGGCCTTTGTTGTATAAATATCTATTAGAATTTAAACATTGGCAGAATAGCTCTACAATAGATAGAATTTTGCATGATTATATTTTGCTATCGTAGACCCTGAAGTGAATAATTTGTTTGTTGAACAATATATCTCTATGAACATTCCTTTGCAAGGAAAATTGTTTTAATGTAGAATAATTACAAAGTACACTTGAAGGAATGGATTTGTGCAGGATGATACTTACAACAGTGCAATTTTTGAAAAATTGCTTTGGCCTCAAACACACTATAAATAGGAATTGCTAAATGCACAGTGTTGTACTATGATAGATGACCGCTTTGCCAAAAGACCATTTTATCACCATTGGAAGGCAGTTGCAGAAATGCCATTTCTCATTTATTTATGGGAAGAAATTATCAAGTAAAAACTCTAACATTCTCTTTTATTTAAAAAAAATGTGCACACAACTGCAGTCTTATTAAACTAAAAGCAGCAAAGAGCTATAAGTGTTGCATGTCAGCAATATTTTACTGGCATTTGAGAAATTTGCACAATTATAGAAATAACAGATTAGTTAGCTTGCCCGACCTTGCACATTGGCCTCTTCAACCTGTATTCAGATAAAATAAATGCTGACCTATGGATTCTGACCAATATCTTTCAAAGTCAGGTCAAGTAAAAATTTTATTATAGTCATAAACCTGCTTAAGGTACAATGAAGAAAAATTAGAGGCATTTGAATAATAGCCTGCTTATGGGAGGTACAAGATAACTCAAAACCTGTATGTACAATTATATTAAAATATTATATTTTCTCTATAACATTTTAATATTAAGAGTATTAACTAAGAGGGCACCTCTAAAGGTCACACACACATACGTATGTATATATGTATGTTTTCGTAGATTTTCACGGGTATAGGTATGTAGGTTTTGGTTTATTCGGGTCTTTTCCTGTGTAAAATTAAAAGTGTTTTGGCAACGTTTCGACGGGATCACACCCATCATCATTAGGCTGGTGCCTTTGGTTTCTTGCGAGTAAACTGTGATCGAAGTGGCACCATTTATAGAAAAAGCCTAATGATGACTGGTGTGATCCCGTCGAAACGTTGCCAAAATACTTTTAATTTTACACGGGAAAAGACCCGAATAAACCAAAACCTACATACATATATATATCATAAAAACTAATATATATATCTAAAAATTACGTTGTGTAATTTTTTTAGATATGTGTGTTAGTTTTATGAGCTGATCAATAAATTAAATTAGAGAGAGACCAGGATAGATCTATTTTGAGCTTATTAGCTCTCATCAGCTGGCCATACCCTTTACTGGGATTCGAACCGGGGCTGTATTGCATGCCAGGCAAGGAGCCTAGCACTTTAGCCAAGCCGGCTCCCCTATTGCATCAGCTGAGACAGGGTATATTAGTATAGGTAATTGTTTAGCCGGCTTGCCTGGCATGCAATACAGCCCCGGTTCGAATCCCAGTAAAGGGTATGGCCAGCTGATGAGAGCTAATAAGCTCAAAATAGATCTATCCTGGTCTCTCTCTAATTTAATTTATTGATCAGCTCATAAAACTAACACACACACACACACACACACACACATATATGTAGGTTTTGGTTTATTCGGGTCTTTTCCCGTGTAAAATTAAGAGTGTTTTTGCAACGTTTCGATGGGATCACACCCATCATCATCAGGCTGGTGCCTTTGTTTTCTTGTGAGTACACTGTGATCGAAGTGGCAGTTTTTCTATAGGTAGAGGTGGGGGTGGGGTTGGAATGGTGGCTCTGCTGCTTTAAACGGATTGGTTGGCTGATTTGTCACATCCTGATTGGTAGATGGAGTTGATGTTAGTTGAGAATGATTGATGGTGGTGTCAGTGTTTGTGGCTGGGACTCGTTTAATGGCCAGAGCTAGTTTCCAGATGTCTGGCAGGCGGGAGGCATCATCACGTCTATTCATGGTGTGGGGATGTTTCTCTATTTCAATAGCTTCCATAATTATTTTTTTGTTGGAGTGAACACATTATATTATATTATATTATATATTATATTATATTATTATATTATATTATATTATATTATATTATATTATATTATATTATATTATATTATATTATATTATATTATATTATATTATATTATATTATATTATATTATATTATATTATATTATATTATATTATATTATATTATATTATATTATATTATATTTTCTTGTTCCACTGGAAGGCAGTGGAATTATTTATTGATCAGCTCAAAAAACCTAATATATATGTATGTATGTATGTATGTTAGGTTTTTGAGCTGATAAATAAATAAATAAATAAGGGAGACTAGGATAGATCTATTTCGAGCTTTTTAGCTCTCATCAGCTAGCCATACCCTTACTGGGATTTGAACCAGGACTGTATTACATATTAGGCAGATGTTTTAGCCACTAAGCCACCAGGTTCTCCTCCTGATCAGCTGAGAAGGGGAAATAAATATATGCTTGTGTCACAACACCCTGGTAAGCCCCAATTAAGGGAAGAAGCATACTGTTTTCCTTTTCTGCTTTTCGGCTCATCACCAGAGACCATCTAGACAGAAAGCTATTAGTTTCGTTGTGTCTTTTTTTTACATGTCTGTTAGCTTTTTGAGCTGATAAATAAATCCCAGTAAGGGTTTGGCTAGCTGAGGAGAGCAAAAAAGCTCGAAATAGATCTATCCTAGTCTCCCTTATTTATTTATTTATTTATCAGCTCAAAAACCTAACACACATGTAAAAAAAAAAGACACAACGAAACTAATAGCTTTCTGTCTAGATGGTCTCTGGTGATGAGCCGAAAGGCAGAAAAGGAAAACACTCATGCCCTGTATCCTTAGTGATATCCCTATGAATCTTAATTGCTACCAAGCTGAATCTGACAACATTATATATAATAAATGGTTTCTTATCTGAAAGGAAAAAATCAAGAAAAAAACTTTCATTATAATCTATAAAATATATTAATAAAGGAAGAATAAAGGTTCTCAACCATGCTAAGAAAAGGAACATTGAGGTGGTTTCAGTAGTTTTTCTGCTGCATAAATAGGTTGTCAATCATATAAGGACTTTAGTGAACGTCGCTTTAGAAGACGTGGCTCACTCTAAGAAAGGATCTTTATTTGGCAGAAGAGACTACAGTACTTGTGTACATGTCAAGTTTCCATCTGGATTTAGTTGTGCAAGCCATATAGCTGAACTTTGTCTAACACCTTTTCTCTGATGATTTTTTTGGCCTGAGTGTATTCCAAATGAAGTAGTAGTTCAAGTAACAAACCATCACTGATTGGTTATCTCAAAATTGCTTGTTACCTGTGGATTGAAATTGTCTATCCGGACAGTGACATTGGTACTGATGAAAAAAAATGTGGAATTTGAGCCAATAGGTGTGCATTTAAGGCTAGGTTCCCATTTCCACTTTTTGTTGCCTTCTCAGCATCATGTTGGGTACTTATCTAGGCACTTGAAAAAGGATTGACAAAAGCTTTGTTCCCAGGACTTCAAGTTTATAATGAGGGAATGGTTCCCAACTGAGCGTAAGAAAACATTGGGGCCAATGAATTAGGATGGGACGGGATGGGAAGAGGCAGAGGGAGGGGGAGGGGAGGAGAGGAGAGAATGAGAGGAAAGTTAGAACGAACCTTGGAGGTCTTCTAGTCCAACCCCCTGCTCAGGCAGGAAATCCTATACATTTCAGACAAATGGTTTCCCAATCTTGTTTTAAAAACTTCTGTTGTTGGAGCATTCACAACTTCTAGAGGCCAATTGTTCTACTGGATTAATAGTTCTGTCTGGAAATTTCTTCTTTCCTCCATCAATTTTGATCCATTGCTTCTTGTCATGCCCTCAGGTGCTTTGGAGAATAGTTTGACTCCCTCTTCTTTGTGACAACCCCTGAGATATTGGAACACTGCTATAATGTCTCCCCTAGTCCTTCTTTTCATTAAACTAGTCCCAATTCCAACAATTTATATGTTTTAGCTTCCAGTTCCCTAATCATCTTTATTGCCCTACTCTTCACTTTTTCTAGCGTCTCAACATCGTCTTTTCAATAATGGCAACCAAAATTGGATGCAATATTCTAAGTGTGACCTTATCATTGAATTTTAAAGTGGTATAACACTTCACCTGATCTTGATTCTATTCCTCTGTTAATGCAGCCTAGAACTGTGTTAGCATTTTTGGCAACTGCAGCACACTGCTGGCTCATATTTAAGCGATTGTCCAATAGGACTCCAAGATCCACCCACAGTTACTACTATTGAGCGAGGTACATTGGTTTTTCTTGCCTAAATGTAGAACTTTACTTTTTTGACCATTCAATTTCATTTTGTTAGATAGCACCCAATGTTCAAGTCTCTCAAGTTCTTTCTGTATCTTAAGTCTGTCATCTGGAATGTTGAGTATTCCTGCCAGCTTGGTGTCGTCTGCAAATTTGATGAATTCCCCTTCTATCCCCCCATCCAAATAATTGATGAAGAGTACTGGGCCTAAAATAGAGCCCTGGGCTACTCACTGCATACTTCCCTCCATGTAGTTGTATTTCCATTGAGGACTACACATTGAGTGTGGTTGGTCAGCCAGTTACAAATCTATCTGGTGGTGATGCTATCTAACCCACATCTTTCTATCTTATCAAGTAGTAGGTTGTGGCCTACTTATTTATTTATTATTTATTTTATTGAATTTCTAGACCGCCCCCTCTCCCCGAGGGGACTTGGGGCGGTGTACAGGTAAAATTAAAACTACTAAAAACATAACAATACATACAAAGCTAAAATCAAATTAAATAACCCTGTACAAATTTATAAAAGTTAAAACTGAACCCATAAAACAGAATAAAAAATTTAAATTACAGACTGGGGCGAGAAGCATAAGTTAGGCCAAGCGGGCTTGATGGAACAGGTAGGTTTTAAGTTTCTGTCAGAAGGAGCGGAGGTCCGTGGTAGTTCTGATATCAGGGGGTAGGTCGTTCCAAAGGGTTGGGCCCATCACAGAGAAGAGAGTGAATCGGCCAAAGGGATGTATGGGGCAGGATACGATCCCGCAAATAGCTAGGTCCTGTGCCATGGAGCGCTTTAAAGATGATAACCAACACCTTGAAACGCACCCGAAAGGCCACAGGCAGCCAGTGTGGCCTGCGCAGGAGCGGTGTTACGTGGGAGTATCTAGTAACTCCCAAAACTGCCCGCGCGGCCACATTTTGGACCAGCTGCAGCCTTCGGGTGCATCTCAAGGGGAGCCCCATGTAGAGAGCATTACAGTAGTCTAGACGGGACGTCACAAGCACATGAGTGACTGTGCGAAGGGCGTCCCGGTCCAATAGGGGCCACAACTGGTGCAGCAGGAGAACCTGGTGGAATGCCCCCCTAGCCACGGCTGTCACATGGTCCTCCATTGACAGCCGGGCATCTAGGAGGACGCCCATGTTGCATGCCCGATCCACAGGGGCCAGATGTTCGCCCCCTATGGCCAGTGATGGAGTCAACTGGTTGAACCGGGGCGCTGGTAACCACAGCCACTCAGTCTTGGACGGGTTAAGCTTGAGTCTGTTCCTTCCCATCCAGACCCATACGGCTTCCAGACACCGGGACATCACTTTGACGGCATCGTTGGGGTGGTTTGGGGTAGAGATGTACAACTGAGTATCATCAGCGTACAGATGGTAATCTACCCCAAAACCATGGATGATCTCGCCCAGCGGCTTCATGTATGCATTGAACAGGAGGGGCGAGAGGACCGACTCCTGAGGAACCCCACAAGTGAGAGGCCTCGAGGTCAACCTCTGCCCCCCTGCCAATACAAATTGCGATCGACCGGAGAGGTAGGAGAAGAACCACCATAAAACGGTGCCCCTCACTCCCAACCCCTCCAGTCGATGCAATAGGATACCATGGTCGATGGTATCAAAAGCCGCTGAGAGGTCTAATAGGACCAGGATGGAGGAACAACCCCCATCTCTGGCCCTCCAGAGATCATCCACCAACGCGACCAATGCCGTCTCCATGCTGTGACCAGGCCGGAAGCCGGACTGGCGCAGGTCCAGATAATCAATTTCCTCCAGGTGACGTGGGAACTGTTGTGCCACCACACTCTCTACAACCTTCGCCAAAAAGTGAAGGTTGGAGACCGGACGATAATTTACTAGCAATGCTGGGTCCAGGGAAGGCTTCTTGAGGAGAGGCCTCACCACCGCCTCTTTCAAGACGGTTGGCAGGAACCCCTCACTCAAAGAAGCGTTCACTATAACCTGGAGCCAGCCTCGTGAAATCTCCCAGGATGCCAGTACAAGCCAGAAGGGACACGGGTCCAATAAACATGTGGTAGCTCTCAGTCGCCTACGCAACCTGTTCATATCCTCGGAAGTAACAGAGTCAAACTCCTCCCAGAACGGTGTCTCAAGACCTGCCTCCGACATCCCCGCCAGACCACTTCCAGAGGACACCAACTCGCTCCGAATCTGAGCGATTTTGTCCTGCAGATACTCCCCAAATTTCTCTGCTCTGCCCTGTAATGGGGCTTCCCGCGGCCTCTGTTGAAGGAGGGAGCGGGTCACCCCAAACAGGGCGGCAGGGCGGTTATCTGCGGACGCGATAAGAGTGGCACAATACTGACGTTTGGCCACTCTTATCGCCACAAGATAAGTCCTCAAATGGGCTCTTACCTGTGTCCGGTCCGATTCAGAGCGTGTGGATCTCCATCTCCTCTCTAGGCATCTCTTGCAGCGCTTCATCACCCTCAACTCCTCGGAAAATCAAGGGGCCTGGGTGGTTCGCTGCCGCAAGAGAGGCCACAAAGGCGCGACCCGGTCCAAGGCCCCGGTGTTCCATGCAGCCACCAGGTCCTCCATCCGGGCACGTGTCAGGGTCTCAGGTAATGGCCCAAGCTCCGTCTGGAACCTTTCAGGGTCCATCAGGCGCCTGGGGCGGAACCACCTAGGAATTTCAGGTTCCGCCTCCCTGCGGTGAGGTGTAGCGGTTGGAAAGTCGAGCCGGAGAAGTGAGTGATCTGACCATGACAGGGGTGTGATGACTAAATCCCCTACTCCAAGATCACTCATCCACTGGCCAGAGACAAAAATGAGATCCAGTGTGTGTCCTCCCTTGTGTGTGGGGCCCTGAATTACTTGGGTCAGGTCCATGGCCGTCATGGAGGCCATGAACTCCCGAGCTACCTCGGATGTCTCGCCTACCGATGGCAGGTTAAAGTCCCCCATGACTAACAGTCTGGGGGTCTCAACCGCCATCTCGGCGATCACCTCGAGGACCTTGGGCAGGGCTGATGATACGTAGCGGGGAGCCAGGTACACAATCAGCAAGCCCAACTGCCTCCCTACGCCCCACTTCACGCAGAGGGACTCACAACAGGTTATCTGTGGCACAGTGGTCTCTCCGTTGGTGGCAAAACGGGCCAGGCAACATGCCCTAACCGCTTACAGCTCCGCGGCCCTCATAGCACTCGGCGGCAGGCCACCATCTTTGCGCATTCGCAGTCTACATGTCTTTACTTAATAAAATACCTTACTAAAATCGTCCACTAATTTTGTTACTTTGTCAAAGAATGCAATAAGGTTTTCTGGGCATAATCTGTTTTTGACAAACCCATGTATGACTTAGTTTGCCCTTAGGTCAGGCTGATAGGTCTGTAGTTTCCTGGAACAATTTCCCCCCTTTTGTGAAGATGGGAACTACATCATCTGTTTCCAGTCCTCTGGTAGTTCGCTGGTGCTCCAGGATCTTTGAAAGATATAGTTCAGTGGTTCTGATATCATGTCTGCCAGTTCAGAACCTTGGGGTGTAATCCATCTGTCCTGGTGATTTGAACTTGTCTAGGGTGGACAGGTTCTCACTTATCATTTTTTGCCTTTTTTAACTTGTGTTCCTAATCTGTTTTTATGGTACTGTTTTTGATAGGTTGGACTGCTTGTTCCCTTTGTGTAAAGACAGATGCAAAAAGCAAATTAAGTAGTTCTACTTTCTCCCTGTTGCTTTTCACCTTCTTGCCACTTTATCCTACCCAATTGGTTCCTTGACTTTTTTCTTTTCTTTTTACATGTTGAAAGAAGCTGTTGTTGTTATTTTAGCCAGTAAAAGCCTTAAAGATAAAAGAATAATGACATGCCCCCCTTCCTCACCTGACCTAAACCCTATTGAGAACTTCTGGGACCTTCTTAAATGGGAGATTTATGGTGAAGGGAAACATCACACCTCTCTGAACGGTGTCTGGAAGGCTGTGGTGGCTACTGCACAAAAAATTGATTGTCAACAGATCAAGAAATGGATACTCCATGAATGGAAGGCTTATGACCGTTATTGAAAAGAAGGGTGGCTATATTGATCACTTGATTTGTTTTGAAACGTCATAAATGTTTATTTGTACATTCTGAATTGTTTATTATTCTCACTTTAACAGATGTAAATAAATGAGTGAATGAGCAAATTTCCATTTAGTTGCATAATAATTCTGCACATTAATAGTTGTCCAATAATTGTCCACATATAGATATTCTCCTAAGAAAGCCAAAGCCTCATTTTTACCGTCTTAAATATTCAGGTTTGAGGTTTATTAACATTTTGGATTGACCGAGAGCACTGTACTCATATGATAATAAAATTAATCCTCCAAAATACAGCTTGCCTAATAATTGTGCACACAATGTTTGTAGTGGTCTACTAAGTCTAGTTCTTCTCCAGATATAATTTTTTTCCCTTGCTTTAGTGAATTTATTAAATATAACCTGGCTCTTTTTCAGGTTTATTTTTAAGCTAAATAGTTCTCCTGTTTTGTGCAGCTCTTGTAATGTGTCTTTGTAGCTTTTCTGGGTCTTGTGTCAAGAGAACATCATCTGCAAATCTTAAGTGATTTAAATAGGTGCAATTGATTTCTATTCAATTGACTTTTTCACAAGATTCACGTTCAACTGACACATTGGATACGTTTTCTTATGGTCTTGCAAAGTTAAAGACCCTCCAGTTTATTAGTGAAATTTCTAGTATTCTTCATTGTCCATCATTTTTTCATTAAATCATTAATTTCATCAGTACGTTTTGACTGTACCAAGTGGTTTTCCAGTGGTGTTATAGATGTAATACAGTAATCCCTCGTTTTTCGCGGCTTCATGTTTCGCGGCTTTAGTGCTTCGCGGGTTTTTCAAAAATACAGAAAAAAAATGCATCGGTAGGAGGCAAGCGCCCCCTAGTGCTTGCTTTAAACGATGTCCACCAACTCAAGTTTCCGGTGCGAATCCTACTTCGCGGTTTTTCAATTTTCGCGGAAGGTTCCGGTCCCCATTAACCACGAAAAACGAGGGATCACTGTAGATGTAAGGATGTTTTTTACTATTTGTTCATTTTGGTCCATAATGTTCATCTCTTTCAAATTTTGCATTAGAGCAAAACATTGACAGATTAATATCAAAAACACTGTTCTCCTCTAACACTTTTGTTTTTCCTGACATCTTTATCATTTTCATATGCTCTTTTTGACAGGCTATCTTCACTTTACCTTGTACCATTCTATGGTCATTTCCAACATTAAAACGATTGCTGACAGTACAATTGCAGAATATAGTTTTATCACTTGACACGATATAGTCAATTTCACTTCTGTATCCAGATGGACTTGTCCATGTCCATTTCTGTTAGATTTTTTCTTGTAAAATGAATTCATGATATAAAGTTCCTATCCTTCAGCAAAATCTACTAGTCTGTTGCCTCTATTATCTCGTTCACCACTGCCATATGGGCCAGTCATATTATTCTTCCTATTCTTGCATTAAAGTCACCCATTAGTATTTGATATTGGCATTTTTCTTTGTCTTGAAGGTAGGCCGCATCATAAAACTCTTTGACTCTTTTTCATCACTAGAGCTTATTGTTGGCATGTAAGCTTGGATGGTTTGAAGCTTGTATTGTTTGTTCAATTGAATGATGCATTGGGCTACTGTGTCTAATATACAAATTTTATTGCAGAATCTTTCTAATAATAATCATCATCATCATCATCTTTATTGTCATTGTACTAAAATTACAATGAAATTGGTTTTAGTCGATGTGGAAAACCAACTCCACCACATCATTCATCTTCAGTACCTCTAGTATAGAGTAAATGCCCAGTCCCAAGTTCAACTAAATTTACTTAAAATGATGAACTTTGAATTCCAAGTTCCAATCAGACATAACCATACTAAAATTGATGACCCAAGATCAGAAGTGGTTCAATTTGGCCAAAACTACACATGCCTATTAAAAATGCCTTTCTCTCAGAACAGCAGAACAATCGATATTAAACTAATACCAAAAACCATGGCACTCTGGAAAATATGAGATTCTTCCAACAAATAAAGTACAAGCAATTGGCTAAGAATAAAGGAACAATGAATGCTAAGAATATCAAATTATTGTTTGATGGAATGCTAAAATAACTTTAAAAGAATTGCGTTCAGAATCCTTAACAGGTGATACCTTAAAATAGGTTGCTTGCTTACATTTAAATTTTAAAATTTAAAGATAGTGCTGCCTGTCATGATTTCAATTATAAGCAATGAAATCTAAAAAATTTAGTCATAAACACCATCACAAATTCTTTCCTTGGAAGTCATTTCTTTTATCTCTTTTATAAAGGAATATATTCATTTTATCGTTAAAACAAAGTAAGATGAATTGTACTTTGCTGTTGTTCTCAGTGTAGTCTAGTATTCCGAATTATTTACTTAAAACAGACAGTAGAGGCATATAGTTCAACTATAACCTGTTTTCTCTTTTATATACAAAAGAATGGGGATGAATGGCTAATTTTACTGCAGAGAAACTGCCTGCTATGAATCATAAATGCTCCTTAACTTTGTGCTTCAAACAGTCTGATCAAAACATTGCTGCAACTCTCTTATACTGACAGAAAGGATTAATTGTTCTTCCTTTTGCTTTGCTTTTTGCCTCGCTCCTCTGAGCCCCAGGCAGGGGGCAGAAGCATTTGCATCATGATTTAAAAAGCAAATTAAGTATTTTCAGCAGGGCTGGCACAACTCTTGTTTTACCGAGAATTACATTGGCGTTGTGGAAATGGCCTGAAGGATTAGGGAAGAAAGAGTTTGGAAGACAATCAGAACAGAAGCAGCTTGGGAGCACCAACTGAGTGTACATAGCTCCAGTTCCCTGTAGCATATTCAGGTGACCAGGAAAGACATGTATATTTAGATGCGTTTGAATTTCATAAGACACTCCTGATTTTGATGTTACCTGAATTCACTTGTCTGAGTCATAGATCTGTAAACATAAAGTGATATCATGCTGACCCATTTCCAAGTAAAATACCACAGTGCTGCATTTTGTATTTCTTGTTCATATGTACAATTTGCAAAGTACATAAATTTTGTTTAAAAGAAAAAATGAGGTGGCAAGACCCTAAATATGAATGCCAACTTGCATCAATTAGATTTGGATATGTCTCATGAAACCAGTGGAGATTTACATCTACACCTTGCTAATATGTGATTGCTTTGCTAATGTGTATAATGTGTGACAATTTAGATTGCAGTGAGACATAAATTTAAGAAAAAAGAAGGAAAACGACAACAGAAATTCATCCAAGCCAGTGACATCTTAATCTAAATTGCCCCATTCATTTGGGGGCATTAGATATGATTCAGACCAGATCCAATTCAGTGAATTAAAATGCATTGCCCTAATAAATTATAAGTATATGAATAATAAATGTATATAGTTGAAATTCTAAAAACCAGCTTTGGCCCTAAGAATGTCATGATATTTTTGCAATATCTATGTAGCCATTTATGCAAAGTCCAGCAAGGTATTTTTGCATGCATGGCTATGTTCATTTGCATATATTTTTTATTCTTCATGAAGATATAAAGCTGAAGGTCAGATATAACCTTCACTGTCATTTAATGTTCTCTATATCAACAAAAAAGGAGGACTACATCTCTACCCCATTATTATTTAACTTCTGCATAAATGACTTTGTAGGATAGAAATATAGATTTTTACCCTCTGAAGCCAAAAGAGAAATTGGATGGTTTTTTCACACTTCCTGGAGTAGGACATTTCATGCCTCTTCTATTATATGCAGTATTCAAAGAACTACAATAGCCATCCTTTAATTCTCAATTATTCCTCAAATAATTCAAAACAAATGCACTAGCACAGAAGGTGCACAGCTGGTCATGCACTTTGGCCATGGAATGAATCCAGTCAAATTTTTTAAAAGCTGAATTGTACAATTGTTTTTCTTTTTTGAACTTATAGCAATCTTATTCCAGAAAATTAAAACAGCAAAAGATAACAAAAAGCTGGTCTACTCATGGAGCAAACCTACACACACACACACCTGTCAATTTCCTGAAGCCCATCTGACCATCAAACCCAAGGCCTATTAGTGGGGAGCTAAGGTTTAAAGATTATGCAAGTCATGCAGATCTCAAAGGAGGATATTGTTCATACTTTCCCTTACATTTAAACAAATTTTAGGTAACTGCAATTTATGCCCATCATTTCTGACCTTGTTTTGGGGGTAGTGGAAAACAGTTTCTGGACATTTGAGTATCCTTTTGTATACCTAAACAATAATACATCCCTCAGACCGATACGCTCCCACAGAGTGGGCCTCCTCAGGGTGCCGTCGGCCGGATAATGCCGACTGGCGACACCCAGGGGGAGAGCCTTCTCTGTGGCGGGACCAGCCCTTTGGAACGACTTGCCCCCTGAACTCCGTACCATTTCTGGCCTCCGCCTCTTCCGCAAGTGTCTGAAGACACACCTATTCCAACTAGCCGGCCTTGCGCAGCCTCCAATACCGACTCTTAAATAGTTTTTAAATGGGGATTTTAATTCGGTTTTAGCACAGGCCCTTAGTGGAATAAGTTTTTTAAAAAAAGAAATAGTTTTATATGTTTTGTATGTTTTAATGTTCCTGTGCGCCGCCCTGGGTCCATTCGGAGAAGGGCGGGGTATAAATTCAATAAATTAAATAAATTAAATAAAATAATAAAATAATACCATGACTTCCCTTAGTCCTTTTTAGTTTCTGATTGAATAGCCCAAGTTCCATTGGTTATCCTAATAGAGTATGCCCTCATATTCCTTGTACCATCTACAGTACATTACCCTCCTTTGAGCCTTTTTTAACCTGTCAATATTCTGCAATATTTTCTTTTATAATGCAGCCCAGACTAGTGCTAGTCCTTTTAGCAGCTGGCTCCTACTGCTGGCTCACGGGCAACTTGATGAGTTCCCCTTCCCTTCAGTAACCTCACCCAAGTCCTTCTCAAAGTGAATTCAAATAATGAATTCCCCATCCAATAATTGTGTTCTAGATATTTTTCTTCTTTTCCCCTTGCATTTTCCGTGTTGTTCTTTTCAGCCTATTCTTCCAACCCTTTGTAATCTTGTTGTGTCATGCTAAGCATTGGCCAGAGGCAAATTTGATAAACAGCTCATTAATTTCCTGACAGTTAGAACAATTAATCAGTGGAAAAACTTGCCTCCAAAAGTTATGGATATTCAAAGACTAGAGGTTTTTAAGAAGAGATTGGACAACCATTTGTCTGAAATAATATAGGATTTCCTGCTTGAGCAGGGGGTTGGACTAAAAGACCTCCAAGGTTCCTTCCAACTCTTCTCTTCTCTATTATTCTGTTATTTCCTAACAATGTTTCTGACTAGTACTGCTTTTCTAAGTTGTGATATTACACAACAATTAATATTAACTTGATTTTTACCAGTATATTAATTTTTATGTTTATTAGTCACTGAGTAATGGTGTACAAATTTATTAAATAAATAAATGTATTTAATACTTTATGTTGCATCTTTTTTCTGCTTTTGTCCTAAAATTAATTTTTAATGCTATTAGACATGAAAGATAATAGTTCTACTTGTTAATTATACAGGCTTATGTTGACTTCTGCTGGTTTATGACCATAATTAATCATTTTTATTTATTATGTAGTCGTATAATAATTAGCCTTTGCCTTTCTTTTTTACCTGAATAACAGTCTATTTCTGTGTCATGCCACAAGCTGGAAGGTCTGATTTCACGATGGTAAGAACATAAAAAGTGCCTAGAAAAATATAAAACAAACAATAGTTTATACATTTCTATTCCTCGTCTATCAATAAAATTGGTTCTATAGAAGCATAATCCAAAATTTGCTTACCCTTTAATAATATCTTTCTTTTCTGCACATTAGAATACTGGCTTATTTAGCTAAAGTTGCTTGAGTGCATTAATACAGAAATATAGTTGCTTGTATGCTTCCCAAACTTCAATGACACAGAAACATACTGCTTCATCGTCTCTTTTTTAGAAAATAAAGCCCTTTGACAAATAGATAACAACCTCCTATCCTGGATCCAATCCTTTGTATCAGGAGTTTATTTCCAATTATTTGAAATAGTATTATTTTCCTTGCCCAACAAAGCTAAACGTTTGTATAAAATAATAAATTCCATGTTTTAGAAGTATACTTTAATATCATGTGAAAACCCTTAACTATAATGTCTATTCCCCAAAATTCATTAATATAGCATCTTGAAACCAAAATGAGATTACATCTGAAAAAGAGCAGATTAAATGATTTAAAGAACTGTCAAATTTCTTACAAATAAAAATCTGATGTTTGTCCTTTTCTAAACATTCATTAAAAGGTCTACAATTTTAGTCCTTTGTCCATTTTTGCTCTATACAGTACTGTGTTTCAATTTCAACAGGGTTTACTGATGGATATTTGTGAGATTGAAATGCTTTCTCAGTTTAGTTCACTTTTTTGCACGTTTATTGATAATATGACAGATACAGTAATCCCTCGTTTTTCGCGGCTAATCGGGACCGCACCCGTCCGCGAAAACCGGATATCCGCGAAGTAGGATTCGCTAGGAAACTTGAATTGGTGGACATGTTTAAAGCAACCACTAGGGGGCGCTTGCCTCCTACCAATGCATTTTTTATTTTTTCTGTATTTTTTACAAATCCGCGAAGGACTGAAGCCGCGAAAATCGAGCACGCGAAAAACGAGGGATTACTGTACATTACACATACACATGTAATAACGCAGAAGAAGTAAATTACCACAGTATATGTGATCAAATGCAGACTATAGTTACATATAGAGTTGCAGCGGAAGGATATTTGAGAATAAATTATATGCATAATTTCTAATACTGTTCCACATTCCCAATTATACATTTTTGTCAAAATGAAAATGAATAGTTGAACTTTAATTTAAATGAATCATTTGCAAAGCATTTAATGCAAACTTTTGCTCATTTGATAATCATATTTATGATAAACAGATAGTAAGTATGAGAAAGAGCAATTCAGAGACAATTTTATTTAGTTTTACTGAATTACAGATTGTTATCACTGTCCCCTGAATTGTATAGCTAATCAAGGTTATACACTAAAAATTTTCAAAATTAAACTGTTAAATGTCAGTTTCTTAGTTGACAGGCAATTTGAAATCTCTGGTAGATCTCCAAATTCTATTCAATTTTTGTTTGAGAAAAGAATTCGTGTTATAATTCAGATAGTGTGGGCTCACTCTCTCTTTTTCTCTCTCTGAATTAAAATTACATAGGCTTTAATTCTAAGTATTATTATCCCCCCACCCCAATATTAAGAATTATAAGCAGTATTTATTTGCTTATAGTTGTAGATTTGTTTCTATTTTCCTGTTCCTCTGTATGTGGATTTATACATGTCATATAGCCTTTGGCATGTTTGTGCATGATAATCTTTATTTTTTTAATTACACTTGTGCCATATGCTCATCCAGATGGTACTATAAAATGATGTTATTTTAGAGGATTTAAGTATTGATGGAGAACTTGGAGAAAAATAGAATTTATGTTTAGTTGTAAAATAAGCCACAATTACTTACACATACTTATACACACCTTTGTAGGAAAGGGTTCTCTTTCCTTGATGTGACCAAAGAAGAGAGCCCAGATCAGTGGTGGGTTCCGGATTTCGGCCCTGGCATCACCCACATGCACGCTCACAATACCTGTCAGCAAGGCTTCCGCAAGCGTCCACGATGCTCCAGCTGCTCAGCAGAGCATCGGGCAGGCACTGTACATGCTGTGCGCAGAATCGCAAAAAGCATAAAACATCAGTAAGGACCTTATTGCGCACATCCGTCCTACCTGTCAGCAAGGTTTCCGTAAGCAACCACGACGCTCCAGCTGCTCAGCAGAGCATTGTGCAGGCACTGTACGTGCCATGAGCAGAAGCGCAAAAAGCATAAAGCATCAGTAAGGTATAACTCCCTCCCCCACCTCCATGTGGTCAGCTGCACCAGAACCACAAAGATGTTCTGTTCATCATTACCCTTCTTTCCAGTCAGCCTCCATGTTTCCAGTGTCTTTCTCTCGGCTTGGAACTGAACCAGATGGATATTTCTTCCCACGATACGTTGGTTAAGACAAAGTTCTTCCAGTGCCTTAACCAACATTTTAGGGGACCAGTGTTTTATTATTATTATTATTATTTATTTGATTTATAGACTGCTCCCTCTCCCCGCAGGGACTCGGGGCGGTGCACAGGACTTAAAAACATATATAAATACAACAATAACAATATTTAAAATTAAATTAAATAATTTATCCTGTGCTAAAATTCTTAAAATTTTAAAACCTTTAAAAACCCTTAAAACTATTCCCTACTATCCCTATTAAAACAATCTCAATTTATACTACAGGCTACAATCGGATTCGTTAGGCCATGCCGGCCTGATGAAAGAAGAAAGTTTTTAACTTTTTGCGGAAGGAGCGGAGGTCCGTGGTTGTTCTAAGTTTGGGGGAAGGTCATTCCAGAGGGTCGGGCCCACCACAGAGAAGGCCCTTCCCCTGGGCATCGCCCGCTGGCACTGCCTAGTGGACTGCACCCGGAGAAGTCCCTCTCTGTGGGAGCGGATCGGCCACAGGGATGTATGAGGCAGAATGCGATCCCGCAAGTAACTAGGTCCCGTGCCATGGAGCACTTTAAAGATGGTAATCAACACTTTGAAGCGCACCCGAAAGGCCACAGGCAGCCAGTGCAGCTCGCGCAGGAGTGGTGTTACGTGAGAGAACCTAGAGGCTCCCAGGACAGCCCGCGCAGCCGCGTTCTGGATTAGCTGTAGTCTTCGGGTGCACCTCAAGGGAAGCCCCATGTAGAGAGCATTACAATAGTCTAGACAGGATGTCATGAGCGCATGAGTGACCGTGCGAAGGACTTCCCGATCCAATAAGGGACGCAACTGGCGTACCAGGCGAACCTGGTAGAAGGCCCCCCTGGCCACCGCCATCACTTGATCTTCCATGGACAGCCGGGTATCCAGGAGGAAGCCCAAGTTGCGTGCCCTATCCACTGCGGCTAGATGTTCACCCCCAATGGCCAGTGATGGAGTGAACTGGTTGTACCGGGACACTGGAAACCATAGCCACTTGGTCGTGGACGGGTTGAGTCTGAGTCTGTTCCTTCCCATCCAAACCCGCACGGTTTCCAGACACCGGGACATCACTTCAACGGCATCATTGGGGAGGTTTGGGGTAGATACGTACAGCTGCGTGTCATCAGCATACAGGTGGTACTCTACCCCAAAACCACGGATGATTTCGCCCAGCGGCTTCATATATGTGTTGAACAGGAGCGGCGAGAGGACCGACCCCTGAGGCACCCCACATGTGAGGGGTCTCGAGGTCGACCTCTGCCCTCCTGCCAACACAAATTGCGATTGACCGGAGAGGTAGGAGGAGAACCACCGTGAAATGGTACCCCTCACCCCCAACCCCTGCAGTCGATGCAATAGGATACCATGGTCGATGGTATCAAAAGCCGCCGAGAGGTCTAATAGGACCAGGATGGAGGAGCAGCCCCCATCTCTGGCCCTCCAGAGATCATCGACCAATGCGGTCTCAGTGCTGTGTCCGGGCCGGAAGCCGGACTGGCGCGGGTCCAGATAAACCATTTCCTCCAGGTGCCGAGGAAACTGTTGTGCCACCACACTCTCTACAACCTTCGCCAGGAAGTGAAGCTTGGAGACCGAACAATAATTTACTAACAATGCTGGGTCCAGGGAAGGCTTCTTGAGGAGGGGCCTCACCACCGCCTCTTTCAAGACGGCAGGCAAGATCCCCTCACTCAAAGAAGCATGCACTATCTCCTGGAGCCAGCCACGTGTAACCTCCCAGGATGCCAGTACATGCCAGGAGGGACACAGGTTCAATAAACATGTGGTGGCTCTCAGTCGCCTACGTAACCTGTCCATGTCTTCGGAAGTAACAGAATCAAACTCCTCCCACAAACTTGTCTCAAGACCTGCCTCGGGTAATCCCTCTAGACTACTTTTAATGGAGGCCAATTCGCTTCGAATCTGAGCGATTTTATCCTGCAGATACTCTCCAAATTCCTCTGCTCTGCCCTGTAGAGGGGCTTCCTGCGGCCTCTGTTGAAGGAGGGAGCGGGTCACCCCAAACAGGGCGGCAGGGCGGTTATCTGCAGATGCGATGAGAGTGGCACAATGATGACGTTTGGCCACTCTTATCGCCACAAGTCCTCAAATGGGCTTTCACCTGTGTTCGGTCAGATTCAGACCGAGTGGAATTAGATTTCCTCTCTAGGCGTCTCTTATGGCGTTTCATCACCCTCAACTCCTCAGTGAACCAAGGAGCCTGGGTGGTTCTGCGCCACAAGAGAGGCTGCAAGGGCGTGACCCGATCCAAGGCCCCCATGGCTGCGGTACTCCATGCCGCCATTAGGTCCTCTGTCAGGACGTGGGTCAGAGTCACAGGTAGTGGTCCAAGCTCCGTCTGGAACCTATCCAGGTCCATCAGGTGCCTGGGGCGGAACCAACTAGGAGTTGTAGGTTCTGCCTCCCCGCAGTGGGGTGTAGCAGTAGGAAAGTTGAGCCGGAGAAGTGAGTGATCCGACCATGACAGGGGTGTAATGGCTAAGTCCCCTATGCCAAGATCACTTGTCCACTGACCAGAGACAAAAATCAAATCCAACGTGTGTCCTCTCACGTGTGTGGGGCCCTAAATTACCTGGGTCAGGTCCATGGCCGTCATGGAGGCCATGAACTCCCGAGCTGCCTCGGATGATTTGCCTACCGATGGCAGGTTGAAATCCCCCATGACTAACAGTCTGGGGGTCTCAACTGCCACCTCAGCGATCACCTCGAGAAGCTCGGGCAGGGCTGCTGTTATATAGTGGGGAGCCAGGTATACAATCAGCACGCCCAACTGCCTCCCTAGGCCCCACTTCACGCAGAGGGACTCACAGCCGGTGGTCTGTGGTACAGTGGTCTCTCTCGGCTCCAGGCCTTCCTTAATAATAACCGCCACCTCCCCCCCCACCCCTGCCAAGGGCCCGTGGCTGATGAAATGCACGGTAACCTGGCGGGCACATTTCCACAAGAGGTAAACCTCCCTCGTGGCCCAGCCAGGTCTCCGTAACTCCCACCAGGTCCGGCTCCCCCTCCGACACAAGGTCGTTAATGAGAGGGGCTTTGTTGGCCCCGGACCTGGCGTTGCATAACATCAGCCTAGAGCCCTGGCTCTGTGATCCCTGACCACCTAGATTGTGGGGCTTGGGGCGCGTGACCGCCTGAAACCAGCGGCACCGCTCCCCCAACCGGTGATGAGATCCTAATCTTCCATCGCACCTACCTCTCCCCACAACCGTTTGGATGGATTTAAAACCCTCTCTAGGGATGACCCATGTTTCCCCCCTGTCGGACCCACCCGCTTCCTTCTCGGCTCCGCCAGCCGCCTTGGCACTATTTCCACTCTCGACCTGTCTAAACCCTCCCTCCTCCCTCCCACCTAACCCTCCCCCCTCCCTGGGGCCCCTTAAAAGACGCTTAAAAAAATTCCCCCAAAAATTCCTAAGTTTTCGTTTCGCCACCTCTCAGGATTTAAAATTCCGTCATTAGGAATTTTAGGCCCTCGTTAGTGTTGAGGGCCAAACCTGCAAGAGAGGGGAATCATGGAGAAAGCTGTATTTGAATGTCCATAATAAGAATTAACTACAGAACAACAGATAAGATCAGGAGGCACACAGTCCTGGACCTTGTTAATGTGTAGCTTATTTATTGCTTGTTTAGGAGATCAGGATTTCCAGATACTGCCTAGAGCAG
The DNA here is from genome assembly GCA_039707465.1 of Rhabdophis nuchalis. NCBI lineage: Eukaryota > Metazoa > Chordata > Lepidosauria > Squamata > Natricidae > Rhabdophis > Rhabdophis nuchalis. The sequence goes on from CM077651.1 coordinate 45,513,689, forward strand.
TGGTTCTCAACCTGTGGGTCAGGGCCCCTTTGGGGGTCGAATGTCCCTTTCACAGGGGTGGCCTAAGACCATTGGAAAACACATATTTTCGATGGTCTTAGGAACCGAGACACCAATTTTATGTTTGGGGGTCACTACAACATGAGGAACTGTAGTAAAGGGTCACGGCATTGGGAAGGTTGAGAACCACTGGTCTAGAGTTATGTTATATTTTATTGTAAATGTTAACAAAGAGAAAATAGACAAACAATAAAAGTACTGAGTTCTTGGTGAAAGAGAATGTAAATGTAAGCTAAAAGTACAGAATTCTGTACATAAATTTTAGAAATGAATGTCATTTTAAATGATTAGAACTTAAAAAGCAAGTTTCATTTATTGAAATTTTTTTTTTAAATATGCCCTTTATTGTTTTCCTTTCTATCAAGTATGTTTTTCTTTACTGTACAAGTTCAAAGATTCTATAATGTACTCATGTACATAAGTGTATGTTGATAGACACACACACACACACACACACACACACACACACAGTGCAGAAGTGGGTTCCTACCAGTTTGGACTGATTCGGCCGAACTGGTAGTGGTTTGGTGGCCTGGGTCGTTGGAACCAGCAGAGACCCAGGCCTGCCATGCACCTGAACCAGTTCTCCAGTTGGCGGTGCCATCTTTTTTTTTAAGTTCTGCATATGCGCAGAACAATTTTAATTGAACAACGCATGTGCGCACAGCGCCTCCTGTCTGCATATAGGTAAGCATTTGTGCTAGCCTACCCCCCTCCCACCAGCCAACAGTCTCGCGGCAGGGATGAAGGAGCAGCCCAGCAACCTTTGCAGCCTCTCTCTCTCTCTCTCTCTCTCTCTCTCTCTCTCTCTCTCTCTCTCTCTCTCTCTTTCATTACTATATTGCTTTACTCATTTCCATATTCTTAAAAAAAAACCTTTAAATTATCTAAATTTAGGGAATGTTAATTTTAAAAATGGGGATTTTAGTGCAGGGACAGTTGATTTAATCTGTTTTTATTGTATTTATGTATGTATATATTTTATGTTGTTTTAATCTTCCCTGTGCACCGCTCCGAGTCCCCCTGGGGAGAGGATGCGGTATAGAAAATAAAATCTATCTATCTATCTATCTATCTATCTATCTATCTATCTATCTATCTATCTATCTATCTATCTATCTATCTATCTATCTATCTATCTATCTATCTATCTAAATGGGATCATTTATAGTTAAGCTGGCCGGCACAGATGAAACCAGAAGAGCAGCTGGTGATGGCACATGTGCTCATAGAGAGGGCTCTGCGCGCCACTTCCGGCACTTGCTCCATAGATTTGCCATCACCGCTCTATACTATGTAATATGTATGTGCACATATGGCACATATACATAGGATTAAATAATATATTTTGGATGTTTAGTAGTAAATAAATACAGAGAAATTGTATCTTGTTGAGGCCTTTCAGGCAAGGAGAAGCCAGGCAAGGCGCCCCTTGATGTGAGTGACATCAAGTTGGCCACCCCACCCAATCACATGACCAACCAGCTACGTCCACCCAATCACATGACCAACCAGCTATGCCCACCCAGTCACATGACCATGAAGCCATGCCTGCCCAGTCACATGACCAACAAGCCATGCCTACCATCACATGACCACCAAACCACACCCACCAAACAAGCCACGCGCACAGAACCGGTAGTAAAAAAATTGAAACCCACCCCTGATACAGTGGTGGGATTCAGCCAGTTTGCACCATTTCAGGAGAACTGGTTAACTTTCTGAGCAGTTAGGTGAACTGGCTGTTGGAAGAAGTCATTTCTATAATTGATAAGTGAATCACTCCAGTTGTTAAGTTAGTAGCATGCTAGTTAAGTGAATCTGGCTTCCCCACTGACTTTGCTTGTCAGAGGTCGTCAAAGAGGCTCACATGACCTCAGGATACATAACAATCATAAATAAGAACCTGTGGCCAAGCATCCAAATTTTAATCACATGACAGTGAAATGTGAAAATCAGTCATGTCGCTTGTTTCAGTGTCGTCGTAACTTTCAACAGTCATTAAATGAACTGTTGTAAGTTGAGGACTACTTGTAACACATTGAACCATGCACAAGTGAATCAGCAGGTTGAAAGAGAGGGTGCAAAGCTTCCTCAGCACAGAGCAATCTTCATATGTGGGCTTGAGTAGTAAGAGCAGCAGGTCCATTTTATGGTCACTTCATAGTCCTAGTCTCTCTTAGCCAACTTGGATTTTATTCAACAACATTACATCAACTTCCCATGTGGCACTGGGAAGGGGAGGGATCAGTGCTTTACCATCCAGGATCAGCTGCTAGGCAGTGAGCAAGGAAGAGGCCTGGTGGGAGAGCTCTGGAGACAACACAGCCTGAGTTGAAATCATAGTGGATTGGACTTGGCTGCGTTAGTCCTGCAACTTGGGAAGGGATGGCATGCCATTTTTTTCCTCTCCCAGCCAAGTTAATATCTCTACTGCACTGCTTCCCGCCCCCCTTTCTGGAACTGGTTGCTTTTTGATGCACTAATAGCTGTGGAGCAGAAGTGATTCCTGCCACATCTTGTGGGTCATGCTGTTCCTTCTACTCCAGCCAGAGTGTGGAAGAAAGCTAGAGCAGAATATATAGATGATGTGTCAGCAAACTGGGAGAGGCTGGACTATGTGGACTAAACAAGGGAGGTTTATAATGATACATCTCTTAGCCATTGACTAAATTCTGCTAGTAATCTAGTAATCCTGTGTGCTTGCACAGGCTGAACTTGATTGGCTAGTAGTCAGCAAACTCATTAGTCAATAGAGCCAAATATCAACAATACAGTGATTGAAATTTATTTTGAGAGCCAGAAGGTATGGCCTATTTTATGGGAGTGACTCAGCAGTCATGTGACTGGGTGGGCGTCGCCAACTTGGAAAATGTGGTGAGACTCACTTAACAACAGCCCCTGGGAAGCAGATGAGTGGCCGGCATGCTGGCTGGGAAGGCTACGGCTACCTCCTTGGCCATGGGGCAGCCAGAGCCCGTCCCCGGAGCCCAAGGTGTCCCACCGTCGATGAGGGTGGAGGAAGAGCCACACTCGAGGGGCCAAAGAGCCGCTTGTGGCTCGCGAGCCAGTTTGCTGACCACTGGGCTAGGCAAAGCAGAAGTAAATGCAAACCCTAATATTTGATCCCCGGGAGCTACAATCTGACAACTTTTGCTTGAATTTATTCAGCCACCAACCAAAGTATGATTTATGAAATGAAATTTAATCTTATTTTTACTAACATTTGACTAATCCAGTTATATGTTAGGTGCAAATAGAAGTGTCTAGCTACCTTTAATTACAGAAGAACTTTGTAACACCAACCGTACAGTCATGTCTTGGAAGCACATTGAATAGGCCTTTCTATACAGTATAACATGAATACCAGATTGTAGGATGAATTTAACTCACTAATTTCATGCTGCTTTAGTAAAAAGACCTAAGCATTTTATAAAATATATCTAGTGCTTTATACAGGTATGACTTTATATTTCTCCCTTCTTGAAGATTCTTTTTTTAAACAAAACACATGTTTATTTTATGTTTATTATACACCCATATTTATACATGTATGTATAAATGTTGCAAACTAACTTGCAACACTGAATGTTGCAAAACTTAATTCAAATAGACAGAATATTTGTCCACTATATTGTCTTTCTCACAGACACTGATTAATCCTTTTTAAAAACCACAGAATTTTGAGTTTGATCCTTTATGAAGTTCTCTTGTAGCAATTCTAATGAAATACGTGTAGCCCTCAACTTACAACAGTTAATTTAGTGATTGTTCAAAGTTACAATGGCACTGAAAAAAGTGACTTATGACCATTTTTCACACTTATGACTGTTGCAGCATCTCCATGGTCACATGATCAAAATCCAGATGCTTGACAACTGACTCATATGGTGATGGTTGCACTGCCCCACAGTCATGTGATCAGCTTTTGTGACCTTCTGACAAGCAAAGACAATGAGGAAGCGAGATTCACTTAACATAACTTAACAAATGCAATGATTCACTTAAACTGTAGCAGGAAAAGTCCTAAAATTAAAAAAATGTTTCACTTAGCAACATAAATTTTAGGCCCAATTGTGGTCGTAACTCGAGGACTACCTGTAAACATGTCTTGGTAGATTTGCAACTGCTTACAAGTAGTCCTCGACCTATGACCATAATTGACCCCAAAATTTCCCTTGCTAAGCAAGACCATTGTTAGGATTTTTGCCTCATTTTACAACTTTTCTTGCCCTAGTTGCTAAATGAGTTAGATAGATTTTAGATAGATTTATTTTTCTATACCGCGTCCTCTCCCCAGGGGGACTCGGAGCGGTGCACAGGGAAAATTAAAACAACATAAAATATATACATAAATAAATACAATAAAAACAAATTAAATCAACTGTCCCTGCACTAAAATCCCCATTTTAAAATTAACATTCCCTAACCCCTGAGGTAGAGACTAACCTAGGCCGGCCAAGCAGAAAAAGTGAGTTTTTAATTTCTGACGGAAGGAGCGGAGGTCCGTAGTTGTTCTAATGTCGGGGGGAAGGTCGTTCCAGAGGGCTGGGCCTGCCACAGAGAAGGCCCTTCCCCTGGGCGTCGCCCGCTGACAAAGTCTAGTGGACGGCACCCGGAGAAGTCCCTCTCTGTGGGAGCGAATCGGCCGGGACGATGTATGGGGCAGAATCCGATCCCGTAGATAGCTAGGTCCCGAGCCATGGAGCGCTTTAAAGATGAGAACTAACACCTTGTTAGTTGTTGAGTTAGAAAGATGGCTAAGTGAATATAGCTTCCAAATTGACTTTGCTTGAAAGAAGATCACAAAAGATGATCGCATGACCTTGGGACACTGCAAACATCATAAATCCTTGCCAGTTGTCAAGCATCCAATTTTCCATCACATAATCATAGGAATGTTACAATAGTCGTAAGTGCAAACAATGGTCACAAATCGCTTTTTTCAGTTGCTGCTGTAATTCTGAACAATCACTAAATGAATGGTGGTAAGTTAAGAACTTCCTATATCTATGTTCACTCAAATTACCAAATTTATTTTGTTTGTCATACTAAGTATGTTGAGGATTATAGTTTTATATCAAAATACATTCTTACTGTTTAAATAGTATCGATATACTTTTCAAATTCAACTAGAAAACCTGTGTTTGTAGCTTTACCTAGATTTAAAAATGCCTGTCTTCTTTTCTCTTAGTCACATGATTCAGACTGCTCCTTTTGATGATCTCCGAATAGACAGTTGCCAAATTATACCTCCAGCACCTCGGAAAATAGAAATGAAAAGGGACCCAATTTTGGGATTTGGTTTTGTGGCTGGCAGTGAAAAACCTGTTGTTGTGCGCTCAGTAACACCAGGTATGATTTCTGTGTTTAGCTAACATTAATCTAATTGTTATATTGGTTCCTATTATCACAGCTCTTCTGCCGATAGGTTTCCATTAGTTAGTGTGTTCCAGCTTTGCATTCTCTAGATGTGTTGGGACTAGAATTCCCAAAATTCCTCGAAGCCTGTGACAACAGTGCCTGGAAACTCTATCCAAATACATTTAGAAGACATTGTACTAGACATTTTACTATTTTGCTATCTATATAAAAGAGGCAACACAAGACAGCCTCTGTAGTCAAAATGCTTTGGTTTGTTTCCTACCTGTAGCTTAGTAAGCTGTAGTACTAACAGTGAAGTAGAATGCAAGCAAGCAAACAATTTCTTCCAGAACCTTTCCACAAGGGCCTGGACTCTTAACTAGGTTTTTTTTCTTTTCTTTATTGTATTGAGGACCTCTGACCACTTATTCACATATTCCAATGAATGATTTTAAATACTGTAGAGCAAAACCACAACTAAAGCCACAGCCAATGTTGGTTCAATTTGATTTTTAATTTGATATTGTAGAAAAATGCATTTCACATTCACGTGTCAGTATGGGAAAATATTCCTAGCATTTTCAGCATTTTAGCATCAGCATAACAAATAAATTATACAATAAAATATGATCTGTGCTTGTATTTCCAGGTGGTCCTTCGGAAGGAAAACTTGTACCAGGAGACCAAATCATAATGATTAATGATGAGCCAGTAAACACTGCCCCAAGGGAAAGAGTCATTGACCTCGTCAGGTAGTAGTTGCCTTTTTCTTATTTTATTTTAAATCATTGCCTTTGTTACCACAATCCAATATAAAATTGGAAGACCGGTTATTACATTGTGGTGTTGTTATTTAGGGCTGGTTAAAAAGAAATGTGCTTGGGAGCATTTTTAGGCAAGCTAAAATGCCAAAAATGGTTTTGTAACAACAGTGAATGGAAGCAAGAAATATTGTTATCCACACTTTAAATATGTAATTCTTCTTTTCCCTGTAACCACTGTGACAGATAGATATTTTATATAGGTTAGTAGATGATGGGTGATTCTGGCAGATGTCAGCTTGAACAAATTACTACTGAGAAATCTGACAGGTGAAACTGAGAGCTGGTTATGTAGGCTCCTGTATCAGGATTATCTTTGAAAAGACTGTAAGAATAAGGGCATCATAGCGATTGAGAGTAAATAGAACAAGTCTATATCCTTGTAGGGTACATGGCTATAAGGAAATGGGAATACATATACATATACATATACATATACATATACATATATACATATACATATATATATATGTTTTCTGAGGTTTTCGCGGGTGTTTGTATGTAGGTCTTTGGTTGTTCGGGTTTTCTCCCGCGTAGAATTGGAAGTATCTTCACGACGTTTCGATGAAATCTCATTCATCATCTTCAGGCTGGTGCTTCCGGCTTGGTGGCTGGAAGCACCAAGCCGGAAGCACCAGCCTGAAAATGATGAATGAGATTTCATCGAAACGTCGTGAAGATACTTCCAATTCTACGCGGGAGAAAACCCGAACAACCAAAGACCTACACACACACACATATATATATATATATATGTTAAATGTTTTTTTAAAGGAATGATTAATAATTAATTAAGAGACCAGGATGGATCCATTTCGGACTTCTTAGTCCTCGTCAGCTGGCCATACTTTTCCTACTTTTCTCAAAGAGGAGTCGAAAGGCAGAGAAGGATGACAAGTTTGTCTCCTCCCTTAAACAGGCCTAGCAGGAAGCTGTAACATAGTATCTTCATATATATATATATATATATATATATATATATATATATATATATATATATATATATATATATATATATATATATATATATATATATATATATATATATATATATATACACACACACACACACACACACACACACATATATACATATATATACACATGCTTGTGTCACAACACCCTGGTAAGCCCCAATTAAGGGAGGAAGCGTACTGCATCAGGAGGATAACCTGGTGACTTAGTGGCTAAAACATCTGCCTAACATGTAATACAGCCCCAGTTCAAATCCCAGTAAAGGTATGGCTAGCTGATGAGAGCTAAATAGCTCAAAATAGATCTATCCTAGTCTCCCTTATTTATTTATTTATTTATCAGCTCAAAAACCTAAAACACACACACACACATAGAATATGGGATTCTTCATTCCATTATGAATTTTCATTTTTCACTTTCATCTGCATCTATAATAACTAAAACATGCAATTTATTAAATAAAAATAAAGTATTTTCAGGAATCCGAATTTTTTCCTATACCAGGTTCTTCTTTTGCTACAGTAAAATACAGTATGTATCTTTGATATGGTGAGTCAGGATATCATTGCAGCTTGTTCAAGAAACTTCATTTGCTTAGACTATTTAATCAGATGTAAATTTTCAAGATTAATTCTTCTTGTATTTCTCTGGTACCAATTTGGCCAGGCAATTGTAAGTGGATCCTGTAAGTGATGCCAAATTCTCAGGAGAACATTCAGTACTAGTCTAAAGTTTTTATTTCTTAATAATTAAAACAAATCCAATACTTACAGCATGATAAAGCATGATAAAAATAATTCACTCTGCCATTATGGCAAATTAATCCTCCCTGTCTGACTGACTGTTTTTGTCACTCTTTATATACTCGCACTTAGAAATCAAGCTTGTTTATCATGCATAAAATCCATCCTTTTCTAAAGATTTCTGTTTCAATTTTGAAATTTCAGGATTTAGATTTGCTATACAAAATCATTAAACTAACAGTGAAAGAGAAGTATGTTAGCTCTTTTCTAATTCTTCATGCCATACGTATCCACTGAATAAATAATTCATAGTAACTTTTAAAATAATAAGTGAAATAAATATAAACATTGGTACCTGTTCATTGACCGTACATATGCACGATGTTGCGAAGGAGAAAAGAATAACCTTTCTCACTATCTCACCTCCACACCCTGGCCTGATTTTTCCCCAGATTTACCTTCATAGGTAGTAATTTCTTTGTGAGTACTATATTTAGAGTTGTAGATAACTCTGGGGGGAAATAACTTGCTAGGAGTTCTGTTAATATAATCTCATTGTTAAATTACACATTTCTCTATGTACAAGGGATGTTACAGCACTATGATATCAACCTCTGTTTCCCCCTCAATGGTTAACTGTTCTGAAAGGTAAAACCATATATTAAACATTGCAAGTTACATTAGGTTAGCAAATAAATGTGATGCATAGTATATAAATATTAAACCTTGACTACAGAGCCTCAAGGGTTATCTTTCTTATCTAAAGCAAGAATGGAGAAGACATACTCAGACCACAGGAAGGAAAAACAAATTGGAAACTAAAATGCTAAAGACAATGTTAGATATCTTTGAATGTGATCTCTGTTTTATTTATTGATTACTGCCATCACGTTAATGTCGACTCTTATTAATCACATTCTCTTGGTGACCACATTCTTAACAACTTCATATATTGTACCCAATGAGGGGTCAATGTAAGGTGATCCCTGTAAAAGTGCCAAATTCACAGTGTCAATGTTTTTCTGAATGATGTGGCAAAGAAACCTATGTTAGCTACCTTAGAATAAGGAAGCTGCTAAAACCAGATCAATTCAAAAATAAATCTTCTCCTGGACTTAAGGATAGCATCAACAGTGGAGATAATTCTCTTGGGGCATGCAGGTTCAAGGAAGCCCAGGATCACTCTTGTTGCAAAGATTCCATGGTTTGTCATGGTTTCAGTATTACAAAAATAAATTAAAGCCACAAAAGGAACATAGCAGACAAATAAGAGAGGAAATACAATATTATGCAGGAAGAGCCACCACCATCACAGCTGTTACAGCACCTTCTCTTCCTCTTCTGCTGCTCTCAAATCATCTCAATCATCAATATCAGCAGCATCACTATCTCCCTCTTCTTCTCGTCTGGAAACAATGCTTGAGGTGGCTGAGGAAATGAGAGGGATCTTGCATGCTGTGATGGTAATGGAAAGAGACAATCATTGGATTGTCCTCCTTTTTGCTTTCTCTCACCTGTTATCAACCAGCACAGCCTGGTAGAGGAAGATGTAGCTCCTTACTCCTTATGAGACAAGTTAGATTATCATATCGCTGGAAAGCTTTACTTGAATGGCTGCCTTGGGATTCAGATAATTCTACTAATGACCCTGAGTTATAATAAGAGTATTAATTATTATATTTCAGGGCAGTTGACAATCATAGCAGATTTGCAACCTTGTAATCCCAAAGGTGCTTTTTCAAGAGGCAACTGGACTTTCCTGTTTTTCTTTGAAGATGTTTCGCTTCTCATCCAAGAAGCTTCTTCAGCTCTGACTGGATGGTGGGGAACGGAAGGATTTATATTCTTTGCAAACAGCTGATCATTTCATTCTTTTAGCGAGTCATTAAGCCCCCTTGGAGGTTTATCTGTATCCTCAGGGTGACTAGAATATGCAGATGAGTGTGGAGCCTTCTTAGAACTGTTGAAAGGACTATGTTATAAACTGGAGATAGATGATGTGATATCCCTTCCCCTCTGTTGAGAGAAAGCTGTAGATGGCCTCTTTGACTTCTTGGGTGAGAAGCAAAATATCTTCAAAGAAAAGCCAGAAAGTCCAGCTGCCTCTTGAAAGAAAAGAAGCACCTTTGGGACAACCATGACGTGGATGACTGAAAATCTCCATATACAAATTAGGGAGGATCCCTCTGGGATCCTCCTTAATTTTTCACAGCATTTATCAAATAGTTATACAAAGTGCGCTTTAGTCTTTCCTTTTAAAGGAAAGAATATTGCATGCTAGGAAGGTCCTTCTCTCTACATGCAAGATTTTCATGAGAAGAAAAGTTTTTGATTCTGAAAAGTTTACCTTTGTGATCCTCTAGCTATTATTTTATGATGTTCAGACTGAAAGACTGTTCTTAATAGTAAATAATAGTAATACCGGTAGTAAATTTGAATAGATAGTTTGACTTTTCTTTAATAAAATTATGAAGAGAATACATCTGCTTAATAGCCTCCTTTTAGGAAAATGGCTACTTTAAAAAAATTGGAAGATAAAGATTGGAAGACTACAAAATATAATTATTGTAAAATAATGAACATTGATTCATTCCCATCTTTTATTTTACTAGACCCCTGTAGTGCTTACTGTGATTAATTAGAATACCAATCACTGTTTGAAGTCAGTTACTTTAGTAGTATTATAGTATAAATTGCAGTAATATAAAGATTCATTATTTGTAAATTTTAATAATGCTTTTCTCCTCATACTCTTGCTGAGTGTGTTCAGGCAAAGACCATAACTTGAGAGTAATTCTTCAAAGAGAAAAAAATGGTTATATAAATATTTGTAAAATAGACTCAAGAAAAATATTTTTCACAGCAAAAGAAAAAGAAGAAGAAAAGCTGAAGGCTAATTTTAACATTATTAAAATACAGAATAAATAAGCATGCAAGGCAAACAGATGAGGTCTATTTAAAGAGTCGACTCTATTGCTTGGGAGCAACAGCTGCTGATCACTTTAGTGCTGCATATTTGGGTATCTCAAAATTAATCATGCTGTCTTTTTGAATTGGTGCTTGTGCAACATGAGCTTTGTGATACCTACACAAAAGAGTAGGATTATTTCAAGATGTCTCTCTGTCAATTATGCACGAAAGTAGAGCTTGAACTGCAAAGTTTATGAATCAGACTGAAATAATTTCTCTCTTAAAATAATAATAATAATAATAATCTTTATTGTCATTGTAAAAATTACAATGAAATTGATTTTAACTTCACTGGTGCAAAATTATAACAGAAACAAAAAAGAGAGAAAAGAAAAAAGAAAAAACTAGCATGTGCATGGAGTGATTGCGGTTGAATTTAAAAGTCTCACAGCCCAAGGATAGAAGCTACCTTTAAACCTGTTTGTTCGGCTGGCTATACTTTGATATCTTCTGCCTGATGGTAGAAGGGCAAAGAGATACCAACCAGGGTGTGAATCATCTTTGAGAATCTTCCTTGCTCTGCTAAAGCAGCGAGATCTGGCGATGTTATCCAGTGATGTCAGAGGGCAACCGATGGTTTCTTGTGCCGAATTGATCACTCTCTGTAGTGCCTTCCTCTCCGCAACTGTTAAACCAGCATACCACACTGTGATACAATATGTGAGGACACTTTCTATGATGGACCGATAGAAAGAGGTCATCAGCCCGTTGTTCCACCTGATTTTTCCGCAGGACTCTAAGGAAATGATTAAATAATTCCATTTAAATTAGTTAAAACAGTTTTAACCTAATCCAGTTAAATGACAAATGTACTTTCTGTCAAAATGGGTCAGTTTTAGAAAGGTTGTAATTTGCATACACAGATTTCAGCCTTAAAAACAACACTGCAGACACTTTTAGTGAGGCACTAAGCATCAACAGTAGTGGCCAAAATAGTGGAAACCTTTTCCAAAAAGTGTACAGTATTTTTGAGGTTTGATGCAGGGGTCGGTTTCAAAACTTTTTACAACCGGTTCTGTGGGTGTGGCTAAGTGGGGGGGCATGTAACTGAGTGGGTGTAGTCAACTTGATGTCACTCACTCACACAAACACCCACTCAGTCACATGCCCCCCACCGAGCCACGCCCACAGAACCACGAAAATTTCAGTTTTGCCAGCTGGGAGCTGCCGCGTCCCATTTCAGGCACCTAATCAGCCAAATTAAACCAACTGCATTTTTTTTAGATAGGAGGCATAACTCTTCTCCAGTCTGAAACATTCTGGAAACCAGAGAGTTAATACTTCACTTAGTGCCAACTAGGGTGCTTAGCTGCTTTGTCACGGTTTCCGTTCTTTACAACCTCCCAGTCCGCATGAGAAAAGCCAAGCAGCCTTTTTGGGAGCATTGCAGCTCAGCCTCGCCTCGCAGGCTCCCTTCTGATGTTAGGAAGCGACGCTTCATCCCCGGGCGCTGCAGAAGCCCAGGCTGGGGCGCTTTGTCCAGGCTTGACAGCAGGAAGACCTTCAGAGGCTGTTCCTTCAAGCGGGGGTCCCTTCAAGTGGGGCCCAAACTGGCCATGGGGCGAATGGGGGGGCTTCTGACCACCTTCCACTCCGGGGAACTGCCGCATCTCATTGCAGGCACCTAATCCGCCAAGTTAAACCAACTGCATTTTTTAAAAATAGGAGGCATAACTTCTTCAGTCTGAAACATTCTGGAAACCAGAGAGTTAATACTTTGTTTAGTGCTGGGGTGCTTAACTGCTTTGACATGGTTTCCGTTCTTTATAACCACCCAGTCCGCATGAGAAAAACCTCTCTTAGTCTTTCTCTCCTCATTTTCCACTCATCTGTCTCTCTCCCTCTCTCTCTGAACTATTATCTCCCAACCGCTCCCCCACTTCGGATCTCATAACTGTCAAATCTTCCTTCTTGCTTGCTTCCATTGACAGCTTCACGAAAAACTCCATGGGCCGATTGCTCTGACTAGTATAATATTGTGACCTTGACAAGACCAGCCGTGCAAAAAATACAAATTGATTCGTTTGAAAACTCAAAAATTCTGCCCAGCTGGTTTTTCATACCAAGAGACCTGGTGCTGCAGTTTGGGAGCGGGGATAGTGGTTGGGGGATCAGGGTCGGGAGAGAAGATGGGGGCAGGGGGTTGGGAACATTAATGAAAGCTACCCATTATCTACAATGCTGAAACCAGAATTGGGTTTCTTTCTTCTCCCACAAGCACCACTTAGGCTCTGCTCCTGGACCAAGCAAAGAAGTGGAGGACTTGATCTGCAAACAGCTGGTGTGGTTTCTCGAAAGGACACTGGGGTGGTGTGTGTGTGTGTGTGAATAGAGCAAATGGGAAACCGGGATACTTTCCCGGCCGGCCGGCCACTGATTTATAAACAGAAATTAACCATCTTCTTTGGCCACCGAAGGGCCAACTGCAGCCGGCAATGGGGTGCGAAGGAGCAGATGCCCAGCAGAACTAGGAGCGTCCCCAGGTCGGTGGGATGGCGGGGAGTTTGCGCAGGGCTGGAGGTGGCGGAGAGGCAGGGTCAAGGCTGCCCTGGGAGCCAGCAATGGGATGTGGCAGTTCCCTGGGGTGGGAGGTGGTTGAAGGCCTCCCGCCTGCCCTGTGGCCAGTTTGGGCCCCACTTGAAGGGACCCCCGCTTGAAGGAACGGCCTCTGAAGGTCTTCCTGCTGTCAAGCCTGGACAAAGTGCCCCAGCCTGGGCTTCTGCAGCGCCCGGGGATGAAGCGATGCCGGGGGTCTTCCTGACACCAAGCCCGCACAAAACACCCCTTCGCTCACCGTCCACATGGAGCCTCTGTCTTGCTTGCAAAGCGGCTTTCAAAGAGAATGAAGCAGGCGTGGCACACCCAGAGCTGCTGCTTCTTCACAACAGCCAAGGACCTCTTCGCTTGGAACTCCAAGCTGAGGGGAGGGGGTCTGCAACACCAGCAGCTCCTTCTCTCCTTGATTCGTTTTCTTACTCTAGGTGATTACGCTGACTTTGTCCTTAAAGGCTGCTACTCCACACCTTTTAATCTTTCTCAGATGTGGAGAAAAGCGAGCCTACTGCTGAACTTGGAAGCCAAGAGGCTTCTTTTCCACCGCTGGTGCAGGGCACCAAAAAGACCTCCAGTCGCTGCTGCCATCTTTGTACATGTATAGCTTTCTTCTCACTGGAGCCATAGTTTTCCACCCCTAATCTAAAGGTTGGTTTTAGCTGCAACTGACAAGCTTAGGTAAACAAATCATAAGTCTGTTATCTTTGTTATGAGCCAAGTTCCCACAAAAAACTATTTACTTTTTATTGTTAATTCCGATGTACTCAAGGGCAGACCTCATCTCCCTGCGGGAGTCCCTCCTCTCGCAGGTTTGGCCCTCCACTTTATCGAGGGCCCAATTCAAGGAAGGACTAGTTAGTCAAGAGAAGTGGGCGAAACGTAGATTTAGGGGATTTTTTACTAATTATGTAATTCGGCTTTTAGGGGGTTCCAGGGTGGAGGGAGGAATTAGGCAGTCTAAGGCTAGGAATATGGCCAGGCCAGTTGGTGGAGACGGGAGGGAAGCGGGTGAGTCCAATAAGGGGGGGAACATGGGTCGATCTTACAGAGGGTTGTCCAATCAGAACGATTGTAGGGAGGGGTAGGGGCGATGGGAGACAGGAACGTCATCACCGGGGGGAGGCGCGTGGCCGTTGGTTACAAGTGGTTGCGCGCCCAACCCCCTGAGCTTCCCCCGCGATCTAGGTGATCCGGGTTCACAGAGCCCGGGCCCCAGGTTGATGTCATGCAACACCAGGTCCGTGGCCAACAAAGCCCCCCTCATTAACGACCTTGTGTCGGAGGGGGAGCCGGACCTGGTGGGGATTACGGAGACCTGGTTGGGCCACGAGGGGGGTTTACCTCTCATGGAAATGTGCCCACCAGGTTACCACACATTTCATCAACCGCGGGCCCTAGGCAGGGGTGGGGGGTGGCGGTTATTGTTAAGGAAGCTCTTGAGCCGAGGGAGACCACTGTGCCACAGACCACCGGCTGTGAGTCCCTCTTCGTGAGATGGGGCCTAGGGAGGCAGTTGGGCTTGCTGATTGTGTACCTGGCTCCCCGCTACGTATCAGCAGCCCTGCCCGAGTTCCTCGATGTGATCGCCGAGATGGCGGTTGAGACCCCCAGACTGTTAGTCATGGGAGACTTCAACTTGCCATCGGCTGCTGAATCATCCGAGGTAGCTCGGGAGTTCATGGCCTCCATGATGACCATGAACCTGACCCAGGTAATTCAGGGCCGGACACACGCTGGATTTAATTTTTGTCTCTGACCAGTGGAGAAGTGATCTTGGTGTAGGGGATTTAGCCATCATACCCCTGTCATGGTCGGATCACTCACTTCTCCGGCTCGACTTTCCAACTGCTACACCTCACCGCAGGGAGGCGGAACCTGAAATTCCTAGGTGGCTCCGCCCCAGGCGCCTGATGGACACTGAGAGGTTCCAGACAGAGCTTGGGCCACTACCTGTGACCCTGACCCAGGCCCCGATGGAGGACCTAGTGGCCACATGGAGTATTGCGGCCACTGGGGCCTTGGATTGGGTCGCGCCCTTGCAGCCTCTCATGCGGTGGCAAGCCACCCAGGCTCCTTGGTTTACCAAGGAGTTGAGGGTGATGAAACGCCGCAAGAGACGCCTAGAGAGGAGATGGAGATCCACACAGTCTGAATCTGACCGAACACAGGTAAGAGCCCATTTGAGGACTTACCTAGTGGCGATAAGAGTGGCCAAACGTCAGCACTGAACCACTCTTATCGCATCCGCAGATAACTGCCCTGCCGCCCTGTTTGGGGTGACCCGCTCCCTCCTTCAACAGAGGCCGCGGGAAGCCCCTCTGCAGGGCAGAGCAGAGGAATTTGGAGAGTATCTGCAGGACAAAATTGCTCAGATTCGGAGCGAGTTGGCCTCCACCGAAAGTAGTCTGGAGGGATTGTCGGAGGCAGATCTTGAGACAGCTTTATGGGAGGAGTTTGACTCTGTTACTTCCGAAGATATGGACAGGTTACGTAGGCAACTGAGAGCCACCACATGTTTATTGGACCCTTGTCCCTCCTGGCTTGTACTGGCCTCCTGGGAGGTCACACGAGGCTGGCGCCAGGAAGTAGTGAATGCTTCCTTGAGTGAGGGGTTCTTGCCTACCGCTTTGAAAGGGGCGGTGGTGAGACCTCTCCTCAAGAAGCCTTCCCTGGACCCAGCATTGTTAGTAAATTATCGTCCGGTCTCCAACCTTTACCTTTTTGGCGAAGGTTGTAGAGAATGTGGTGGCACAACAGTTTCCCCGTCACCTGGAGGAGATTGATTATCTGGACCCGCGCCAGTCCGGCTTCCAGCTCGGACACAGCACTGAGATGGCATTGGTTGCATTGGTAGATGATCTCTGGAGGGCCAGAGATGGGGGTTGCTCCTCCATCCTGGTCCTATTAGATCTCTCGGCGGCTTTGGATACCATCGACCATGGTATCCTATTGCATCGACTGGAGGGGTTGGGGGTGAGGGGCACCATTCAACGGTGGTTCTCCTCCTACCTCTCCGGTCGATCTCAATTTGTGTTGGCAGGAGGGCAGAGGTTGACCTCGAGACCCTCACATGTGGGGTAGCTCAGGGTTCGGTCCTCTCACCGCTCCTGTTCAACACATACATGAAGCCGCTGGGCGAGATCATCCATGGTTTTGGAGTAGAGTACCATCTGTACGCTGACGATACTCAGCTGTACATATCTACCCCAAACCACCCCAACGATGCCGTCGAAGTGATGTCCCGGTGTCTGGAAGCCGTGCGGGTCTGGATGGGAAGGAACAGACTCAGGCTCAACCCGTCCAAGACTGAGTGGCTGTACAACCAGTTGACTCCATCACTGGCCATAGAGGGTGAACATCTAGCCCCCGTGGATGGGGCACGCAACTTGGGCGTCCTCCTGGATACCCGGCTGTCTATGGAAGATCACGTGACGGCCGTGGCCAGGGGGGCGTTCTACCAGGTTCGCCTGGTACGCCAGTTGCGTCCCCTGTTGGACCGGGACACCCTCCGCACAGTCACTCATGCGGTTGTGACATCCCGTCTAGACTACTGTAATGCTCTCTACATGGGGCTGCCCTTGAGGTGCACCCGAAGACTACAGCTAGTCCAGAATGTGGCCACGCGGGCAATTTTGGGAACCTCTATGTATTCCCCCGTAACACCTCTCCTGCGTGAGCTGCACTGGCTGCCTGTGGCCTTTCGGGTGCGCTTCAAGGTGCTGATTACCATCTTTAAAGCGCTCCATGGCACGGGACCTAGCTATCTGCGGGATCGTATCCTACCCCATACATCCCTTCGGCCAATTCGCTCCCACAGAGAGGGACTTCTTCGGGTGCCATCCACTAGGCAATGCCAGCGGGCGACGCCCAGGGGAAAGGCCTTCTCTGTGGCGGACCCAACCCTCTGGAACGACCTTCCCCCCGAACTTAGAACTACCTCGGAGCTATTTGTTCCATCAGGCCGGCCTGGCCTAATTCTAATTCTACCTCACCTAGCCTGTAGTCTGTAAACTAAATTGTTTTAAATTGGGATTTTAAGGGATATAGTTTTTAAGTTTTTAAGTTTTTAGCACAGGGTGATAATTATTTAATTCGGGTTTTAAATATATTTATATTTGTTATGTATATATGTTTTTTAACTTCCTGTGCACCGCCCCGAGTCCCTTCGGGGAGAGGGTGCGGTTTACAAATTGAAATAAACTCAAACTCAATTCCAAAATATTAGTGTAAAAGTCAATATCCCAAAATTAATTGGACCTTTAATCCATTTGTAGCTCTCTTAAATCAAAATCTTATTTAGCTTTTGCTGTTTATTTCAAATTCTTTAAGTTCCTAAGTTTATAATTAATTGTTTTTTATTTAGAGTTGAAGTTACTCACCCAGCAGATTTTCAAACTTGGCATTCTAATAGTTTTTAAAAGGTTAATAGGCAATTTCTGTAATGATTAGAAAGTTGGCTTGCAAACCTAATGTCCTTTACTAGGTTCTACCACATTTGAGAGCAATATGGCTAATCCCTTCATCTCCTAGCATTCAAATCCATGGAAGATCTCTCTGTAGCCTCCTTGTAAGGAGAGCCATCAGGAGTACAAGTGGGTGATCTCCCATCTTCTTATGTAGAGATGTTTCTGAAGAACAGGTCTACTCAATGGTATTTTGGTCTTTGCCATGGCTCTCCTTTCATGAGGCAGTCTTCAGTTCATCACACCTCTTCCAGAAGTCAATAAGTAAAATTTCATGATGATGGTGGACAGATATATTCATAGTCCCTTATATTTTCTCACAGATGTTTTAACAATAGCTGTGATATGACACTATTGTAGCATTCCTATACTTCTTCAGATCAATTTTGTTGGGTATGCTAACATAGGAATAAGGAAATACACTAATGTCGAACCAGGCATTTTCCTCATGTTATGGAGATGTTAGCAAAAATCTGAAATATTTGGCTTACAATAAGTTAAGTTCTAAATATTCTAAACAGCTGGCCTCTGGATTTATGTGGAAATTTCCTGAAAATGAGGTATAGATATACTTTATTGCCTTTTTCCCCTTGCAGTTTCACATACAGTTGAGATTCTGAGTTTGTGTCTTCATCTGATCTTTGAATCATTTGAGAGCTATCAAGAACTACATTTGGAAATGTAGGAAGGCAGATTTAAGGACCTGTCCTAGCTGGTCCCTCAGGAAAGCAAAACTCTTGACTCCATTGGGTTGAATCAAAAGAACTTTTACTGAGAGAAAACGGTTGCAGTAAAGTCGGGGTGGAATCTGAAGATCCAGCACAAAGCACACATCGGTTCTTCCATTTCCTCAAACCCAACCACACTGACCAGCCAACCGGCAGCCAATGTGATGCCACAAGAATGTTTTGAGAACACTGAAATGCTAGTCAGATAACAAGTCACTCTCAGGACACAACGGCTTTGGAACTACACTGGAACCATCTGGGAGAGAGTCTGCTCTGACTCCAAAGACAACCCCCCTCCCTAATTCCCAAGCGGTTACAGCAAAAATGAAAGGCTAAAAATGCTAGCCAGGCTTCCCCCCCCCCCCTCCAACAAAATGGCAGGACATGATGGTTGACCTGACAGCAGAACTCTTTCAAAAATTCCTAGCACACTAGAGGATATTTTTCAAATAAGCTGGCAGGTGAAAAACTTGCTCATTCTTGCAAAAGGAGCAGCTTCCATTATGTTTCAGATCATTCTACCTTGCTATAATTTGACGGTTACAATTTATAAATATGAAATTGATACAGCTTATAAAACTGAATCTGATACAATGAACTATGACTGTGGGACATGCATTTTAAATCAAATGATGTAACATATTCTGAACTGGGAGGGTTTCCATACTGCCAATACAGAAAATAAGTTAACCGCTTCCTTCATTTCATCCTTCTAAATGATCATGAATATATTCATATAATGATTAGATCCACCAATCCATGTTGCTTAGGCATTGTTGCTTACATTGCTAAGGTAATTTTTGATTGTCTTGATACACATCCAGTAACTTTCAGTATAATGACTCCATGCCTCTACCTGAAGAACAATCCTCAGCTGAGAAGGTCAAGGCAAAAAGGAATAAGATGATACACAAAAAAATTTAGTCCTAGCAACATTAATACACTGGCATCAAGATCACTAGTCCTTGAATCCTTTGTGATTCAAGCCTTGAACCAGAGAAATGCTACGCCCATAAAATATGCAGAGAGGCCAAAGCCTGTCTGATTAGGTAAGACGTATCTGGCACAGGCAAGTCTATTCAGGAGCAGTATGTAGATTTGCTCCTGCAAATCTTTATTAGGATTCAGGCAAAGGCTGAAAATGTCCTCTATTTAAGGAGCTATTTAGGTATAAATTGAGGATAGAAATATAAACCATCACTGCTTTAAATTATAGAAAGGTTTCATTGTAACTATTTTTTTCCTGTGAAACTTAAAAAAACCTTCAGCCCCTTCATGTGTATGATGATGGATGTTGTGAAGTTTGGCTACCATTTGGAATTCAATTCCTAGCTGTGATTATCTACAAACTTGCTGGTTTGAGTTTTTACATCTGTGGTATATCAAGTCTAAATCCTAGTTTTCTTTTCGCTATACCTAGAAAGTAATAATAGAGAGATGTACTATCCTGGTACATTTCTTGGGTGGAAATGTAGAAAGGCAGCTGTATTCTGTAGAACTGTTATTACAATTGTTCTTTGCATCCTATTCATTTTTGCAAAATTGTTTAAAAGAAAGAAGGAATGCAGAGATAAATGGAGTTTTAAGACTGATAAGTTGCAA
This sequence comes from Rhabdophis nuchalis, assembly GCA_039707465.1. NCBI lineage: Eukaryota > Metazoa > Chordata > Lepidosauria > Squamata > Natricidae > Rhabdophis > Rhabdophis nuchalis. The sequence continues at coordinate 45,533,968 of CM077651.1, forward strand.
ATGTGGAAGTACTTACTATTAGTTCTCACTTGCTTCAGTTGGATTATTTATTAATAATTGTTTCAAATTTCACATTCATTTTGCCTGATGCAGGCATGGTGATATGTTTTTGCAACAGATCAGCACAGCATGCAAATTAATTGCTTTTCACTCAGCCAGGCAATAACTCTCAGAAGTAGACAATTAATTGCATTGGAAATTAGGGGTGCCAACCGAAAATAAAAGTTCATCACAGTCAAGTGGCAACTAACCTTTCCCCAATTTATAAAAGTAAAACATCCCATCAGTTTAATACAACAAATATTGTCTTTGAAAAAGTTATGTGGCAAATAAAAATGCATTTATCCACATGTTTCTTAAATCACTTGATAATATGAAACACTTCCAAAGTGTAGTTTTACTGCTTTACTGCTATTTCCCATTGGACTATCATATATCCAATTTATTTAAAAATGTCTGGATACGTTCATATATCATTTTTTTAAGTAGCCAAATTTATACTACTTGGTATGACATAAACATGGAAAATTAAACTTGTTGAATAAATACACTTTTGAATATTTCATAGTTAATATGATAAATAGGTTTGGCAAACACTTGAACTGGATTCTGTAGCCCGAGAGTGTTAATAGAGCCACATGTATATGTTTTGTATTTTAACAGAACATTTCTAACTAGATAAGTGGCTCTGTTCAAAAAATTGCATCAGTGAAATTCAGTAGCTTACATGATGCTTACAGTATAAAGCTGTACATTATAACTCTATTCATTTGGACTTAATTCAGTAGAATATTCTATTATTTTTAGCACTGATCATTTATATTTTTAATTCTGAACCAAGATTATTACCATAGCTTCATCCATTTTAATGTATGGGCTCTAGGATGTGCAGCAAGCATGTGAAATTGTACATGATGAAGCATAAAACACCGACATGTTTTATTTATTCATTCTTTTCTTCTCTCTGGATTGGTTACTGATTTGCTCAGATTGTTCCATTCAGAAGATTTTAAGCAGTTTGCAAAACTGTTTTCAATAGTAGGGTTAAAAAACTCAACTACAGTTAGAAGACTTCACATATAACTGCTCCCATATTATTACACTAGCTATACCCGGCCACCCGTTGCTGTGGCCCAGTCTGGTTAAATGGCCAACCAATCTGTGTGTAGATCTACACCTGCACACATACACACAACCGCCATATAACCCCCAACCTACCTACCTACCTACTGTATTTCTCCCACTCTATCTATCCCTCTACCTACCTACCTATTGTATTTCTCCCTCTCTATCCCTCTACCTACCTACCTACCTACTGTATTTCCCCCTCTCCATTCCTCTACCTACCTACCTACCTACCTACTGTATTTCTCCCTATCTATCTATACACCTACCTACCTACCTACCTACAGTATTTCTCCCTCTCTGTCTATCCCTCTACTTACCTACCTACTGTATTTCTCCCTCTCTATCTATCCCCCTATTTACCTACCTGCCTACCTACTGTATTTCTCCCTCTCTATCCCTCTACCTACCTACCTACTGTATTTCTCCCTATCTATCTATCCACCCACCTACCTACCTACTATATTTCTTCCTTTCTCCCTCTACCTACCTACCTACTGTATTTCTCCCTGTCTATCTATCGCTCTACCTACCTACCTACTGTATTTCTCCTTGTCTATCTATCGCTCTACCTATCTACCTACTGTATATCTGTCTGTCTATCTATCTATCTATCTATCTATCTATCTATCTATCTATCTATCTATCTATCTATCCACCTACCTACCTACCTACCTACCTACCTACCTTCTATATTTCTTCCTTTCTCTCTCTACCTACCTACCTACCTACCTACCTACCTACCTACCTACCTACTGTATTTCTCCCTCTCTATCTATCACCCTATCTACCTATACCTTATTTCTCCCTCTCTATCTATCCCTCTATCTACCTATGTAATACAATAATACAATAGCAGAGTTGGAAGGGACCTTGGAGGTCATCTAGTCCAACTCCCTGCCTAGGCAGGAAGCCCTATACCCATGATGGCGAACCTATGGCACGGGTGCCACAGGTGGCACACGGAACCATTTCTTAGGGCATGCGAGGCATTGTCCTGTCAGCTTCAGTGTGTATGTGTGCCCTGGCCAGCTGATTTAGGCCTTCTTTTGAGGCCGTTTTTTGCCCTCTGGAGGTGGGGGAAGGCTGTTTTCACTCTCCCCAGGCTCCTATAAAGCCTCTGGAGCCTGGGGAGGACGTAAAAAGCATGCCAAATGCGGGGGGTCACGCACATAGCATTATGGATGTGGCACACCTGTGCACATCGCCCCTGCACTCCCCCTGCTTTGGGCACGTGAGCCAAAAAAGGGTAGCCATCACTCCTTAAACCATTTCAGACAAATGGCTATCCAACATCTTCTTGAAGACTTGCAGTGTTGGGGCATTCACAACTTCTGGAGGCAACTTCTTTTTCTTTTTTTAAATTTTTTTTATTGGTTTTACAATTTTATAAAGGGAAAAGGGTGAGTAGGGTGTCATAGAAATATTTTAGAGCTTCGGTGGATTGTTATTTTTCCACTGTTGTGCAATGGCCATTCTGGTCGCTGTTGTGATGTGTGTAAAGAGGTACCAGTCCTGGTTTGGGATTTCTTGTGGCTTGATACCGAGCAAATATAATTCCGGTTTAAGGGGAAAGTTAATGCCTATTATTTCCATGAGCCAAATTTGTATTTTTTTCCAAAGCAGTACGGAAATTGGGCAGGTCCACCATTGGTGAAAAAATGTGCCCCTAGCTGTTTTGCATTTCCAGCATCTGTCCGATGAGTTCGGGAACATGTAGGCAATTCTGGCTGGTGGTAAATACCATCTATAAAGCATTTTATATAAATTCTTCTTAAAGGAGGAGGACAGGGTCATTTTCATAGATTTATTCCAAATAGTTTGCCATTTTTCAAGATTGATGTTCTTTCCTATATTCCTTCCCCAGACGATCATAGTGCCTTTCATTACTTCTTCGCCTATGTACCTTTGTAGTAGTAATTTATAAGTCTTAGAAATGAATTTGGCTGGTGAGTCTCATAGAACCTTATCTATACCTTGGTTTGTTGAGTATATTCCGGGTTCATATTTGTCCTTAGTAAATTTAGATACTGCCTGATTATATGGCCACCAGTCTATCTCCCAACCCCTTAGCTGTAGATCTGTCCTTGTTCTGATGTTGCCCCCTTCATCTATTAAGTCTCCGTATGTTATATTTCTCTTAGGGTTATGGGGTTGGGTAGGTTACAGCTTCAATTGGGGCTAGCCACCTTGGGATTTGAGTGTAAAATTGTTGCCTAATCTTTTGCCAAGTTGTAAAAAGAGTCCCCCTCGTGTGGTGAGTGGTAAAGCTTTGGGGTTGTCTGTTGTTCCTGGGCCAGAGTGATGAGTGCCAGCCCTGAAGCAAATTATGTCCTTCAATTGATAATATTCGTCCTCTTGTTAGGGTGATCCAATCTTTAACCCAGATCAAAATCGAGGCATGATAATAAAGTTCCCAGTTTGGGAGTCCCAAGCCTCCTCTTAGTTTGTGTTCCTGGAGCATTTTCTTTTTTATACGTGCTTTTTTTCCCTGCCATACAAATTTCAATGAGATGTGGTCTAGCTTTTGGAAGAATTCTTTATTTAATTTTGTGGGAGCTGTTTGGAATAAGTATATCCATTTTGGGAGGATGTATGCTTTTATAGCAGCTATCCTCCCTAACAGTGATAGCGGAATTTTATTCCAATTTTCCAGTTGCTTTGTCATTTCACCTATTAATTTATGATAATTTAGTTCTTTAATTGCAGAGCATCTGTTAGTTAGCCAAATTCCCAAATATTTAACTTTTTTGACAATTTCAATTTACAGTAGTTTCTGTATCTGTTCTTTTTGTTGCCCTGTCATATTTTCTATCAACATTTTAGTTTTTTGTTTATTGATTTTTAACCCGGCCACCTCTCCGTATTCTTCTATTGTTGTAATTAACGTTGGTCCTGAAATCAGGGGTTCTTCCATCACAAAGACCAGGTCATCTGCAAATGCCTGTATCTTGTATTCTTCCCCTCTAGTTTGCAGGCCTTCAATACTTTTCTCTTGCCTGATATTATTTAGAATAGAATTTAGAATCCACCAACTGAAAGCCTAATTATATCTAAAATCTTTAGCTGTGCAGAATCAGATAAATTAACATATATTTTAAAGGACAAGTCAACCTCAATTTATGCCCAATCCTGGGAGAAATGGTACAGATGGTACGATAAGAGAATGACGGATAACAAAGAAACCAATTAGATAGAATAATAGCGAAATAGATACAAGGAGTTATAAGACAATACTATATTTAAGACAATGTTATAGATCCAAATGTAAGCATCTAAATACGATTATAAATAATAATTGATGTTAGACTGGGATAAATATACTTCTTAAATCAGGGGAGTAGATATATCCCCGGTTTGTCTCTCCTATCCCTATCCTTCCCCCTCTTTCCCCCTTTCTAACCTTGTACGTCCTCTCCAATATCCCCACCCTATAATTGTTAAATGTTCAACTTTTATATTTATATTAATAAAGATTATTTTAAAAAAAAGAAAGAAATATTTTAGAGCTTCCATGTCAGGGGTGGTAACCGCCTCCGAGACTGCATACAAAATCAATTTCAATAAAAGGTGGAAAGAGATACATACATATCATATCATAAATTTCATGCATTCAATCATTTGTTCCTATTTGTTCCTCAATCATTTGTTCCTATCCGTATAGGAATTACAATACAAAAAAAGGATCATTTTTGTGATCTGAGTCTCTTTGCTATTGTTTCTTCTTCTTCCTTCCTGCCGATGGGCGGAGCCACAGTCCCTCCCGCTCCCACATCTTCGTCCTCCAGGATTGAGGAATGTTTTTTAAGAAAGGCTTCCGCCTCTTCTACTGTTTTAATTCTTGCTCTTCCTCCCTCCCAGAACATCAACATTCCTTCAGGCATTAACCATTTGAACCACACCCCTTTTTTGTACAATTTTTTGGACAAGAAACAATATTTCCTTCTTATCTCTCGAATTTTTTTCGGGATCTGCTTCAAAATGGAAGTCTCTTTTTAAAAAAAAAGTAATTTTTATTAGTTTTACAATTTTATGAAAGGAAAGGGGTAAATAGGGTATTTTAACAATATTTTAGAGCTTCCATATCGGGGTTGGTGACCGCCTCCAAGTCTTCTTTCGAGGTTAAATTCATTGGAAAATAGAAAAAATGGGAAGGGGTACATACATTTTAAGTCATACGTTTCATAATCAAAAATCTCATACATTAAGTTATTTTGTTTCTATTAACATCCTTACAGGAATTACCGTACATAAAAGAAAACACAAGAAAAAATCATTTTTGTGATCTGAGTCTCTTTGCTATTGTTTCTTCTTCTTCCACCCTACCAGCAGGCAGAGCTGCGGCCCCTCCCGTTCCCGTGTCTTCGTCATCTAGGATTGAGGAATATTTTTTAAGAAAGGCCTCTGCCTCTTCTACTGTTTTCATTCTAACTCTTCCTCCCTCCCAGAACACCAACATTCCTTCGGGCATCAGCCATTTGAACCAAACCCCCTTGTTATGTAATTTTTTAGATAAAGAATATTTCCTTCTTATATCTCGGATTTTTTTCGGGATTTGCTTCAATATGGCTATCTAGTTTTGCTGATATCTCTTTGTGCTCAGGATCTCATCCCTTGTTGACCTTCTTATAAATTTAATGTGTATCTCTCTGGGTATATTATTTATCCTGGCATATGCTGAATTGATTCTGTATATCAGATCAATTTTGAAAAAAATGGCGTTGGTGGGCAGGCAGTCCGTGAAGTCCGAGACAAAGACAAAGCCTTGTTAAAGTTCAAATTGTTTTTAGAAAGTCCAGAGAAGAAATCAAATTGTATTATCCAAAAGGAAAAAAAACAACCAGAAGGTTTCACAATAGGAGAGAATGCTGAAAGTCACTAGAGAAGAGTTTTTTTATATATTTTACGTTATTCTTACTTATCTTGTTAAGCTGAAGGAATGTTTATAATCAAAAAACTTTCTCTTCTGGGAACAAAGAAGTGCCATCTTTCCGCCTTACTGGCAGCGGAGAAAGGAGTGAAAGTTTGTAACAAGTTCATTGTAACTGTAACAAGACTCAGATGGAATGTTTTTACAGCAATTCCTTGCTTAATGATACATTTCCTTTTACTAACAATCGGATGTCACTTTCACTCTCTCCCGATCGCGGGGGCGATTTCCAAATGCCGCTTTTATTTCCAAGGGGGGGGGGTTCTCTAACTCCCCCCTCTATTTCTTCTTTTCAAAAATTGAATGTAGAAAATCAAGATAAGTAACTCACATTCCATATGTAACTAATCCGGAGTCTCGGCGCAGCCATTCAATCCCGGTATTTCTGCTCCTGTGTGAAATCCTCCATCTGTTCCGGCTCCTTCAGCAAAGAGGAAAACATTCCCCCCGCACTCCGTTTCTTGGCTCCTAGGGCGCAGCGGGATGGCCCCCCCCGACCGCCGTCAAAGTGGAGTTCTCACCGCAACCGCCCTTACGAAGGGGGGGCTCTTCACGCCCCCCTGCCCCCGAAGGTGCCCGTCAAGAAAACCCAGCGGCGGACATGTAGAAAACACGACCGTCGCCTCCAAAACCGGAAACACATCCCAAAATGGAAATCTCTTTTTGTTGATATATCAAAGGGCCTTGCTGCGCTCTCAGAATCTCATCCCTTGTTGACCTTCTTACAAATTTAATATGTATCTCTCTGGGTACATCATTTATTCTGGCATATGCTGAATTAATTCTATAAATCAGGTCTATGTCCCCCCCAAATATGTTCTTTATTTTTTTTGGTATACTCTGCTAAAATTGTACTCATTAAATCTTTTAAATTTTCTGAATCTGACTCTGGGACGTTTTGAAACCTTTAAAAAAAAGACATTCTTTCAAAATCCATTCTTGACATATGACCAGCAATATCTGTAATTTCTTTTTGAAATTCCCTTATCTCCTCCCTCATCTCAACTGCCCGTCCCTCCAACCCATCAATTTTTGTTTATTATCTGTTAGAGCTCTTTGTGCCTCTAGTAGTTCCAGTCTTGAGCTTATCATGTCTTTCCGAATTTCTTTTATTTCTTTCATTATGCTTTGAAGCATCTCATCTGTTGATAGTTGTTGAGTGTCCTCTACTGCTGTTTCTTTCTGTAACATTGTAGTAATTTTTGTTTGTGTTGGGATTGGACTGGCTTTTGTTGAAGCAGGGGCGGAAAGAAACTTCTGGAGGCAACTTCTGTTCCACTGGTTAATTGTTCTAACTCCAGGAAATTTCTCCTCAGTTCTAAGTTGCTTCTCTCCTTGATTAGTTTCCACCCATTGCTTCTTGTTCTGCCCTCGGGTGCTTTGGAGAATAGCTTGACTCCCTCTTCTTTGTGGCAACTCCTGAGATATTGGAAGGCTGCTATCATGTCTCCCCTAGTCCTTCTTTTATTAAACCGTATTTCCCCCCCCTCTCTCTATGGGCCACCTGGGAGTTTGTTATCCTAGTGCCTTTTTGGCCCTAAGAGGCCTCCATATGAGGCCTCTTCCAACACTGACAGTTGAAAAGCAGTCTGATGGGCGGGGCTACTGGGAGGTGAAAACATGATCAGGGGGTACATTTTACATTTGTGTACCTTGCACATTACACACGTGTGCTAGGCACAAAATGAGTAGGTATTCTATTATCGGTAGTCCTTGTGAACATTGTGTCAAAATTTGAGGTAAATCGGTCCAGTAGTTTTTGAGATTAGTGGATTTGTACAAACTATTTTACATTTTTATTTATATAGCTTACCTTATCAGCAAAGGCTATCTAGAACAGCTATGTTTACAAGGCTTTTCATAAAAGTAACAGGGGTCAACCATATACCCAGGGAAGTTTTTCAGAGGAAAGAGACTATCACTGATTGAGCAAAAGCAAGGTCCCTGAAAATGACATTCCTTTAGTGGCAGAACTCTACATAAGTCTGGACCAATTGGCTGTGACAACCCGTTGGTGACGCCTCCCGCTCTTTATCATCGAGAACTTTGTGATTTCCCAGATAGTCAGACCCAGGACCAAACCCAAGCCTTGACTTCTGACCATTACCACTGACTGCAAGCAATGACCACTCCATTCAAGAATGAAGAGAACTACTGCAGCACAATGCCCCCATTCCTAATCCTTGCTTGCAAAGAAGGCATGATGAATGGTACTGAATGCAGCTGAATTATTCAGTACCAGGAAGTGTCACTCTTGTGTAGTTGACCTTGGTGAAACCTGGATATAAAACTTCATATACAGGTGTCACCAAGATCATCTACAAGAGTGAGTTTATGTTTATTATTAAATTTTTATACCGCCCTTCTCCCTTGCGGGACTCAGGGCGGTGAACAGGCATCGATAAAAACATACAAAAGACATCGATACATAAAATACTATAAAATAATATTAAATTGGGGCCCATTCTAAAATCCAGAATAAAAACTCTTAAATAAAACCAATTAAAAGCTACTATGCCAGGCCGGCCACACGGAATAAATGCGTTTTCAAGGCCCGACGGAAGAGGCGCAGGTCAGTGGCCGTACGTAGGTTGGGGGGGTCGGTCGTTTCAGAGGGCAGGAGCTGCCACAGAGAAGGGTCTCCCCCAGGGGGTCGCCAGGCGGCATTGTTTGGCCGACGGCACCCTGAGGAGGCCTAGTCTGTGGGAGCGAACTGGTCGGTGGGAGGTATTTGGTAGCAGGAGGCGGTCTTGCAATACAGTTTCCATCCATAGTCAGATCTGAATTCTGATTGAAATGGTTCCAGACAATCCAGTTTCTTTTAAACTATAATCCCAGGTTCAGCAACCTTCTCTAAAAAGAGAACATGTGATAACAAATGGAAAATTATTCAGAATAGCCAGAATGAGGGAGGCTTTTTGATAATTAAGCATACTCTCACTTCTTTAAAGTCAGTGGAAGCCTCATTCTCATTAACAATTATCTGTACTCTGCTGCCTATCAGATCATTACAGGCAAAGAATTACAATTTACAGGTGAAATAGCTAGGACTGTCTAATTCCTTAGGAACCATAGGCTCAAACTGACTCAAAATAACCTTGCAAGATAAAGCCTCTGGGATCCACACGAGTGGTCCCTAGCTAATGGTATTTCATGTAATACATGGGATGTCTCAACTCTACTTTATGCATTTGCCTTAAGTAAATTCACTGAAGCCAATTAAGGATGAAAGGAATATTTACTTGATCAGCACTACTCTCATTCTGACTAACAAATTAGCACCCTGTTTTAAAGGAGGGAAGGATCAATGAAATGTGTGTTTTCAAAACTCTTGTGCTGCAATAAACATGCCATTGTGAAATTGCAATTTTCTCATCTAAAAATAAAACGGTGTTATCTCAAGAACATGAAATACAAATGATCATTCTCATCTCTTTTATTTACAGGAGCTGCAAAGAATCAATCCTCCTTACTGTTATTCAGCCTTACCCTGTAAGTAGCCCTATTTAAAAAAAAAAAGTTTCCAAGCAACGTGTACTGCTTTTCTCTGCTTTTCTCTGCTTTTCCTTACCTGCATAATCAAGAGCACTAGTGAAATATGAGCTGTATTTTCTAAAATGAATCAAATAACAATATGCTATTCTAGAAAAGAGCGGAACAGTATATTAGTAATTGAAAAAAATAATATTTTCCAACACACATGAAGAGTATTTCTTAAAGACAAAGAGACTGAATATTGTTCAGGTTTTTTTTAAATTGTCAAAGTTATAAACCAGTTTCCCCCCTTTTTGTTTCAATTATTATAATTCTAATATTATATATTAAATATAATATTAGAATTATAATAATTGAAACAATATAATATATATATATTATGATAGAGAATCACCTTTATTATATTCTTTCTATTTGATTTTAAAGTGTAATATTTTTTAAGAGCAATGGGGTATTTATATCTTCTGAGCTAGCTCCAGGAGACTAAAATCCTAGCTAAACATTTAATAAGAAATATTGTAAAGCAAAAGTGGCATGGCAATTAATGGTGAGGACTGTTTATCTGCAGGTGTGTGGTCCACAACTCCACCATTTATAAAAAATAATTTCAAATAGTTCTGTCCCTCATAAAAAAGCATGGAATGGAGGCTTGTAAGAAAATTGAGGAAAGCTAAATGTCTAGATATGTATCACCTTAGATTTTCAGAACATTAGATCTGCCCAAGCTGTAATAGTGACATCCTTAGGTGCTGTGTCATTTCTGATCTTGAAATAAAATGCTGGGTTTGTCTTGGACTCTCTAGCTTTACTGTATTTTAGTGCTGAGCATATTTTTTTCCATGTGGAAAACTACCGTATTTTTGGAGTATAAGATGCACTAGAATATAAGACGCACCAAGGTTTTGAAGAGGCTTTAAAAAAAAAGTAGGTAGGTAGATAGAGGGATAGACAGAGAAAGAGAGAAAAATACAGTAGGTCGGTAGGGAGAGTGAGTAGTTAGGTAATTAGGTAGATAAAGGGATAGAGAGAGAAATAGAAAGAGAGAGAGAGAAATACAGTAGGTAGAGAGAGAGAGAGAGAGTAAGTAGGTAGGTAGGTAGATAGAGGGATAGAGAGAGAGAAAGAGAGAGAGATACGGGGGAGGGAGAGAGAAATACAGTATGTAGGTAGGGGGAGAGAGAGAGTAGGTAGGTAGATGTTTCCAGGTGTATTTATCCATGTGCTGGAGAAGGAAATCACTGACAATCTGCAGCACCTAAGACTTTGTTTCTGCTGGCACAGCACTTGATCAATGTAATTCTCATCAACCACTCTAACTAAAGAGGTTGAAAGGAGAAAAAAAGTTTTTGCACTCTGGAAACCTCCCCAAAACAGCCCATTTTTTGCAAAAACAGCCCCCCCTTTTTAAAGGCATGAATAGCCTTTAGGGGGTTTGCAGAGGAGTCCTAGAGGGTGGGCCAAAAACAAGCAAAAAATGGCCCGCTTTGGTGGAGGAGCCAACGATGATACAATGTGAGGTCTCGGTGATCCAAGACCTCCATTGATACTTTTGCCGCTGAACAGTCCATTTGGACCTAAACCATCTGTAAACTGTAAATTGTGATTTTAGAAAAAGACCTATAAAATCTTATTATCAAAATTTTATTTAGAATTCATTATAGGTGCAATGCAATTTAAAGTGGAATGAGGTTGGATATAAATAGTAAAGGATTTTTAGTCAATGATTAAGGAAATGTTAATGGATATTGTTTAATGATATTTTTAAAAAGGGAGGTGGTTAGAAATATTATTAATTGACTTTTATTTAGAACATGTTTTTAAGATGCAATGTTATTGGAGGTCTTTTGAAATAGTTAATGAATGCCTTTATATGGTTATGTCTATAAGTGAGAACTATTTGAGGAAAAAGCATGTTTAAAAAATTGCTGTCAAAGGAGAATTTTGGTATATTAATACTAAGATATACAAAGAATTTTTGATTTAAAGTGTATAATTTAATATGATTTATGAGTAACGATTGTGGAAGAAACGCACGAGAGTTATTTGTAACCAATTGACACACTTTCTACAGGATGTATGAAGGATGATTCTTTTTTTGTTTTTTTGTTTAACTAAAATAAAAAAAACTTTTCTTAAAAAAAAGGCCCATTTTTCAAGAAAATGTTTTTTTGTCAAAAAAATTGCATGCATAGCCTTTAGGAAGCTTATAGAGAGCTGCTAGGGGCTGGGGGGGGGGGGCAAAAAGGGCCATTTTTTTGTGGTCTCTTTTTTTTAATTTTTTTTTACTTTTAAAACAAACACAAACATAACAAAAAACAAGAAAAAAACATAAGAAACCATCTTCCATTACAAATTATAGAAGGTGTGTCAGTTGGTTACAAGATTTCTATGCATCTCTTCCATAGTCATCACTTGCTTTTCATATCAAATCACATATTTTTAATTCAACTATATTTATATATATTACAGTTATTATATCTCAACCTTAATTTGACTATAATTGTTTTTACATCCTTTTATATGTCATTCTAGAATAGAATTATATAATGGCATTCTATTAGATCTTCCTAAAATCATCCAATAACAGTACATCTTTATACCATATTCTAGATAAAGAAATAAAAATTGCTTATGTTTAAACCTGCTTTTAAACCTCCTCTCATAATCTCCATTTGTAGTTTATATAAAGTTTCATATTATCAAACTAATGTATATATATGCATTATTATCATTATTAATCATTATTTAACTATAACTGTTATCATTTTATACATACCACTAATAACTAATTTAGCTTAGTTTTTTATTATACACTTTCATTGCATCAACCTGTATCTTTCCAGTAATAGTGCAGTCTATCTCTTGCCATTTGTGGCATTAATATTCCAGTTACTTTCTTGGTAGATCTTGTATGGACTTCTCTTCGCAGCATGTTGCTCCTTTCGTATCTCATGAAAGCTCGAAACCCACCATCTACTCTTTCCATCAGCTTATCTTTAGTTATCATTGGTGCTTCTGTCAATATTTCTCTCCTTATCTCCATCAATTTTTCTCTCCTTTCTTCTGTACTTTGAAGTCTTGGGTAGAGTTCCAATCCATCTATCTCCCCTTTCCATATTCTGCACTTGCTATTACCAACCACACTCATTTTGTTGTCAGTGTCCACAATTTTCTTATCTCTTTGCTCATTTTTTTCTTCCATTTTTTGAACTGTGTCCTCCACTTTCTTCATTTGATCCTCAGTTTTTTCATCAAATTTTTCTGTTTTGTATTCCATATTCTCCAATCTCTTCTCAGTTTTCTCTGTTACAACTAATTATTTTTGAATTTCAAACATACTTATTTACTGTTTCTTTTTCTTTTTCCTGTTGCACCATTCTTCCAATTTTGCACTGCCACTATAGGATTCAAGGCTTTTTGTTAAACTTCAAACAAGTTTATTATTATGTTTCAAGTCAAGGCTTTGTCTTCCCTCCAGTAGCTGGTGATAGAACTCCCAAAGGGCATAAACAACTTGTGCTCCTCCTACTATCATTCTCAGCAAACAAACTGAAAAGACTTTGAGTATCAAATGATCAAAGGGAAAAAAGAAAAAAAGAATGTTTCCAACCTCTAAGTGGCAGTGTTACTGCTTTTCCTCCTGTTGTTACAACCCTCTTTATAGTTCTTTTTATATCTTCTTTATGTTCCAAACTTAAAAAAGAAAAAAGATCCTTAAATGGAGACCAAAAACAATCCAATCAATCCAGTCAAGCATTGTAAAAAAAAAGAAAAAAATGAATCCATAGGTATAAGCAAGAATAAAAAGTAGAAGAAGAAAAATTAACCCATTCAGTTTAAAAAATAGGAAACCTTTGCAAAAATTACATCCATAAAAAGAAAAATTAGAAACAGGATAACATGCTAAGTTTAATGTAGTTTAATTTCACCGCTTGCACTCTTCTGTGTTCAATTTTAGTTTAGCTTTAATTTTTGGGGAGTAATCTCTTTTTCTAATAGAGAAATTTTCTCACCAATTCAACACACTTTCTCTTTCCTCTTTTTTCCCATTCTGGAGCTGTGCCAATTTCAGCAGCTTCATTAGTGTGTTTCTATTGCTGGAGATAAAGGTTATTCCTGGATCTTTCAAGGACTTTGAGGTGTCCCTGAGATCAGCAGGAGGTACCCTTCTCAATCACCGTCTATGCAGGATGGTTTAAGTCCAGATGGACCGTCCAGCGGCAGAAATATTGACTGCGATCTCAGAGCAACAAGATTGCACATAATATCATTGTGACGTCAGGTCTCCATTCATGTTTCTGTCATTTCTGCTCTCCTCAGCCCCCAGGAGCTCTCTAAAAGCCTCTATAAGGCTATGCACGGCCATTTTGGTGAAGGGGCAGGGCTTCGGGAGAAAAAAAATATTGTATTCAGTGTATAAGACACACCCAGATTTTTAGCCTCTATTCTGAGGCAAAAAGGTGCGTCTTATACTCTGAAACATACGGTACACTATGAAAAAGAGTAATTTAAATACTATAAGGAAAATATCAAAAGAAACTTGGACCAGAGAACTGATTTATGTAAAATTTTCCTGAATGAGTAATATCCTACCTGGCTAGTCTACCATTATCACACTATTTAAATATAAATGAAACATTCTTCTGTACTTATCTTTCCCAGGTAACTAAGGCCAGCAGGAGGAAATAAATCATATATGCATTGAATTACTGTGAAAACATAGATCTGGCTTGGTTGTGACTTATTCCTTTGCTATCTATTGTAGCAAAATAATTCAGTTAATAATTAAAATAAAGATCCATTTGAAAGTTAAAATTAATAGGTATTGGAATTAAATTAATGTTATGTTCATATCAGAAACTTGATTTCCCATTTATTATTAACGCACAACTGGATATTTTGAAGACCTGTTTATATTGCTAAATTCAGTCAGAGTGGAATGTTGTCAATTTTGTTCTTGGGCCAAAGCAGTGATGGCAAACCTTTTAGACACTGAGTACCCAAACTGCGTGTGCATGCATGCCTAGACTGAGAGGTGTGTACACGAACATGTGCATGCATGGGCATATTCAAATGCGCACATGTGGATATGCCTAGCAGAGACCTGAAGATCAGCTGGTAGGGCATCCCAACATCCCAGCAGCATGGCAAGAGGTAAGATCTTTTTCTTTCATGAGCTTCTGTTTCGTCGTTTGCAGGGAAACAGAAGCTCATGAAAGAAATGTCATGGATATCTGACCTGGGGCCCAGGCGCGGGTGCCAGCAGAGAGGGCTCTGTGCGCCACCTCTGGCACACGTGCCATAGGTTCGCCATCACGGGCCTAAAGTTTTGCTCACTCAGATTGGATAGCATTTTTTTTATAATGGCATACATTGTATATTTACTTCAGAGATATAGAGTGCTGGCACACTACTCAAGTTGACCTGTGATTTGATTTTAAAATCTAAGGTATTTCACTGTGTAACAAACTAAGTTTCAAACGGGGTTGTGATATGTTGCCAAGAGATATTTATTATATTAACATCATTCATTGCTCTGAGGTGCTTGATAGATTAATAAATCGGCTCTGTAGCATAAGGTTTTTAAAATCCAAATTACTGTACTGTTCTTAGATACAAGCCATTTGCAAAACATAGTAAAAGCAACAATAAAATCTTCATATTTTTCAGCATCTGAGCTATAGATTATCATGCAGTTTTTTTGAAAAAATAAACCAGATTAGTGCCTGCCAGGAAGAGTAATTTAATTATTTCATTCTGATCTGTCCTTTCTTAAATCTTTTCAAGTCATCATACATGGGTAAACTTTTAGCAGCATGCCACAAAAAGATGAATTTGTTCAAAGGGGCTATGAAATAATTGCTAATTGGATCCAGACCTGAGTTTATCTTGACACTGTTCTTGTTTTGAACCTTATTGGAATTCTTTTATGATATAAACCAATTTTAGATAATCTTTTTGTTTATTTTATTTATTTAAAATATTTTCATAGCCTCTACCCTTTCAGACAACTCTGTGCAGCTCCCAATAAAATCATTTTTAAAACTGTAAAACACACTGAGTTAAAACATTAAATAATGATAACTGATAATCTCTGTTTTAGTCCCTAATAGTCTGGTTAAAACAAAGGTTTAGTGAGTCCTATCTGTTTGTGCAATCCAATGTCTCCTTTGGTGGAATAGGACAAGTGGGTAATGTTCCAGATTACTGTTTAATCTTTGTATTTATTACTGAATTGAATAATACAGATTATCTACCAGGACCAGTAAGGATTGGAAGATATTCAGTAGTATATTGGGACTATATTTTTTGTACAGGCGGGGAGGTGGGTGGGAAATATGGCACTTCTATTAAAAATGGAACAAAAAAACCCAGACCAACCTCAAAATATGCTGAGTCACACAGTGAAACCAGCTATGAAAACTTCAGATGAAAACTTCAGATAAGGTATTCAGTCCATTAGTAAAAAATAACATCCAATACATTGGAATTATATGGGCACACTTCAGTTTAGATAAGGGAGAGAACATTCCCAAGTAACTTTGGTGTACCACAACATTTGCCTAATGGATTGATGGGATGTGTGCATTTGTATACGTATGTGTATAAATTTATAACAATGCATATTTATATACATATCTGCATTTATATATTTATTTATTTATTTATTTTTCATATTTATAACCCGCACCCATCTCACCACAAAGGGACTCGGGGCGGCGTACAGAAAATTAAATCAATTACACACAAATACAGGGATAATTAAGGGCCTGTGTTAACACCATTTTAGAGTCCTCATTTGAACTGGCGATGGGGTTACGCAAGGTCGGCTAGTTGGAAGAGGTGCGTCTTAAGACACTTGCGGAAGAGGCGGAGGTCAGCAATGGTACGGAGTTCAGGGGGTAGGTCGTTCCAAAGGGTTGGTCCTGCCACAGAGAAGGCTCTCCCCCTGGGCGCCGCCAATCGGCATTGTCCGATCGACGGCACCCTGAGGAGACCCTCTCTGTGAGAGCGTATCGGTCCAAGGGATGTATGGGGCAGGAGGCGGTCTTGCATATATAGATTCAAATATCCAAGTTGATTACCTCAGTAACCATATATAAAAGGGCAACAATCCGGTAGCCTTTAGGAGTGCTAATTAAAGTAGATGCACAAATATGCCAACCACATCCTTCAAAAACTGCCTGCTCAGCCAACAATATCAGAATTGTAGTGGGGAGAATACAAGAGACTATTGGTAAAGTTAATGGTGGGAGGGAGAAGCTATTTTCACCAATATAATAATATGTTAGATATAAGAATTATTTGAGGCTGCTCTTTTCTGAACTGCATCAATCTTATTATTTAAGATATATTAATTAAATTATAGTCCCCTGATTTGTTGTATAAAGCAAATAAATTCAGAATACGGTATAGGAGTAAAGATATACAGCTTTGATAAAATGGGGTATTATATAAAGCTTGAGTTTATGCATTGTTAAATCTAGATGAAGTAAACAGCATTAAAACATATTAGATGTATATTGAATATCATGTACTTTCTGTTGGATTAGTTTTGCTTCATTCATTTTCAATTTCAATATAAGCAAAGCCAAATATTTCTCTTTTGTAGTTCTCATGTATCCAATAAATCATTCATAGGTTAATTTGAATGCCGTCTGCACTAATAAGAAAATGTGTTAGAAGCTTAATCATTTGAAGCAGTTTAAAGCTTCAATTTGTGGGAATTGTTTATTTATTACAAATAGATTACAATACAATGACGTTTTTAAAAAAAGTTTAAGAATATTTAAGAATATTGCTAATCAGATAATTTATCAGTTGTGCTATACATTTAGATTCAGAGGTTAATTTGAACTATTGACCTGGTAAGATGCCATTCTGGAGAACTATGAAGAACTTTCAAGGGATGAAACACAGTATTGGCAATATTGATTAATGATAGACCTTATTAAATGTATACACACACAAACACAAACACACATGTAATGACTATCTTACAGAGAGAGATGACTACAATGGCAAATAAGGAAACAGTGTTTAGCATTAACGTGATGGATTGCAGAATATGTCAGTTTAGTGAATGGATGAAATAGTGGTAGAGCTGCTTGTCATCTATGCTAATGATGTTGCTATATATGGGAGCACGTAATGGACTCTCTCAGCATTTGATTTGCTCTCCTCAGTGATGGAGTGCTTACTTGTCCAAGTTAGGTTGGGAAATCCTATAGTGCAGTGATGGCTAACCTTTTTTGGATCGTGTGCCAAAAGCGGGGGGAACTCAGGGGGGTAGTGCACGGGCATGCTCATACTCATCATGCTATGCATGAGACACCCACCTCCCGCGTGCATGCACATGAGACCCCCGCTCTCCCCCTGCTTTTGGCACGTGATGGACTCATTTTTCACCCTCCCCAGGCTCCAGAGGTTTTCTAGGAGCCTGGGGAGGACGAAAACAGCCTCCCCCACCCCACCACAGGCCTTCAGGAGTCTGAAAAAGAAGGCCGATGTCAGCTGGCCAGCGCGCACATACATGCTGGAGCTGGCAGGATAATGCCTGGGGGCAATAATAATAATAATAATAATAATAATAATAATAATAATAATAATAATAATAATAATAATAATAATAATAATTTTATTTATAGACCGCCTCCTCTCCCCAAAGGGACTCGGAGCGGTGCACAGGGAAATTAAAAATACTAATATAAAATACATAAATAGATAAAATAAGAATTAAACAAAATTATCCCTGCGCTAAAACCCACTATACTAAAATTACACTACCATAGGTTTGCCATCACAGCTATAGGGCTTCTATTTTTCAGTTTCTGTTTTTTGTGATACAGTTAGGGGAGTGTGAGTATTCTGTTTTGGTTCATGGTTGTTTTTTTTATAATATAAGAGGTTTTTTTTAAAAACACACACATTTTTTTTCAAATATGACATAGAAGGAACTTTAAGGTCCGTCCCATTCCCCCCCCCCCCCACCCAAGGTAAGAAAGATAGTAAAAGGAAGTAGAAGACTAATCAGTTCTTTTGTATATTGGGTTTATGTATATTGGTCATAATTAAGCAAACTATAGTAGATTAATGTTTTGGTAGTATGAAGTTTATATACCATGCGTAAAAGTATAAGTTCCTCACAGTGGTTTAATCAGCTATATAATTCTTTTACTTGGCATGTTCATATTGTATTGACAGTTTGCTTCCATGCTAGGGAAAGGCATCAATCCATTTTTTATAACATGGGTAGGCTACTCATGCTTTTGTTTTATTTTTGCTCATAAAAAAACAAAGCATTATGCTGTTTTATTATATACCATCTCTTACAAATACTCTAGTTTTCTTGATAAATATATTGCAGAAATAAATACTTTCTGCTTAGTTCATTAATAGCAAAGGATTTTAGCCAGACTATATTATTCTAAAAATATTAGTCATGTATAAATTCATAGTTACTCTTTATACTCACATTGCAGATATGAAGAAATGAACATTTTAATTAAAATTAAACAATTGAGAAAATTGCTCTCCCAAATCCATTTGGCTTTTATGACTGATATTATTTAATTTGAAAATATGAACAGTTGAACATTAAAGACAACATTACATGTTTATGAGGTTAGCATTAGATGTAACCAATAATTATATATCTTGTGTCTACACAGAGGCACCAAAGATCTCCAGAAATGGAGATAACTCTGCCTTGTGAATCTATTTCAACTATGTTTTTAATAGTATGCTAGCAAGTACAGGTAGTTCTCGACTTACGATAATAATTGAGCAACATTTCTGTTGCTAAGTGAAACATCTAAGTAAGTTTTGCCCATTTTATGATCTTTCTTGCCATAGTTGTTAAGTGAATAATAATAATAATAATAATAATAATAATAATAATAATAATAATAATAATAATAATAATAATAATAATAATAATAATAATAATAATAATATTTAATTTATAGACCGCTTCCTCTCCCCGAAGGGACTCGGAGTGGTGCACAGGGGAATTAAAATATACAAACATAAATATACATAAATATAGATAAAATCAAGGTTAAACAATTTATCCCTGCGGTAAAAACCCAAAATACTAAAAAAGCTAAACCCCTTAAAAACCCTGATTAAAACAATAAACAGATGACTAACCTAGGCCGGCCAAGCAGAAAAAGTGCGTTTTTAATTTTTGACGGAAGGAGCGGAGGTCCGTAGTTGTTCTAATTTCGGGGGGGCAGGTCATTCCAGAGGGCCGGGCCCGCCACAGAGAAGGCCCTTCCCCTGGGCGTCGCCCGCTGGCATAGCCTAGTGGACGGCACCCGGAGAAGTCCCTCTCTGTGGGAGCGAATCGGCCGCAGGGATGTATGTGGCAGGATCCAATCCCGCAGATAACTAGGTCCTGTGCCATGGAGCGCTTTAAAGATGATGACCAACACCTTGAAGCGCACCCGAAAGACGACAGGCAGCCAATGCAGCTCGCGCAAGAGCGGTGTTACATGGGCAAACTTCGAGGTTCCCATAATTGCTCGTGCGGCTGCATTCTGGACAAGCTGAAGTCTTCGGGTGCACCTCAAGGGGAGCCCCATGTAGAGAGCGTTGCAGTAGTCCAGTCGGGATGTCACGAGGGCATGAGTGACTGTGCATAGGGCATCCCGATCCAATAGGGGACGCAACTGGCGTACCAGGCGAACCTGGTAGAATGCCCTCCTGGCCACGGCTGTCACTTGATCTTCCATGGACGGCCGAGTATCCAGGAGGATGCCCAAGTTGCGTGCCCCATCCACAGGGGTTAGGTGTTCACCCTATGGCCAGTGATGGAGTCAACTGGTTGTACCGGGATGCCGGAAACCACAGCCATTCGGTCTTGGACGGGTTGAGTCTGAGTCTGTTACTTCCCATCCAGGCCCGCATGGCTTCCAGGCACTGGCACATCACCTCTACGGCATCGTTGGGGTGGTTTGGGGTAGATATATACAGCTGCGTATCATCAGCGTAGAGATGGTACTCTACCCCAAAACCACGGATGATCTCGCCCAGCGGCTTCATATATGTGTTGAACAGGAGCAGCGAGAGGACCGACCCCTGAGGCACCCCACAAGTGAGGGGTCTCGAGGTCGACCTCTGCTCTCCTGCCAACACAAATTGCGATCGACCGGAGAGGTAGGAGGAGAACCACCGTAATACGGTGCCCCTCACCCCCAACCTCTCCAGCCGATGCAATAGGATACCATGGTCGATGGTATCAAAAGCCGCTGAGAGGTCTAATAGGAACAGGATGGAGGAACAACCCCCATCTCTGGCCCTCCAGAGATCATCCACCAACACGACCAATGCCGTCTCGGTGCTGTGCCCGGGCCGGAAGCTGGACTGGCACGGGTCCAGATAATCAACTTCCTCCAGATGACGGGGGAACTGTTGTGCCACCACACTCTCTACAACCTTCGCCAGAAAGTGAAGGTTGGAGACCGGACGGTAATTAACCAACAATGCTGGGTCCAGAGAGGGCTTCTTCAGGAGAGGTCTCACCATCGCCTCTTTAAGGGAGGCAGGCAAGAACCCCTCACTCAGGGAAGCGTTGACCACCTCCTGGAGCCAGCCTCGTGTAACCTCCCAGGATGCCAGTACAAGCCAGGAGGGACACGGGTCCAATAAACATGTGGTAGCTCGCAGTCACGCACGTAACCTGTCCATATCTTCGGAAGTAACAGAGTCAAACTCTTCCCACAAAACTGTCTCAAGATCTGCCTCGGGGCATCCCACTGGGCCACTTTCGATGGAGGCTAACTCGCTCCGAATCTGAGCGATTTTATCCTGCAGATATATCCCAAATTCCTCTGCTCTACCCTGTAAAGGGGTTTCCCGCACCCTCTGTTGAAGGAGGGAGCGGGTCACCCCAAACAGGGCGGCAGGGCGGTTATCTGCGGATGCGATGAGAGTGGCACAATGATGTTTAGCCACTCTCAGCGCCACAAGGTAAGTCCGTAAATGGGCTCTCACCTGTGTTCGGTCAGATTCAGACCGTGTGGATCTCCATCTCCTCTCTAGGCGTCTCTTGTGGCGCTTCATCACCCTCAGCTCCTCGGTGAACCAAGGAGTCTGGGTGATTCGTCGCCGCAAGAGAGGCCGCAAGGGCGCGACCCGATCCAATCACTGCAGTTTGCTAAGCTAGTAACACGGTTGTTAAGTGAATCTGGCTCTCACATTGACTTTGCTTGTAGGAAGGTCCGTGGCACACTGCAGCTGTCATAAATAAGAGTCAGTTGCCAAGCTTCCGAATTTTGAACACATGACCATGCAACGGTCATAAGTGTGAAAAATGGTCATAAGTCACTTTCAGTGTTGTTGTAATTTAGAACAGTCATTAAATGAACTGTTGTAAGTTGAGGACTACCTGTACTACTATAAACTGTTTATCCTACTAACACGTTAGGTGCAATCCTTTATATTTTTAACATATTTATATGTTTAAAGAATTATCTATGTAGTAATTTTGTTAATTTTAATTGCAATTCAGAAAAACTATAGAGAAACTGTGTGACTGTGAGCACACACACGTCTATGTATTTTTTTAAACATTTAATTATGGCAAGTGTCCAGGCAAATGATTTTCATTCTAGCATTGAGTTGAGAGTTCCAAGTGACTGGTGGCCAGTCAGGAATTATTATTATTGCAAAAAGACATTCACTCATGATTCCCAACCTTCATTGGCATCACAGGCCCAGGACCACATTCCAAAAATGGGTGAGGCCAGGATCCCAATTTGAGAGGGAAGCTTTTTAAGAGCTGAGTTGGTGCCTTAAGCTCCTCTAAAGCAGGGGTTTCCAACCTTTGCAACTTTAAGTCTGAAGGACTTCAGCTCCCAGACTTCTCCAGCCAGCTTTGCTGGAGCTTTGCTGGCTGGAGAAGTCTGGGAGCTGAAGTCCTTCAGACTTAAAGTTGCAAAGGTTGGAGACCCCTGCTCTAAAGGGTTACTTTTCCCATTGTTCTCTCTTAAGAGTTTTACATATGTGGAAAATAAGGGCTACATTTCTAGCCATCTGGATGCTACAAAACAAAATATATCAAAAGGTATTTTCCCTCAACAAAAATCCTATGTGTCCATAGGCTGCATTTTTTCATTTCTAATTGATATTGTGAAAAACACACACTGGCTTCCAACATATTTGTTTGTCCAGATTTGATAACAGAAGAAACAGATTGGCCACATCAGGTTTTATATTTGTATTTATTTATATCCCATATTTTGAAGAGGACAACATGAATTGTTTTTACTCCTCTTCTTGACATAATAGCACACTGAAAAGCATTAAGGTCTATGGTAAAAATGAGCCAAGTATTTTTATTAGCTTTACTATACAAAAGGTTGAGAGTTAAGTGTCAAATGATCACTCTCTTTTCTTGTACCTCTTTTTCCAGTCTCCTAAGTCAGCATTTATCAGTGCTGCCAAAAAGGCCAGGTTGAAGTCCAATCCTGTCAAAGTTCGATTCTCAGAAGAGGTCATTGTTAATGGCCAAGTTTCAGTAAGTGCAATTTTAAGCCTTTTTTTAACTAGGAAAAATGGGATTCATTCTTTCATTTTATAAAATTTTAAGTTTCATGCAGGCATGAGCAATATATTTATTAACTGGTGTAAAAGTCACACTGCACAAACATGAATGACACAAAGACATTCAAACGTGTGAAATCAGAGACAAGATACAATCACCACTACCTTTATGTGGATTTTCTGGAGTAATAAAATATTTCAGAAAGTACAGGAGAAAGGTGGGGTTTTTTTGAGACATTTTAATAATTTAAAGCAATGCGTTATGAAACCAAGGGCACAATGAAGTGTTTAGTTCTTGGCAAAGTAAACAACAGCTCAGTATAAATAATTCATAAGAATCATTGACTGGTACAGGAATTTATACATGCTTTGCTTGAAAGAATGCCATTTCAGTTTTCATATCTTTGGATTTCAGCTCCTCGGTTTTGCCCTTGTTCACTCCTGTGAAAAATACAAATACATTAATGATTCTTCTTCTCTTGCTTCTCACTGAACGGGTTTTTGCAATTTAAAAGAGAGAAAGAGTTGGCATGCTGGATCAGTGCAATGACTGGACCGCCTGGAGTTATTGTCACTGGTGAATTTGGAATATTCAGGAGGATAGAACAGCATGTCAATTGCAAATATTTGGGATTTTTCGTTCTCTTTTTTTAACTCCATGATACATGGTTTCTATTTTAAAAACTGTTTCTTATAGCATGCCCTGGCATGAGGGATACTGTTTCTGAAGTAAATCCAGGTTTCATGAAAACAAATTCCATCCAAGGTTCAAGCTCACGAATTACCTAAAGAGTAGAGTAATCAGGGTATTAGAATTTTATCATCTTGAAGAATAGTTTGTAAGTCAAACCTTTATGTGAAAATAACCATTTAATATTATATTTAATACAGAACTAATTATTTTCTTTTGTGAGATTCAATACACTTAAGATTCTGTGTATGCCAGGCTTTTGTTGTGTCCATATGATTTTCTATAAAATTTAGATTAATTTTAAGACAATATATGATAATCCTTATCACATTTATTATTTTTTGAACAGGAAACAGTTAAAGACAATTCACTTCTTTTTATGCCAAATGTTCTGAAAGTATATCTTGAAAATGGGCAAACCAAATCTTTTCGCTTTGATTATAGTACTTCTATAAAGGTAAGCTCTTTTTCTCAGAAAAATGAATACTTTTAAAAATAACATTATATGAAATCTCTATAATATTTTAAAATAAGAAAACATTCTATTTACAGTAAAACTCTCATGTATAGAATCTGAACTTGTATTGCTGCGGGTGGGTGGGTAACTTTGTGGAATGTGAATTAAGGACCTAAGAAGATTTGAATTGTTTTCCTGCTGATAAAATCTAATGTAGCATTCATAATTAGTAATAGGGGTCATTTTAATGACTTCAGCTTAATTTAAAATTAACTAGTTAGTTAGTTAGTTAGTTAGTTAGTTAGTTAGTTAGTTAGTTAGTTATACACATTACACATACACGCGCGCACACACACACACACACAGTGGGGTTTATCAAACCTTGTTCATTGATTATTTCGCTTATCTCCCATCATGTAAATAACACAATGAAATGGAAATACAGATTTAGTAATATGAAAAGATCACACAAATATGTATCCAATCTGCAATTTCCCTACATTATCTACTTCATAAAATTGCTAGAGAAGATGGTGCAATCCTTACTGCTCTTTGAACATTGTCATTATTAATAATGCAATTCGATGTTTTTCACACATTTCATAAAACTTTTGCTTTGACAATATCATGTGAAAGCACAAGGGGAGGGAGGGAGCACTGCCTGAACAGTTGCAATGAAAGATATCCACCTTGAAGTTCAGTTTGACTCAGATTCATGTGACAGCATCTATCCATAATAGAAGGAAGTTGCCATTGCTTCATTGTGAGCTATTTTCCATTAGGTCTTTCAGTCATCTACTCCCAATATAAAAGCATCCACTTTTCAAATGTTCTTTGATTCAGAAAAAAAGTTCAATTCCCAGTGCTAACATTAAGGGCCAGATCTGCCAAGATTAGGAGTTTCCAGTATATTCCCATGCTTGACTGTCACTAAGCATTAAAATATAAAATGCATACTGTAGTTTGGCTTCTAATTTACAAAATATTTATTTTATCAATCTGATATAACTTGCCACAGCACAGTTTAGGTAATCTGCTAAACCCCATACAATGCAGTAAAGTTAGTAAAATGTTGCTACTTTTCAGAATATTGGTACTTTTCTTTGTCTTTACTCCTTATTGGTTTTAGTAATATGAATATAGTAGTATGGAAACACTGGAGCCAAGAAACAGAATAGTTGTATTTGCATATATTTGAGAATTACCTCTTTTATTTTGAGTGTACAGGTAGTCCTTGAATTACAACCAGTGGTGGGATTCAAATAATTTAACAACCAGTTCTCTGTCCTAATAACCAGCTGGGTAGGTATGGCTGGGTGGTCATGTGACTGGGTGGGCATGGCCAACTCAATGTCACTCATGTCTCACTAAGCCTGACCCTGCCTCAACCCTCTCCTCGCAATCGTGAATCATGAATCATTGTAGTTGTTAAGTTAGTAACATGGTTGTTAAGTGAATCTGGCCTCCCCATTGACTTTGCTTGTCAGAAGGTTGCAAATGACCCTGAGAGACTACAACTGTCAAAAATGTAAGACAGTTGTCAAGCATCTGAATTTTTATCACTAGACTTTGTCAGCGGGCGACGTCCAGGGGAAGGGCCTTCTCTGTGGCGGGCCCAGCCCTCTGGAACGACCTTCCCCCCGACATTAGAACAACCACGGACCTCCGCTCCTTCCGTCAAAAATTAAAAACACACTTTTTCTGCTTGGCCGGCCTAGGGTAGTCTCTTCTTTTAGGGTTTTCTTAGGGAATGATTGTTTTAATGGGGTTAAGGGTTTTTTAGGATAGTTGGTATTTTATAGTTGTTTTAGCGCAGGATATGATTTAATGTGATTTTAATTTTGTACTTTGTTCTATGTTATCTGTTCTTAATTTACCTGTGCCTCGCCTCGAGTCCCTTTGGGGAGAGAGAGCGGGTTAGAAATAAAATTTATTATTATTATTATTATGTGACTGTGGGGATTATGCAACAGTCATAAGTGTGAAAAATGGGCATAAGTTTTTTTTCAGTGTCATTGTAACTTTGAGTGGTCACTAAATAAACTGTTGTTAGTCAAGGATTATCTATACAAAAATACCAATAGGTTCTTTGCTTGCAAAAAGCTGCCCTAAATACCAATCATTAGATTAGAAATGGGGGAATACACACTGAAGATCAATGAGTCACAGCCACCATGGAAACCTAAAGCATTCTGTCAGAATACTTTCCTTTTCATCAGCAATACCTGCAACCCGGACAAATCAGGCAGGGTACCAGAGCACTTTGAGGAATTAAAATAATTAAAATGCAGTGATAATTATTAGCAGCCAACTCTGGCTCATAAAGTGAAACCCTTTAGCTGAGAGGTCGTTAAGGTCTCCACAATGTGGGTGGACATACTTGGGCTACAAAATGCTGAGCTAAAGCAGTGCTTCTCAATTATTTTCTGTCATGCCCCCCTAGGAAGAAGAAAACATTTCGCGCCCCCCGCGCGACTGTAAATAGTATCATCCGGGTCTAAAAGTCACACGGGCGGGTTTGGCTAATCAGGATAGAGCATCGTGTCTATCCAATCGGGTCTGTTCTCCTCGAAAGGGAGGAGCATTCTCTGTATCTGACTGGATACAGAGACATAAACACGGGGCTTGGCTTGTTATGACAGTGTTTGCCGAGGTCAAACGCACCCCCCTTTACGGAGCCTCGCGCCCCCCCTGGGGGGCGCGCCCCACTATTTGAGAAGCACTGAGCTAAAGAGACAAATTAACAAAGTATATAGGGGACCCAGGTTCAAATCTCTGCCCTCCCAAGTTTGTCAGGATCACAATAAAGTTAGTACGTGCCACAGATATCTAAATAAACTTCAAGGCTGGTACCATGTTACTAAGCCTTATTATCATGAGAGAAAACTAAAACAAATTGGAGGGAGGATCCAGCTATCTCCTTTTTATTTTAATCTTACTATCAGTGAGCAATCATGTGCCTTGACCATTCCAAAGCAATGCAGGAGACTCCTATCCCAAAAGTACTTTTTCAAGAGGAAACTGGGCTCTCTGGAAACCAAGAAAGTCCAGTTGCCTCTTCAAAAAAGTACCTTTGGTACAATCATGACCCAAGGATGACAGGAGAATCCCCATAGATAAGAGATTCCTGTACTCAGTGAACTGACAAAGCACCCTTTTCCACCCAGGAGAAGCAATCCTTAGATCCATTTGTACTACTTAAAGATACCAGCTGGTTCTCACTCACCTCACAAGATATCCTAAGAAAATCATCCAGATTTAAGGAAAGATTGTGTTGGAGAGAAGAGGGAAAAATGCAGCTTGAAAAGGATTTTTTTCCTAGGCACCAGTGCTTAACTTGATCAGGCAAACAGTGGTGGTCCAAAAAGATTACCTCATCACTTTTCCATTGGGAGCGACAGTTTGAGACCTCCCAAAGCCCCTCTTTTTTATAACAAACAAGCCAAAGTCTAGCCAGATCACTTCATTTTGAGAAGATTATGGATCCAGGGAAGAGGCCTGCGATAGCCCACTCCCACCTTTAGTTGGGGACGGAGGAGGCAAGGAGTGGAAGGGGATTCAGTCATGTTGGTAATATACCCCAAAAGGACAGTGCCAGGAATCACTAAGCAGTGTAAAAATCTTAAAACAACCCTTCCCCTTTAAAAAAGTCAACCCCTGGAATAAAAATACCAGCAAAGGGGGAAAAAAACACCAGAGAAGCTGTTCAGGCTATAGAAAGTCTGGGACTACTGCCAAGAATCATTAACAGCTGTTACAATGTAAGAAGGCTTAACCAAAGAGGCAGTTTCTGAAAACACTTAAGCAGAGCAGTAAAGATAGTCAGGATTAGGCTAGAAGCAACACACAGAGGCACACTAGAAGTCTCCTTCCTGGCATGATTAACCCCTTAGGGTAGGGAAAACAAAAGGTTGTTGGAAGGAGATTTCTTCCAATAGCTGGTTTGACGAACTGATCAGAAAGTTAACAACCGGTTCTCAAGAACTAGTGCAAACCGCCTGAATCCCACCACTGCTTACCACCACAGTGGGGTCTGGAAAATTTGTTGTTAAGTGATGCAGGCATTACCAAAGCATCACATGATTGCATCCAATTTTAAAACTATTTTTGCCACAATTGTTAAGTGAATTACTGTGGTTGTTAAGCAAGATATCACATGATCACAGCTTCCCTGTCTGCTTCCCTATTGACTTTGTTTCTCTGAAGACAGCTGGGAAGGTTCAAATGTTGATCATGTGATCTTGGGTGCATTGCAATGATTGTATTTGTAAGTGAACTTTTCAGTACTGTTGTAATTTCATAGTCACTAAAATGGTTGTTAAGCAAGGAATATTGTGTGGGAAGAGCAACTGTCGATCTGCAAACACAGAGTAATGGAAGGGCAGAAGCTAGACAAGAAACACACATTTGAAAGTTTGAAAACAAAAAATAAATGTCAGCCCTGATGCACTTAATATTCATTGTGAGCAACGTCATTTCCAGTAAATTAGCTGGAAATAACCAATGAAATTAAATGAAACTTCCCTATCAATACAGATAGTATACATAGAATTGTACTACAAGATTTACAAGCTTGAACTTAATGGATTGTGTTTCTGAGCTATGCACAAGATTGGTCCAAATCTTATAGAACATGTTAGATGGAATGACTTTAAGTCCCAGTGTTTTTGATGAAACATAAAATAAACCCGATGCACATCTGCTCCAAACTCCAGTGCCATTTCTGTTCCACTGGTTGTTGAAATTTAAGGTTGCTGTCCTGTATATTTTGGAAAACAAGACATGCTGAGACCTAGTTTGGTATAGTGATTATGGTTGTGAGCTCTTTCCTGCCTTGGGTACAAGGCCAGATAAATGACCTTGGGCTACTCACTTCCTCTCAGCCCTAGCAAACCATTTCTGAAAAACCTTGCCAAAAAACAGTTGGGACTTGTCCAAGCAGTCTCAGAGATTCTGACATGACTAAAAGGAAGAGAAAAAACTTCATATGGAACTCAACAGAAGCCTCTATATCAGTCAAACTCCCAGCCCATGGGCCGGATGCGTCATGCACTGGCCATGTCTACACCCAGTTTAGCGAAGGGGGAAAGTCCCGATATGTCACATGACACTGATATGACGATATGAGTTTGACATCCCTGCTCTGTATCATCTGTGGCATTACACTACCTGTTAAAAGCATAGAATTAGGGTCATTCTCTAACAGCAAGTTCCAATTATTTTAAAAAATCACAACAAAGAACAGGTAAAGATGAAGTTTTGTTTAAATGAACATATTGTTCTCCTGTGGAAAATTAGCAGCTTATATATACAAGTTGCTTGCACTCAACAGAGAATGTACAAAGTGCTGACTTCAAGGTCTTTATATTTATCTCATTTCTGCTTTTTCATTTTAATCTTGTATCACAAAGGATGTCATCTTAACCCTTCAAGAAAAACTCTCAATCAAGTGTATTGAACATTTTTCTCTGATGCTGGAACAAAAAACAGATGGGTCTGGAACCAAACTTCTCTTGCTCCATGAACAAGAGACACTAACTCAGGTTTGTTTAATAATTCAATTATATGTATAACATGGATTTTTAAGCTGTAGTTGGTTAAAAAATGACCTTTGAAATAACTTTTAGAAAGCAGTATTGTAATTGATATTGTTTCTAGAACCCTTCCATTTAAATGGCTTACAGGAGGCAGGTATATTAAAGCAGGAATATCATGAATTAAGATATTTATGGATGATAAAGATGCTTATGGATATTCCTTCAAGTAGAAATAGTCTCAGCAGAAAAAGAAAACCTGTACAGCAGTATTTGTTGAAGGTTCTACAAACCGCATTGCACATGGTCGTCAATCTGATTGCCGATTTTCAGCTTTGACATAAACTGTATACAAGATTGTTCCAGTGGTTAATGGATCTAATTTGCTTCTTAATGAACATATTAGAAGGTTTTTTTTAGTGGAGATGCACTTGATTGTCTTTCAAGGTTTCAGCTGTATTGTAACCAAGTTGTATGGATATATCATTCATGAATTATCGTCCATAAAAATCAAGCCTTGGAGATTTGTCGAAAAGTCAATAAGAGTTGAAATATTAAAAAGGATAGATATAGAATACTTCTTAATATGGTTGCCTCATGAAGGGTTAGAAAATAGAGGTAGAAAGTAGAAATTGGGAAATAGTATTAAGTATGAATGAATGGGATTTCAGCTTTCCATACCTTGGCCATGTCTCTGAGTACTGAACACCTTGTACTTCTGGGGGCTCCAGGTAGGTTGCAGTTCTGGAATATAGAGGATAATGGATTCCTGGTAGCTTCACATTTGATTCTTCTCAAAACTTTGTCAGTTAATGTGCGTCTTTTTTTCTCAACACATTTCTTCCGACCCTGTTGATTATTTGCAACAAAATATTTGATGGTTTTGTGATCACACTGCAATGTCTTAGCAATTTCAAGAGTGCTTCATTCCTCTGAAAGGTTTTTTTTCAATTTTTGACTTTTCAGAGTCAGTTACGTCTCTTTTTGGCCCATTTTGCCTCAGGAAAAGAAGCTACAGAACCTAATAATTTTGTACACCTTGATCTCCTTAGGCCACATCCTCCAACATTACACAAATACACATCACCTGATATGCTTATCCACTAAGACTAAGCATTCAAGTTTGGAGGTGGAACATATGCATTACAATGATAGGATCAAAATACTCACTTGCCTAATAATTGTGTACACAGTGGATTTCCGTGCAGTTATTTATAAGCTGTAAATAGGACAAATTGTGAATATGACAGAAGTAGAAATATGGACACCCTTTGAATCAGTACTTTTTAATGCCCCCTTTGTCAGAAGTATGTTTTTAGTAATTGTCAAAAAGGTTTCCTGTTCTTGCTTTTGCATTTGCCCATATTTTTCTTTGCAGAATTCATCTAGTCAGGTCTGGAAAGTCTTCCAATGGTCTATCGACCACCAGTATAACTGAGTCCATTCATCTTGCTGTTGGCCATCCTCTTCTCTTTCCTCAGAATTTTTCTAGCTCACAATAAGACTTACGTTTCTTTGTAGGCATTGCATGTTTCACATTTCCCTACAGATTTTTCAATAATATTCAATAATGGTTGAATGTGCTAGTTATTCTAAAACTTTTATATTTCTTCTTGTAAGTACTTCATATTTGAATGGAAATATCCTCATACTTCATAATTGCTGATATATCCAATCTTTTCATTTTCAATTTCCTCACTGTCTGTAAAACATCAGTTTCTAGATTATGTTTATATTTGTCATTTTCCTTTTGTCCACACAAGGTTTCCTTGTCATTGGTACATACAACTGCAAAACATAATAGACCTCTCCTATTTTTTTTATTATTAGCAGTATTTTCTCCCCCCCCCCCCCCCCAAAATCCTTTTCCAGGTGTACTGTATATTGTTATTACTGCATTTTTGGCGTACGAGACGCACCAGAGTATAAGATGCACCAAGATTTTGAAGAGGCAAATTTTTAAAAGAAGTTTTTGCACTCCGCAGTTCTCTCAAAAACAGCCAGTTTTTGCAAAAAATGGGCTCATTTCTTTTTTAAAAAGGGCTCGCATAACCTTTAGGAGGCTTATAGAGTGTTCCTGGAGGCTGGGGGTTGGAAATTGAGCAAAAAACGACCAATTTGTCGCTCGTTTGTGCCCTCCCCAGCTCCCAGGAGCACTCTGGAAGCCTCCCAAAGGCTATGCACAGCCATTTTGGTGAAGGTGGGGTTTCAGGAGGCAAAAAAATGCTGTATTCAGTGTATAAGACGCAACCAGATTTTCAACCTATTTTTTTGAGGGGAAAAGGTGTGTCTTATACTCTGAAAAATACGGTAAATTATTTCGTCTAAAAGACTTTTTCCAAAACATTTCAGGCTTATCATGGTTTTAGCTGCCATATTTTCATGATGACTTTTGTGATGAGATTGAGAAGTTGCCTACTAAATTTTTCTAAAAGCCATTTGTAGCTATTTGTCATTGGTTATTGGTGTTATTCATGCCCACACATCCCCGTAATCGATAGGTCTGTTTTAGGTGTCATTTTGTTGTAGAGGTTTCAGAGTTAAAGCAATCTGATTTTCCCCCTATTCGCCTCATATTATTGCCAGGAATTCTGAAAAGGTTTCCCATAGAAAAGTAAAAATATTTCATGTATAAATCAACTGAATAATTATTTTGGATAGTCCATGTCCAAAGAGAAAAATGCATTTCTCTCTTTTTTTTAATCTTTAAATTGGGGTATTTTGCTTTGAGCACTCACTGAAACAGTTATTCCTGGCAGAATAATTTGGGGAATGATCAGGAAAAAAAGCCAAGGACATTGGAAGAGGAGAGGAAGAGAACACAGGGGAGGGATATTGGGCAGCTCAAACACATGTGGGCAAGCGAGTGCTCTGCTGAGACAAGGCTGATAGCAGTAAAGTCAGTTTGAGGGTTAAGGTAAGGATAGAAATTCAGATGCTGGGAAGATTAAATGTAGGTGGCACATTGGCCATAGGAAAAGGAGGAGAGGGTAGAGAGAAGATACAAAAAACCTTACCTTACTTGCACTATCCAGGGTTTCTTTCCCCCAAAACTCAGGACAACCAAAACAACCTGGGCCTTGTTTCTGTTAACCTGTGGCTGACCCAACCTGGCAGAACTTCCAGAATGGAGTAAACTTTTCCAAGTTCAAAACAGTTTTTTCCCCATTTCGTGCACATCTCCAATTATTCTGAATCTTTTCAAACAAAATGCGATGTCTTATTCAGAAAACTATAATCCACCTATTTTGATAATTGAAGCTGCAGACAAAAGTTCTGTGTGATTTCATTTATTTATCATTAAGAATTATGAAATATTCTAGACACAGCACTACGAGATTCTTAGAAGCTCACTTACTATGGTAGTACGACCCTTGCTTGGATTGGATTGTGCCATTCTGCAAATTGATCACCTGTCTCAACCTGCTGGTGGTATTGCAGCAATGCAAGGTGTCTGGTGGATAGCAGAGTCCCCTGGGGATTGGAGGCCGTTCCTAAAATTCTAATCTTGTCAAAGGAATTGTTGCCTCAACATCTGTAGGACACCAGATTGAGGAAAGTTGATCTATAGAAGCAGAAGGTATAGGTGGTTTAAATTAATAAATAAAACCTCACTGAACACAAA
Source organism: Rhabdophis nuchalis (assembly GCA_039707465.1). Classification (NCBI taxonomy): domain Eukaryota; kingdom Metazoa; phylum Chordata; class Lepidosauria; order Squamata; family Natricidae; genus Rhabdophis; species Rhabdophis nuchalis. Next base: position 45,567,373 of record CM077651.1, read on the forward strand.
TAACAGAAAAAAAATAGATGGGGCAAAATATACATTTTTTCAATCTATATAAATAAAAATGTAAAATCGTTTGTACGAATCCACTAATCTCAAAAACTACTGGACCGATTTACACCAAACTTTCACACAATGTAGCCAAGGACTTCCGATAATAGAATAGCTACTCATTTTGTGCCTAGCACGCATGTGCAAGTTACACACAAATAAAAGGTACGCACTGAAATGTGTTTTCACTTCCCTGTAGCCACGCCCATTAAACTGCTTTTCAACTGTCATATGGCGGCCTCTTAGGGCCAAAAAGGCACTGGGGTAGCAAACTCCCAGGTGGCCCATAGAGAGAGGGGGGGAGAGAAATACTGCTCAAGACTGTTCTCTGAGGTAAAAACACGGAGGCAGGGAGCTGCTTTAAACTGTTTAATACAAACTGAACCAAACTGTAACAAAGAACCACCCATCTGACAGCAAATACAGTTTAATAAAAGAGGGACTAGGGGAGACATGATAGCAGTCTTCCAATATCTCAGGGGTTGCCCCAAAGAAGAGGGAGTCAAGCTATTCTCCAAAGCACCTGAAGGCAGAACAAGAAGCAATGGGTGGAAACTAATCAAGGAGAGAAGCAACCTAGAACTGAGGGGAAATTTCCTGGCAGTGAGAACTTTTAACCAGTGGAACAGCTTGCCACCAGAAGTTATGGATGCCCCAACACTGGATGTGTTTTTAAGAAGAGACTGGAAAACCACTTGTCTGACACGGTATAGGGTCTCCTGCTTGAGCAGTGGGGTTGGACTAGATGACCTCCAAGATCCCTTCCAACTCTGCTATTGTATTATTGTATTACAGTATGTAGGTAGATAGGGGAATAGAGAGACAGGGAGAAATACAGTTTAATAAAAGAGGGACAGGGAGACAGGATAGCAGCCTTCCAATATCTCAGAGGTTGCCACAAAGAAGAGGGAGTCAAGCTATTCTCCAAAGCACCTGAGGGCAGAACAAGAAGCAATGGGTGGAAACTAATCAAGGAGAGAAGCAACTTAGAACTGAGGAGAAATTTCCTGACATTTAGAACAATTAATCAGTGGAACTACTTGCCTCCAGAAGTTGTGAATGCTCCAACACTGGAAGTCTTCAAGAAGATGTTGGATAGCCATTTGTCTGAAATGGTATAGGGCAGTGATGGCTAACCTTTTTTGGCTCGCGTGCCAAAAGCAGGGGGAGTGCAGGGGCGATGTGCACAGATGTGCCACATCCATAATGCTATGTGCATGACCCCCTGCATTTGGCATGCTTTTTATGTCATCCCCAGGCTCCAGAGGCTTTATAGGAGCCTGGGGAGGGTGAAAACAGCCTTCCCCCACCTCCAGAGGGCAAAAAAACAGCCTCAAAAGAAGGCCTAAATCAGCTGGCCAGGGCACATATACACACTGAAGCTGACAGGGAAATGCCTCGCGTGGCCTAAGAAATGGTTCCGTGTGCCACCTGTGGCACCCGTGCCATAGGTTCGCCATCATGGGTATAGGGCTTCCTGCCTAGGCAGGGAGTTGCACTAGATGACCCCCAAGGGATAAATAGAGAGGGAGAAATAAGGTAGGTAGGTAGGTACGTAGGTAGGTGGGTGGGTGGGTGGGTGGGTGGGTGGGTGGATGGATGGATGGATGGATGGATGGATAGATAGATAGATAGATAGATAGATAGATAGATAGATAGATAGATAGATAGATAGATAGATAGATAGATAGATAGATAGATAGATAGATAGATAGATAGATAGATAGATGCAAAGGAAGGAAGGAAGGAAGGAAGGAAGAAAGAAAGAAAGAAAGAAAGAAAGAAAGAGAAAGAAAGAAAGAAAGAAAGAAAGAAAGAAAGAAAGAAAGAAAGAAAGAAAGAAAGAAAGAAAGAAAGAAAGAGAAACACAGTAGGTAGGTAGGTAGGTAGAGGGAGAAAGGAAGAAATATAGTAGGTAGGTAGGTGGATAGATAGGGAGAAATGCGGTAGGTAGGTAGGTAGGTACGTAGGTAGGGGGATGGATAGATAGGGAGAAATACAGTAGATAGGTAGGTAGAGGGATAGACAGAGAGGGAGAAATACAGTAGGTAGATAGAGGGAGAAAGAAAGAAATACAGTAGGTAGGTAGGTAGAGGGATAGATAGATAGAGAGGGAGAAATACAGTAGGTAGGTAGGTTGGGGCTTATATGGTGGTTGTGTGTATGTGTGCAGGTGTAGATCTACACACAGATTGGTTGGCCATTTAACCAGACTGGGCCACAGCAACGCGTGGCCGGGTATAGCTAGTAAATAAATAAATCTGTAAATAATATTGCTGTTGAGAGGCAGCTTATCTGCACTCTCAAATTGCATTTTTAAACACCTTAGTATTAGTCATATTCAACAGCAGCTCCCAAGTTTGCATATCTCTGAAATATTCAACTGGCCTCTAGGAAAAGCCTTCTGCTATCTCAGGGGTTGCATAATTTAACAAATCAGGCCAGTAGAAATAGCAAGATAGAGAAGGAAAAGATTTGATTCTGCCATGTTTCAAAGCTTAGGTTTCTCCCACATTTTTCCAACTATTCCCAGTGGATAGAATGATTCTTTTCCAGACTCAAAGAAACATTATTTTGACATCTTTGTCATCCAGGGTATAATAATAATCAGAATAGTGTTGGAAGGGAGCTTGGAGATCTTCTAGTCCAACCCACTGCTCAAGCAGGTGATCTTATACCATTTCAAACAAGTGGCTGTCCAGTCTCTTCTTAAAAACCTCTAGTGATTTACTCACTTACAGAAGTACGCACAACTTCTGAAGGCAAGCTGTTCCCCTGGTTAATTGTTAGGAAGTTTCCCCTTAATTCCAAGTTGCTTCTCTTTTTGAATAGTTTTCATCCATTGTTTCTTGTCTTGCCTTCTGGTGCTTTGGAAAATAAATTGACCCCCTCTTCTTTGTGGCAGCCCCTCAAATACTGGAATACTGCTATCATGTCCCACAAGTCCTTCTTTTCTCTAACCAACCATCCATACCCAATTCCTGCCACTGCTCTTCATATGCTTTTGTCTCCTGGCGTTTAATCATCTTAGTTGCTCTTCTTTGCACTTTTTCCAAAGTTTCAAATCTTTTTTGTAACGTGGCGACCAAAACTAAATGCAGTATTCTAGGTTTGGTCTTACTAAGGATTTATAAAGTGGTACTAATACTTCATGTGATTTTGATTCTGTGCTCTATTTATACAACCACAGGCCCTAGGCAGGGGTGGAGGGGTAGCGGTCATTGTGAGGGAAGGTCTTGAGCCGAGAGAGACCACTGTGCCAAAGATAACCGGTTGTGAGTCCCTTTGCGTGAAGTGGGGCCCAGGGAGGCAGTTGGGCGTGCTGATTGTGTACCTGGCTCCCCGCTATGTATCAGCAGCCCTGCCCGAGCTCCTCGAGATGATCGCCGAGATGGCAGTTGAGACCCCCAGACTGTTAGTCATGGGGGACTTTAACTTGCCATCGGTAGATGAGACATCCGAGGTAGCTTGGGAGTTCATGGCCTCCATGACAGCCATGGACCTGACCCAGGTAATTCAGGGCCCCACACACGAAGGAGGACACACACTGGATCTCATTTTTGTCTCTGGCCAGTGGATGAGTGATCTGGGAGTGGGGGATTTAGCCATCATACCCCTGTCATGGTCAGATCACTCACTTCTCCGACTCGACTTTCCTACCGCTACACCCCACTGCGGGGAGGCAGAACCGGAATTTCCAAGATGGTTCTGCCCCAGGCGCCTGATGGAACCTGAAAGGTTCCAGATGGAGCTTGGGCCATTACCTGTAGCCCTGACCCGCGCCCAGATGGAGGACCTAGTGGCTGCGTGGAATAGTGCGGCCAGCGGGGCCTTGGACCGGGTCGCGCCTTTGCGGCCTCTCTTGCGGCAGCGAACCACCCAGGCTCCTTGGTTTTCCGAGGAGTTGAGGGTGATGAAGCGCCACAAGAGATGCCTAGAGAGGAGGTGGAGATCTACACGCTCTGAATCTGACCGAACACAGGTGAGAGCCCATTTAAGGACTTACCTTGTGGCGTTAAGAGTGGCCAATCGTCAGTATTGTGCCACTCTTATTGCGTCTGCAGATAACCGCCCTGCCGCCGTGTTTGGGGTGACCCACTCCCTCCTCCAACAGAGGCCGCGGGAAGCCCCTCTACAGGGCAGAGCAGAGGAATTTGGGGAGTATCTGCAGGACAAAATCGCTCAGATTCGGAGCGAGCTGGTCTCCACTGGAAGTGGAGGGGATGTCGGAGGTGGGTCTTGAGATACCATTCTGGGAGGAGTTTGACTCTGTTACTTCCGATGATATGGACAGGTTACGTAGGCGACTGAGAGCCACCACATGTTTATTGGACCCGTGTCCCTCCTGGCTTGTACTGGCATCCTGAGAGGTTTCACGAGGCTGGCTTCAGGAAATAGTGAATGCTTCTTTGAGTGAGGGGTTCTTGCCCGCCGTCTTGAAAGAGGCGGTGGTGAGGCCCCTCCTCAAGAAGCCTTCCCTGGACCCAGCATTGTTAGTAAATTATCGTCCAGTCTCCAACCTTCACTTTTTGGCGAAGGTTGTAGAGAGTGTGGTGGCACAACAGTTTCCATGTCACCTGGAGGAAATTGATTATCTGGACCCGCACCAGTCCGGCTTCCGGCCTGGTCACAGCACGGAGACGGCATTGGTCGCACTGGTAGATGATCTCTGGAGGGCCAGAGATGGGGGTTGTTCCTCCATCCTGGTCCTATTAGATCTCTCGGCGGCTTTTGATACCATCAACCATGGTATCCTATGGGTGAGGGGTACCGTTTTGCGGTGGTTCTCCTCCTACCTCTCCGGTCGATCGCAATTTGCATTAGCAGGGGGCAGAGGTCAACCTCGAGACCTCTCACTTGTGGGGTGCCTCAGGGGTTGGTCCTCTCGCCTCTCCTGTTCAATGCATATATGAAGCCGCTGGGCGAGATCATCAGTGGTTTTGGGGTAGATTACCATCTGTATGCTGATGATACTCAGCTATACATCTCTACCCCAAACCACCCCAACGATGCCATCGATGTGATGTCCCGGTGTCTGGAAGCCGTAAGAATCTGGATGGGAAGGAACAGACTCAAGCTCAACCCGTCCAAGACTGAGTGGCTGTGGCTACGGGCGTCCCGGTTCAACCGGTTGACTCCATCACTGGCCATAGGGGGTGAACATCTGGCCCCCGTGGATCGGGCACGCAACTTGGGCGTCCTCCTGGATACCCGGCTGTCAATGGAGGACCATGTGACAGCCGTGGCCAGGGGGCCGTTCCACCAGGTTCGCCTAGTGCGCCAGTTGCGTCCCCTATTAGACCGGGACGCCCTTCGCACAGTCACTCATGCGCTTGTGACGTCCCGTCTAGACTACTGTTAACGCTCTCTACATGGGGCTCCCCTTGAGATGCACCCGAAGGCTGCAGCTGGTCCAAAATGCGGCCGCGCGGGCAGTTTTGGGAGTTTCTAGATACTCCCACGTAACACCGCTCCTGCGCAGGCTGCACTGGCTGCCTGTGGCCTTTCGGGTGCATTTCAAGTTGTTGGTTATCATCTTTAAAGCGCTCCATGGCACAGGACCTAGTTATTTGCGGGATCGTATCCTGCCCCATAAATCCCTTCGGCCGATTCGCTCTCACAGAGAGGGACTTCTCCGGGTGCCATCCACCAGGCAATGCCAGCGGGCGACGCCCAGGGGAAGGGCCTTCTCTCTGATGAGCCCGACCCTTTGGAACGACCTTCCCCCTGATATCAGAACGACCACGGACCTCCGCTCCTTCCACCAGAAACTCAAGACGCACTTGTTCCATCTAGCCGGCTTGGCCTAATTTCATGCTGCTCGCCCAGTCTGTGATTTTAAAAGATTTTATTCGGTTTTATGGGGTTAGTTTTTAACTTTTATAAATTTGTACAGGGGATTATTTAATTCGATTTTAACTTTGTTTGTATTGTTTTGATTTTAGTAGTTTTAATTTCTACCTGTACACCGCCCCGAGTCCCTTCGGGGAGAGGGGGCGGTCTAGAAATCAAATTAAATAAATAAATAAATAAGGTTTGTATTAGCTCTTTTGGCTGCTGCCACACACTGGTGGCTCATGTATAAGTGATCATCCATTAGAACTCCAAGGTCCCTCTCACAGTTACTGTTTTCCAGCCAGGTTTTGCTAATCTGTACTTGTACCTTTGATTTCCCCTGCCTAGGTGAAAAACTTTGCTTTTCTCCACATTAACTTTCATTTTGTTGGATAGGGCTCATTGTTCAAGTCTCACAAGATCTTACTGATCCTGATCTTGTCTTCTGGGGTGATAACTATTCCTTCCAGCTTAATGTCATCTCCAAATTTGATGCGTTCCCCTTCTAGTTTCTCATCTAAGTCATTTATGAAGATATTGAAGAGTACTGGGCCTAAGATAGAACCTTGTGGTACTTCTCTGCTTACCTCCCTCCATGTAGCTGTAGTACCATTAAGGACTACTCATTGAGTATGGTTTGTCAGATAGTTACAAATTCATCTGGTGGTGATGCTGTCTATCCCACATTTTTTCTACCAAAAAGTGGTCTACTTTGTTGAATGCCTTACTGAAGTATAAGTAGTCCACAGTATTTCGCTGTTCTACTAATTTAGTCACTTTGTCAAAGAACAAAATAAGATTGGCTTGGCATGATCTGTTTTTAACAAACCCATGCTGGGTTCTAGTTATAACTTTATTAGTTTCTAGATGTTCACAGATCTGTTTTTTTATTATTTTTTTCCTGGTATTGATGATAGATTGATTGACCTGTAGTTTTCCTGGACGTGGTTTCCCGCCCCCCCCCCTTTTTTTTTTTTGAAGATAGGAACCACATCACCTCTTTTCCAATTCTCTGGTAGTTCCCCAGTGCTCCGGGATTTTTGAAAGATATAGTACAATGGTTATGAGATAACATCAGCCAGCTCCTTCTGGGATGTGATCCATCAGGTCCAGTTGATTTATATTCATCAAGGTCAGGCAGGTCTTCTCTTACCATTTTTTTGCTTATTTTAATTTTAATTTTTAATGTGTCTTTTACAGTTATATTTTGGTAGATTGGGGGGGGGGAGGTTTGTGTGAAGACTGATGCAAAGAATGAGTTAAGTAGTTCTGCTTCCACTCTACTGCCTGTTATTTCCTTTCCCTCTTCTCTCTTTAGTGGACCAACTCTTTCCTTGACATTTTTTTTCTTCTAATTTATATGTTTTGTATTACTGTATCTTTGACTTTTATTGCAAGTCTTTGTTCATTTGAGTCTTTCCTGACTTCATCTTTGAAGATTTGGGCTATCTGTTGATACTCTGCCTTAGTTATGGGTTCCTCTTTCCCCCTTTTTAATTATCCTGTTTGCCTTTCAGTTGAGTCTTTCAGAGAGATCTTTGTGCAACCATGCTGGTTTCTTCCTGGATTTTTTGTTTTGCTTTTTCAGTGGTATTGTGTTGGGCTTTTATGATCACATTTTTCAGTGTTTCCCACACTTCTTGCATTGTTTTCCCCTTTAGAATTTTCATCCCTGTGCCCTTTGCACAGTCACTCACGCACTCATGACATCCCGACTGGACTACTGCAATGCTCTCTACATGGGGCTCCCCTTGAGGTGCACCCGAAGACTGCAGCTTGTCCAGAATGTGGTCGCGCGGGCAGTTATGGGAACCTCTAGGTTTGCCCATGTAACACCACTCCTGCGCGAGCTGCACTGGCTGCCTGTTGTCTTTCGGGTGCGCTTCAAGGTGTTGATTATCATCTTTAAAGCGCTCCATGGCTCGGGACCTAGCTATTTGCGGGATCGCATCCTGCCCCATACATCCCTTCGGCCGATTCGCTCCCACAGAGAGGGACTTCTCCGGGTGCCGTCCACTAGGCTATGCCAGCGGGCGACGCCCAGGGGAAGGGCCTTCTCTGTGACGGGCCCGACCCTCTGGAACGACCTTCCCCCCGAAATTAGAACAACTACGGACCTCCGCTCCTTCCGTCAAAAACTAAAAACTCACTTCTTCTGCCTGGCCGGCTTGGGTTAATTGACCCATTTACCATTTAATCTGGTTTTAGCGCAGGTTTCTGTCATTTAATAGGTTTTTTAAATTATATTTGGTACTATTTTGTATATTGTTTTAAATTCCTGTGCGCCGCCCTGGGTCCTCTCGGAGAAGGGCGGGATATAAATTGAATAAATAAATAAATAAATACCTCTAGCTGAATATTTCAAACTGTTTTATTAGGGATTTTTAGAGGCATTAGTTTTAGTTAGTTTGGGATTTTAGCGCAGGGTCTAGGTTTAATTCATTTTAAATTGTATTATAATGTTTGTTGTTTGTATATGTATTTTTAATTCCCTGTGCACCGCCTCTAGTCCCTTCGGGGAGAGAGAGCGGTTTACAAATTAAATTATTTATTTATTTATTTATTTATCCATGGAATATTTTTTTAGGTTCTCTTTTAATTGTTAAAATCAGCTCTTTTGAAGTTTGAGACACTGGGTGGATTATGTTCTATTGCTTGTGTTTGCATTATATTGAATTCCAATATGACATGGTCACTCTCTACCAAAGTTTGGGTAACTTCAACGTCCTCTATCACTTCTTCTCTACTAATAAAAAGTAGGTCCAATATAGTTCCCTCCTCTACCTTTTGGATGACAAAGTTATCCACTAAACTGATTAGGAATCTGTTTGATTTCCCACTTGCTGCAGAGTTTGTCTACCAATTGATATCAGAGTAGCTAAAGTCTCCCGTTACTACTGTGGTATGTTTCCTATATACATTTGTTAATTGATTAGCAAAGAGTTCATCTATTTCTTCTGCTTGGTTGGGTGGCCTGAAATACGGTATATGCCTATAGCAATGTCGTTCTTTTTTCCTTTTATATTGACCCATATGGATTCTGGGAAGTTTCCATCCTTGGTTGATACTGCAAACGATACCTGTCTCTGATGTTGAAATGCTTTTTCTTAGAATTAGCATTTTTTAAGTACGCTCTGATTAACATTGCCTTGGCTATTCAACATAATGTACCGTATTTATTCGAGTATAACGCGCAAAATTTTCTACCAAAAAAAGAACTCAAAGTTTGGGTGCGCGTTATAAACGAGATGGCCGCACGTGTTCAACAACGTTTGTCACTTATAATGCTTGGTCTGAGCCGAGAAAAAGTGAAACAAAATTTTATACCGATTTTTAATCGAAAATTAGGGGGTGCGCGTTATACACGTGTGCGCGTTATACTCGAATAAATACGGTAATATGGGGAAAACCAGAAAATCCATGCTTTATTTTGCACAGTTTGGGGGGCAATGTCTTCATTTAAATTTCCCTTCAGTCATCTAAGTCAGGGGTCTCCAACCTTTGCAACTTTAAGTCTGAAGGACTTCAGTTCCCAGACTTTTCCAGCCAGGTTGGAGACCCCTGATCTAAGGGTTCCTGGATTATTTTAGAAAGAATACAGTGTCATGGCCTCTGAATTATGATGAAAGTAATTTTTTTCTCTAGGTGACCCAAAGATCAAGCTCCCATAAAATGAGATGCCTGTTCAGAGTCAGTTTTGTTCCAAAGGATCCTATTGACCTTTTACGACGGGATGTGGTTGCCTTTGAATATCTCTACGTTCAGGTATATTACAGAGTTGAAAACCGCATGATGGAATGTCAATGAAGTGACTCGCGTGGTTCTTTTTATGAAGCTTCCTTGCAGTTAATTTTTTTAAAAAAATATTTTGATTACAATGGGAATATCAATGAAAACAACACAAAGATTTTTGGCATCCATGCTGATGATTTTGAAATATAGAAGAGCTAGATTTCACACGTGGTGTTGTTCTTGTTGTTTTAATCTGCTATATTTTCTGGAGTTTGTACTTGCTGTGAATCTGAAAGGGTCTGGTTTGGAATAGGTTGCTCTTAGCACTGTAAACACTAAAATAAAAGTTATTCTGGTTACTCCAAATTAATCAACTTAATATATTTGTCCTTTTTATCCCTAGTTATTTATGGATAGATTGTCTGGCAGTGTTAGTTCCCGTTCATTATGAGCTTGCCTCTTGGAGAAGAGATAGTCATAATGCAGCATTTTAAAAATATGCTTAAGCTTGATACTCCCTCTGCTGGTTTTTTGACAGAGCTGTAATGATGTGGTTCAGGAGAGGTTTGGGCCTGAGCTAAAATATGATATTGCATTGAGATTGGCAGCATTACAAATGTATATTGCAACAGTGACCACAAAACACACTCAGAAAATTTCTCTGAAGTACATCGAGTAAGTATAGAATACAAGTTTCATAACATGTGAGTATTAGAGTTATATAAAATTTGTAGTGAAATGAATGCCACTGTAAAATTCAATGGCTTTATTTGGAAAAAAACAACCTCTTAAGAATATTTATGCTAATATGAGAATTTAAGTAAACTTTAACTCATATTTTATACTTGGAGATGATTGTCAAATCAGTTTAAGTTATAACATTGGAACTTTTTTACCAACATCATTTTTAATTTACCTTTTAATACCCTTGAAACAGTATCGCTTTATTTGGATATCATTTTTTTAAGGATTTTAAGGATAATGGTAAAAAAGAATAAAAAGTGCGGGTAAAAAGAAAAAGGATATGAAAAAGGAAAAAGATGTATTAAAAATTACTTCCAGCCTTTATTACAATATGTGTAGACAAATGTAGTAAGTCTTCATTCCCATAAGGTTAGCAGCAGACATCTTTACATCCCATATCTCATTCCTTATCTATCAACATACAGTGGTACCTCGGTTCACGAACTTAATTCGTGAACTGACTCTGTTCGTGAACCGAATTGGTCGTGAACCGAGGCACAATTTCCCATAGGGTTCAATGTAAATCCGGTTAATCCGTTCTGCCCTTGTTTTTTGGTCGTAATTCTTGAACTGACTCTGTTCGCGAACCGAATTGGTCGTGAAGAGAGGCACAGTTTCCCATAGGGTTCAATGTAAATCCGGTTAATCCGTTCTGACCTTGTTTTTTGGTCGTAGATAAAATGTCCGCGGCTCCGGTTCGTGAAGCGAAACGGAGTTCGTGAACCCGAGCATTTTTACGAACTTTTCTGTTCGTGAAGCGAGGCGGAGTTCGTGAAGCGAAACGGAGTTCGTGAACCCGAGCATTTTTACGAACTTTTCTGTTCGTGAACCGAAACGGTGTTCGTGAACCGGAGCACATTTTTTGGAAAATTTCTGTTCGTAATCCGAATTGGTCGTGAACAGAGGCGTTCGTGAACCGAGGTACCACTGAATCTATAAAATCTCAATATTTCTATCTTGGTGTCATACAGGTCCATACAGGATTGCTAGAACTTTTTAAAATAAATCTCTTATTTGAATCTTGATCAAATAAACCACCTTTATATCCCTTTCTTTTACTTATAATGGTCTTAAAAGATCTTCAAGGATCTGCTTTAATATTTCCAATTTTATGTTTTGTGTCAGTTTTAAATCACATTTAATCAGCACAAAACCAGAGTTTTCCCCTTCTATTGAGAATTTTTAATCCCATCTTATGTCCAAGTCCAACATGATAAAGTTGCTTATCTTTATTATGAACCAGATAGGCAAAATAAATCTGGTTCCCATGAGAACCAGATTTTTTATAGTTAATTCCAAAATATTAGAGTAAAACTAAATACTCTAAAATTTAACTGAAGCCTCAATGCATTTGCAACTTTTTAGATCAAAATCATTTTTAGCTTTTTGTGGTTTATTTCAAATTCTTTAAGATTGTAAGTTTGTGCCACCACGACGCTTATAATATAAAATTGTATTCTTAGATTACAGTGTATTCTGTAATATAATGTAATATAACATAATATAATAATAAATAATACACTATACATTTTGAGAAATATTTAATTAAAAAAAACAAAGAACAATTTTGACAGCATGAGTAGATAAACAATCCATATTTGCTTGACCATATAACCATTTTCTCAGATTGCATGGGTTCTTATAAACATAGGTAATTCTCATAGAAATGTGAATTATAAATATTTTTTTAATTGCAGAAAAGAATGGGGACTGGAAACTTTTATTCCATCTGCTGTGCTGCAGAGCATGAAAGAAAAGAACATAAAGAAAGCACTTTCACACCTTGTCAAAGCAAATCAAAATCTAGTTCCTCCAGGTAAAAAGGTAATATATTTGCATCTCAATAGAAATACATTTTCATAATAAAGAGAGCAAAATCCAAAGGAGAGAATTTAAAAGAAATCTTTCAGATACAGAAAATGACCAACTTAATTTTTAGAGATTGCCTGGATCTACAATGTGGAGTGCTTACTGTATGTTTAAAGAATAATGGAAAAAATAATTTAGCGAAATCATTTTTAATATTGAAAGTACTGGGAATTGTTAGTCATAAGAACATAACTTCTATTCATTTGATTTGATTGAGTTTGTTCTGCATTACATAACAAAAGTGCTTGAAAATTCTTTTCCTGTTTTAAATCATCTATCTAGGGAATCTTTCAGTGCTATGTATCTTTTTCATCATGCAATCCCCTTGATTTTTTTTAATACCATCAAGTGAACTATTCTGATTTAATTATTAACTTTTGACATTGAAGGATGTGAGCTGTGGTTTCTTGAGATTCACATCATATTGGATATATAACTGAAATATGATTCCTATATTAAAAGGCACTACTAGATTGAGGTAATCTCTCCTGAATTCCCTTCATTTCAGAGGAATGTATGATGCAAGGATGTATTTAGCTTTCTTTCTCTGAAACAGTCTAGACTAGCTTTGCACCTCTGTAAATGATTTGGAAAAAACATTGTGTACCTTATTCTGCATCTCATATGTCTATTGTTCATATTGAAACAGCCCACATACCCTGAAGAAAATGGGGGTCCCTTTAATGAAAATTAGAGAGATGCTGTGCTCACACTAGAATCAACCTGACTTAATTCTTCTGAAATCTAATGTCTTGTCAGAAATTGAGATTAGAGAGAGGAAGTCCATTCTCCATAAGGCTTTCAGAGCCAGGGCCCTAGACTGATGCTATGCAATGCCAGGTCCGTTGTCAACAAAGCCCCCCTCATTAACGACCTTGTATTGGAGGGGGAGCCGGACCTGGTGGGAATTACGGGGACCTGGTTGGGCCACGAGGGAGGATTTCCTCTCGTGGAAATATGCCCGCCAGGTTAGCGCACGTTCCATCAGTCACGGGCCCTTGGCAGGGGGGTGGTGGCGGTCATTGTCAGGGAAGATCTTGAGCCGAGAGAGACCACTGTGCCACAGATAACCGGTTGTGAGTCCCTCTGCATGAAGTGGGGCCCAGGGAGGCAGCTGGGCTTGCTGATTGTGTACCTGGCTCCCCGCTACGTATCAGCAGCCCTGCCCGAGCTCCTCGAGGTGATCGCCGAGATGGCGGTTGAGACCCCCAGACTGTTAGTCATGGGGAACTTTAACCTGCCATTGGTAGGCGAGACATCCGAGGTAGCTCGGGAGTTCATGGCCTCCATGACGGCCATGGGCCTGACCCAAGTAATTCAGGGCCCCACATACGAGGGAGGACACACACTGGATCTCATTTTTGTCTCTGGCCAGTGGATGAGTGATCTTGGAGTAGGGGATTTAGCCATCGTACCCCTGTCATGGTCAGATCACTTACTTCTCCGGCTCGACTTTCCTACCGCTACACCCCACTGCGGGGAGACGGAACCAGAATTTCCAAGATGGTTCCGCCCCAGGCACCTGATGGAACCTGAAAGGTTCCAGACGGAGCTTGGGCCATTATCTGTGGCCCTGACCAATGCCCCGACGGAGGACCTGGTGGCTGCATGGAATAGTGCGGCCACTGGGGCCTTGGACTGGGTCGCGCCTTTGCGGCCTCTCTTGCGGCAGTGAACCACCCAGGCTCTTTGGTTTTCCGAGGAGTTGAGGGTGATGAAGCGCCGCAAGAGACGCTTAGAGAGGAGATGGAGATCCACACGCTCTGAATCGGACCAAACACAGGTAAGATCCCATTTGAGGACCTACCTTGTGGCGATAAGAGTGGCCAAGCGTCAGCATTGTGCTACCCTTATCGCATCCGCAGATAACCGCCCTGCCGCCCTGTTTGGGGTGACCCGCTCCCTCCTTCAACAGAGGCTGTTGCAGCGCAGAGCAGAGGAATTTGGGGAGTATCTGCAGGACAAAATCGCTCAGATTCGGAGCGAGTTGGTCTCCACCGAAAGTGGTCTAGTGGGAATGTCAGAGGCTGGTCTTGAGACACCATCCTGGGAGGAGTTTGAGTCTGTTACTTCCGAAGATATGGACAGGTTACGTAGGCAACTGAGAGCCACCACATGTTTATTGGACCCGTGTCCCTCCTGGCTTGTACTGACATCCTGGAAGGTTGCATGAGGCTGGCTCCAGGAAATAGTGAACGCTTCTTTGAGTGAGGGGTTCTTGCCCACCGTCTTGAAAGAGGCGGTGGTGAGGCCTCTCCTCAAGAAGCCTTCCCTGGACCCAGCATTGTTAGTAAATTATCGTCCGGTCTCCAACCTTCACTTTTTGGCGAAGGTTGTAGAGAGTGTGGTGGCACAACAGTTTCCACGTCACCTGGAGGAAATTGATTATCTGGACCCGCGCTAGTTCGGCTTCCGGCCCGGACACAGCACTGAGACGGCATTGGTCGCGTTGGTAGATGATCTCTGGAGGGCCAGAGATGGGAGTTGTTCCTCCATCATGGTCCTATTAGACCTCTCGGCGGCTTTTGATACCATCGACCATGGTATCCTATTGCATCGACTGGAGGGGTTGGGGGTGAGGAGTACCGTTTTACGGTGGTTCTCCTCCTACCTCTCCAGTCGATCGCAATTTGTATTGGCAAGGGGGCAGAGGTCGACCTCGAGGCCTCTCACTTGTGGGGTACCTCAGGGGTCGGTCCTCTTGCCTCTCCTGTTCAATGCATATATGAAGCCGCTGGGTGTGATCATCCGTGGCTTTGGGGTAGATTACCATCTGTACGCTGATGACACTCTGCTGTACATCTCTACCCCAAACCACCCCAATGATGCCGTCGAAGTGATGTCCCGGTGTCTGGAAGCCGTGCGGATCTGGATAGGAAGGAACAGACTCAAGCTCAACCCGTCCAAGACTGAGTGGCTGTGGCTACCGGCGCCCCGGTTTAACCAGTTGACTCCATCACTGGCCATAGGGGGCGAACATCTAGCCCCTGTGGAGCGGGCATGCAACTTAGGTGTCCTCCTGGATACCCGGCTGTCAATGGAGGATCATGTGACAGCCGTGGCCAAGGGGGCATTTTACCAGGTTTGTCTGGTACGCCAGTTGCGTCCCCTATTAGACCGGGACGCCCTTCGCACAGTCACTCATGCGCTTGTGATGTCCCGTCTAGACTACTGTAATGCTCTCTACATGGGGCTCCCCTTGAGGTGCACCCGAAGACTACAGCTGGTTCAGAACGCGGCCGCGCGGGCAGTTTTGGGAGCTCCCAGATACTCCCATGTAACACCGCTCCTGCACTGACTGCCTGTGGCCTTTCGGGGGCGCTTCAAGGTGTTGGTTATCATCTTTAAAACGCTCCATGGCACAGGACTTCGTTATTTGCGGGATCGTATCCTGCCCCATACATCCCTTCGGCCGATTCGCTCCCACAGAGAGGGACTTCTCCGAGTGCCGTCCACTAGGCAATGCCAGCGGGCGACGCCCAGGGGAAGGGCCTTCTCTGTGATGGGCCCGACCCTCTGGAACGACCTACCCCCCCCCCCGATATTAGAACTACTACGGACCTCCGCTCCTTCCGCCAAAAAGTTAAAACATATCTGTTCCATCAGGCCGGCTTGGCCTAATTTATGCTCCTCGCCCCAGTCTGTAGTTTTAAATTATTTAATCTGGTTTTAGTGGGATACAGTTTTAATGTTTTTATAAATTTTAGTACCGGGTTAATATTTAATTTGGTTTTAATTTTGTATGTATTGTTATGGTTTTAGATGTTTTTTAATTTTCCTGTACACCGCCCTGAGTCCCTTCGGGGAGAGGGGGCGGTATAGAAATTTAAATAAATAAATAAATAAATAAATAAATTTAGTAATGGCATGGTCAAGTAAAATTCTCACTGAATCTTTGTGGGTGATTTTCATGTTATTAGAGTTGTCATTGCAAAGATTTTGCTTGAGGTTATAGCTGCTGTTTTCTCCATTTCCTCAGAATCTCTTTAAGCCACATAAGGATCGAGAGCAGTGGTGAAATTCAATTTTTTTACTGCCGGTTCTGTGGACGTGGCTTGGTGACCATGGCAAGGGAAGAATCCTGCAAAATCCCCATTCCCATCCCACTCTGTGGCCAGCCAGAGGTGGTATTTACCAGTTCTCCGAACTACTCAAAATTTCCACTACTGGTTCTCCAGAACCTGTCAGAACCTGCTGAATTTCACCCCTGATCGAGAGTTATGCTAGTAAATTAAGATGGCGTTGGAGTCTACAACAGTGTCCCATGCTTTAATATCAGAATGCTTTAAACCTTACGCCTGCTATTGCTTGACTAATTACTGGGTTTGAGAAGGGATAGATCATGAAGGAGGAAAGCAATTGATGGTATTATCTGCATTTCCCTGGTTTATGATTAGGAGAACAGTTCAGATATATTTGCCTTCGGCTTGTTATTAACACAACCATAGAATTCCAAATATTTTAAGAACTTGTGCAAGATCTGCTGAAGCATTTTGGATCGATAAGTACCAACCAGAAACAGTCCCAAAAGGAGAATCTTTTCTACTGGTCAAAAATGCCAAGACATTCCAAAATCTAAAAATGAGCACAATGCCAAAAAAATACTTACCTGTGTTTTATCATTGGAATATTTTTTTTAAAACAAATCCCACCCGTTTACTTTCAGCTCTCTGCTCTGCAAGCCAAAGTTCACTATCTCAAGTTTCTCAGTGACCTGCGACTATATGGAGGACGGGTATTCAAGGCAACATTAATGGTGGGCTTGTTTCTCCTGACTTTATAGTTTTTGTCAAATAAACTGAAGATTGATAATAACAGGATAATCACATAATTGCATTATAAATAATATTGAACCAAGTTGTGCAATGTATTTAGTATTATTTTGCATAATATTGCTAATGTTATATAATTTATATTAGCTTTGTCCTTCACAAATTTAAGAAAGCCTTCAAAGATACTTTCTGAAAGCAGCACTTTGATCTATAACCTATTAATAATATGAATTACCGTATTTATTCGAGTATAACGCGCAAAATTTTCTACCAAAAAAAGAAATCAAAGTTTGGGTGCGCGTTATAAACGAGGGACGGTCCATTGAGGGCACAGGCGAATTGTGAGTTCGCACTGTGCCTTTTCCGGGCTGCAGCCGCTCACTGTACGCGAGAGTGAAGAAAAAAAACATGTTTTTTTAATACCGATTTTTAATCGAAAATTAGGGGTGCGCGTTATACACGTGTGCGCGTTATACTCGAATAAATGCGGTAAATGAAATACATTCCATGAAATAGGACTGCTTTGGATCTATATGCATAATGACACTATATAAAGTTCTGTCTTTTTTATTTCCTGTGTTGTAGCAGGGAGAAAAGCGTTCTGAGGTCACCTTACTAGTTGGACCACGGTACGGCATCAGCCATGTAATCAACACTAAAACAAATCTCGTAGCTCTCCTGGCAGATTTTAGCCACGTGAACAGAATTGAAATGTTTGCAGAAGACGAAACTATTGTCAGAGTTGAGCTTCATGTGTTAGACGTAAAAGTAAGTGGAGTGTTGATTGGTATTAACAACAAAGAGCTGTTTATTGTAAGAATATTAACTAAAAGAATTCAGTCAGTTATTCAGTTTTGGTGATCCATTTAATTCAGCTTTAGAATTCTACACTGAATTTAGAATTAATTCTATTACATTGCAATAGTTGCATGGGCATTAAAAAACTTTTTAAAAATTTAAAGGTTTATTTTAAAATAAAATTATTGTGACAAATTCACAATATTTTAAGCAAAATATTTGCTCTCTTTACTTCTTAATCTTATTTTCAGATTTGGTATTCTATTTCTATTATGAAAGAAGTAAAGAACAAAAGTTTATTTAAAAAAATCCAAATAGGAATAATGTTGAGATTTGAAAGTATTTGGAGATTTTGAAAATATTTGAAGAATGAGTTGAAATATAATTTTGGAAATGATATGTATCTTAGAAAATTCGATCACAATCTCTTATTTGTTTTGAACTAAAATTCATAATTGTCCTTTATAGGAGGTTTACTCGAAACATTTTCTTAACATGCACTGATTTTTCCTTGTATTGCTTTGATTAAGTTTAGGGGCATTAAATAGCAGCTCTTATAATTTTGTGTACTGTTTGACTCCTTTCAAGCAAAACAGAAATTACTAATTTGTTTTTCATTTGATGTTTTTACTACTGTGTTGATAGCACTGAACCAAAAAAAAGAAATAATTATTATTTTTGGTTTACATGATTTCAAAAATTGCCATCTTGATTTTTTTAAAGGGAACCTGACTGAATTCTTATGGCAGCTAAATGATAAGTTATAGTGATGACAACTCAGTATTTTTTCTCATTCAACTTTCGAAAAGATGCTATCTTGATCAGAATGTCCCAGTCAGTTAGGAGAGAGCAACGTTGGCCCCATACAGGTCTGTTAAAAGAGATAGCTGTTTTATTCATACACAGAGTTCTTTCCCAAAATTTAAATGACTTATAACTTCAGCTGTCTATTTCAGAATGCTTATGTATTCTGTCTAGACCATTTCTGTAGCATCTATTGCCACTGCTTTGTGTTATTGGAAGTGTAAGTCTTGATCATAAGATACAATCTACTGACTAGAAAACTAGGGCAACTAAACACACTCCTTATTTGACTGATCCCACAATTCAGCTATGCTATAACCTAGAACCAGTTTCAAACTGACCTAAATAATTCTTCACAGGTGATTACACCAAACATAATGGTCTCTTTCATATATTTCTTGGTAATGTGAAACATTGTTATTGGAATGATAATCAAATCCCTCCGATTATTTTATTGCAATTCTTAGTATGTTTGTAAACAGTTTTTTGTACAATACAGTTAATAGCAATGCTTCGTTGTTATGATTTCTGCAATTTATTGCATGTGCTAGCAAATGTATTACTATAAAAAGCTGTTATTTTCCCTATGTATATCTGACAAATTCATGGAAGTCCATTGAACATCATAAAATAAATATGTTTAAGATCATTATATAAGTGTAAACACAATTAAAATATCTGTATTAACATTTCATTAATTCTTCATTTTATTTCTAAAATATACTGAATTTTAGTTGCTTTCTGATAATATGTTTTTTTTTAATGCCTAGCCTATCATATTGCTGATGGAATCATCAGATGCCATGAATCTTGCATGCTTAACAGCTGGATATTATAGACTCCTAGTTGATTCCAGGCGATCAATATTTAACATGGCCAACAAGAAAAACTGTGGGACCTGTGAAACAGGTAATTAATACTACAGTGCAGTGAACAATGCAGTATGCAAAAGAATATACTTGTTTATTTTTCAAGAAGCTTCTACTTCATTCAGTAAAGAACTTGGATAGTAAAACATTTGGATTTTCAAATGTGGTTTCTAAGTCAAAGGTAACCTTCTTGAACCACAACTTTTTATTCATGTTAGCTTTTCTTATCTGCTTGTGCCCAAATAGAATTGCTCATGGTACTTTTTTTAGAGCAGGCAGTCAAAATTCTTTTTTGCTTTTTTATTTCTTTTGATTGTAAATCCTTATTGTAAATTCACTCTGGGTATTTCCATGACATAGAAAGAACTTATCAAGAGCAGCTCAGAATGGATAAGATTTATCTTATCCTTTCTGAGTATACTCGAAGGTCATATAAACAGGATAAACTTCAAAGAGTTAATGTTTAGGAATTACAAATAATTTAACCTGAAATATTAAAATACTGCACAATCTATTTTGATAACTCATTTTTTTCACCTTGTATACCATTTTTTAGGGATTGAAACTAAAGGGAAATTTAATCATCGTGGATCTGAGTGGAACTGTGTAACCAAAATGACTACATTCTCAGCCGCAGAGCAGGAAGCCCATATGTTTGCTGATAATAAACAAAAAACTGCAGAGGTCTCTGATACCGTCATATGTCCAAAAGAACATAGACATCTGTACATAGAGAATGTTTATAATTCAAGTGGACTTGATCAACAGTTGGCTAAACAAAATCACTTTACAGAGGCAGAAGATAATGAAAATTCAAACTCACAACCCATGCTGTCCTTTTCCGGAGGCTTGGAATCAAGCAAGAAAATTCAAGCATCTCCAAGAGCTGCAAAAGTATCTTTTATTTTTGGAGATCATGATTTGGATGGTGTGAATCCTCAAACTCTTGGTTATGAAAGATTATTGGATGAAAGTCCAGAAGCACTAGATAAACAGACCACCCTTTATATAAGCCATGCCAATGACATTAAGAGTTTGGAGTTGTCCCCAGATGCTGAAAGTTTTCATTTTGCTGCTAATTCTGTTTATACAGGTTTACACGATGGCAAGATATTTGAAGGTGCGGAAGGAATAGAAGAGCCTCTGCTGCATGATATTTGCTACGCAGAGAACACAGATGATGCTGAAGAGGAAGATGATGTCAGCTGTGAGGAAGACATTATGGTTGGAGAAATCGATAGGTCTACTCTTCTCAGCCTTTCAGGTTCTAGTGATGATATCATAGACTTGACATCACTCCCACCTCCTGAAGGCGATGATAATGAAGATGACTTTCTGCTGCATTCTCTAAATATGGCCATTGCTGCTCCTCCACCAGGATTCAGGGATAGCTCTGATGAGGAAGATTCTCAGAGTCACCCAGCACAGTACAGAGCAGACAAGGAAGAAACTAATAATGTTGGGAGTAGTGATATTCCAGTGTCACTTATTGATGCTGTCCCTACTAATCCTGAAGAGAAAAGTGAAAAAGGACTGGAAAATGTTGTGGTATCTACGCTTCAAGCCCTGAAGGCCTTATCTGCTTCTGAGGAACACCAGATGAATGAAAATTCAGGTTCTTTCACCACTGTTACCTTTATTCATTGAAAGAAATCATATCATTTCATCCCTTTCCCCCATTTAGGCTTTTCAGCATTAGCTCTTTTGAAAACATTTTGTTATTGTGTTGTTACTTTTTGACCATCACCTACAGACACCATATAATAGAACTACCATTACATTAAATTGCCTTACTTGGAATCAATGCAGTATGTGATTCAGTATTTCAGAACCATTTTTAAGCTTATAAACCCCTTAACTTTATCAGTATATTGAAGTGCCTGATATGATTTCATTAATTGGCTCTTGTGTTTTGTGGCATACAGGTGTAGCCATCTTGAGAGCATATAGTCCTGAATCATCATCAGATTCTGGCAATGAGACTAACTCTTCTGAAATGACTGAAAATTCTGAATTGGCCACTGCACAGAAACTGACTGAAAATTCCACACGAATGTTTTTACCCACTAATGAAGGTTACCAACCTCTATTGGAATCACAGGCGGAATTCTCCATTACCAAGAATCAGGTCGGAAGGCTGCTAATGAAATCTGTACATTCGTCTGCTAATCAGCAAGCTCCAGAACTCCAGTCAAAAGTTGTGCCTTCACAGCAGATTCTTCATTCAGATAGCATGGAGATGGAACCAGAAACCATGGAAACAAAATCTGTTACTGAATATTTTAGCAAGCTGCACATGGGGTCTGCAATATATTCTTGCACTACTAAACGTAAAAGTAAGGTGATTGATGGGGAAGGAAAAACTAATCTTGATGGCAGCGGTCTTATGAAAAAGCAACAAGGACCCAAAAAAACAGAAACTAATGAGCAAAAGGGTAAAACTCTGTCCTCAAGGGAGAGTCAACACGCAGGCACTTTTAATGCAGAGAGAGCTGCCTTTCGCAAGGACAATCAAAGATGGTATGCTGTTTTAGATGAAGGGGCAGTAGAGAAAACAGACCCAGAAACAATGAATGGAAAGACAGTTTCCAGAGTTTCCAATCTTGGGAAAGCAGATATGAACTGTAAAGATGAAACACATCCTGAGATTGACCACAGTAGTGTCTTAGGGCATGAGCTAGATGAACATTTTGTGTCTGGTACAACTACTCTGCCTTTATCCAAAGACCAAAAGGATTCTGAAGATACGAATTTATCTACAGATGATCCTCTTTCAAAGCTTTCAGAAGCTGAACACTGCATGACTGGATTGTGTGAGTATCACTTAGCTAAACGCATGTCGTCTTTGCAGAGTGAGGGTCACTTTTCCCTGCAAAATTCACAGTGCTCTTCAGTGGATGCAGGATGTAGTACAGGCAGCAGTACATGTGGAACTCCAGTTGAATCTCCTCTTTGTACTTCTGATGTTAAGCACATTATGCCTGATATGACAGGAAAAAGCATCAGTTATATTCCAGTAGAAGACAGAGCTGCCATGCATCCTAACCATGGAACATCATATAAGGAGCTGCATCAACAGTCTGAAGCTGTGTGTCACAGAATGGTTGTGCCTGCTATGCATTCTGCAGCTAATTCTGGTGATCCTTTATTTGGGACTTTAAAAGATGGATGTCACAGGGTTCCCAAGATTAAAGAAACTACAGGTACAGTAGCATGAAGCCATTAATCTAATTATGCATATAAAACAAATACACTGTCTAAAAGTACTGAAGTAAACAGGAATATAGGTGGTCCTTGCTTAGCGATCACAATTGGGATGAGCACCATTGGGATCTCACCTTCACAATTAGGTGACAGAGATGCTAAGTGAAACATCATGTGACCATAATGGATTTAATGTCATTTTTCATTCGGTCATTAAGTGAGATATCACATGACTTCAACTTGTGATTTTACTGCCGTTGACTCTGCTTGTTGAAAGAAAGTTTTAAAGCTTGCCAGTGGCAGTCAGGTGACCACAGGAATGCTGCAACAGTCATAAATGTGAGGTCTGGTTGTAAAATTACTTTTTCAGTGCTGTTGCAACTTTGAACATTCGCTAAATAGGACAGTTATTAAACAAAGTCTACCTGTATCCCTGTTAAAATGTTATTAAAATGATTTCAGTGCAGGTGGTCCTTGATTTGCAACAGTTCATTTAATATTGTTCGAAGTTACAACAGCACTGAAAAACAGTGACATGGCCATTTTCCACATGACGTTTGCAGCGTCCCATGGCAATGTGATCAAAAGTCAAATGCTTGGCAATTGTTTCATATTTATGATGGTTGCAGTGTCCAGTGGTCATGCAATCACTTTTTGTAACCTTCTGACAAGCAAACGTCATTGGGGAAGCCAGATTAATTTAACCATCTTCTTATTAATTTTAAAATTGCAGGGATTTGCTTAACAACTAGTAAGAAAGGTTATAAAATGGGACAAAACTCGCTTAACAAGTGTCTCGCTTAACAACAGAAATTTTGGGCAAAATTCTGATCGTAAGTTAAGGATTACCTACAATTTTTTAAAAAATATACTTCAATCTGTACATTGGATGGGATGAGGTACTGGAACTTTGAAGAGAAAAATATTAAACAGACTTGAAATTATAAATGCAAAGTAAATATTTTAAAACAATTTCCAATATATAATAAATAGATAAAATTTAGAAATAATCTCCAATTTCATTCAGTGACCATTTAAGGCAGTGTTTCTCAACCTTGTCAACTTGAAGATGTCTGGACTTCAACTCCCAGAATTCCCCAGCCAGCATTTGCTGGCGGGGGAGTTCTGGGAGTTGAAGTCCAGACATCTTCAAGTTGACAAGGTTGAGAAACACTGATTTAAAGAAACAAACAGTAGGATTATATGGCTAGCCATGCCTCCTTAATAAATGTCTCTTTATTTGAGCTGGTAGAACAAATCCATAGGATAAATGGGCTGAGAAGGAGTGGTACAAAGAGAAAGAGAATACTTTTTTTCACCACAAGCATATTCCAGTGTAGTGAACATAGTGGTGTAATACTTCAAAAACATCCACTGTATACCTAGCAAAGACTGGCCTCCTGAAACAAAAAACACACTAAATGAGTTGATCCACTCCTCTATTTACAAAAGAATAAAAACTAATGATAAAAGATCTTTATATCTTTATACATGTAAAAGTTAAGGCACCCTGAGTCAAATTGTGTTTTAGTTAATCCGAAGCTGACAGAAGCTGACATAACCATCAGTGATTCAAACAAATCTGAATGCATACCTATGATTTTTTTAAATTGAAAAACAACTGGCACCCACTGCCTGTATACACCAAGGCGACTACTACCGCTACCGTAACCATATTTACATTACTGAGTGATATTCTAGAACAGTGATGGTGAACCTTTTCAGTGCCGAAAAGGGAGAGCCCAACCACACTCATCAGGAACGCAACACATGCGCGTGCCGGGAAATGAATTTCTGATTTCCGGCACACGCACTTCCGGTTTCCGGTACGCATGCATGTGTGATGATCAGCTGGCTGGCTCGCATGCACACACCAGAAAATGGAAGGCCAGCTCTTCGGTTTCGGGCACTGCTGCATGCACAAAGGCCAGTTGATTGGCGCATGTGCATGTGTATCAGAAACCCAGGAGAGGAACAGGGGATGCTGCATATGACAGGTGACATGGCTCTCCATGCCACCTTGGGCACGCTTGCCATAGGTTCGCCATCATGGTTGTAGAAGGTTGGGGAAGCTCTTTATACCTTAGAGGTGCATTTTTATTGTTCAGTCCAATTTTCAAGACTTAAGGGGAGAGAACAATAAGCAGAATGGTGAGGCTGATATAAGTGGCCCTTTGGTGCTTTTTTTAAAAGCCGTGGCCTTGATTTTAGAAAATCAGACAAGCTGAAAAAAATTACACTAAATTTCAGCATTTTCCAATCAATTTGGCTAGTGTTGTGAGAAGGTCTACACCAAAGAGTGTGTAAGTGATTTGCAAAGTACTGCCTGCCTAATAGTATCCTGACAAAAGTCCATTAACTGATTAGAATTGAAGAATGTATTTCCTGAGTAAGATCAAAAGTCTTTGGTCTTTAGCATTGTACTTCAAATAACTATCAACTTGCTGCCTCTAAGAAGATCACAAACCAAACGCCAAAGCCAAAAAACAAAACAAAAACTCTCTTTCCTGATGCTATTTGCTTGTATGGTATCAAGAATGAGAAATCTTGTGTTGAGTAGAGCTGCATTTATTCAGAGAGTAGCAAGGGCTGAGTTATATGAAGATATCACATAAAATATGCATACCCTTCAATAGAAATAGACTAAGCATACTATTCAAATTCCAAAGTCGAGAAAAAGTCCGGTTTTTTTATGATGCTTGTCAGAAAGGCTGATCTAACAGTTTTGATTTTTCTAACAATCTCTTCCAAAAGAGCTATATCTGAATATGTTTATTATGCTTATGGTATAACATTTATTCATAGTATTAAGCCTTAATAAAACAAATACCGTAAGACTGAAGTGTTTAGACATGAAATTGTTTTGTTTTAAGATTCTTAATAATTCTCCCTGTACTTCTACTACCCCTAGTGTAGCTTTCACAGAACCTGTGCGTGAAAGACAAGGAGGCACGCCTTCAGCTTTTCCTAGACAGCCCAGAGCTGGTTCCATCCTGCTATCATCCTACATTCACTCAGAATCAAAGGTGCCAAGTCAAAACCAAGACTCTTTTGATGTTCCCAAAGTCAACCTGTCAGGTGGGGTAGAAGTCAGTTTATGGCCATATGATACAATCGGAGGAAGCCTCAGAATGCCACAGAAGAAGAAAGTTTTGCGGCGCAGTAGCAGCATCACTGCAGAAACTACAGGCATTGAGATGTTTCTTGGGAAGGAGAAAGCTGCCGTCAGTGTATTACGTCCAGAGATTTCTGAAACATCTGACTCAAAATTAGAAAAAAGAGGAGGAGGACTTCCTCTGGGCAAAAAGCTATCCAAAAGTTATTCCCAAAGTTCCATGAACATCAGCATGAACAGTAGAAGATCTTTCTTCTTGAATGCTGTCCAAAAGGAGCCCAAGCAATATAGAACGTTACCATTACGAAAACGAGATGTGAGCAACTGGAAATGCCGCAGCCCTTTTAGCTCTTGTTTCCTAACGACAGGGAATGCTGATGACGATGATGAAATTGAATATGCAGGCAGCACTCAGCTCTCCTGCCTCTGTCAACCAGAGATGCAGTGTGCATTAGAAGAATTAACTACTCAGACTTCTTCCACTGAGAATGAGGAACACAAGGGGAAAGGTGTAGAGGCCCTCAGAGAAGCAGGAGACAGTCAAGAAGGCAAAAGCGGAAGTCAGCCAGATCTCAGTAACATGTCCTTTGATGCACAAATTGCAAGACTCAGTGCCATGAAAGAGAAGAATTATGCAGTGCCTGATGGATTTCTTGCAGCACAAAAGGATGCCAATGAGCTACTCTGTTTGGTCCGGTCAAGTGTGGGCAAGAAGGAGGATCATCCAGAAACACATGACCTTAAACTTTCTCAGTACAAACAACTGTTATCTGTAGAATCACAACAGTTGGGAAGTGCCTGCAGGAAAATGGCCATGGCTGAAAAAAGCCCAGAGGAAATGCTTGTAGCAATGACTTCAAGCTTTCAAGTTCTCTGTTGCTTAACAGAAGCCTGCATGCGTTTAGTTAAAATCATGAACTCTGAAGCACAGCAGGAGGAGATTATAGTGAAAGTAGATGAGGTTGTAATCAACTACATCTCTCTTCTAAAGGCTGCTGAAGCAGTGAGTGGAAAGAGTTCGAGTAACTCCAGCATGAAACTTTTGGCTTGTCATTCGACCACCATGGCCACTATTGTAAGCACACTAACACGTTCTCTTAAAACGCTTTTAAATAAATAAACAGAAGTCACTTCATAATCTATCTCTGCAAAGCCATACATTTAAAAACTCTTTTGTTTACTATGTAAAAACTAAAATTAACAACATGCCTCTCTATATATATTTTGTTATTTTATATGAAATAGATAAGTGACTATACACACACACACATACTGATAAACCTTAGGCCATTTATATCCTGCTTCAATCATGTTTTTCTTATGTGAAAAACAGCATATGTATTATGTGTGTATACACACACGTATATACATATACATACACATACACATACATACACTTACATACATGTGAGTATGTGGGTGTTTATATAATTACTTCCTTTTACTTTCCTGGTTTATACTTGGAAACCATAACATTTACAGTTAGAACTAAAAAATGAAATCATAATGTATATAACAGTATTTAATATTTGAAGTATAATTTTTAATAGTAAAACACATTTTACACTTCAGAGACTATTACAATTTATTAGAAATCAGCCACAATTAAACTACTACCAATACACAGACACAATAAACCTTTTGTTCACATTGCTTGCCTGATGCATCTGTTATGTTATAATTTATTTCTTTTCTTAACTTTTGATTAACTTTTTTAAAGTCCTGAAATACCTTTTGCAAATATTAATACAGGCCCAGAATTCAACAATACTGTATTTCCCCGAAAATAAGAGCCAGTCTTATTTTCTTTTGGGCTCTGAAATAAGCACTAGGGCTTATTTTGGGGGGATATTTTCTTGTTCTGACTGCTGCTGTCACAAGGCGGGGAAGTGGAGTTCCCCCACACACCCTGCACCATCTTACCTCAGTGCCCCCGCAGCCAGACCAGCCATGTACTGAAACCTGCCTGGCCTCATGGTTGTGGCACTGGCATATCGCTCAGCCTCCTGTTCCATTGCGGCCGCAAGCAAGCAGAAGGGGCCAGCGACCATGCGAGGTCTTGCTGGACAGAGCTATGGGAGCCGCCGTGCAGGGCAGTTTTTGGGTGTGGATGGCTTGGCTATGGCAGCCCCGAGGTAAGCCAGTGTGCTTGTGGGGCAGCTCCATCAGCTCTTGCCTTGCCTCATCTCATCTTGGCACCACAAATATCCAGAATGGGCAGGCGGTCAGCTGTGCAGATGCTTAAATGAAGCATATTTTAGGGCTAGGGGTTTATTGGGCACAGAAAACATGCTAAGGCTTATTTTTTTGGATGGGTCTTATTTTCGGGGAAACACAGTAAATAAAACAAAATTGTATCCAGATCCTTCTCATGCTTGAAAGAAACACCTTTCCACAATATCCAACAGGCTAGAAGTAAATCTGTGGTTGCAGAAAGTCATTGCCCTTTAGACAGTGAACCTTTCTTCCTCATCTGGATCCCTTTCAAAATATAATATAGAACAGATAAAAATGCAAATGTGTGGGGTGTAAAAAAAGGTTTCTCCCACTGTTTTTCTGGGCAGTAAGTTCTGTCTTGTTTTGCAGCCATTTTTCCACGTTATTTTATCCCTGGCTCATTTGACAAGTAACTGCTTGAAGCAGTTACTCAAAACTATTTTGAAAAGCACGTGACATCGCAATACTGGGCCGATGGGCTATAACAGTTGAGGAGGGGGCACTATTTTGTTTAATACAGAATGACCATGCACACTGGGACTGCTGTGAATTTATTTCTGAACACTCAAATTTCTCATCTCTTCTATAGCGTTATGATGATTCACTCAGCAAAGAGCTGAAGCCATATACTGTAGGTTGACAAAGACCATACAATAGTTGGCCATCCTTCCTTAGAGAAGATGAATACATTTCTAAAAGATCCTTGACTGTTTTTTCCTCTCTTCTTCAAGGTAATAAAAGCAGGGAACTAATTGGGAATTCATCTTTTGCTGATGATGAAAGGGATATAGCCACAGATTTGGGGGTATCTCCTGGGGTTTTGGGGGGTCATATAAATTTCTGAAGCCAGAGATCATGACAACTAATATATTATGAAATTATTGATTAGATTCAGAATAACTAGGGACATTTATGATACAACGTGCTTATGGATTTATATCAGGTTTCTTTATCTGTTAT
The DNA here is from genome assembly GCA_039707465.1 of Rhabdophis nuchalis. Taxonomy (NCBI): domain Eukaryota; kingdom Metazoa; phylum Chordata; class Lepidosauria; order Squamata; family Natricidae; genus Rhabdophis; species Rhabdophis nuchalis. Next base: position 45,596,337 of record CM077651.1, read on the forward strand.
TTTAGTCTGTGTTTTCTCCAGACAGCTCAAGATGTCAACCTAATTTCCCTCTTGCATCCTTGAAACAAAGCTTAGGCTCAACATGAGAGACTGTCCCAAGGGTTTTATGATTGAGTTGGGTAATTATATGGCTAATTGCTATTCTTCTATTATTAAAGTACTTGTGAGAATTGGATTCCGCCACAGTATGTGTTTACTAGAACTGCAGATTAAAACAATCATTATAATGCTGCCCATTGCTAACCATAGTTTGATATGTAACAAAGTTTTCTTTACCTGTGGTTTATAGAATAAACCAAAATTGCCTGTATTTGCTGATCACTGTAATCTATAAACTATAGTTTACAAATCAATTGAATCACACAACATGCTATCAAAATCAAATAAAATACATTTTCGTTCAGATAAAAAAATCAACAAGATCAATTTTATACATTTTTCAGTCAATATTCAATACAGCGGAAAAAAATCTATTCACATTTTTTTCTACTTGGAGCCTAAACACATAAATTATGATCCAACTCTATATGCATAGTGCTCACCCAGATGTTAACAAGTATGTCAATCAGCAATTTATGAAGAAACAATGTATATGAGACAATCTTCAACTATTCCATTTCTCTGAGCTGTTTAGCACTGTGCATGTAATAGGACTAAATTAACAATCATTTCAGCTTTTAAGTAGGCTTAGGAAATACAAAGAGCATCTGTTTGCGTGTGTAGTTCTATCTCCTAGTAGAGATAAATGTGAAGCAATCTGCAGATGGCACCTAATAAGATGAGCACAATTTTACTGAAGATATTTCATTTATTTCAATTGAATTTGTTTTTCTACATGTATAACAAAGATATTTTTGTTCAAAGTTACATACAGTATATTACTTTTTCTGTTAGATAAAATCCGAATTGAACTCATCAGGCTGATTATTGCAGTTGCTATCTCATAGTAAATGTCAATAGGTTTTCTGTTTCCTTCTAAATTCTCAAGTTAAAGCAGTTATAGAAAGATGATACTACAAAACACCTGAAATCATTCTTTGGAAACATCCTAAAAAGACTACTAATACACAGATTCTAAGGATAAAGTTGGTGTGGAATGTTGGTGATTTCTTCACAACCAAGTACCCTTTTGGTGTAGGAAATAAGGCCTGAGAAGGCTGAACTAGAAAGGAATGGGGTAATCCAGACTGATGGTAATTTACGGTAATAAAATGAGACAGAGAAGTATTTAACTCAGCCTTTTTGAGTCAAGCTCTTCTATGGAGTGCCACCTGTAGGCTGAAAAGGGCAAAGCAGTGTACTAGGCACCAAAATGGAATAGATTTTTAAAATATTACTTTTTAAATTCTTACACACATAATGCCACAACAAGAAGGAAAATATTAGTGGAAGCTCAGTAGGTTCAGCTTTATGTCTAAGTAGCTCTTGCAGTCAGTCACTCTATCTTTCGAGTAGTGGTTGCAAAGATATACTGATGCAAATGACCTTTTAAGGTGTGATTGGTGTGAAGAGACACTATGCAAACAGCAATTACTGACCTGCCAATAGTATTTGTGAAAAATAATATTTTAAGAATAATTGCTGTGGTATCCTACTGTCAGGACTCCTGTGCAAAGAAAAAGGCCACTGATTGTAAACAGGCCTGCATGGAGGACCAAAAGCTGGGGTTGAGAGGGGATGGTAAAAAGGAAGGAAAATAATAAGCCATAGATGTGAGAAAAGATATTGCCGTCACTCTGCTCAAAATTTCAAAGCATGGATGAATAAGAGCCTCTTTAAAGATGCCAGAGGACATCTTTTCCAAACCGCAAGAAGCAATCACTTCACTTTGTCCTAATTTCTCAAACCTATTGGTATCCAAATCAGGGCACTACACATTAAGAAGGATTCAGAGAAATGATCTGAAAGATGGACAGTGAGGATGATCAAGGAAGTAGAAATTATGATGAAAAATTGTAGGAATTGGGAGTGTTGAAGAGAAAAGCCTGGGAAGAAGGAAAGTTCAAATAGTTGAACCGATGTATCAACCCAGCTTATGTTATGGAAAATAATAGATTTTAAGTTATAGAAAAACATACCTTGATAAAATGTCAACAAAAATCCCTTCTAAATTAAAAAGTTTGACAGTATAAGCCAGTGGTCGGCAAACTCATTAGTCAAAAGAGCCAAATATCAACAATGCCATGATTGAAATTTCTTTTGAGAGCCAGAAGGTGTGGCCTATTTTGTGGGAGTGGCTCAGCGGTCATGAGACCGGGTGGGCGTGGCCAACTTGGAAAATGTGGTGAAACTCAACAACAGTCTTGCTTAGCAACCAAAATTTTGGGCTCAATTGTGGTCATAAGTTCTCTTTCTTTCATCTCTCTCCCACTTTCTTTTTCTTTCTTCCCTTTTTTCTCTTTCTCTCTCTGTTTCTCTCTCTGAGTCTGTCTGTCTGTCTCTCTCTGTGGCTCTTTATCTCTCTCTCCTCCCTCCCTCTCTGTCTCTTTCTATCATTCTCTGTGTCTGTCTCTCTGTATCTCTGTCTCTCCCTCCTCCCTCCCTCTCGATCTCTGTGTCTCTCTCCCCTCCCTTCTTCTCTGTCTCTCTCTGTCATTCTCTCTGTGTCTGTCTGTCTGTCTCTCTCTGTGGCTCTTTGTCTCCCTCCCTCCCTCTTTGTCTCTTTCTGTCATTCTCTCTCTATGTCTGCCTCTCTGTATCTCTCTCTCCTCCCTCCCTCTTATCTCTGTGTTTCTCCCCTCCCTTCCTGTCTCTCTCTGTCATTCTCTCTGTGTGTCTGTCTGTGTGTCTGTCTGTCTGTCTCTCTCTCTCTGTCTCCCTGTGTCTCCCTCCCTCCCTCCCTCTCTATCTCTGTCTCTCCCCTCCCTTCCTCTCTGTCTGTGTGTCTGCCTGTCTCGCACTCTCTCTCTCTCTCTCTCTGTCCCTCCCTCCCTCTCTCTCCCTGTCTCTGTGTGTCTGTCAGTCTCCAATTCCCTCCCTCCCCATCTCTCTCTGTCTCTCCCTCCCTCCGTCCCCTCCGTCTCTCTCTCTCTGTGTCTATCGGATTCTGATTCCCTTCCTCCTCTCTCTTGGGGAGAGGACGCGGTATACAAAATTAAATATTATTATATTATTATTATTATTATTATCTCTCTCTCGCTCTGTGCCTCTCTCTGTCTGCCTGTCACTGTCTCTGTCCACAGAATACGGCGTGAAGCAGCGGCAAGTCTCTGCGCTGCCGGCAAGGCCATCTGCGAGGTCCCCCTCGCGCTCCTCGTCTTCCCCGATGGCGTATGGAGTGATCAGGGGCCATGCAGAAACTCGCCACTTTTCCACACAGTGGAAAAGATAGGCACGTGCAGGTCCTGCGGAATTACAGCGCAAATTCCCAACGCTACGAAGTCTCGAGGACTGTAATTGGGCAGAGCATGCGCGTGCCTATCTTTTCCGCGTGCATGCCCCGCCCAATTACAGTCTCGGAGACTTCGTAGCGGTGGGAATTTGCGCTGTAATTCCGCAAGAACCTGCATGTGCCTATCTTTTCCACGGCCGCCGCTGCTTCACGCAGTATTCTGTGGACAGAGACAGTGACAGGCAGACAGAGAGAGGCACAGAGCGCAAGAGAGAGAGAGGGAGGAAGGGAGGGAATCAGAGAGAGACTGAAGAGCCACATTCAAGGGGCCAAAGAGCCACATGCAGTTCGCGAGCCGCGGTTTGCCGATCACTGGTATAAGCTATTATACAGTGCAGCAGTGTGCAATTGGATATATTCAGATTAGTGGTGGGTTTCAAAAATTTTAAGAATCTCTTCTGTAGATGTGGCCTGCTTTGTGGGAGTGGCTTGCCAGCCATGTGACTGGGTGGGAGTGGCTTGGCAGTCATGTGACTGGGTGGGTGTGGCCAACTTGTAAAATGTGGTAAAACTCCCTTTACAACGCTCTTGCTTAGCAACCAAAATGTTGGCTCAGAAACTCTGGCATTTGAAGCACGCAAGTCTTAAAGCTGTCAAGTTACAAGACTCTTGCACACCTAACCCTTTAGAAAAAAAACCCAGGCATGTTCAAACTTGACAGCTTTAAGACTTGTGGACTTCAACTCCCAGAATTCCTCCTCTCGCTCTTCATCTTGATGTGCGGACGGGCGGGGGGAGGGAGCTGGAACTGGTTCTAAACGGCACTGCAGATTTGTGGAACCTCTTCTATAGAAGAGGTTAGAACTGGCAGGAACCCAGCCGTGATTCAGATAAATACTAAAGAATTTGTCAGCAATGCTTATAATGGGTATTGCATAGCTCTGCGGGCAAGTTATCTATTGTAGTGACTTGCTGAACTAAATTCTCCTTTCCAATTTTACAAGTATGTACTTTTTAAAAATCTCATTCCTATTTGTTCCTCCCCAGCTTATATACTTCTTCATTTCTCTCTTCCATCCAATTTCTTCTGTGGTTTTATACATGTTCTACTTTTACATTCCCTGTGTGTGTTTTAGGCAATATAACCAAAGAGACCGTAAATACAGGTGTAAGAATTGTCTCAGTCAAAACTGTCTTGGCCAAAGATTGGAGACAGTTTTATCTATAATAGGTGTATTTATAATATAACTAAACATGTTACAAGATTACAGGAGGTATACAGAATCATTGTTATGGTCAAAATACATTATATTTAAAAATGTATACACAAATTTCTAGGAAATTTGGAACATTTAATTCTAGATATAACTCTCCTGCCAGTTTCATCCCATTCTAATGAATACGTACTTATACCTGCATATACTTTTCCCAGTTCAGTCATGGGAAGATGGAGCCATAGGTTCCTTGAATAATGTTGCAGCATTGTTAGGGAGTTGGGTTCAGGTATTACCTAGACCTATAGATTGATCAGACAACTACTTGTAGGAAGGAAATGCCTGCAATTGATGGCCAGATTTCTGAACATACGTATCCCAATTCTAGAATAAATAAGGAACATATGAGTATCTCTCAAATATGACAAAATATGTCTACCACCTAGAAGGACACTTTTCAACATTACATTAATTGATAACATTTCTCTTTAGGAAGATGATACTGGTTTGCCCATTACATCCCTTCAGAATAAGGGAGTCTCATGGATGTTTTCTTCTAAATAAGTTGTAGATATTTTTATGGAATAACATATTGGAAAGGCATGCAAGATTTACTTTGTCACACACACACACACACACACACACACATATAAACAAAATAAGGAGAAAGAGTAATTTTTATAATGCACATTTTTGGTCAGAATTCAAAATCATATGATTTAAACAATCTGAAATATTAATCATGTAATTTAGCTTCTGTTCTATAAAGAATACTGATATAAAATACTGTACAAAAGTGACTGTTGCCATTCTGTAATGCACATAACAACTTGTTTTTACAGATATTTATATTGAGTGGATTAGTTTGCCTCATAAAGCACCTTCCCACCACTCTCACCAGTTCAGTCAATGTACTCAGTGTGATCTGGGTTGTAATACAAGACATCTAAAAGACTGCACATTGAGGAAGGCTGGTTTAAATAAATATTAAAGCTAGATCAATAAGTTCTTGTAGAAACATTTAACTATGGAGTGAATTTCTTCAGTGTATAAGAAATCCTGCTTGTCAGCAGAAACTTCATACTGTCATTGTCCCCTTCACCGGTGTACTATTATCTCAAAATATAGAAAGAATTAAATGAGGCTATATCAAATTACAACATCAAACATAAAATAAAAATCAAGAAGTGTAGAGGTCAATTATCTTGAGCAATGTTTTCATTGATTATGCTGAAATCTTCTATCAAGTAATTCTTTGTGTAAACAGAAATTTTAAAATCAAAAATAGGCCAAGGTGCAATATCTTCAACAGGAATTCATGAACTTGATATATTAAGAATTTCATATCTTCATAATGCTGAAGTCACAATTGCTTACAAGTTGGTAAATTGTGGATGTGTCTCTCCCAAATGGAAGATATATGATTTGATGATCCAGTATTCAAAAATAGACATCACAAGTAGAAAGTATTACTGGATGCTGATTTTCTCCCACCTCTTAAGTTGCATACAATGCAAACAATCACATAGTACATTTAGAATAGAATAGAATAGAATAGAATAGAATAGGAATAGGAATAGAATAGAACTTTATTGCCACTTTAAATGTACACTGATCACATTAAAGTGAAATTTTGTTGCATTCGTCTCTCAAAGGATAACCATTATGCATTTATCCACATACACACACAACATAGAGAAACATCAATCTAGTTTGAATGTATACATATACATGGTGAAAAATACTCTATTGGAATGCAGATCCCCAAAACTTATAATGTGCTGCCACTTTCATAACAACCTTTTACAATTTCTCCTTACTTCAGAAATATATACAATTATATTTCAAAGAAATTTATCTTGCATCTATCTGGATTGAACACTAGTTGACAGCAGGTGTTCTCTGGAAGCTCCAGCTCATAATACTAAACCGTATACTACACTATACTGGAAATGTATGAGATCAGCACATGAAGAGGACAAGTGGGCTTTCTTAAGCTGCATTCAGGTCTACTAGAAATTGGAAATGGAAAATGATAAAGCTGGTGGCATTAGATGACTTCTATATTTTAAAGTCTTAATTCATGGATCATAAGCTTTCTTTAGTCTTTGTAAGCTACTGCACAGCTTTCACAAATGGGTTCTATACAGAGCCTACAAATAGTTACAGGTCCCTGACCTCCCAACATCAGTAGCATTGGGTAACTGAGCTGATACCTGTTTCATAATTTGATCCTTATTCTCTCTATAAACAAACAACCCCAGTGTACTACTTACATACTAATCACTAATTCACATTCGGACCCTATTTCTTGTTTAATTCTATATGTGTAAATTAGTCACTGTATTCAATATACAAGAGTCCTTGCTTACCAATGGTAATTGGGACTAGTAACTCCATTGCTAAGCAACGTCACAAAACATGACAAACATAACTTAAATGGGGGGAAAGCCCTAAAACATGAGGTGGCAGTTTTAACATGTGGAAAAACTAATTAATCTTGTTTTCATAATTCAGCCAAATACACAGGAGCAGGACTGGTAATGATGTTTTTCAAATAACTGGGTTTCTGTATGCATGAGCTAGCAAATTTAGCTGATAACACTTCCAAGGATCCACCAGTGTAAGCAGCAATGAAAAGGAATAGGGAGATTTTAGGAGATAACCAAGATTATACTCTATTTTGGATGTCAAATAGTGAGCGGAGAGCAGTCAGGAAGGCCTGCCACCAAACCATCACAGTGATCCAAGAAGACACCAGCAAGGCATGGGCAAACTGCTTAGCCATTTGCTCAGCAAATTCTTAATATATTTATAAAACCAAGCTGGCATTTTGCAAGCTATGGGAGGGAAGACAGTGCAAGAGATGATGCATGACACATCTTTATATTTTACTGGTCTGAAGCAATTAGCATCAATCTGACTCATCTACTCATCCGTTTTGCAAAGTAGACTCCAACATACAATAATATATCACTGATAAATATAACATTTCTTTCTTCAAAAGGTAACAGCTATCCTAGCTGGAGGCAGATGAAAATTATAAGGTTGAATTTTTTTCCCCCCAAAGGACATACCTCTATATATTTTGGACTTCAATTCCCAACTCCAGGAAACATAATCATTGGAAAGAGGTTGCAGGAGCCAGAGCAAAAAGCTAATGCCAATCACATGAAGTTGCTTTTTTGGGGGGAGGGGGCTGGCTTTATTTATTTACCCTTCAGGATCTTGAAAAAAATATAGAATATGGCCACTAACCCTGCCTGAAAATATACAAGTACATATTTGAAGCAACAAAATGAGAAATTATATTACATTCCTTCCTTGTTGCTCCCAAATATTTTAACTAATTCAGCCCAGTTACTTATTTGGGGATGTATTGGTTTTGGAAAAATAATTCTAAAATTGGGTTTGATGTCTTCTATATTAGAAAAGACACGTCCCAATATTTGCTCAAGGACTCCCTCATTTTGTCCCATTAAAAGGAATAAATTGGCAATGGAGATACCATCCCCACCCCCATCCCCACTGTACGCAATTCAAACTGCATCCGTTAAAAAAGAACTGGGTAGCCGATTGGAAAGATTTGGGCAATGCAGAGTTTCTGCCAAAAATAGATGGCATAAAATAAGTCTTTTGACCAAATAGGCAGAAGCTTAACAGAAGAGCTGCCCTGAATGAAGTAACTTTGTGGACATTTTAAAATAATATTTGGCTATTTTGTTTTGATTGTCTGACATCTGTGGCTTAGATATGCACTTGGTTTAAATGCAGAAGTGACTTTTCCCAAAGTTATAATAGAGTCTCATGAATCTAATTATCTCCTCCCAGCCTTATTTATGCATGGAGATTACTTAAATTGGCATAACTGTCCATGTGTATAGAATAGATAGCTTTGCTACAGTGTCATCCAAGGTGGTCCTGAATGTCAACATACTACGGAACCTTAATTTAGTTCTTGGGATGCCTAATTATTTTTCTCCATTCACTATTTGCCAAGGTGTATCCTGACGATAGATGACTCTTCTGCCCTACCTAACCAATTACAGTATCTAGATGACATGTGATATCCACAATCTTCAAGCCAGATAGATAAATTATAGGCAGTTGACATATACCATAGCACCAATCTGTGTATGTCTTTGAAATTGAATCCCCCATTACTAAGACCCTCCCCCACCCAAAAGTTTAATCTAAGTTCCAAGTATAGATCTAAGATCCTAAAAAAAATTCTTATTTTGAGAGATCTTGCTCCCTGAAAGCTTCATACTGCATGACTACTGCAACATTGCAGTCGGAATGGGAAACCTGTTTCATCCTTGAAGACCTCTGTTATTAATTTCTGTTCTACCATCTTAGTCATAAGAGCTGCTTGCTCTTGAGAGGCAAGAGTTCATAGCACCGTTATTTCTAATTCTACCCATAGGGAGATAATCAAATATATAGCACTTTGTACAATAAACTTCATAACCCCGATTGTTCTATGTAATTTCTGGCTGCATCACTGTTGTTATTTCTTACATTTATTTAGGTAGGCTATCAACTTATTTCAATTCTCAGGAAGTTAATTGCTGTAGTCTTCTAAGTCTTCTGCCAAACTAGTACAAATGCTTAGTATATGAATCAACTTCACTGAGGTTTATTAAGGAGTACTGACAAAGGTGTCTCCTTTTCTAATGTCTAGCTACAACTACTGAGATTGGAAGGGCCGAGTTTAACAATGTGGATGTGTGCATAGTTGAAGGGGGAGTGGATGTCAGTTTATTTCCTGACTATGGAGACATTATTTTTGCATGATCAGTAGAGAAAAGCATGGGATTGTTCAGAGCCTCTTGATATAGTTTCCCAAAAGTTGACTTCCAGTTCTTTTGCCTTTCTATTTAATTCCATTATAGTTCTGGGAAATTAGAATTCAAAGGTAGTGTATTGATTAACATGTTGGACTAGGAGTGGGGAGACCCAGGTTCTGGTCTACCTTAGCTAAGCAACTGACAGTGACTCTAAGCTAGTCACTCTTTCTCAACCCAATCTACACCACAGGATAGTTGTTATGTGGGGAAACAGTAGGAAAGAGCAATATGTATGCCAGCATGAGTTATAAAAATGTAAAATAGTTTGTACGAATCCACTAATCTCAAAAACTACTGAACCGATCTGCCTCAAATTTTGACACAATGTAGCCAAGGACTTCCGATAATAGAATAGCTACTCATTTTGTGCCCATCACATGTGTGTTGTGTGCAAGCTAAACACAAATAAAATGTATTCACTGAAAATGTGAGAATTCCCTGTAGCCACGCCCATCAGGCTGCTTTTCAACTGTCAGTGTTGGAAGAGGCCTCATATGGCGGCCTCTTATGGCCAAAAAGGCACAGAGAATAGCAAACTCCCAGGTGGCCCATAGAGAGAGGGGGGGAGAAATACTGCTCAGGACTGTTCTCTGAGGTAAAAAAACCAAGGCAGGCAGCTGCTTTAAACCGTTTAATATGAACTGAACCAAACTGTAACAAAGAATCACCCATCTGACAGCAAATACAGTTTAATAAAAGAGGGACTAGGGGAGACATGATAGCAGCCTTCCAGTATCTCAGGGGTTGCCCCAAAGAAGAGGGAGTCAAGCTATTCTCCAAAGCACCTGAAGACGGAACAAGAAGCAATGGGTGGAAACTAATCCAGGAGAGAAGCAACCTAGAACTGAGGGGAAATTTCCTGGCAGTGAGAACTATTAACCAGCGGAACAGCTTGCCACCAGAAGTTATGGATGCCCCAACACTGGATGTGTTTTTAAGAAGAGACTGGAAAACCATTTGCCTGACACGGTATAGGGTCTCCTGCTTGAGCAACGGGGTTGGACTAGATGACCTCCAAGGTCCCTTCCAACTCTGCTATTGTGTTATTGTATTACAGTAGGTAGGTAGATAGGGGAATAGAGAGACAGGGAGAAATACAGTTTAATAAAAGAGGGACGGGGAGACAGGATAGCAGCCTTCCAATATCTCAGAGGTGGCCACAAAGAACAGGGAGTCAAGCTATTCTCCAAAGCACCTGAGGGCAGAACAAGAAGCAATGGGTGGAAACTAATCAAGGAGAGAAGCAACTTAGAACTGAGGAGAAATTTCCTGACAGTTAGAACAATTAATCAGTGGAACAGCTTGCCTCTAGAAGTTGTGAATGCCCCAACACTGGAGGTCTTCAAGAAGATGTTGGATAGCCATTTGTCTGAAATGGTATAGGGCAGTGATGGCTAACCTTTTTTGGCTCGCGTGCCAAAAGCAGGGGGAGTACAGGGGTGATGTGCACAGGTGTGCCACATCCATAATGCTATGTGCATGACCCCCTGCATTTGGCATGCTTTTTACGTCATCCCCAGGCTCCAGAGGGTTTATAGGAGCCTGGGGAGGGTGAAAAGAGCCTTCCCCCACCTCCAGAGGGCAAAAAACAGCCTCAAAAGAAGGCCTAAATCAGTTGGCCAGGGCACACATACACACTGAAGCTGACAGGGCAATGCCTCGCGTGGCCTAAGAAATGGTTCCCTGTGGCACCTGTGCCATAGGTTCGCCATCATGGGTGTAGGGCTTCCTGCATAGGCAGGGAGTTGGACTAGATGACCCCCAAGGGATAGATAGAGAGGGAGAAATAAGGTAGGTAGGTGGGTGGGTGGATGGATGGATGGATGGATGGATGGATGGATGGATGGATAGATAGATAGATAGATAGATAGATAGATAGATAGATAGATAGATAGATAGATAGATAGATAGATAGATAGATAGATACAAAGAGAGAGAGAGAGAGAGAAAGAAAGTAGGTAGGTAGGTAGGTAGAGGGAGAAAGGAGGAAATATAGTAGGTAGGTAGGTAGGTAGGTAGATAGGTAGGGGGATGGATAGATAGATAGATAGGGAGAAATACAGTAGATAGGTAGGTAGAGGGATAGACAGAGAGGGAGAAATACAATAGGTAGGCAGGTAGGTGGATAGGGGGATAGATAGAGAGGGAGAAATACAGTAGGTAGGTAGGTAGGTGGAGGGAGAAAGCAAGAAATACAATAGGTAGGTAAGTAGAGGGATAGATAGAGAGGGAGAAATACCATAGGTAGGTAAGTAGAGGAATAGAGAAAGAGGGAGAAATACAGTAGGTAGGTAGGTAGAGGGATAGAGAGGGGGAAATACAATAGGTAGGTAGGTAGGTAGGTAGGTAGAGGGAGAAAGAAAGAAATACAGTAGGTAGTTAGGTAGAGGGATAGAGAGAGAGAGAGAGAGAGAGAAATACAGTAGGTAGGTAGGTTGGGGCTTATATGGTGGTTGGGTGTATGTGTGCAGGTGTAGATCTACAGAGCTACAGATTGGTTGGCCATTTAACCAGACTGGGCCACAGCAACGCGTGGCCAGGTACAGCTAGTAACACATAAACATGAATGAACTCAATTGATTTTCAGTTTATATTCGTATTCCAATTAGACCAGTAATTTTCAAATGTGGCACCTTTAAAATGTGTGCATCCCAATTCGCATACTGACTAGGAAATTCTGGGAGTTGAAGTCCACATCCTGAAAAACAGCGAATTACACCAGCAAGAGATATAATTTTTTTCTGGATTTCCATTTTTGGGAGCAAATGTCTGAGTTAATAAGGAATGACTGTCTTGGCATTCAGTTAATTCTTTAGCAATGCTTCCTACAGATGCTTAAGTATCACTATATTTTATAAAGACTGCAAAGGCCATAATGCTCAGCTGACATAAGTGGTTGAACTAAACTATTCCAACAAGCACCTGTCAACAGTTCTTTTCTTGTAAATAAATATATCACACATGAGTCAACATAAATTATGTATTTATTATTTGGGCTTAAATCCTACCCTAGTCCATAGACTCAAAGTAGCTAAAATATTCACATAGTAAATAGGTTCAAAACAGAGAGAAAAGAAAACAATGTATTTCATATGCAGTCTACTGTCAACCCTCTATCCTCCAATTACAATTCAAGATCCATTTCAACTAGCTTCCAAAGATCCTTTAGAAGAGGATGTCATAAAGATTTGTTTCTTTATCCCTTATAGTGATCTTCTAAATGAAATATATTATAACATGTCCTCTTGTTTGCCTCTTACGAAATGGCAGATTCCACTCAGAAGTACCTATTTATTTATCTTTCTCTAACTGTCCACGTGGAAAGCTGCATTTTAAACCAGATGTAGTTTTAAAATGCTGCTCAAAGCAAGTTCCAAGTATAGCATCATAGAAAAATAGGGCTGGAAGGGACCTCAAAAGCCTTCAGGTGCAACCCCCTGGTCAAGGCAAGAGCCTTAGATTATCCCAAATGGTTGTCCAGTCTTGTTTTGAAAATCTCTGCTGATGAAGCACTGACAACCCGAGCAGGCAAAGTATTCCACTGATTCATTGTTCCCACGGTCAGAAAATTTATCCTTCCTTCTAGGTTGGATCTCTTTTTTATAAGCTTCCACTTCTTGTCCTGTCTTCTGATTAATAATAGAAGTAATACAATAGCAGAGTTGGAAGGGACCTTGTAGGTCTTCTAGTCCAACCCCCTGCATGGGCAGGAACCTTATACCATTTCAGACAAATGGCTGTCTAACATCTTTTTAAAGACTTCCAGGGTTGGGGCATTCACAACTGCTGGAGGCAAGCTGTTCCAGAGGTTAATTGTTCTTACTGTCAGGAAATTTCTCCTTAATTCTAAGTTGCTTCTCTCCTTGGTTAGTTTCAACCCATTGCTTCTTGTCCTGCCCCCAGGTGCCTTGGAGAAAAGTTTGACTCCCTCTTCTTTGTGGCACCCTCTGAGATATCGGAACACTGCTATCATGTCTCCCCTGGTCCTTCTCTTCATCAAACTAGACATACCCAGCTCCTGCAGCCGTTCTTCATATGTCTTAGTCTCCAGTCCTCTAATCATCTTGGTTGCTCTTCTCTGCACTCTTTCCAGAGTCTCCACGTCTTTTCTACATCGTGGCGACCAAAACTGTATGCAGTATTCCAAGTGTGGCCTTTGTAGTAATCTTTGTATTTCACCCTACCCTTACCCTACTTTAAAAAATTTGTAAAAACCAATAAAACTTTTTCAATATAAAAAATAATAATAGGTAATCACAGTAATTATGACATAAGACAATGCATGACCATTCATTGCCTTATGTCATATAAGGCAATGAATATCAAAGCACCCATTGGCATATGATAACAATTGTATGCTAATGTAATTAAAATTGTGATATGACAATTCTGCAAACTTATATTTAACTGTTGAGCAGACATACACAGGTATATTGTTATCACTTTTCTAGGTATAACTTTGATAACCTGATATAATAAGAACAATAACAGAGTTGGAAGGGATCTTGTAGGTTATCTAGTGTAAGTCTCTATTATGAAGCACCCACAATCTCTGAAGGCAAGATGTTCCATTGGATGATTGTTCTCACTGTCACACAATTTATCCTTATTTCTAGGTTAAATCTCTCCTTGATCAGTTTCCATCCATTGTCCCTTGTCTGGCCTTTGGATGTTTTGGAAAATAGGTTGTCCTCTTCTTTTCTGTGATAGTCCCAATAGTCACACAACTTGCTCATTTAATATTTTCTTATGAAACTTTTGTTTTGCTTTGGTAATATTAAGCGCTGAGATCCACAAATGTAATAATTTCTTTTTCATGACTTGTCACATAATAATAATAATAATCTTTATTGTCATTGTAAAAATTACAATGAAATTGGCTAATGTGCTGCTCACTACCACTCTATTGAATTTTTCAGTACGGTAAGTATTTTTGAAAAATTTTAAAGCAAGGAGGAAAAATTATCAGATTTTATATTTTGGATTTTTGGGGGTGGAGGGTTTGCATAAACCTAAAACCAGTTCTGAGCAAGAGCTGTTTCCAGGAAAAGCCTCAGACTGCACAATCTGCTGTTTTCTGGATGAGTAACTTCATCAAGAGTCAAGGTTTGATTTCTCTGAAATTTGAAAACATTTGAATCAACAACCATTCTGTCTTACTGCAGGTTAAATCTGAGTATGTTTCTCCCTATCCAGAGACTGAAAACATCCAGGCAATGAATCAAGCCTTCAGCTATATTGCCTAAACAATGTGGACATACACCACTGGGAATCATTAGCATACTTAATTCATCATGTTGACAAATAATTCCTGAGTAGTTCCATGTTGATATTAACCAATGCCTGGGGCAATTTCATACTCCCATTTACTGGAACTACCTATTCCGGAAGGAGAACCACTGCAACACAGTATTCTCCTCCCTTGCATGCTATGGAAATAAACCATTTATTTATTTATTTTTCATATTTATAACCCGCTCCCATCTCACAACAAGGGACAAACCATGATTTGTACTATCAAAATCTATTGAGACACCCAATAGGATGGGAGCAAGTGGGGACAAATCCTCCTATGTAAGTGGGTATACAGCAGAGGTAGTATTCAGCTGGTTCTCTCTGGTTCAGGCGAAGCGGTAGCGGCAGCTGCCCGGAGGCTCCACCCTCCTGCCCTATCGTGCAAGCACTGCACATGCGCAGAAGGTAGTGCGTTTGAGTGAAGTGAGCACACGCTGATGCACGCTCACATTTGCAAACCAGTAGGGAAGGGAAGTGAATCCCACCGCTGGTATACAGTATATCTGTTCATGTGCAACCATGTCAATAGTTCTATCAATATTTTATTACTTAAGCTGCATTTAGACATATTTTACAAATACCTGAATATACATTTGAGCAATGTACAAATAAGGAAGTAATAAGACTTAATGTAAAGCATAATTAAAATCAATAGCAGAGGGACAAGCAACTGATACAGGACTACAGGAAATATAGGTACACTTACAGGAAATACAGGTACATTCACTATACGCTGACCATTGCAGCTTCCCCATGGCCATGTGATCAAAATATGGATAGATAGATAGATAGATAGATAGATAGATAGATTTTATTTTTCTATACCGCGTCCTCTCCCCAGGGGGACTCGGAGCGGTGCACAGGGAAAATTAAAACAGCATACTTGGCAACTGCCCTGTATTTATAACAAGTGCAGAGTCCCAGGGTCACATGTTTAATTTATGTGACCTTCTGACAAGCAACGTCAATGGGGAAGCCAAATTTACTTATCAACCGTGTTACTAATTTAACAGCTGCAGTAGTTCATTTAACAATTGTGGAAAGTTGTAAAATGAGGTGAAACTCATTTAACAATGAATAATTTCATTTAGCAATGAAACTTTTGGTTCAATCATGTGAATCTAGAGGTTCTCAGTATGAAATCTATATAAAATCAGTAACTTCTGATTCTCTGAAGACGACTCCTAAGTGGTATTGACTTTATATATATATATATATTAAAGTTACCAAGGTTGAGAAACACTGGTCTAGATGGCTACAAAGATTAGTTTTGCCCCATTTTATGACTGCGTATCACTGCAGTTGCTAGGTAAATCATGTAGTCATGAAGCAAATCTGACTTCCTCCCTTGATTGCGTCTGAAGCCGGCTGGGAAGTTTACAGCTGGTGATCATCATGCAACTGTCATAAATACATGCCAGTTGCCCAGCCCCTGATTTTTGGATCACATGACCATGGGGATGCCGCAATGATTGTGTGAAAAATGGTCACAAGTCTCTTTTTCAATGCCATCGTAACTTTGAAAGGTCAGTAAATGAATGGTTGTAAATTGAGGTCTACCTATAGGATATTTTAACTGCACAGAATTTCCTGACTTAAGGAGCTAATTAATAAGAGAAATGTAAGACCAGGGGTCCCCAAACTTGGCAACTTTTAAGACTTGTGGACTTCAACTCCCAGAATTCTCCAGCCAGCTCTCTGTCCACAAGATATGCTGGCTGGAGATTTCTGGGCGTTGAAGTCCGCAAGTCTTTAAAGTTGCCAAGTTTGAAGACCTCTGTGTACGACCCAGTGGTGGGTTTCTGCAGGTTCGCACCTACTCGCAAGAGCCAGAGGGTGAAATTTAGAGAGAGGGGGTTCCACCGGCGGACCCAGAAGTAAGTCTGGACTGCTGCTGCCGGTAACCCAATGGGAAGGAAAGGAAGGCAGAAAGTAAGAAAGGAAAGGAAAGGAAAGGAAAGGAAAGGAAGGGAAGAAAGAAAGAAAGAAAGAAAAGAAAGAAAGAAAGAAAGAAAGAAAGAAAGAAAGAAAGAAAGAAAGAAAGAAAGAAAGAAAGGAAAGGAAAGGAAAGGAAAGGAAAGGAAAGGAAAGGAAAGGAAAAAAGAAAGAAGGAAAAGAAAGAAAGAAAGAAAGAAAGAAAGAAAGAAAGAAAGAAAGAAAGAAAGAAAGAAAGAAAGAAAATTTATCATCACAATTGAGCCCAAAATTTTGGTTGCTAAGCAAGAGCGTTGTTAAATGAGTTTCACCACATTTTACAAGTTGGCCACTCCCACCCTGTCACATGACTGCCAAGCCACGCCCACAAAATAGGCCACACCTAGAGAGTAGGTTCTAAAAAAAAATGTGAAACCCACCACTGGTACGACCCCTCAAGTATGGAACGCATCCTCCCAATGCCCCAGGATGACCAGGTTCCACGCAAACTGCTCCCTCCCTTTTCAGAATCCCTTTTTCCATCCACCGGGACCCCCTTCCCGTCAGCCGCTGCGTCCCCCCCCTCATCCCTCACACCTTCCCCTCGCCTTAGAGATTAAAAATAATAATAATTGTAAAGAGCATTGTATTCTTCAACGGAACGCTTCCCCGAGGTAGACTCTCACACGATTCGACCCTCCTTCCGGCAAGTTCTTCAAGCACAACGCAGGGCATTTAAATTGGGATTAGTGCTTTGTGGACATTATAGTCTTCTATCGCAGCGTTTCTCAACCTGAGCGACTTGAAGTCCTGCAGACTTCAACTCCCAGAATTCCCCAGCCAGCTATGCTGGCTGGGGGATTCTGGGAGTTGAAGTCCTGCGGACTTCAAGTCGCCCAGGTTGAGAATCTCTAGGCCTCTCCCCGCCGCCTCCACCCCCCTTTCCCCACGCGACCTTTCTTTCCCCCTTCGAGTCCCGCCCTCCTACAACGTCACCAGGGGCTAGCCCCGCCCCTCGGCGGCCCCGGAGAGCGATGGGGGCGGGCAGAGGGGAGGGCGGCCTTCTGGCGCGCTTTCCGCGAGGGAGGGGAGGGGGCGGGGCGGCGGCTATTTGGTCGGCCTGTGGCGCGCGGCCGCTCTCTTTTCTCTCCCTCGCGTGGCTTCGCTCCCCCTCCACCACCACCACCACCACCACCTCCTCCTCCTCTTCTTCCCCGGTTCTGGCTCGTTCCGGCCTTCCGCGCCCAGCCATGCCCAACATCG
Organism: Rhabdophis nuchalis; assembly: GCA_039707465.1. Taxonomy (NCBI): domain Eukaryota; kingdom Metazoa; phylum Chordata; class Lepidosauria; order Squamata; family Natricidae; genus Rhabdophis; species Rhabdophis nuchalis. Next base: position 45,614,204 of record CM077651.1, read on the forward strand.
TGCTCTTCAGCGGGAGCTCCCACCAGGACTTGTCCCAACGCGTGGCCGATCGCCTGGGACTGGACCTGGGGAAGGTGGTGACGAAGAAGTTCAGCAACCAGGAGACCAGGTGAGCCTAAGGGCGGCGGGGCGGCCCTCCTCGGATGTTCTCCCCGCGGTCCTCAGTGCGCCCCCTTCCTCCCGATGAGGGTTGCTCCTTTGCACTCGGGATGGTGGAAGTTGCGGGTGGCAGATGAAAGAAGGGCGGGCGGGAGCCGCATTAAGTCAGTGTTTTGTCAACCTTGGCGCGTTTAAGACGCGTGGACTTCAACTCCCAGAATTCCCCAGCCAGCATGGCTGGCTGGGGAATTCTGGGAGTTGAAGTCCACGCGTCTTAAACGCGCCAAGGTTGACAAAACACTGCCATAAGTGAATTGCGCAGCCAAGGATTTCTGGAAATGCGCAGCCTCCTCCAGTCGCGTGTAAAAGTCTCGCCCAGTTCCTGCGTGGATGGGTCTTGATGGAGGGCAAGAGGACGATGTCACTCATGAGTCTTCTGATTTGAGGGGTGGGGGTGGGAGCCTGCTGATTAAACAATCGGGGAGAACTTTATGAAAGAAATCGTGCATGCGTCCAGAAGAAGGCTCTGCTCCAGATGAGTTTGCTGGCATTAAAAGAAAAAAAAAGTTCCTCCTTTAATCCCATTCCTTCCTGTATACACCGGTGTGTTTAGTCTGGAAGCTGCTACCTACCTTATACATCAACAGATTTGCTTAGCCACAAATTGTAGCCTGGGTACACTATCTGGGATATTATCTCATTTTCAGTACTTTTGGGCAACAGTCCTTTTGTATTTCTGGTATGATTTCTTTATATATATATATGATCATATTGATACATAAAACCTCTGGGTTTCAAATCCAAGTGAATTATTGGCAAATTAGTTCTGAGTTTAAAAATACTCCTCTTATTGTCATAAACTCAAAATACATCTTGTATAGGATTTCCAAGATGTACGGTACTTTTCAGCCTGTTTTGGTCACAAGTCGTAACTAGCAACTAACCAAAACTGTTGAGACTAATGATCCCCTCTACACACTTAGCTTTACATATACTTTATTGCTAGCTTTAAACCGTTTTTCTCTTCATGGTAACAGCCTTGTTTATTAAAAGAACTGAATAATGTTTTTAAAAGGTCTGTTGATTTCATGATTACCTAACTTTCTTGCTGCTTCTCAGCAAATGTTGTTTTCCAGTGATCATGTGACTAGGAAAAGTTTAGGCGAGTCATCAAGCAAAATTACAAATAATGTGAAAGTTTTTCCTTCTGAACTAATTTCACTTGGAAATATTGCATTTATGAGATTAAAAGAATATGCATTGAACAGTATTTAAAAATAGTTTAAATTTCACAAGATTTGTTTTAGAGTGTTTCTAAGTACACTGTAGTTCTTTATTTTTAAATAGTTCCTCCTTGAACTGCCCTAAATTGACTCAGGGTACAGGGTTACTTTTATTTACTCTAGATCCCATTATGTCTCCTGTGATCTAGCTGTGACCTCAGAAATTCTCTGGATATTCATTAATAATTGCATAGGCAAAGCTTATTACATATGTTCCTTTACAAGAAACAAAGCAATCAAGAACAGTGGTTCTTCTGAAGAGCATGTTGTTGTGAAAACAAGTAACAGAATAATATAACGCTATTTAGGTAACTTAACATAGTTAAATAGACATATTTTAAATATATATATGTGTGTGTGTGTGTGTGTGTGTGTGTGTGTTTTCGTAGATTTTCATGGGTGTAGGTATGCTGGCATTGCTGGCTTCGGGGATTTTCCCGTGTATATAGCATGGAGATGTTATTGCAACGTTTCGACAAGATCTCACTTGTCATCATCAGAAGCCTGCCTGATGATGACAAGTGAGATCTTGTCGAAACGTTGCAATAACATCTCCATGCTATATACACGGGAAAATCCCGAAAGCCAGCAATGCCAACATACATACATACATACATACATACATACATACATACATACATACATACATATATGTTTATTGTGTTATCAGTCACATTAAGTAAAGAATTCAGTTCATTTTATTATTTATTATAAGTGCTTTTGATTAACAAAAGCACTTACTCTGTATTATATTAATTTGTCTCATAGTCATGGAGTAACAGAATTGAAAAAGTCAAGTAGTCTAATGTCCTATTCAGTACAGGATCTACCAGGAATGTTGGACAAAGGACCATCAGACTTAGTTGAAGAACTCTAGGAAATAATTCACCACTTCAAGGGCTCAGTCTGTTCCAAAGGCTGGCATTGTACAGTCAAAAAGCTGCTTTTTATATCTAGCATGAACATAATTCCTTCCAGTTTTAATTTATATTCTGCAACGATAAGCCTATTCCATCTTCTATGTGTCATATCTTAGGATACTTAAATGTTATCATTATATTTTGAGACTTGAAAGAACAGGTTAGGGATAGATCATGAAAAAAATCTATAGGGTCGCTAGGAGTTGAAAATGACTGCTGCTAATAGTCAGTTGTATTTCCCTGTAGTCTCTTTTATAAGGAACGGATACCCATTACTATTGTTATAAATCAGTGCTTCTCAATTATTTTCTGTCATGCCCCCCCTAGGAAGAAGAAAACATTTCGCGCGCCCCGCGTGACTGTAAATAGTATCATTTGTCTATAAAATTGTTATAAGTACACCTCTGGATAACACTGTATCCTTATTAACGTATAAGAGAATAAAAAAAGAAAGAAATGTGGATCAATTTACAACAAAGAATAGTTTTATTAACTGTAGCAGAAAAGATTTAAAGTGCATTAGAAATTTAAAAAAAATTAAATCCTTTGCCGAGGTCAAACGCGCCCCCCTTTACGGAGCCTCGCGCGCCCCCTGGGGGGCCCGCCCCACTATTTGAGAAGCACTGTTATAAAGGAATATGTGAACACAGAATATTTCATGGAAAATATTCTAAGAACAGAATTGGATTTGGCATCCATTCTTCAGGTAATTCTTGGAGAACTGAAATAACATGAAGCCCCAAGGTTTTGTCAATTCACTTTTAGTCCTTGCTTGCCAATTCTCTTTTATCTTTTCCAATATTGGCACTTTAATTTTTCTGTCTCCATGTGAGTATTTTATGTAAAATAATTCTCTATTTTTGAATGGATGTCTATTCTTTTTAGTTTCATTGCAAATTCACTAATGCTATGCTACATTAGTCTATACTTGATCTATTTAATTGTGTATTTTTCATCTATGCTTAATTTGAATGCAAGTCAACTTTGACAGATCTCAAAAAACTAAGTAGAATTTGATTTAGTTAGTATGGTACTTGAGTTGGAGAATAACTGGGGCAGCAGAACAAACCAGAAAGTTCCCTTCCCCTAAAAAATGCCAACCACCATTGTGGAAGAAGATAATGACAAATCAACTCTTGTAATATTATCAAGAAAATTCTCATGATGCTGATTTGTCTTTTTATCTTCATTTTCCCCAATGTGTCTTGTAAATAAAATTGTTTTAAGAGAGTACCGCTGGATTCTGTATTCAACTTCTTAAGAAAGTATGAAATCATATTTTATCATTAGAGTAATTCTGCGAGGTAGCCAATAATCTTCAGAGTAGGAAATGGAAGTTGCTATCTGGAGCTGATTTCTTATATTCAACCTCACTTCACCATCCTTGAGTTAATCTCAGTTATTAAGTAATAGGAAATGAAGTGATACTGATACTTTGCTGATGTTTTTGTCTTTTGGTTACTATCTGTCATTAGATTTTTATCCCACATTTATTGCTGTTTATAAGTAACACAAGGCAGTGAAAGTACATAATATACTTTTCTCTCTTACTTCACAACAACCTTGTGAGGTGGACTGGACTGAGAAAGGATTATTGGCCCAAAGTCACCATATGTCACTATGAGTGTGTATGTGTACACACACACTGGGAAATTGATGTCAGTCTTTGCTACTATCGAGTTAATGGCACATGCTGCAATACATATGCACTGTTTCATATTTGCGTTGTGCTCTGCATTTAATATTATCTGTATACTTAAAAATGTCTACACTTTCTAGTGTAGTTAACTGGATAGAAATACATCTTAGCTGTGAATAGAAAACATTTGTAACTGGATGTTTTGTTTTGCTGATGGGGAAATATTGTTAGACCATCTCAAGTTGTATTTCTAGCCTAGCCTTCTCTAAACTGCTTCCCTCTAAACATGTTAAACTGTAGCTTCCATAATTCTCATATAACATGGCTGATAGTTGGCCAGATTGACTGAACTCAATTCTATGATGTGTAGAACCTTCATGCTTGGAAGGCATCCAGTCTAGGGAAGATCCTGCTGACTGCATTTGTTCTGTTCTTATCAGAACGTTATTACATGAGTGGCTGTTTTGCACTGTGCATTATTAGAAGTGAACAATTAACCAATTGGCTTAGTATTAAAATACTAATCCTCTTCCTGAATTTCAGGCTATTTCCACACAACTGCAAGGAAAATGTCTGTGTACATTGATAAGGCTTGCCCTGACGGTCAACAAACTTTTGTTCTTTTGGACCAGTTGAGGGAATGAATTCCAGAATCAACATTTGGTCAGCATGTTCGATCTCTTTTACCAGTCTCCTCCAAAATTATTGTTCCTTGCTACTTGTTAGCTGTGGTTTGAAAAACTGGTAATATTACCTGACTAGAAATTGTCATATGGTTTAATTAAAGTGCAGTAGCTACCGTATTTTTCAGAGTATAAGACGCACCTTTTTTCCCTCAGAAGAGGGTGAAAATCTGGGTGCGTCTTATACACTAAATACAGCGTCCTTTGCCTCCCAAAACCCCTCCCCTTCACCAAAATGGGCGTGCATAGCCTTTAGGAGATTTCCAGAATGCTCCTGGGGGCTGGGGAGGGCAAAAATGAGCGAAAAATGGCCATTCCTGGTTTTCGCTCCCAGACCCAGGAGTACTCTATAAGCCTCCTACAGGCTATGCATGCCCTTTTTGAGGGGGGGGGGGGGGGATGGGCCATTTTTGGAAGGTCTGCAGAATGCAAAAAAAAAAAATTTTTTTTGGCCCCTTCAAAATCTTGGTGCGTCTTATACTCCGGTGTGTCTTATACTCTTAAAAATACAGTAACTTCATTCCTGTCCACTAAGGTGAAAGCCGTCTAGATGATATGGAGATCAGCTTCCCTCAGACTTAGCCATCATGGCTAATGTTCAGAAAGCATTCCTGAATAAGAGCTAGAGGGTCTTTGGTTCTCCATTTCTGCTGTGCCCAAGCATTATAAATCCTCTTGAAGTTAGTGAAATTTTTTAAAGTGGTTTTGCATAGAACTACAATATGAATCTTTTATGCTGTTCAGCCTTAATTAGCTTTATGCTTTGAGATTGTAAAATATTCTCATTTTTAATGGTATTTTGCATTTAATGCTATGTGCACGACCCCCTGCTCTTTTTTTTGCCCTCCCCAGGCTCCAGAGGCTTTCTAGGAGCCTGGGGAGGGTGAAAACAGCCTCCCCCATCACCTCCAGAGGCTTCAGGAGCTTCCCTGAAGCCTCCAGAGGGCGAAAAACGGCCTCAAAAGAAGGCCTAAATCAGCTGGCCAGCGCACACAACTGCACTGGAGCTGACAGGGCAACGCCTCGCGTGCCCTAAGAAATGGTTCCGCGTGCCATAGGTTCGCCATCACTGGTATAGGGCTAACTACTACGGTGCTTAAGTTGATTGGCTGGAAGAACTAATCTTGGGGGGCGGGTGTTTTTGTTTTTTTAAATGTAACACACAACTCCATGATCTATTTACACTTAGGGACTGTATTTTAATTTGGATCTTCAATTGTATTTATTCCTCTGGAAATTTCACTGAAAGATGGGATATAAACATAAACAATTAATAACTCATCCTTTTCTTTTGTGATGCCTGAATTAAGAGTTTATGTGGCAGTATTGCCAAACAGGTAGCCTGACAAATGTTCTTAAAATACCGTACTAGCTTACAACGTTTCATTTACAGTGCTTTCCAAAACATCTGCCTGTAATTTAACATTGCTTCTGAACATAATACAGATTCAGGTAATAATATAACTAAAATTAAAATGTTTTTTTATATTATAGGTTATCTGAACTCTTCAAGATAATTGAAGGCCTAGATTTGAGTTACACTTTCTTGCGCCTGAAAAAAGATATGGAAGCTTTAAAAAGTTGAAAATAAGCACTTTGTTTGAGACTCCCCTCATGCACCAAAGCATATATGTTATAAGCCCCCCAGAGTTGTAGCGAGATGCATATACATATAATAACTAAATCTATATAAATAAAAATGTAACTATGAGTTTGTTCAAAACAGGTAATCTCCGAAAATGCTGCACCGATCGCTTCCAAATTTTCACACAACGTTCCTTTCAAATACGGCATCAATGATATATATAGATTGTGTAGATGTCACACCTGTGCCAGGTACATGCAATGGAAATGTAAAAAATTGTTAAAAAGGTAGGTAGATGGATACAGAGAGAGCAGTGGGCCACAGGTATTATGTCATCCTTTATGACATAAAACTCCATAAGATTCAAGGAGAAATACAGTAGGTAGGTAGGTAGGCAGCTATAGGGATAGAGAGAGGGAGGGAGAAATGCAGTAGGGAGGAAGATCAGTAGAGGGATAGAGAAAGAGAGGGAGAAATACAGTAGGTATGTAGGTTGGGGGTTATAAGGTGGTTGTGTGTACGTGTTTGTGTGTGCAGGTGTAGGTCTACACACAGATTGGTTGGCCATTTAACCAGACTGGGCCACAGCAATGCGTGGCCGGAAACAGCTAGTAATAAGTAAAGCACTTTTTAACTTTGAATTTGAAAGTTGCACATTAAATATAAAATCTACTTACCCAATTCAAAGAAGGGGTGATTCCATTCTGCCTTATTTTTCCATCCCTCTCTACCAACAGTTAAATCCGTGTGTTTGTCATTTTGGTGGCCACTCTGGTGGCCACAGCAGCAGAAGCAGTGGTGGCTGGAGCACAACCCTGGGCTGCCAGCTCCGGCTCTCCCTTCCCCGAGCATGTCCTGTTACTGCTGGCACCGGCGGGGCTTTTGCCATCGCTGCTACTGTCCGTTCACAGCAGCAGCAGGAACAGCAGTGATGGCAAGAGCCCCACCGCCCAGCTGCAACCACCACGGGACATGCTCGGAGAAGGGAGAGCCGGAGCTGGCTGCCCAGGGTTGTTCCAGCTGCCGCCGGCAGCGGATCTGCTGCTGCTGCAGCCACCAGAGACTCCTTCCCCACCACCGCATTCATGGGAAAGGAGGAAAGGGCGCCCGACTCCACAAAATGGACAGGAGAGATGAGGAGGAGCAGCTGCTGCAAATTTGGAGGCAGAGTGATGGGGGGGGGGCAGAAGGGCCTGGTTCATGCTGGCGATCGTCCTGGCCATCACAGTCGTCAAGCTGGAGGTGACCTTTAAGGTGAAGGGGAATAAGTCTCCCAGAGACTCTCCAGTCTTCCCTGCCCCCTCCTTTCACACCCGGGCTCTCTGGTTTGCAAGTAAAGAAAGAAACACGCAGGAACTGAACCCCCTTTCCGCCCGCTGTCTCTCCAAAAATCAGGACTGATTCGGATTGGTGTGTGTGTGTGTGTGCTGTATTTGCCTGTGGGCGAGCAGGCGGAAAGGGGATCCAGCTCCTGCACATTCTCCTGCAGCCCCCTCCTCCTCCTCTGCAGACTCGCCTTCTCTCCTGGCCAGATCCGTTTCAGGCGGCAGATCTGGCCAGAAAAAAAGAGAAGGCGAGTCTGCGGAGGAGGTGGAGGGTGCACGGATCTTTCCACGATTGCTTTTCAGGCAGCGGCTCCTGAGGGGACCAAGCCTTCCCTGCTCGCAACGTCTTCACCCAGAGGGCATCGCTGACAGCTGCTTCTCATGGCTCGGGAGGTCCACATTCTCCTTGCTGCTGCTGTTCAGCCTCCTCAGTGTGCAGAGGCAGCAGGAGGAGGAGACCACGACGCGGGTTTCCTTCGCTGCCTGCATGCTCCAGGAAACCAGCAGCAGAGCTGGCAAGCCGGCAATCAGCTGGCTGCCTCGGATTTGCCTGCCCTGTTCCCATGCCCAAGCATAACTCTGGGCTCAATTGTGGTTCTAGGTTGAGGACTACCTGTAGTTAAAATAGGGAACTGAATAGGCTAGTCCAGGGGTGGGCAAACCATGCAACTTTAAGTCTGAAGGATGTCAGCTCCCAGAATTCTCCAGCCAGCTTTGCTGAAGTCCTTCAGACTTAAAGTTGCAAAGTTCGCCCACCCCTGGGCTAGTCTCACCAAAGAAAAAGCAAGGTAATTATATTCTGAATTGTGAGGGCCACCCATCGATTTCTCACAACATGGCTACTGTTGTGGGATCGACTATCAATGGTTTCCATTATTGACATGGCCAGTCACAAAATGACCATTGGTCAGAAGGCAAACTGATTAGATTGCCTCTACTCTCCAGAATGTTCTGTATTGTTCTTATCTTTTATTTCTTGACTGTAGGGAAGTATAGAACATTCACCATTTCTCTTTTATAAAAGTATTTACAGACTGCTTTATAGTTTAAAAATTGGGCAATTGAAATCTTTGACTTCAACCCTATTGCTTAGTTAGTCGTTTATCATTAACATTATTTTTGTTTATTTAAAAAAACTTAAAAACTTTAATAAAAATGTGGAACATCTTTCAAAATGTTAATAGTTGCGTGATAGGATGCATTGATCATTGTATCAGTTTTAGTCTGTTTTAATTTTACACTGTTTGCCTTTTTAAAATCGTATTGACCATCTCTACCATGGCAAAGTAGAAAGGCACTATGATTAAATTATTATTGTTCCCAAAAAAGTAGTAATTTTTAATTACAGAATCAGATCATGCGTTTACACATCGTTTTCATCTCATTTCCTAACTACTGATTTGGCATGCTTTAATAGACAATTTGAACAGAAAGATCTGAATTACAAAATTTAATAAGTTGCATAAAACAAACATAGATGTTGTGTTGACAAGAAAAACCCTTACTTAAATGCCCTTTCATCTATATCGTCATTTCTGAAGATTGCTTAAACTGGATGAGGGGGTGAAGAGGAGGGGAGGATGATTGGTTAATTAGTAATTTTGTCCTTGATACATGTGGAATAAAGTGATTTTTGTAACAGTCTGATGCAAAAGTTAGGCTCTTATAACTTCAGATATACAACATGACCTGTGGAGACAGGAATGATCTTCCCAGTTGATGTTTCGTTGTTGGTTTTTCTTTAGGAAGGTGAAAATGACAATTACCTGCTGTGGCCGAAGTAGCCACAACTTTGCTAGAGTTCAATCCCATGGGATAATGTCCTGGATTTTGGACACATTCTGTAAATTAGACCATTTGATGTCCATTGATTCAAAAATTGCTTCCCTATGATGCACTATTCCACCCAACTGAAAGTTGCAAACAAACGAACAGATGCAAAGAGTTTCAGTAGTATATAGATAAAAAAAGAAGGAATGTCTTTAAAACGTCCATATTCACTTATTTCTGGATGTCTCATGTATTGTATGTTATGCCAATTTATTGCATTTTAGGGCTACTTTGTACATTATAAAATAGTATAGCAATTGGAAAGTTGAATTAGGGGTAGGAAGCTCAAGTTAATATACAATTACATTTCTCCTTCTTGAAGTGATTTAGTCTGCAAAACAAGTATAGGTTCCTTTCTGAGTTGCATTTTCCCCAAGCAGACAGCCAAATGCCAAGGAAAGTATTGTCCCATGTGCATTTCAGATACAGTGCTGAGTTTTCAGGTGGCTAAATGCAAGTGTGTACTTGGCTGCAGGCATAAAAATCTATTTCCACTCTTACTGATGGGCTGGATTGAAATGACTCCATTGCTCTTGCTTCTTTCCTAGTTTCAGTTCCGTTGTTTTTTGTGCAGTGAAGCTTCATACATGTTTTGAACTGCTGCTTCCATTATTTGCTATGGATATTAATTATTTTTTAAAATGAATTCTACAGCAAGAATAATCACACCTCAAAAATCTTTTCTCCCTCATTTTTTTTTAAAGAGGTGCAGAAGTTCAGGCTGAATGCTATTGATTGCCCAATCTACAGAACGGGATGACTTTGCATTGATCTCAGGGTGTTGGCTGAGAGAAGGCTCATATTAGGATGTAAACGAGATATCTAAATTTCCTGCAGCTGTTTTTAAAAAGTGCATTTTAAAATTGTCTCCTTAAGGAACTGTAGAACAAACCTTTCATTATTTTTTGAATATTGTTATTGTTACCCTCTCGAAAATGTCCCCAGAGGTCTGTATGGTTCTTACCCTGATGTTATTCAGAAAGTTGTTGAAAAATCTGACTTATTTTCCTAGACCTTGGGGTAGATGGGAGATGCTGAGACCTTGACCTTCCCCCCTCCCCCAGATGGTCTACGATCCAAGTTTTTTTTATTGTTTCCTAGTTTAAAAGTTGCAAGCCAGATATAGTCTTGTGGACTTGGGTAGCCTCTAAACTGCAGGAAGAATAAATTAATCCCATGATGAAGCTAAGCATGTGAATATGTGATTGGAAATAAATAAATCCATAAATGAATGGGGGCCTTCATCTGAAAAAGAATGCAAACAGGCGCAGCATGTAACCACTCCTAGCTTACTTTTATCTATTTCTGAAGCGGACTAATTTGGAAAGAAGTCAGTTATGAATGCAAACTGTTAACGGTCGGTAAGATTAGAGTGCTCAGTTGTCATCGTTTCACAGCACATGTTTTAATCTTTCAGTGTGGAGATTGGTGAAAGTGTTAGAGGAGAGGATGTGTACATTGTCCAAAGTGGTTGTGGAGAAATAAATGATAACTTGATGGAGCTTCTCATCATGATCAATGCTTGCAAGATTGCATCAGCTTCTCGTGTGACTGCAGTAATTCCATGTTTTCCTTACGCCAGGCAAGATAAGAAAGATAAGGTAAGTGAGGGGTGGGAAATCTCCTTTCGCCAATTTATTAAGATTCTGAAGCTAATGCCCTGAAACAGAGAATTTGTTTTCATAACTGATTTGTTTGGTACAATATTTTGTGAAGTGTACAGCTTCACATTCCTCAGCTCTTGCCCTCTCAAGAGGTTTGGAAGGGAGGAAAGGGAGAACAAAATGATAACTATAATGATATATGAAAAACCAAAGGTTTTTAGGATTACAAGTCTGCCTTTTGCTAGTATATTATTTAAAATGGAAAAAGAGAGCATTTTACAAGACAATTATTTTTCTTATATCTGATTGGCAAAGTATAAGTATATATTTTCTTTTTCCATGGCAGGGAAGGAGACTAAACTGGTATACAGCGTTACAGAAGAATTAGGCTGTATTATCTTAAGGTGCTCGGAACCATAAACAATAGTGGAAAAAAAATCTGTTCTAAAACCTTAATCTAAAACAATTATTAAAAGTTTTTAAACTTGATTACGACACTAAACTTATTGAGCATCTGGGCCACTGCAAAATGTTTATTGTACTGGTGCTTGTATTTTTTTCCATTTAAAAATAATTTTAAACTCTACAGAAGTTTTGAGATAAATTGGCAATGCATTCCATGTATTATTCAGACCATGTGGCTCAAACCTTTAGTCTGTAATATACAGTGCTAAAGAATTCTTAAACCCAGTTTGGATTATTGCTATATTATGACCTCATTTTTTTCAGCATCTTCCAATCTGGTAAGAAAGTTGCATTACGTTAACCACGTTTGTTTACCATTTAAATTATGTGACCAATGGTAGTCAAGTTGTATATCTTAAACTTGCCTTTAAAATTAGCTTAACACGTGCAACCTATCCATGCTTTTCTATTGCCAGGAAATATAGTATGACTACAGGGAACTCCAGAGGTTCTGGCCCAAATTAAGATTCAGAGCCATGAAAGTAGAATGCCCAATTTTTCCAGATCGTAATTTCTTTAGATGAAAATAAATTAGAACTTCACTTAAAGTCTGGTGCCAAGCAAAGTACAAGAGAAAGAGAAAGGAGGTTAAGAAACAATGTCCTGATTTTGGAACATGTTTCTTTCTTCACCCCCCCCCCCCCCTAAATGAGAAAAGACTGTTCTCCAAAGCCACCACCATGAAGAGGAGGAAGAGAAATTCAAGGTTTTGTTTTTAAAACATAGTTTATAAAATATTTTTACAGACGTATGCTATATGTGTGTCCATGAGAATGGAACAAAAAAGACATTAACTGCCGCATTGCACTGTGGAATTGTAAACTTTATAGTCTTGAGTGATGATTCCCAGTAACGTCATCCGCATGGCACTGATAATAGCTGGAGCTAGGGCCATGGCTTTTGTACTGTGGAGAAATATCTCTAAAATGCAGGGAGAAGTCTGCCTTCCATTCTAATGCCCCTTGTGCCTATAGTATTTGACTTGATTGAAATATCAACAACAGTGTAAAAAACAACAGTGATGGCAAGCTGGGCAGGTGTTGTAACAAAAGCAATTTTTAAAAATCAAGTTTAAGAATATTAACAGCAAGATTATTCCGATACAGATTTTAACATAGAATATTATATTCCTCTGTACAAAGTAAATTATGTTGTGTCTAGAGTTGCTTTCAAAGAACAAAAATATGTTATTTTATAGAAATCTTTCCACGCTATGTTTAATTATTTCATTTAATTCTGTTAATTCTGCTGCTGGCCTTAACTTAATAATTTGCTTCTGATTATATATTTTCTTGGGTTTTAGTATTTGGCTACCACAATTTTTGCAACTGTGAGCACAACAGTCGAAAACCTATGCTTAGATACTCAAGTGAGAGGCTCTTGGAACTCAGTGAAATAGTCATTTTCATTTTTTACCCAAATGCTTTGTACAGTAAAGAAAATCTACCATTTATGTGAACAACAATCTCCAGTAGTTACCACATTAAAAGTTGTACTTAATGGTGTATACTGCCTCCTGGCAGTTTTCTTTCCCTTCAGTAATGCTTATATACTTCATAGTTATCTTTAGTTATTTTATTTATTAAATTTGTACATATCCCAACAACCCTGAACAATTCACAAATAATGACCTATTCTAAAAGATACAACTAGAAACAAGCATAAAAAATAAAAGATAGCAAAGTTAATAGTAACCCACAGAAATGGGGAAAAAGGACAATCCCATTCACTCCAAGGGGCTTCATTCACCCTTGCTAAAGGTTTGGGAGAAAAGTTTCAATGCCCTTATTCCATTCAAAGGCTAATATTAAACAATTGTGACTTTTTCCTAAATGGATTTTTAAATTGCTTCTATTTCAAAGATGCCCTGTATTCGTTACAACATATATATTTTTATTTGAATACTATATATACATTCTGTATGTGGACACATTATCTTAAAAGTCTCATTTCTGACTTACCATACATTGTTTCATAAATGAAAATATTGAAACTAGAAATTTCAAATGTGATTTATCTGTTTAATTCTTCCAATCATATGCAACATCCATCTCCAAATGCATGAATAAATCTGTTTCTTAATGAGCCCTATAATATTTTATTTACAATACTACATCTTTGTAAATGAGAAAAATCAGTTGGGATTTTGATAAATTAGACTGAAATGGTTTTTAAATTTATCCTGTTCTTGCATATGAGGATTTGCACATTTCATTAATTTGCTTTTATTGTGTTTTCCTATATAGGACCAAGGTAGATGGGTAAGTGGTACCTTGCAGCTATCTTAACTCTGAAATATACCATGGATTATTACAGCCTCAGCATACCCATTTTTATCTCAACTGCTGGAGTCTCATTGTGTAATATTTAATGATCCCTGGAGCAAGTTTTATCCTTAGGCTTTGTAAAAGCAAGAGCCTGGGACTTTTGCCATTATAAATAAGTTAGCAATTTTTTGTTAGTATGACAAAGTTCATACTGAAATCAATACAAACTTTTTCCAAAGTAAATACATTAGCTGAAACAATATCTTAAATACTTGCCAGACCAAGAAAGCTTTAAATTTGCCTATTTGTTGAAATCTTGTGTGTTGGTACATGAGCTGTATTTTTATTTTATTTATTTTTTATTTTAATTCGATTTATATCCCGCCCTTCTCCACGAGGGACCCAGGGTGGCGCACAGGAATTTAAAACATATAAAACAAATATACAAAATTTAAAAGCATATTAAATTAGACAATCCTATGCTAAAACCAAATTAAAACCCCAATTTAAAACTATCTAAAACAGCCCCAGCGGGAGGTTAGGCTAGGCCGGCTTGCTGAAAAAGATGTGTCTTTAGACACTGGCGGAAGAGGCGGAGGTCTGAGATGGTACGAAGTTCAGGAGGGAGTTCGTTCCAAAGGGCAGGGCCTGCCACAGAGAAGGCTTTTCCCCTGGGTGTCGCCAGACGGCATTGCCCGGCCGACGGCACCCTGAGAAGGCCCTCTCTGTGGGAGCGGATCGGCTGTAGGGATGTATGGGGCAGGAGACGGTCACGCATGTAACTGGGCCCCGAGCCATGGAGCGATTTAAAGATGGTCGTCAGAACCTTGAAGCGCACCCGAAAGACCACAGGAAGCCAGTGCAGCTCGCGCAGGATAGGTGTTATATGGGAGTATCTCGGAGCTCCCGTTATTACCCGCGCGGCCGCATTCTGGACTAGCTGTAGGTTTCGAGTGCACCTCAAGGGAAGCCCCATGTAGAGAGCGTTGCAGTAGTCGAGCCAGGATGTCACGAGTGCTTGAGTGACTGTGCGAAGGGCAGCCTGGTCCAGTAAGGGGCGCAATTGGCGCATCAGGCGTACCTGATGAAATGCCCCCCTGGCCACGGCTACCACATGGTCCTCCATAGACAGCCAGGAATCCCGGAGGACACCCAAATTCCGCGCCCTCTCCACGGGGGCCAGTGTTTCGCCCCCAATGGCCAGAGTTGGAGTAATCTGGCTGAACCTGGGTGCCGGAAACCACAGCCACTCAGTCTTGGACGGGTTGAGTTTGAGTTTGTTACTACCCATCCAGATCCGTACGGCCTCCAAACACCAGGACAGCACCTTGGCGGCATCGTTGGGGTGGTCTGGGGTGGATATGTACAGCTGAGCGTCATCAGCGTACAGATGATATCCCACCCCAAAACCATGGATGATCTCGCCCAGCGGCTTCATATATGTGTTGAACAGAAGGGGCGAGAGGACCGACCCCTGAGGAACCCCGCATAAGAGGGGTCTCGAGGTCGACCTCTGCCCTCCTGTATTGCGACCGACCAGAGAGGTAGGACGAGAACCACCGTAAAAAGGTGCCTCCCAGCCCCAACCTCTGCAATAGGATACCATGGTCGATGGTATCAAAAGCCGCTGAGAGGTCTAACAGGACAAGGATAGAGGAACAACCTCTATCCCGTGCCCTCCAGAGATCATCAACCAATGCGACCAATGCCGTCTCGGTGCTGTGACCGGGTCGGAAGCCGGACTGGCGCGGGTCTAGATAATCAATTTCCTCCAAGTGTCGCAGAAACTGTTGGGCCACCACACTCTCAACAACCTTCGCTAAAAAGTGAAGGTTGGAGACTGGACGATAGTTCTCTAATAATGCTGGGTCCAGGGAGGGCTTATTGAGGAGGGGCCTCACTACCCCCTCTTTCAAGACAGCAGGCAAGGACCCCTCACTCAAAGAGGCGTTGACAATCTCCTGGAGCCAGCCTCGTGTCGTCTCCCAGGATGCCAGTACAAGCCAGGAGGGACACGGGTCCAATAAACATGTGGTAGCCTTAAGTCTCTGACAACCTGTCCATATCCTCGGTAGTAACAAAGTCAAACTCCTCCCAGAATGGTACCTCAAGACCAGCCTCGGGCAGTCCGGCCGGACCGCTCTCGATGGAGGGTAACTCATTCCGAATCCGAGTGATTTTGTCCTGCAGATAAATCCCAAATTCCTCTGCCCGTCCCTGCAGAGGGGCTTCCCGCGGCCTCTGGTGAAGGAGGGAGCGAGTCACCCCAAACAGGGCGGCAGGGCGGTTATCTGCGGATGCAATAAGTGTGGCACAATACTCACTTTTGGCCACCCTTATCGCCACTAAGTAAGTCCTAATATGGGCTCTCACTAGTGTTCGGTCGGCTTCGGAGCGAGAAGATCTCCATCTGCTCTCTAGGCGTCTCCTGTGGCGTTTCATCTCCCTCAGCTCCTCAGAAAACCAAGGAGCCTGGGTGACTCGTCGCCGCAAGAGAGGCCGCAAGGGTGCGACTCGGTCCAAGGCCCCCCTGGCCGCACTTAACCATGCGGTCACTAGGTCCTCAGTCGAGTCGCGGGGCAGGGTCACAGGATTTGGCCCAAGCTCCCTCTGGGACCCATCTGGGTCCATCAGGAGCCTGGGGTGGAACCATCTAGGAATGTCGGGCTCCGCCTCCCCGCGGTGAGGTGAAGCGATTGGAAAGTATAAGCAAAGAGTGCTCCTATATTATTGCAGAAGTAGCAAAAGTTGACATCTTTACACATTATGAGTTTTACAAGAGAGAAAATTTATTAGTTGGTTGCATAGGAATGAGAAGCAAGTCATTTAACTTTATAGCATTCTAGAAAAGTGTAAGTCAAAAAGTGTGGTAGACAAATTCACAAATTACCCACAACTGTTGGGTAAAGTTCAGCAGCTTTTCTGAATCTGTGTCACCATAAAAAGTTGTATGTCTGTAACATATCAGATTTTTGATAATGGCTTCATTGTTTGTTCTTCAGATATTTGTTACTAGGAATACCTAGGAAAAATTTAAAAAAATTACATAGGGAAAAATACATATTTGTGTATTATCAAAACTAGATCTGAATTCTTGAAAGTTCAAAGTACTGTATGATGAAAGTGAAGGAAACTTTTCTTTCAGGGAGTTTGTTCCAAAATGTAAACAAGTAGATGAAGAATTTGAAGTTGCCTTTTTGGTTTAGAATGACTCTCTCTTGAGATATTAACAGTCCTGATATTTGTTTGATGTAGGACCATCAGAAGTGTAGATTAGAAAGTTGAAATAAGTCAATGGCAAATCAGTGTTATTGCTGCAAAAAATGTACATAGATGTGGCTACTGGTATCTTAATTTTTTTATAAAACAGAATTCCCCTTTTTGCTGCCTTTGGACATTTTTGGAATGATGCATTTTAGAAATGCTTGTCCTCTGAAGCAAATTGTAATTTTAAAAGATTTGGAATAGTTTTAGTGCTATTTAGGGCTAATAGTGCTGAGAATTCCTGTAAAAAGTTAATTCCCTGTCTGGTATTTGTATTAACTCTAACTAACTGTCTTTAAATTTTCTCCCTTTATTCGGATTTTGTGGCAGTGGTGCTCTAGGTAAACCAGAATAACTGGTTGAAGCCTTATTCTCAGAGTTGTTCTTTCCAAAAACAACAACAACAATATGCTTAATAAATCTGGCTGATGTTTGTCTTCTTTAATTGTATTTATTTGTTTGTTTATTTTATATTGCCCATCTCCCATACAAGATGACTCTTGGCTGCTTACAGGTTATATCTTTTTTGAGGATAAAGCTCAAATATTATTGTGAAATAATTACTGGTCTTTTAGTTATCTACTATTGCTTCTCTAACCATAAGCTTTAAATTGAATTTAACCATATAACCTTTGATGTAAATGACATAGTTGTTATCTCATCTCTTTTAAAAAAAACTATATTGCATTTTGTTTGACTGATTATTTTTGCTTTTGCTTGCTGAAATGAAATTTATGAAAGTTTTCTGCCTCATGGCTTTTTAGTCATTTAAATCACTGCTTGAAATATTGCAGTTTTCTTATGTGCAATATGCCTCTTTGGTGAGCTGTCATTTTTCCTTTAATTGTGGGATATTTGCATGGACTGTTCACAAATCAAATGAACTGAACAACTGTAATGCTTGGTTGTGTGTTACACATAATGCTGAATGAAGAAGAAGCATTTTGCTTAACCCTTCAATTAATGTAACGTATGCCCACAACTCCATAAACCAAACATTTTTAAGTGGACTGTAGAGTAGCTATAGAGAATGACAATCCCAGGAACATATATGGCTGCTTTAACAAGGTGTGCAGGCAGATATCCTCACAATTCTTTGAAGCACTTTTCTTTGCCTTGAAGCACTGGGCAGTTCCACTCTCCCTTGCTAAGTGTCATTAAAAGAAAAAGAAAAAAAATGTAGACCAAAGATGGGAGGGACTAGCTTGCTATAGCTTGGTAGAGCCACTATTATGAAAAAATAATATTCCAGAAAAAACATGCCTGTTGAGTTTCAACTTGAATAGGAACATTACTGTTTGGAAAGAATGGTACAACTTTTGGTGGAATTCCTACTTGTTTTGTATACAAATAATTTGTAGCAATAAATGTAGACTTTTAAGAATTGTTTTCAAAGTTCATAAAATCCAAATTTTGTTTCTTCAGAGCAGGGCTCCCATTTCTGCAAAACTTGTTGCCAACATGTTATCAGTTGCTGGAGCAGACCACATTATCACCATGGATTTGCATGCTTCCCAGATCCAGGTAATTATGAGTCAGAGACAAACAGCACATACAGATGTACTTCCTGGTGACTTCCTGGGCATCTGTGTAGTTTTAGTGTTATGTTATATACCACAAAGATCATAGAGAGAAGACCTATAGCACTGTAGGACATTAACATTTTTAACAACAACAAAATGGGAATTTAGGAAACTACTGAACAGAACCAGCAAAAGGAAGCAAACCAAAAAAAGTTCAATATTTCTATGGTCTCCTTTAAAATATACTTTAAAAGAAATAACTGGAGTAAGATAAATACTAGAATGACCAAAGAAGAAATATAAAGAGATTATAGACCTTCCGTCTATAATCAAGTACAATTATCAGGCTGGAAATGTATTCACCTGAGAATCATCATCTGAGTGGTGGAGAAATGTCAACAATTCAACAATTGAAAAACATGAATTTCAGAAACATTTCAGTGCCAATTGGGATTAAAAAACAAACAAACCTTGAAAACTGAAAATGCATTCCAGGCAAATGTAGAGCCAGAAAATTAAATTGGAAATCTTTCTTTTGCTTGCATAATCCTCCCATGTAGACCATGCTGCCTATTCTCTGAACTCCTGTACTTGGCTCCCACAGTCCTTTACACCACAATTCTGGAAATGCTGCCTTTGGATAAGGATAAATTCCCAAGAATTTAGGGAATGTGTAAAATAAATTGCCAGTGAGGCAATTGGGTGATCCATAACTGTGTGATCCATAAAATGCAGGATAAAAGAAAAGGAATATTATGTTAAAAAGCATATTTTTTTAAAAAAGGAACCAAATCGTAAAATAGCCCTGCAGAATAAACAGCTACAATGCAGAGCCATTTATACAATCTCTTAGCTCAGACTGAAATAGATTGTAAGTCAGCACTTCGTGTCAGTAAATTGGTTATTTCCTTTTAGACCTTTGCATTCTAATGTGTGTATTTGTCTACTTGCTTCATTTCCTCAGATGATTGGGCACAACTAGTTGGAGGTTACATTTCAGTCATAAATATATTATAGCAGGGATTTAGCCCACCTTTCCACATATGTCTAAAAGCTTTTTTGATAATCAACTATATTAAAATTTTGAAACAGAATAAAAACTAACAAAAACTAATGTTTAGAATAAAAAAAAAACAAAAATGCTGAAATCAAAAGAAAAGTTATAAAGAAATTACAGGTAGTCCCTGACTTACAACTGTTCATTTACTGACCATTCAAAGTTAGAACAGCACTGAAAAATGTGACTTATGACCATTTTTCACAGTTACAACCTTTGCAGCATCCCCACAATCATATGATCAAAATTCACATGCTTGGCAACTGGTTCATAGTCATGACCATTGTTGCATCTCAAGGCCATGTGATTACCTTTCACAGCCTTCTGACAAGCAAAGTCAATGGTGAAGCCAGTTTCACTTAACAACCATGTGACTAATTTATCAACTGCAATGATTCATAACTGTGGCAAGAAAGGTTGTAGAATGAGGCAAAAGTCACTTAATAAATGTCTGTCTTAACAACAGAAATTTTGAGCTCACCTGTCATTAATCATGGACTACCTGTACTTCCAATTTTCTTTTATAGCAATTATAAATATAAATTACCTTCTTTCCCTATGGTTATACCACTGTTTACATTTTTGTATAATATTATTTTTGTTCTAATCAAAACCATATAACTAGAGTTTCCCAATATCAAATGTAGACAATATTGTATCTCTAAAGCAGTCGCTTTGGCCATCTGAGTAAGTTCCATCATTGTTACCTTCATTCCTTCATTGTGGGTCAAGTCAAATCTTCCCATCTTTATGCATATAATAGACTCACTATAGTTAAAAACAAAGATTCATGTCCAGTGGCTTATCCATCATGGACTTTTTGCTCAAAATGGAAAAATGATATAATGAAATGATCATTATCATAATCATAATTTTATTTTAAATTTTAATTATTATAATGATTTTGTTATAGAAATAAGTTGAAACATGAAATGCACAGTAAAACAAAAGTTTGAGGCTGTTTTTGTGTTTTAGTACACTGAAAAAAGTAAGTCATCACTTTTTTCTTTTTTTCTTTCCTTTAGTTCTTTGACTTTTGCTTTTCCTATATTTTTGTTTTAGAATAAAATGTAATTAAAACGTATGCCAAAATAAGACTACAATATAGAATAAATTCTAAAGAGTTTTTTGAAAGCCTAAATAAATGTTTACAATTTGCCCTGCATGTTGCCTAAAATACACTACAGAAAACTCGTTCGTTGCCTCTGTCTTCTGCTGTGTTCTTTTAATCAGGCCAGATAAAAACAGCTGTTCACCGAATTCAATATACAACTGCTTCTTTTCTTGTAATATCCAGGGCTTCTTTGATATCCCTGTGGACAACCTGTATGCAGAACCAGCTGTGTTACAATGGATCAAAGAAAATATTGTGGACTGGAGAAACTGCGTCATTGTGTCTCCCGATGCAGGTGGAGCAAAAAGGTCACAGCAGTTATTGTGTGCTTATAAACATTCATTCTAAAAAAGAAAAAAAATGCTTTGGCATTCAATGTTTGATTACATTGTAGTAAACAAACCATATATGATAGGGTTCTGGGTATAAGATGTGGTGGTGCAGTGGTTAGAGTGCAGTACTGCAGGCTAATTCTGCCGACTGCCAGCAATTCAGTTCTCACCTGCTCAAGGTTGATTCAGCCTTCCATCCTTCCAAGGTTGGTAAATTGAGGGCCCAGATTGTTGGGGACTCTAAACCACTTGGAGAGGCAATGCATTGTAAAGTGGTATATAAGTCTAAGTGCTATTGCTAGATTTTAGGTCAAGAAAGTGCTTGGGAGCAATTTAGATGCTTATCTAACACTACTTTGCTGCACCTAAAATGGCTACATCATATTTGCATTTCTCCCTTTGATGATTGCAGCACAATCACAGAAAAAATGTGTGTAGTTTAAAGCAGAGGGTGCCCACGCTTTGGCTTATTCAGAACCAGGCATAGCCCCACTTGTACAATTTTATTTTATTTATTTTATTTTATTAAATTTATACCCCGCCCTTCTCCTTGCTAGGACCCAGGGCGGCGCACAGGCATCATTTAAAAACACAAAATACAATAAATATCAATTAAAATGTATTAAATTAGTAACCCCGTGCTAAAACCAATGTTAAAACCCTTACCAAATTATAAATTTTCTTTAAAAGTCAGAAACGGGGGGGCTATCCTAGCCCGGCTTGTTGGAATAAATAGGTCTTAAGACGTTGGCGGAAGAGGCAGAGGTCCGAGATAGTGCGGAGGTCGGGGGGTAGGTCGTTTCAGAGGGCCGGGCCCACCACAGAGAAGGCCCTTCCCCTGGGTGTCGCCAACCGGCATTGCCCCGCCGACGGCAACCGAAGAAGACCCTCTCTGTGGGAGCGGATCGGACGAAGGGATGTATGGGGCAGGAGGCGGTCTCGTATATAGCTAGGCCCCGAGCCATGGAGCGATTTGAAGATGGTCGTCAGCACCTTGAAGTGCACTCGAAAGGCCACAGGCAGCCAGTGCAGCTCGCGCAGGAGAGGTGTTACGTGGGTTTGCCTTGTGGCACCCATAATCACCCGCGCGGCCACATTCTGTACTAACTGTAGCTTTCAAGTGCACCTCAAGGGGAGCCCCATGTAGAGAGCGTTACAGTAGTCCAGCCGGGATGTCACAAGCGCTTGAGTGACTGTGCGAAGGGCTCCCCGGTCCAGTAAGGGGCGCAACTGGCGTATCAGGCGTACCTGATAGAATGCCCCCCTGGCCACGGCCGCCACATGGTCCTCCATGGACAGCCGGGAATCCAGGAGGACGCCCAAGTTGCGCACCCTCTCCACGGGGGCCAGTTGTTCGCCCCCAATGGCCAGTGTTGGACTTATCTGTCTGAACCGGGTGCCGGAAACCACAGCCACTCGGTCTTGGATGGGTTGAGCTTGAGTTTGTTACTACCCATCCAGATCCGTACGGCCTCCAGACACCGGGACAGCACCTCGACGGCATCGTTGGGGTGGTTTGGGATATGTACAACTGAGTGTCATCAGCGTACAGATGGTATTCCACCCCAAAACCACGGATGATCTCACCCAGCGGCTTCATGTAGGTGTTGAACAGGAGTGGCGAGAGGACCGACCCCTGAGGAACCCCACATGTGAGGGGCCTCGGGGTCGACCTCTGCCCTCCTGCCAACACCCATTGCGACCGACCAGAGAGGTAAGACGAGAACCACCGTAAAACGGTGCCTCTCAGCCCCAACCCCCCCAACCGGTGCAATAAGATACCATGGTCGATGGTATCAAAAGCCGCTGAGAGATCTAATAGGACAAGGATAGAGGAACAACCTCTATCCCGTGCCCTCCAGAGATCATCCACCAACGCGACCAATGCCGTCTCGGTACTGTGACCGGGCCGGAAGCCGGACTGGCGCGGGTCTAGATAATCAACTTCCTCCAGATGTCGGGGAAACTGTTGAGCCACCACACTCTCAACAACCTTCACTAAAAAGTGAAGGTTGGAGACGGGACGATAGTTCTCTAATAAAGCTGGGTCCAGGGATGGCTTCTTGAGGAGGGGCCTCACCACCGCCTCTTTCAAGACGGTGGGCAAGGACCCCTCACTCAGAGATGAATTCACAATACCCTGGAGCCAGCCTCGTGTCACCTCCCAGGATGCCAGTACAAGCCAGGAGGGGCACGGGTCCAATAAACATGTGGTGGCTCTAAGGTTCCTCCGCAACCTGTCCATATCCTCGGTAGTAACAAAGTCGAACTCCTCCCAGGGTGTTATCTCAAGACCAGCACCGGACACCTCGACCGGACCACTAGTGGAGGGCAGCTCGTTCCGAATCTGAGTGATTTTGTCCTGCAGGAAAACTCCAAATTCCTCTGCTTGACCCTGCAGAGGGGCTTCCCGCGGCCTCAAATGCAGGAGGGAGCGGGTCACCCCAAACAGGGCGGCAGGGCAGTTTTCCGCGGACGCGATAAGGGTGGCACAATACTCACGTTTGGCCACTCTTAGCGCCACTAAGTAAGTCCTAATATGGTCTCTCACTAGTGTTCGGTCAGATTCGGATCGAGAAGATCTCCACCTACTCTCTAGGCGTCTCTTGCGGCGTTTCATCTCCCGAAGCTCCTCGGTAAACCAAGGAGCCTGGGTGACTCGACGCCGCATGAGAGGCCCCAAGGGCGCGACTCAGTCCAAGGCCCCAGTGGCCGCACTATACCATGCGGCCACTAGATCCTCAGTCGAGCCGTGGGACAGGGACACAGGTACTGGCCCAAGCTCCCTCTGGAACCTTTCCGGGTCCATCAGGCGCCTGGGGCGGAACCAGCTCGGTGTCTCCGGTTCCGCAAGCCCCACTCACACAAGCAAAGAGTGCTCACACTTACCCTCCCACAATACCATCCCTTCTTTCCCCCCCACTCTTTGCGGGCTGCCATCTGGAAAGGTTAGGGAAAGCTAGTTTAAAGAGTTGCATATAGATGCCACATTGATACTCTTATGCATTCCAAAGAACCTTTTGGTCCTGGAAGCCAGCGACTCAGGACGGTGCACAGGGGAATTAAAAAACATACAAACATAAATACATCATAAAATATATAAAATCAAATTAAACAATTTATCCCTGCGCTAAAAAACCTAAAATCCTAAAAACTCACCCCCTTAAAAAACCCAATTAAAACAATTTAGATATTTAGACTAAAAGGCTAGAAGGTAGGTTAGGCCAGTTTACAATTAGCAATTATAAAATGATTAATTTTTTGTCAAGATGTACGTTTTTAAAGTTATGTAGTTTATTTTGATATATCAGTGGGGCTGATATAAGTATAACTGAGATATAAGCACATGTATTAGGAATTCAATACGGTATATAAAAGATATAAAAAAGTCTAGGATTCCTTTCAAACATTGGTTACATGCAATATTTAAAACTATTTGCTCTCTCATTTTTCTCTTAACACACTATAGGGTCACTTCGATTGCAGACAGGCTTAATGTGGACTTTGCTCTGATTCACAAAGAAAGAAAGAAAGCCAATGAAGTGGACCGAATGGTCTTAGTTGGGGACGTGACTGATCGTATAGCAATTCTTGTGGATGATATGGCAGACACGTGTGGGACAATATGTCATGCAGCTGACAAGTAAGTTAATCCTGAGTAATATAGTCTGATTTTTGGATCAATAATTAGGCAAAAGGAAGCAAAGGTACTGAAAGAGTTTCTGGTAAAGCGACAATGAGTTCTAATTTAAGAAATGTGGATGCACAGAATTTTAGATTTAGATTTTATTTTTCTTCTATTCATCAAAAGTTAAGGAAATTTCATAGGACAAAATAATTATCTCATCTTTGTACAATTGAATTTTCCTAGATGAAAATAAACTTTGACTTGATCAAGTAGTCTTTCACTGCATAGAGTCATCTCACCTTTGCAGTGCACATATACAGGTAGTCCTCAAGTTACGACCACAATTGAGCCCAAATTTAGGTCACTAAATGAGACATTTGTGACATTGGTTTTGCCCTATTTTACGACCTTTCTTGCCACAGTTGTTAAATGAATCATTGCGGTTAAGTTAGTTAACATGGTTGTTAAATGAATCTGGCTTCCCCATTGACTTTGCTTGCTTGTCGATCACATGGCCCCAGGACACGACAACTGTTATAAATATGAACCAATTGCCAAACATCTGAATTTTGATCATGTGACCAGGGGGATGCTGCAACAGGAATAAGTATGAAAAATGGTCACAAGTCACTTTTTTCCGTGCCGTTGTAACTTTAAACGGTCACTAAATGAACTGTAAGTCAAGGACTACCTATAGTCAGGTATGGGAATTATTTTCATAAAGTATGCTGAGAATATCTAGTGACTCTGAAGATCCTCCAATACAGAGAACACAGTTCAAGAAGACTCCATATACAAGAACAGAATATAAAAGTTATCAGAGAATGTTGTAAATACAAGAATAATTAAATGATACAGAATATAACATAAAAATATCATATTATTGGAGATATTTGAGATCATGTCATGAATTGCTATGGTGTAAATCAGGGGTCTCCAACCTTTGCAACTTTAAGTCTGAAGGACTTCATCTCCCAGAATTCTCCAGCCAGCTTTGCTGGCTGGAGAAGTCTGGGAGATGAAGTCCTTCAGACTTAAAGTTGCAAAGGTTGGAGACCCCTGGTGTAAATGATCCCAATATTTAGTTTATCTCGTTGAAAAATGAAGAAATAATGGTGATAATCAATAAAAGGTATGGTAATAATAATGTATATAAATATATTTTATTTGATACTATGTGATCTTATATGAATTGTAAGTGATGCCTATGGAAGGCATGCACCAAACCTTGTAACTGTTGGTAATGGAAGATGGTTTTATGTTTTTTGTCTTGTCTGTTTATGTTTGTCCAAAAATAAAAACTTTTCAAAAAAAAAAAAACAGAATGTAAAAGAAGAGTATCTTAGCAACTTGGTTTATTAAGGGATAATCTTCATTTTCTTTTATATTACTGTAATAATTTTAATGTTCACTTAAACATGTATGGCATGCCACAGAAGTGTAATGTATCATAATAATGGCATTATATAGAATAACAACAGGAAGCATTCCCAAGGATCTAACGGAATGTTCCATCTGGTTCTTTTATCTGCCAGGGAAAAAAGCAGGCGTGTCTTTTACTATCTTAATTTTTTTTAAAAAAAATATTAGGGCTACTTAGATTTGCCTGAAATCTAATATATCATTGGCTGATGTTTGTAGAAATACTTTCCCCTATCTTATGTGTTTGACAGGCTGGTTTCTGCAGGCGCAACTAAAGTTTATGCAATTCTCACTCATGGGATCTTTTCTGGCCCTGCTATTTCTCGGATCAATAATGCTGCATTTGAAGCTGTTGTTGTAACTAATACAATCCCACAGGAGGAGAAAATGAAACACTGCCCTAAGATCCAGGTACTTTTCATATTCGTTCAATACCTGCTGTGCAGTTTTTATTTGAATTTCACAGTACAAAGGAGAAAACTACTAACTGGGAATTGTATTTACTGATGTTAGGCTATGATACTTTAGACCTGCGATGGCGAACTTCTGACACGCGGAGCCATTTCTTAGGGCACGCGAGGCACTGCCCTGTCAGCTCCAGCGCGTTGGCCAGCTGATTTCTCCCTTCATTTTTGGCCATTTTTCACCCTCCGGAGTCTTCCCTGAAGCCTTCGGAGGGCGATAAACAACCTAACATGCAAACTAAAAGTTCAGGAGTGGTCTTCCAGTTTGCGCGTTGGGCCATTTTTCAACCAGAGGGTGCAAACTGGAAGTCAGAAAACAGGCCGTTTCCAGCCTCCGGAGGGCCTCCAGGGGGACGGGGTGAAAAACCGACCTACTGGGCCCACCAGAATTCAAAAAATGGGCCATTTCTGGCCTCCCCAGGCTCCTAGAAAGCTGTGCGCGCATGCATGAGGCAGTGAGGGGGAGGTCTTACGCACACATGCACATGGCACACAGCACTGGGGCATTGTTATGGAGATGGGGATGCAAGGGTACGCGATAGCGTGCATGCTCATGCTTTTGACACCTGAGACGAAAGATTCGCCATCCCTGCTTTAGACCAACTAGAAGATGTGACCCACATACTTTGTGTCTTTCACCTAGAACAATAGGAATTGCCAAATTGAAGCACACTTTTGTTAGCATGATGGCAGAAACACTAATTTATTTTAAAAATATTTTGAAGCGGTTTCCAATAAAAAGATGGCCAAGCAAAGCAAACTAAACGACTTTGCACATGTAAGGCACTGGAAATATTTTTCAGAAATGAATTTGTTTTCCTGTTTATATTTCTAAAAAGCTCACTTCCCTGGGATTTAGCCACCCTCTATTAATAGTGAAAAACCTACTTATAATCATGGGGGAATAGAGTTCAAAATATGCAGATCAATCTCCCACTCCCCCATTTCTCTTTGGAAACAAAATTATGGGGTGGTGAATAGATACACTACCAACTTCCATAAATGACAGTTTGCCTAAAAAAAATTAAGGACCAAGGTTAGTTCAGTGAAATAAGAAAATGTAAGAAAAAATATTGTTGGAGTCATTCTATTGCCCTCTGGTGGTTTGGCCAGATGGTTGCTTTTATTCATTTTTTTCATCTTCATTAAAGACAGTTCTCACACTAAAAAAATGTGTCTTGAAAAGCGTTTTCTGCCTACAGTACATATTTTATAAGTGCTAGTACAGGCACATGGAAGTTAAATGTTTATTCCTTAATTTATCTGTAAACTTGTTTCTGGCTTTGCCATTTGTGTCTCAGAGGATACATTAAGTGACAACCAGTACCTTGAATTGTATCAGGCAGCTCATTAGTAATCATTGCATTGGAGCAGTGATGGATAAAGATGTAAACACCCATAATTACTCACATGGTTGAATTTTGGATCAGTTGTAGCTTCTGAATTATCTTCGAGAGTACCCCTATGTAGCGAACATTGCAGTAATCCAGATGAGAGATGACCAAACATGTGCCTATGAATAGGAATGAACACAATTGACACACGTGATTATTTTATATGAATACCCACTTTAAAAAGCTTTCATCTCCTTGTTGCACAGGAGTCCTTGGGGGCTCCAAATTACAAGCAAATTCTACTTTGGGAAGTGCCATCATTTCAAGAACTAAAGACGATAAATCAGTACAACTAATAGGTCCTTCAAGCCACTCAGTCTTGCTAAGACTTCCTTCCCATGCAGCCCCTCACAGTGTCCAGGCATTGAGATAGGACCTCCAGAGCATTGCTCGTTTAATCAAAGATTAAGGTGTAAAGCTGGTATATGTAAGCTGATATCATCTGTATGCAGATTACCTTGCCCAGAAGCCTTATGTAAATATTGAATAAAAATGGGGAGCACACAAAGCAAGGGTTATTATACTGTATCTGTTCCCAGCTACCAATTTTAATTGGAAACCGTGTTGGAGGAAGGAGAACCACTGAAAAACAATATGTTCTACTCCCAATCCTTGGGGAGGATCAAAAAGAACATGGTAATTAAGAGCCATGGTGGCAAAGTGGTTAGAATGCAATACTGCAGGCTAATTCTGCTGACTGCTGTTCGGCAGTTCAATTCTTACCAGGCTCAAGGTTGACTCAGCCTTCCATCCTTCCGAGGTCAGTAAAATGAGGACTCAGATTGTTGGGGGAAATATGCTGACTTTGTAAACCACTTAGAGAGGTCCATAAAGCACTGTGAAGTGGTATATAAGTCTAAGTGCTATTGCTGTTACTAATTGATTATATGGGATTCTTGCGGGTTCAGGCAGGACCAGAACATATGTACCACTGCAAGGATGGTGGTCAGTGCGGAATGATTTATATATATACATAAAACTTTCTCAACGTTTTGCACAAAAATAGGCTACTTTTTCCCACTTAAGATTCCTTGGTTTTATTTCTTTGTCACATGAAGCTACTTATTGTTTTTTGATGTAGCATTCAGCTGGGAATCAACTCTTATGTGTGGATAATAATAAGCTGTTGCCTTTTCTTCTAGGTTATTGATATTTCTATGATTCTGGCTGAGGCAATCAGAAGAACACACAATGGTGAATCTGTATCCTACCTGTTCAGCCACGTCCCCTTATAATTTCAATCTGCATTTAGGAGCCCTACAATGAAGAACACAGTTCAATATTAAGATAATTAATACCTTCAAAAGCTTTAGATTGACTATTCATTTCCTAACATGGACAATAAATAAAATAGGCAACACTGTTTTTATTGGTTGCAAATCTACAAACTTTGTGCTTTAAAAGAGGACTCTATAATAGTTGCCATGATTTATATTGATGAGTAAATATCGCATTTAAAATATCATGATATTTTTCAAAAGCCATAGTTGCATTTACAACATCTGCTTATAGACTTCAGACATTTCGATAAATTGTTCTGGTTGATCCCTTTTGTGGACAGAGATAATCTAGGCTACAGATTTCTTATGGGAACATGGTAACCATTTTACCTCTCTTGAAATTAGACTTGGAGAAATTATTAACTCCATGTCCTCTTGTTCAAATAATTTTTGGTTTCAAATCTTTGTTCAAAATAATAGGATCTTAACATACAGCATTGTTTGTCTTGAGTCTTAAATTACTGAATTGTGTTTAATATGTTTGTAATGCAATTAAATGAAGTAAGTCAAATTAAATCACATGCTTGGTTAAGTGACTTCTTTTAAGATTGAAAAATATGCAATTCTTTCAGATTATAAATACATGTATAACTAATGCTTATTAATTAACACCGTCTAGTGATTTGTTCACACAAAGCTGGATTGCTATCAAAACTCATTCCCTCCTGCACCGCAGCCTTATATGCTGTATAAAAGTGGATCACATCAACTTGCTTCTCCTGTGTTTGGACAAATTGTCAGCCAGCTTATTAAGGAAAGCAAGAGTGAATTTTGAGATGGCTCCAGCTTTGGATGCAACCTGGATTGGTGGCAGTCCATTCTCCTGCTCTGCCTTGACAAGCCAGCAACAAAGTTAGGATTTTGTAGTTACTGCTATAAACCGTGTGTATCAAGCCAAATGAAATGCCAAATAAGAAATGAGACTCTGTCTTAAAGATAAATCCCAGGAGTTTCAGGAGTTTTGCCAAACACACAAGCTCTTCTTTTCATATTAAAAACAACAGGATGTTACGTTTTATTGTTTTATTCCTTATTTCCACTTAAAAGAATTTATTTTGTAAAAATTGTTTTGAGATATTTGTTATACATTAAATTTTGATTCTTAAAAGTAAGCATATATTTTGTTGACCGTTCCTAACCCAAACAGGACCATTAATTTATTCATAGGAGTGTCACATGAATTCATGTATCATTGTAAGAGGCACCATGAGTATGAGAATTTCTGACAATGGCATTTGAGGGCACCCTTATTCAGTGATGAAGATAAGAATTTATGCTGCTTAAACCACATTATTCAGCACTGCTATTCCAAAGCATTTACTAATGCAAGCCTATGTATTACTTCGCAACAGCTTGTATTTTGGCCATTTGTATCCTCAAGGTCTAGTCTATGCTACATCTATGCTATGCTGTATTGCATAAAAGGGGCAAATCAAACTTTCATGATTCATTTTAATGATGTTTTAAAACATGGAGAAATTTGATTACCTAAAACTATCCACATGTGCTGTCTTCTCTTTTAGTAATGAGTTGGATATGCCAGAAAAGCCTGTATTTTTATAATAAACATTTTAACAATTCTATTTTTAGATTGCTCAGCATTTTCCACAACAATTGTCTCAGTTGGTATTCCGATCTGTATACCAAGTGAAGTTGCATCTCTAGATAACAATATTAAAACAATACCATCTAAAACTTGAAATTCTTGACAAAGCAAAGAAGAGTTGCAAAGTTTCTTAAATTGAGATCTGATACAATCAAAGTATTGCATTATTCAAACTACTATGCATTGTTTTGTTACCCTAATCTAATATTGGATACAGTATTCCTTCATTGTATCTTTATATTTGTATTTTACTGTGATTCTAAAAAACCTGAGCCAAAGTTTGTTAATGTGTTAAGTTATAAATCAGTTCTCCATTTCAAGTCCTATCAGAGAAGCCTGTTCATTGTTTCAGAATTTCTCAATAAATCTTAAAAACAACATTATTCTGATTGATTGGTGGTGATATTTAGTTAACTGAGAAAGAATAAGGACATCATTCTGTATTTAAAAAGTGGGCTGCACAATTTCCTAGGGCTTAGATATAGCCTGAACCTGATTCTGTGGTCTTGCATAGAGTTATCAAGACTTGTCAGCTGCAGTGTGGATTTCTGTCATGATTTAAATCACTAGTAAAAAGACTTGATTTAAATTGACGCTTCTTGCCCCAGTCTGTTTTTGCAAATTGTCTATTTGGTTTTAATGGGTTACAATTTTAAACGTTCTTAAATTCTAGTACAGGGTAATTTAATTCGTTTTTAACTTTGTATGTTTTTAGATGGTTTTTAATTTTCCTGTACACCGCCCCGAGTCCCTTCGGGGAGAGGGGACGGTTTATAAATGTAATAAATTATTATTAAATTATTATTAAATCATAATTTTTAAAGAGCAACAGTCATCTCTATCCCATAGCAGCTCCTCTGACCCGCTGTTGATTCCCTGACAGTCCCATTCACTTTAATGGGATGGCTGGTGATGCGCCAGTGACACAACAAGGCGAGGGACAAGACGGGCAGCAAGTGAGTGGATGCCCACTAACAGGTGCTGCCATGATGGCTCTGAAATGACAGGAGCTCTTTAAGTGGACGGACGTATTCTTGCTGGTAGTTAGAATATTTAATATTATTTTCAAGCAAAATGAAGCTTTCCTATTTAGCTTGCAGAGCTTGGATTCATTGAATGGGTTTACCAAAAATGGAAATATTGCAAAATATACAGCCTCATGCTACATAACTAAGCTCCATTTCATGCTGAATAAACTAAATTATTAATGTATCTTAAATAGAAAATTATGTTTAGATAGATTTTTACTCCAAAAGCATTTTATTAAAATAAATTTGATAAAAATTAAAAAATTCCATTAAATTTTTAATAGGTTTCTTTTATTTTAGTTTTCAAAACAGACACAACACAAAAAATCCTCCTTTACATACTGTAGAAAGTGTATCAGTTGGTTACAAAAAGTTTTCGTGCGTCTCTTCCACAGTCATCACCCATAATTCATATTAACTCAAGTATTTTAAATCAAATACATTTATACATATTACCATCATACCTCCATTCTCATTTGACTATAATTGTTTAAACATCCTTCATCATAAAACATACCAAAATTCAAGACATAACCACATACTGGCATATCATTTGCTATTTCTAGTATCCTCCAATAACACTATTCCTTATGGCCTATTCTAGCTAAACATCAATAATATTTAGTAACAAAAATTTCTAATCTTCCTTTTTACATTTTCCTTGTAAAATCACTTTACAATTTACATCCCATTTCCTATAGACCCGTATTTATTCGAGTATAACGCGCACACGTGTATAACGCGCACCCCCTAATTTTCGATTTAAAATCGGTATAAAATTTTGTTTCACTTTTTCTCGGCTCAGACCAAGCATTGTAAGTGACAAACGTTGAACACGTGCGGCCATGATAAAAATTGTTTATAACGCGCACCCTCGTTTATAACGCGCACCCTCGTTTATAACGCGCACCCAAACTTTGAGTTCTTTTTTTGGTAGAAAATTTTGCGCGTTATACTCGAATAAATACGGTATATTATTATCATTTAATTTTTTATTATTATTATTTTATCCACCCTGGTCAGCTGACTCATTTTTGCCTACCTAGTCATCCAAGAAAAAGGACAATAATAAAAATGAATGAACCTCTCTTGCTGGATTACTTATCAAAACTCCACAGTGCAGAATACAATTCCTCAGCACCATCTGCAGCATCTCTAGACAAAGCCTTCTGTTGTTTCCCTGACCAATGAGGAAGGGATTCGTGATACCAGATTTTTCCCAGACAACCTCTCTCTTCCAAATATCGTGGGTTTTTTATTCAGTTTCATTTGTGTATTGCCAGAATCACCAACATTGAGATTTGTTTGTGACTATTGGGGTATGTCATAGGTATGGACCATCTGAACCAAAATGTGATAGAAATGCACTGTGTAACTTTTAATTGACTTAACAAAACCTCTTTGACACAGTTAAAATTTGTCAACACATAGGTCAAGGAGCTTGTTTTAGGTCAGTGCTTTTCAACCTTTTCACAGATTACCACTTTTAGGATATTGGAATATTCGACTACCACGAGTTGCCTATAAAGGTATCAAAAACTTGACCAAAAAAAGAGGAAAAAAGCAATGAAGTACAGGTAGTCCTCGCCTTAAAACAGTTCGCTTAGTGACTTCTAAGTTACAATGGCACTGAAAATGGTGATTTATGACCATTTTTCACACTTAAGACTTGCAACATCCTCAGGTCATGTGATTTTCATTCAGATGCTTGTCAACTGATTCATATTTATGATGGTCACAATGCTTCAGGGTCGTGATCCCTTTTGCAACCTGGCAAGCAATGTCAATGGGGAAACCAGATTCACTTAACTGTTACTAATAATAATAATAATAATAATTTAATATTTCTAAACCGCGCCCTCTCCCCACAGGGACTCGGGGCGGTGCACAGGCACAGTAAAACAATAAATACATATAAACATTTCATTAAAAATAAATTAAATCCAAACCTGCGCTAAAATTCCCATTAAAACTAAGCAATATTACAAAACCCCAATAAAACCCCAAAGACAGAGAGACTATCCTAGGCCGGCCAGGCAGAAGAAATGAGTTTTTAATTTGAGACGGAAGGAGCGGAGGTCCGTGGTCGTCCTAATATCGGGGGGAAGGTCGTTCCAGAGGGCCGGGCCCGCCACAGAGAGAGCCCTTCCCCTGGGCGTCGCCCGCTGACAGAGTCTAGTGGACGGCACCCGGAGAAGTCCCTCTCTGTGGGAGCGAATCGGTCGTGAGGATGTATGAGGCAGGATCCGATCCCGCAGATAGCTAGGTCCCGAGCCATGGAGCGCTTTAAAGATGATAATCAACACCTTGAAGCGCACCCGGAAGACGACAGGCAGCCAGTGCAGCTCGCGCAAGAGCGGTGTTACATGGGTAAACCTAGTGGTTCCCATAATTGCTCGCGCGGCTGCATTCTGGACTAGCTGAAGTCTCCGGGTGCACCTCAAGGGGAGCCCCATGTAGAGAGAGTTGCAATAGTCCAGTCGGGATGTCACGAGCACATGAGTGACTGTGCGAAGGGCGTCCCGATCCAATAGGGGGCGCAATTGGCGAACCAGGCGAACCTGGTAAAACGCCCTCCTGGCCACGGCTGTCACTTGATCTTCCATGGACAGCCGGGCATCCAGGAGGACACCCAAATTGCGCACCCCATCCACAGGGGCAAGATGTTCGCCCCCTATGGCCAGCGATGGAGTGAGCTGGTTGAATCGGGCAGCCGGAAACCACAGCCACTCGGTCTTGGTCGGGTTGAGCCTGAGTCCGTTACTTCCCATCCAGACCCGCACGGCTTCCAGGCACTGGCACATCACCGCTACGGCATCGTTGGGGTGGTTTGGGGTAGAAATATACAGCTGGGTGTCGTCAGCGTATAGATGGTACTCTACCCCAAAACCACGGATGATCTCACCCAGCGGCTTCATGTATGTGTTAAACAGGAGAGGCGAGAGGACCGACCCCTGAGGCACCCCACATGTGAGGGGTCTCGAGGTCGACCTCTGCTCCCCTGCCAACACAAATTGCGATCGGCCAGAGAGGTAGGAGGAGAACCACCGTAAAACGGTGCCTCCCACTCCCAACCCCCCCAGCCGATGCAATAGGATACCATGGTCGATGGTATCAAAAGCCGCCGAGAGGTCTAATAGGACCAGGATGGAGGAACAACCCCCATCTCTGGCCCTCCAGAGATCATCAACCAACGCGACCAATGCCGTCTCAGTGCTATGCCCGGGCCGAAAGCCGGACTGGCGCGGGTCTAGATAATCAACTTCCTCCAGGTGACGGGGAAACTGTTGTGCCACCACACTCTCAACAACCTTTGCCAAGAAGGGAAGGTTGGAGACTGGACGATAGTTGGTTAATAAAGCTGGATCCAAAGAGGGCTTCTTAAGGAGGGGCCTCACCATAGCCTCTTTTAGGGAAGCAGGCAAGGAACCCTCACTTAAGGAAGCGTTGACAACCTCTTGGAGCCAGCCTCGTGTCACCTCCCAGGATGCCAGTACAAGCCAGGAGGGACACGGGTCCAATAAACATGTGGTGGCTCGCAGTCGCCCATGTAACCTGTCCATATCCTCGGAAGCAACGGAGTCAAACTCCTCCCAAACAAGATCTGCCTCGTGGCATCCCACTGGGCCATCAATGGGGGCTAACTCGTTCTGTATCTGAGCGATTTTCTCCTGCAGAAAAATCACAAATTCCTCTGCTCTACCCTGTAGCGGGGCTTCCCGCACCCTCTGTTGAGGAGGGAGCGGGTCACCCTAAACAGGGCGGCAGGGCGGTTTTCTGCGGATGCTATGAGAGTGGCACAATGATGACGTTTGGCCACTCTCAGCGCCACAATGTAAGTCCGTAAATGGGCTCTTACCTGTGTCCGGTCAGATACAAATCGAGTAGACCTCCATCTTCTCTCTAGGCATCTCTTGTGGCGTTTCATCACCCTTAGCTCCTCGGTAAACCAAGGAGCCAGGGTAGCTCGCCGCCGCAAGAGAGGCCGCAAGGGCGCGACCCGATCCAAGGCTCCCGTGGTCGCAGTATTCCATGCGGCCATGAGGTCCTCTATCGGGGCGCGGGTCAGGGGTACAGGAAGTGGCCCAAGCGCCGCCTGGAACCCATCAGGGTCCATCAGGCGCCTGGGGCGGAACCAGATAGATGACTCAGGTTCCGCCTCCCCGCGGTGGGGGGTGGCGGTTGGAAAGTCGAGCCGGAGAAGTGAGTGGTCTGACCATGACAAGGGTGTGATGACTATATCCCCTGTACCCAGATCACTCTTCCATTGGTCAGAGACAAAGATGAGATCCGGTGTGTGTCCACCCTCGTGGGTGGGGCCTTGAATTAATTGGGTCAGGTCCATGGCCGTCATGGAAGCCATGAACTCCCGAGCTACCTCGGATGATTCGCCCACCGATGGCAGATTAAAGTCCCCCATGACTAAAAGTCTGGGGGTCTCAACTGCCATCGTAGCGATCACCTCGAGGAGCTCGGGCAGGGCTGCTGCTACATAGCGGGGAGCCAGGTATACAACCAGCAAGCCCAACTGCCTCCCTAGGCCCCACTTCACGCAGAGGGACTCACAACCGGTGGTCTGTGGCACAATGGTCTCTCTCGGCTCATGTAATGTAAGAACTGCAGTGATTCACTTAACAAATGTGGCAAGAAAAGTCGTAAAATAGGACAAAACTCATTTCACAAATTTCTCACTTAGCAATATACATTTTGGGTTCAATTGTTGTAGGTTGAGGACTATCTACACACTCACTTGCCACATTTGTAATGGGAAACTTGTGTCTGTTTCTCTGACATTAATCTTTGCACTGTTATATCCCCTTCTCTCCCTCTGCTTACCTCAAAGAAACCTTTCCTCTGTCTCTCACCACCCCCTTCTCTTTCCCCATTGTTTTTTTTTCCTCTCCCTTTCTCATCAAAGCCTTTCTCATCCTCTCATCTTTTCCAGTGTAGCTCCAGGCTGTTTCCGGAAGCGCCAATCAGCTGGAGCTGTGTGTGCCGATCCTGCAGCTCCGGCTGATTCTCCCAGAGGCCTGTGCAGTGCTAGAACTCATCCCTCCCACTACACTGTTACACTTTTTTTTACAGTGCTTTTCAACCCATGGTACACGTATCACGTGTACTTCAGCACCTGACAGGTGGTACATGGGGGGGGGGTAGTTTTTTGGCGGGGGATGAGCTGAAGTGGCGGTAGCACCGCACAGGTTGAAAACCACCGTTTTAGGTGACCATGGAAAACTGGTGCATATTTGTTTTGTTTATTGCACTGTGCATATAGAACAATGAGTCTCTTGCCAGCCCTCAATTCCTTATTTAATCATGAGCATTATAATTATCTCAGTTCATTGTCCCATGCCATTTTATGTTTGCTAAACGTTGACTGCTAATGTTTGGATATTCACAATTCAAGCATAATTACTAAGTTTACCGTCATCGGTTCAGGGGACAAACCCAGGCAGAACCTGAGTACAACTCCCATTGGAAGTTGGAAAAACAAGAGCTTAATATCAATTTGCACTACAAAAGTAAAACATTGCTGATTAACTGAGCAGGAAGTGCTTTTAAATTTATCTCACATTTTCCACTTGTTACTCCCTCTCATTTATTCTGCTAGATTTCACATTTTGTAGAGTTTAGTACTTTACTTTAGTTTTACCATACAATACATCACAAGACCTTGGGACTTTTTCATCTTTATTCTACCCTTACTAGTCAATTCTCTACCTCATATTCCAGTACCATATTTAGATCTTTGCAACTGGTTTTAATCAATCTTAACCACTTCATTTTTATCTCATTTTTATTTTTCTATTTCAATAGATAATTTTCTATCATTTTATCCTTATCCAACAACTTTTTTCAGCTTGGCTGATCTCTGTACCAATTTGTTCCCGTATTTTTTTTCAAGGTTTTTGTTATTTTTTAGTTAACATCAGTATCTACATGAACAATGTACTGTCTGAGTACAGTTTATTTTAAGAAATAATAGTAATAATATTCATAACATTGATGGTGGTCACATAATCAAAGTAGTATTTGCTTATCTATCTTAATAAGCCTTCTGTCCATCATCTCTTATTTTTTACTTTTTAAATATACCGTATTTATTCGAGTATAACGCGCAAAATTTTGTACCCAAAAAAGAACTCAAAGTTTGGGTGCGCGTTATACTCGAATAAATAAATTCAGGTTTCTGGGCGGCGGCGGCGGCGGGGGAGGGGGGGGAGAAGCGGAGGCAGAAAGGGACGCTGAGGAGAAGCGGAAGGCAGAAAGAGACGCTGGGGAGAAGCGGAAGGCAGAAAGGGACGCTGAGGAGGAGCGGATGGCAGAAAGAGACGCTGGGGAGAAGCGGAAGGCAGAAAGGGAGGCTGAGGAGAAGCGGAAGGCAGAAAGAGACGCTGGGGAGAAGCGGAAGGCAGAAAGGGAGGCTGAGGAGAAGCGGAAGGCAGAAAGAGACGCTGGGGAGAAGCGGAAGGCAGAAAGGGAGGCTGAGGAGAAGCGGAAGGCAGAAAGACGCTGGGGAGAAGCGGAAGGCAGAAAGGGAGGCTGAGGAGAAGCGGAAGGCAGAAAGAGACGCTGGGGAGAAGCGGAAGGCAGAAAGGGAGGCTGAGGAGAAGCGGAAGGCAGAAAGAGACGCTGGGGAGAAGCGAAAGGCAGAAAGGGAGGCTGAGGAGAAGCGGAAGGCAGAAAGAGACGCTGGGGAGAAGCGGAAGGCAGAAAGGGAGGCTGAGGAGAAGCGGAAGGCAGAAAGAGACGCTGGGGAGAAGCGGAAGGCAGAAAGGGAGGCTGAGGAGAAGCGGAAGGCAGAAAGAGACGCTGGGGAGAAGCGGAAGGCAGAAAGGGAGGCTGAGGAGAAGCGGAAGGCAGAAAGAGACGCTGGGGAGAAGCGGAAGGCAGAAAGGGAGGCTGAGGAGAAGCAAAAGGCAGAAAGAGACGCTGGGGAGAAGCGAAAGGCAGAAAGGGAGGCTGAGGAGAAGCGGAAGGCAGAAAGACGCTGGGGAGAAGCGGAAGGCAGAAAGGGAGGCTGAGGAGAAGCGGAAGGCAGAAAGAGACGCTGGGGAGAAGCGGAAGGCAGAAAGGGAGGCTGAGGAGAAGCGGAAGGCAGAAAGAGACGCTGGGGAGAAACGGAAGGCAGAAAGGGACGCTGGGGAGAAGCGGAAGGCAGAAAGGGACGCAGGGAAGAAGCGGAGACAGAAAGGGACGCGGTTAGGGTGGAACGGCATCGCTCCATCGCCCCTCAACTGTGGAGCCCGTCAGTCATGCTTTATAAAAATCGGTATAAAACTTTTATACCGATTTTTAATGGAAAATTAGGGGGTGCGCGTTATACACGGGTGTGCGTTATAGTCGAATAAATACGGTACATAATAATCCTGTGGGACTGATTGGGGTAGATTGCAGCCATTTAAATTCCATTTTAAATTGCTTTTATTAAATTTTAATAATAATTTGTTTCTGGAACTTTGCACCTTGATATGGCCCAGGGGCTAATCAATAAAGGCTCAATGTCAATGTTGATAATAATCTTAACTTCTAATATTTACTTGTACATAGTAACTATTTATTTTTTTTTAATTTTTTTTATTTTATTTAAATTTATATCCCGCCCTTCTCCACAGAGGACCCAAGGCGGCGTACAGGAAATTTAAAAACATACAAATACAAAGATAAAGATATAATTTAAAATAAATATTAAACAATCCTATCCTGTACTAAAACCAAATTTAAAATACCCAATTTAAAAACTTCCTAAAAGTCCCCATGAGAGGTTAGGCTAGGCCGGCTTGTTGGAACAAATATGTCTTTAGACATTGGCGGAAGAGGCGGAGGTTGGTGATGGTGCGTAATTCAGGGGGTAGGTCATTCCAGAGGGCTGGGCCCGCCACAGAGAAGGCCCTTCCCCTGGGTGTCGCCAACTGGCATTGCCCAGCCGACGGCTCCCTGAGAAGGCCCTCTCTGTGGGAGCGGATCGGGTGAAGGGATGTATGGGGCAGGAGGCGGTCTCGCATATAACTAGGCCCCGAGCCATGGAGCGCTTTAAAGATGGTTGTCAACACCTTGAAGCGCACCCGAAAGACCACAGGTAGCCGGTGCAGCTCGCGCAGGAGTGGTGTTATGTGGGAGCATCTAGAGGCTCCCATAATCACCCGCGTGGCTGCATTCTGGACTAGCTGTAGCTTTCAAGTACACCTCAAGGGAAGCCCCATGTAGAGAGCATTACAGTAGTCGAGTCGGGATGTCACGAGTGCTTGAGTGACTGTGCGAAGGGCAGCCCTGTCCAGTAAGGGGTGCAATTGGTGCATCAGGCGTACCTGATGGAATGCCCCCCTGGCCACGGCTGTCACATGGTCCTCCATGGACAGCCGGGAATCCAGGAGGACACCCAAATTACGCGCCCTCTCCACGGGGGCCAGTGTTTCATCCCCAATGGCCAGGGATGGAGTTACCTGGCTGAACCGGGGTGCCGGAAACCACAGCCACTCAGTCTTGGACGGGTTGAGTTTGAGTTTGTTACTACCCATCCAGATCCTTATGGCCTCCAAACACCGGGACAACACCTCGGTGGCATCGTTGGGGTGGTCTGGGGTGGATATGTACAGCTGAGTATCATCAGCATGCACATGATATCCCACCCCAAAACCACGGATGATCTCGCCCAGCGGCTTCATATATGTGGTGAATAGGAGGGGCGAGAGGACCAACCCCTGAGGGACCCCGCATAAGAGGGGCCTCGAGGCCGACCTCTGCCCCCCTGTCAACACATATTGCGACCGACCAGAGAGGTAGGACGAGAACCACCGTAAAACGGTGCCTCCCAGCCCCAACCTCCCCCAGTCGGTGCAGTAGGATACCATGGTCGATGGTATCAAAAGCTGCTGAGAGGTCTAATAGGACTAGGATAGAGGAATATCCTCTATCCCGCGCCCTCCAGAGATCATCCTCCAACGCGACCAATGCCGTCTCGGTGCTGTGACCGGGTCGGAAGCCGGACTGGCCCGGGTCTAGATAATCAATTTCCTCCAGGTGTCGCGGAAACTGTTGGGCCACCACACTTTCAACAACCTTCACTAAAAAGTGAAGGTTGGAGACCGGACGATAGTTCTCCAATAATGCTGGGTCCAGGGACAGCTTCTTGAGGAGGGGCCTCACTACCGCCTCTTTCAAGATGGCAGGTAAGGACCCCTCACTCAAAGACGCGTTGACAATGCCCTGGAGCCAGCCTCGTGTCGTCTCCCAGGATGCCAGTACAAGCCAGGAGGGACACGGGTCCAATAAACATGTGGTAGCCTTAAGTCTCTTTGACAGCCTGTCCATATCCTCGGTAGTCACAAAGTCAAACTCCTCCCAGGATGGTGTCTCAAGAACAGCCTCGGACAGTCCGACCTGACCACTCTCGATGGAGGGCAACTCATTCCGAATACGAATGATTTTCTCCTGCAGATATATCCCAAATTCCTCTGCATGTCCCTGCAAATGGGCTTCCCTCTGGTGAAGGAGGGAGCGGGTCACCCCAAACAGGGCGGCAGGGCGGTTACCTGCGGATGCAATAAGGGTGGCACAATACTCACCTTTGGCCACCCTTATCGCCACTAAGTAAGTCCTAATATGGGCTCTCACTAGTGTTCGGTCGGCTTTGGAGCGAGAGGATCTCCATCTACTCTCTAGGCATCTCTTGTGGCTAAACCAAGGAGACTGGGTGATTCGGCGCCGCAAGAGAGGCCACAACAGCGTGACTCGGTCCAAGGCCCCCGCGGCCGCACTCAGCCATGCGGCCACTAGGTCCTCAGTCGAGTCGCGGGGCAAGTCCACAGGAATTGGCCCAAGCTCCCTCTGGAACCTTACTGGGTCCATCAGGAGCCTGGGGCCGAACCATCTAGGGATCTCAGGTTCCGCCTCCCCGCGGTGGGAAGAGGCGATTGGAAAGTCCAGTCAGAGGAGAGCGTGATCTGTCCATGACAAGGGTGAGATGACTAAATCCCCTATTCCCAGATCACTACTCCACTGTCCCGAGACGACGATTAAATCCAGGGTGTGTCCTCCCTCGTGTGTGGGGCCTAAAACTACCTGGGCCAGGTCCATGGCCGTCATGGAGGCCATGAACTCCCGAGCTACTCCAGAGGTTTCACCTACTGACGGCAGGTTAAAATCCCCCATGACCAACAGTCTGGGGGTCTCAACCGCCGCCTCGGCTATCACCTCCAGGAGCTCGGGCAGGGCTGTTGTTACATATTGGGGAACCAGGTATACAACTAACATGCCCAACTGCCTCCCTAGGCCCCATTTCACAAAGAGGGACTCACACCCGGTCGTCTGAGGGATCGTGGTCTCCTTCGGCTCAAGACCTTCCCTAACCATAATCGCCGCCACCCCCACCCCTACCTAGGGCCCTAGGCTGATGGAAGGCTCGGTAGCCTGGTGGGCACATTTCTACGAGGGCCCAACCAGGTTTGCGTTATACCCACCAGGTCCGGGTCCCCCTCTGACACAAGGTCATGGATGAGGGGGGTACCATGGACCTGGCGTTGCATAACATCAGCCTAGGGCCCCAGCTCTGTGGTCCTTGACCTCCTAGTCTGCGATGGGAGCATGGGGGGTTGGAACGCGTGACCGGCCATAGCCAGCGGCCACGGTCCTCCAACAGGAAATGTCCACCCCATCTCCCCCCGCCCCTGCCCCTCCCCAGGACCGATCTGATGGGGAATCCCTCTATAGGAACGACGCCCCTCCCCCCTCCTCCATTTCCCTACTTCCGCCGGCCGGCCATATAGCTTGTCGTCCCCCCACCTGACTGACCCTCCCCTCCTCCCTGGAACCCCCTAAAAGTCGAATTAAAAATTTACCCAGAAACCCCCTGAGCTTGCGTCTTGCCCACCTCTCTGGATTCAACAACCCATCCTCGAGGTGGGCCCCAGATAGACAGGGGGGCCACAGCTGTGAGAGGGGAGACTCTCGCAGACAGAGGAGATCTGTCCTTGAATACGATAACATATAAAACAATCCTGGCTCTAAAAGGGAGGCATCATAAGTTGGTAAATAGCAAGTCCAATTAAAAGCAGAGGAAAAGCATATAAAACAAATCTGATGTTAAAAGATAATAAATAGATGGTAAAATAATAAATAGATGGTAAAAATCGATAGGTAGTCCAGGAGGAGTGGAAAGGATCTCACCGGTGGGGAGTGAGGGGGGGTGGAGTGAGGGGGGGAGGGCTAGGGGGGAGTAATAGGGGAAGGCATAAATAGTACAGATGTCCAAATGGAGGAAATGTGGTCTAAAAGACCCCACAAAGTCACTGTCTCTCTCCATACCACTGCTTCATCATCCCCTGATAGTCCTACTGTAGGCTTCTTCGGTCTCCTAGGCCGCGCCATGTTGGTATGCTGCGCGACTCGATAGCATTCTCGTGACCCCGTCCAGAAAGAATGCCATCAAGCCCCCCTTCAGATGTACGTCCTTCGCTGCTCCCTTCACTCCTTAGTCCCCGAGTTGTTCAGCCGACTTGTTCAGCTGATCTGCTCGCTCCTCCACGCCTCCACTCCTCGGCCTGGTCTTGGCCTGGTCTCGGCCTGATCTCCATCTGGGCCTCGGCCTCAGAGCCTGCTTCTTCCCCCACAGCTCCATTCCTCCAATTCCTCCGCCCTGCCGTCCTCCAGACCGGGTCGGGTCAGGCAGGGGCCGCACGGGCCGGGTGGGGGGCACGCGGGGGCCGCGCCAAGCAACAGACACCCCCACGCGGCCAGATATTCTCTCCACTAGTGCACCACCCGGCCTCCTCTCCTCCAAAGTTGTCCCGCCTCCTCCGTCGTCTTCACCCTGGTCGCCCGGCCTACCTCCTCCACGACCGCACCAGGGCTGCACCTGGGCTGCACCAAGGCCGCTCCAAACTCCCGAACTCCAGATTTGCCAGCGCTCCCCTGCCTCGCTCGTCAGACCCTCCGCGGATAAAACGCGTCCGGTGTGACAGCGGACAACCCAGCTTGCTGAGCCAGCCCTCATAGTTGGTTAAGGAGGGCTGGCAGCGTCCTCCAGGGCCATCAAGCCTTTCGTGCCTAGGACGCGATCAAGGAAGAACCGCCATTCTTCGTGCATGCGCAGCTCGAAGTTCCTCAATATTCCTGATATATATAATATATATATCAATGTCGGCTGTTTTGCTCCTAGGTTTTCCAAATCTATAGGTTCTATTTAATTT
This sequence comes from Rhabdophis nuchalis, assembly GCA_039707465.1. Lineage (NCBI taxonomy): Eukaryota > Metazoa > Chordata > Lepidosauria > Squamata > Natricidae > Rhabdophis > Rhabdophis nuchalis. The sequence continues at coordinate 45,658,204 of CM077651.1, forward strand.
CTTCTTTCACCTCATAAAATATTCCATCAAATAATATTTGTAATCCAAAATGGCCCACCAAGTTTCCCCATGGCTCATTAATTCACCAAAGCAGGTGTTCAATTTCAAGGGCAATTTCTCTCCTTTTGTAATCCAAATGCTTTGCTTTGAAGCAAGTTTCAAAAGGCTCGCCAGTTAATCCTATTTGCTGGATAAAGGTAGGGAAAAAACCAAGAAGACAGCCTTCCAGATGTTGTTAGCTTTTTACTTTGTTTCTTTTCTTATCTCTTACAACTTTCAAGGTCTTTCAGCCCTCTAACAATATAATATCTTCTTTGGCCAGTAGATGGCACCAACTCTAATTCTCAGTGCTAAAACCAGTCCAACTGATTGTCAAAGTTTGATAATAAAAGCAAAATAACCCTTTTCCATTATACAGTTTCTTCCAACAGTCAGACAATATTTCCAGAAGATTAGAGTTACTTATAATAATACCACAAGTTCCAGCTCAGACTTTCAATATTTTAAAACTTGAAATTCTTCTGTTAACATTTCATTTCTCTTTTGGGTCTATACTTTTCCTCTGTTTGTTCATTCGTTGCTTTCTCAGCGCGTCAGAGTCTTTCAAAAGTTTTTTTTTAATTTAAAGTGGGTCTTTAGTAAAAAAAATTTGAAAAACATCTCACCCAGTTCCAATCCACTTTTCTCAAACCACTCCAGCTTCTTTGGTTGCCTGAGGTTTGGTCGGCCATAATAGTCATCACTCTTCTTTGTTGGGTGCCTTGGATCAAATGGAAGAGCTGCCGCTCCCTGCGATCAGCAAGGGGCCCATCCTTTCTTCATCATTCTTCCAGGGTGACTTTAGCCCCTTAGGGCCCCCCAATGATGAAGAATCAGCTGGGATTCACTGAGCTCCACTGTCCACCAACCATACAGCTGCGACACCAAGCCAATGTCTCCAATTTATTCCTGTCTTCAATGTCACTTTTTTGTTACCTTAGCCCAGTGGTCGGCAAACCGCGGCTCGCGAGCCAGACAGGGAGGCGCATGCGTTGCTTTCCACATTGCCCCTGGCAACGTTCCTTCAAGGCGGTTTTCTGCCGTTACGTGCCCATGACGTATCAGCCGGATGGGAGGAGTTACACGGAGTTTGAAATGTTTTCAGTTAGTACCTTTTACTTGTGCGTGCCTTGCACACGATACACGTGTGCTAGGCACAAAATGAGTTGGTATTCTATTATCAGAAATCCTTGGCTACATTGTGTGAAAGTTTGGTGTAAATCGGTCCAGTAGTTTTTGAGATTAGTGGATTTGTACAAACTATTTTACATTTTTATTTATATAGATAACATTCAATATGTTTAATTGTGTCTCTACCTCCAAAGATTTTATTGAAAAGGATTTATCAATTATTTCCTCAGTCATAATACTGATTTCATAAAGGGGCAAAATTCTACTACAATCTTTCCAAAGCCATACTATGCTTTACAAAATATCATTTTTAGATTTCCTTATGAGTCATACTTGAATGACTACTAGGTATCAATATGTTAAAAAAAAGCCTTGCTTGAGAACATCTCTGCAATAAACTTTCGTTTTACTGTGAATTGAAACTAAGGTGGCTGGTTGATAACTTTAGAAATGTCTTTCTTATTTATTTATTTATTTATTTATTTATTTATTTATTTATTTATTTATTTATTTATTTATTTATTTATTTATTTATTTATTTATTTATTTATTTATTTATTTATTTATTTATTTATTTATTTATTTATTTATTTATTTATACTTTTATACCGCCCCCTCTCCGGATAGGACCCGGGGCGGTGCACAGCAGATAAAAATACACATAATACATACATCTGAATAAATACACTCATACCACTAAAACCAAATTAAATTAAGAACTGTGCTAAAAAATTTAAAACTACAACCCTGTAAAATTACTTACTGAAATCGAAGAAATGTTACAAACTAAAATGAATTTTGTTAAACTGGGTTTGCTAACAGTGTGGAGATAGCAAATTTCATGAGATTAAGGAAGTCTGAGCTAATAAAATCAAGGAGCAAAACTGATTAAACCTGAAGGATTAAACAGTAGACAAGGCCTACAACATATTAATTTTCAAATCACAGTCCCTGTGAACTAATATTGGACCAGACCTTGCTGACCTTCCAGAAAAGAACGAAGACATGATTTTGCCATCTGTCCTGGATATCTGGTAATGTGAAGTTTGAAAAGTGCTAGAGAAATTAAGCGCATTCTTCTGTAAATTGTTTTTTTTAATGTTTTGTAATTATTTTTAGCCGTAGCACTTATATAGACTTATAAACTGCTTCAATAGTGGTTTACAGCATTTTACAGAGTCAACATATTGCCCCTAACAATAGAGTAGCGTCTCATGGTTCAGGTGGTTTTCTTTTTTAAATCAGTGAACCAAACTATTTTTAACTGGAGTAGAATAAGAAATGGTAGTTGTACATTTCAAATGCAGTCTTTTGAGGAAGTGAGTAGTGATGGCAGCTGCCTCACATGCTATTTATGCTTTAGGTTGTTTCTTACATAACAACACAGCGGATGAACAAGGGACTCCTGGTGAACAAACCTGCTTTGTACTCTTACTTGATTTGAAATTAAGGCTTCTTTGAGTGGTCCTTTCTACCATAGTCTTCCTGAAGGACAAGTCATCTTAATGGTGCAGAGGACTATGTGAATGGTAGGCTCATTACAAATCTTTGCATTTCTTTTGAAAAATAATTTTATTTGGGACTGATTTTTGTGTCTAAGAATTCTAAGACTTTGTTGCTCTTTTTTATTCATAATGAATCTATTCCATTTCTTAAAACATATTTTCTTTAAAAAACCTAATGAATGTTATTTACAAAAAGAGGTGAATAAGTAGGCTTATTAGTCCTAAAAATTACCTTTTATTGGTTTTAATTTGAAACCTTCATTCTGACAAACATAGCTAAGATGTCCAAAACACTAATTTTGTCTAAAAGTCTAAAATTGTTCTGGTTTCATAGAAACTACAGGGAGAGGATTCTATTACTAACACAGCAACTTGCATATAATAAATTGTTAACATGAAAAGATTATTCTAAGAATTTGTACATAAGAAAAGAGACGTTTCATGCTCTTACAGGTTTTACTTGTGCTTTGTAACTAAAATAAGTAGGTTTTTAAAATAGTTTTTAAAGCTTTACAATTTTACAAATATATTAAAACATAGATTACAGAAATGTAGCCTAATGCTTCAACTCTAGTTGATATGAAATTTCACTAATATGTCTGATGTCATGTAACCACACAAGATTTTTGGCATCCTTTCATATACTGTATCTTTTTTCTCTCACTTCTAAAGCCATATGTTCTTCATCCCTCTTTCTCTTTCCCATACATTTCAAGTCTCTGTCTGTTTGCCTTAGAACATTTTAATTGATTGTTCTGATGAAAAGAAGAAGTGAAAACATTTACGGAAATTGCCATTGTCACCTGCTATTAAGTGTAGATGTAGATGTAAAGAGAAATTGGGTTTTTTTTAAAAAAGAATATAATCCTATCTGTTGTCTCTTCTCTCTTCCTCATTCTATTCAGATGTTACCTGACAAATGTTTTGAGGGAAAGAACATAATATAAATGGAGGGATGATAGATTTCCAAATCTTTCAATTGCACAAAACACGAACAAACAGAAATATGCACATATTCATTTTCCCCCTTTGTCTCAGAAAATTAATTAATAAAGGATGGAATAGCTGCAGTATATTTTGATAGATTCACCACAAATCATTTTTTCTGGAAGAATCCATTGACTTCACAATAGAGTCCCTTAATCCAGTTTGAAAAATATCCCTTTTCTTCAGTTTTTATTCACCTTTTAATCCCATGCTTTCTCTGGAAAGGAAAGAAAGATGCTATGAGAATGGGCCACAGTCAACTGAAGCTGTCTGTGCTGAATAATATACAGTATATGTGTGAAAAAGTATGGTATTTCTTTTCTTCCTTCCTTCCTTGTGAATGGGAAAGTATGGGGTATGTTTCATTCCCATACTCAGAAATGCAGAAACCACAATGCAAATCTCACCAGGTTTTAATTCTCAGAGGTGTCTAATGCATTAGGTCACTGAAAGGATGAAATGAGAAGGATGGTCTGCCATTCTTATTAGAAGCAAACCATGTTATAAAACAATAAATTCTTCTACCCAATCCCAGCTTTCCATGCATTTCCTTTTCCTCCATTCTTCTTATAATTACATATATTTTAGGCCTTTGGGTACTAATATCCTTACTCTTTTCTTACAGCACATATTTTCTGCCCATATTTCCCCCCAGTTAACCTGCCATTTTATTCATTAAAATTGTCTTTAGAGTGCAACTGTTATTAAACTTTCACTTGGATTTCTTTTATTAATTTAATAGTTATATTTTGTGTGTATGATATGTATAAAAGATTACAATTGCAGGATAGATTATATCAATTATTCATTCAATTCATAATGCTGCTGCTGCTGCTGCTACTATTATAATCATCATCATCCTTGTTTAACATCTGAAATAAACATCTGAAGAGAAATTTTAACTATTTAAGCACAGGCCAACTATTTTTAATTTTCTGATATGATTTGAAAATGGTGTTAATAAATAATTCCTAACTGAGATTTTTATACCAGTGACAGATGAATGAAATATAATACAAGTTAGTTACTTAGTATCTTTAGTTTTGCTTAATCATAAAGTTATATATTTGACCACTTTTCTCATGCATTGGGGGCATATCATATTTTGTGTTACCCATTGACTAGAGAAATTTCAAAAAAGCACCTAGGATACTATGATGTACAGTATATTAGACATCTATGGATTATACAGCAGATGATTCAATAATTGTTTCAAAAGATATCCAGAAAACCTTGTTTATTTAAAGCACTGTATGGCTCCTCTTTGTGATTTTGCAAGCAGAGACAGTTCAGCAGAGAACAAGGATACATTTGCTTGACCTGAGTTCAGTGGTGGGTTTCAGAACCTCTTCTGTTTTAGAACCTCTTCTGTAGGTGTGGCTTGCTTTGTGGGAGTGGCTTGCCGGCCATGTGACTGAGTGGGAGTTGCTTGGCAGTCATGTGACTGGGTGGGTATGGCCAACTTGTAAAACGTGGTGAAACTCACTTAACAACACTCTTGCTTAGCTACCAAAATGTTGACTCAGAAACTCTTGGCAGTGAAGCACGCAAGTCTTAAAGCTGGAAAGTTATAAGACCCTTGCACCCCTAACCCTTTAGAAAAAAAACCTCAGGGGTGTTCAAATTTGACAGCTTTAAGACTTGTGGACTTCAACTCCCAGAATTCCTCTTCTCGCTCTTCATCTGGGAGCTGGAACCGATTCTAAACGGCACTGTAGATTTGTGGAACCTCTTCTATAGAAGAGGCTAAAACTGGCAGGAACCCATCCCTGCCTGAGTTTCATTGTGAATTTGGCAACTTTGTCTATTCCAACTTATGCACGGATCAGAAACTGCTCATCTGCACTGCATTTTCTGGGAATTGCATAATAGTTTATCAATATATACAAAAAAAGTATATAAAGAAACGGGAATATACAAATGTATTTTTAAAAGGAAATGGTTAGGAAAAAAAGACATACATTTGGGGAATAGTGCACACAAAAAACCCCATTCTTGTTCAACATAATATCTTATTCTGCACCAACAGTTACTCTATTCTCCCTTCAATTTAGCAGGTAATATTTCACTGCAAACAGTTATTCATGTTCTTGGACCATGAAGAGAGGGCAGAAATATTTCTGCGTTCCTTGACCATCAGGGTAAGCATCTATCTTTCAGCACAATTAATTGCCTAATTGAGCAGTTGTATTTCATAACACACATTTTGTCATTCTATTAGTAATTTTTGCAGTAGAAATCATTGGCATGCAGCAGTTTGGAAAGCGGACTGGAAATTATATCAGTAAAGGTATAAGATTATGATTTTTAGGTTAGTTATTGGTCTCGCTTTACTTCATAAAAGTTCCATTTTAAAATAAAATTTCACAAAAATGTAATTATGGTTGCTTAACTATAAAGTAAATCATCTAAGTCAGGGCTATCAAACTTGCAGCCCAGATGTGTCACACAGTGGCCACATCCACGCCTGGTTTAGCAAAGGGGGGAAAAATCCCGGTACATCACGTGATGCCGTCGTGATGCCGTGAGTTTGACACCTCTGGTCCAAAGTGGTTAAGATGGGTTATAAAACAGGGGGGGGGGGGGGGGGAACGACACAATTTGGTATCTGTAGAATATTTCCAAAATAAATAAGCTCGTAATTTATTAAGGGTGACAGGGTCCCTCCATCTCTGACACCAGATGGTTCTATAATAAAACACAATCCACTACTAGAAGACAGATTTTGATGGGATGCATCCAGTTCATAGATTTCCTATTAGAACGATGGAAATTCTTCCCCAAAGTGCCTTGGAACATGCAGTAAAAGACATATGCATGCAGAGAACTGGGATTAGTTTCCAAAGCAACCTTTAGTACAGGTAGTTCTCAACTTGCAACCATTTATTTAGTGGCCATTCAAAATTACAATGGCACTGAAAAAAGGAACCGATGGCTAGTCCTTGAAGTTACTGCATGACACATGATCAAAATTCAGGTGCTTAGCAACTTGCAGATATTACGACAGTTGCCACATCCCAGATCACGCAATCACAATTTGCAACCATCTCAGTTGGTTTTTGACAAGCAAAGTCAATAGAGGAAGCTAGATTCACTTAGTGACTGCTGATTCACTTAACAACACCAGTGATTTGCTTAGCAACCATGGCAAAACAAGATTGTGAAATTAGGCACAACTCACACAACAACCATCTTGCTTAGCAATGGCAACTCTGGTCCCACTTGTGATCGTAAGGACTACCTGAAAAAGAGAGTGAAACCAAACAGACCCCTCTTTAGAAGACCATGCCCAACCGTAATTCTTTTTTAAAAAGTGGCTGGTCTAGTGGCAACTGTTGCTAATCCTCGCTTTTCTTCCAAAAAATAATCTTGCTCAGCAAATGTTGTTTTCAGCTTGGAAATTTTCTATCAGATCTCTTTCTAGGTTCCCTGTGATCTAGATATTAGAACTTCTAAATTTCCACTGCTAACCAGAGAGAGAGGCTAAGACTGCCTCTGAATGTAGACAGAATGTATTTTGCTTTCCACCAGGTAAGTGTAGAAATCTTACCTTTTCTCTTGCCACCTCGCTTCGCCTCTTTCTTTGTTCTCTCTCATACACAGATGCATACGCACAGAGGTCAAGATGAGTTAAAAAAAAAAGGCTATAGGATAGCCACACACATATTTTAGTACCTCTTTTGAAAAAAGAAATAAAATAATATATAATGCTTGTCAAAGGAACTCCGCCAAACACAAAGGCACTCCAGCATTCTAAGTGCTCTACCCTTAAGGCAGTCTACTTTACAATTCTGCATTAGGTTATGGAAGGATGCTTAAAAAGAAAAGTCCTTATGCTGATCATACAGAGGGACATCCTTGCTGTGCACCACATGGTTAACACCAGGAAGAAAAGTAATTAAAGATGTTGAAAACCAATGTTCTCTTATTCAGTCCTAAACGGTGGGTGCTAAGAAGACTGCATTTGGATAGAACAATAAAGCAACTATTGTTATCCTCCTCCCCTCCAGATGCAATGAACTACATAGAATAAATTTATTCTTAATCTAGATTGCCTGGAAATTTTACTCTAATATGCTGTCTGAATTTCACAAATAGAATTACCTAGCTCTCTGCAAATAGTAATGGACACAATAGGTTTATCTCTTGGGCTCTTATAAATTCAGTCCAAGTATCACAGTTATCTAGAAAGATTTAGCAACCAGATGCTATATATAGAAACACCCAAGAAAATCCCAAGACTTACTTGGGTCTCCAGCACATGTTTTAGGCAGAAATCCAAAAGACCTTCACAGGATAATACTATACAAACATCCTTCCGGAGTCCCAATTGCTCACTAGCATTTGACTCTATGGAAGACCATTGGCCTTCATAAGCTCTACATCACTTCATCAAGTGACTCCTAAGTAGCCTCACCAAGTCTGCTCCTTAATGTAGCCACGCCTCCTATAACTCTATGTCGTGTTTTCTTCCTCTTCAGCTTCTGGTGTCTTTCAGTTGCTGAAGGGGAAAGAGAGAGAGGTTTGGCCCAATATTTTCTACATCCAGGGCCAGGAGAAGGATTAGATTCTGACTTGATACAATAAAACCCTTTTTATTGCTTTTGGAGAAGGTTTCTCCTGCTCCTCTTCCTCAATTATGAAAGATCCGTAGAGCAAGCATCAAGCACATGCTGTATCCACGGGTAACCCATCCTTGATCAAAGCAATATTTCCCCCCCATCCCAGGCTGCAGAAAACTGGATTAAAAAGCCAGAAAGGAAGGCAAATGTCTGTTCTCTCCACCGTGCACAAATTTTAGATAAAGGTCTTGTAATGCAACATTTCATACAAAATGGCATTTGCTCTAGATATCTGGTAGCGATAAAGGAATTCAGATAATATAATGGCAATAATTTCTTCAACATACTTGAATCACCAAAACAGTCCCTATTGGCTTATTTGCTGATCAATACAATACAATAGCAGAGTTTGAAGGGACCTTGGAGGTCTTCCAGTCCAGCCCCCTGCCTAGACAGGAAACCCTATACCATTTCAGACAAATGGCTAGCCAACATCTTCTTAAAGACTTCCAGGGTTGGGGCATTCACAACTTCTGGAGGCAAGCTGTTCCACTGACTAATTGTTCTAACTGTCAGGAAATTTCTCGTCAGTTCTAAGTTGCTCAGAACTGAATAGTTTCCACCCATTGCTTCTTGTTCTGTCCTCAGGTGCCTTGGAGAATAGTTTGACTCCCTCTTCTTTGTGGCAACCCCTGAGATATTGGAACACTGCTATCATGTCTCCCCTAATCCTTCTTTTCATTAAACTAGACAAACCCAGTTCTTACAGCTGTTCTTCATATGTTTTAGCCTCCAGTCCCCTAATCATCTTTGTTGTTCTTCTCTGCACTCTTTCTAGAGTCTCCACATCTTTTTTACATCATGGCGACCAAAACTGAATGCCGTATTCCAGTAATCTAACTGCAAATCTGGGCATACTGCTTGATAGTTATCAAAAACCCTGTTTTTTCTGATTTTTTTTAAAATGGTTTGTTTTAAAAAATATTTATTTCTATTTCACACTTCTCCCTCATGGTCAGTATATCTCTGGTGGGGAAAGAAGGAAAAGGAAAGGGAAATAGAGAGGGAAATTAAAGGGGAAAAGAAAGGGAAAGGGAAAGGAAGGGAAGAAAGGAAAGGAAAGAAAAGGGAAGGGAAGGAGGAGACAGAAAACAGAGGAAGGGAGGGAGGGAGGTGGCACAGTGGTTAGAGTGCAGTACTGCAGGCTACTTCAGCTGTTCAGCAACTCAAATCCCACCCGGCACAAGGTTGACTCAGCCTTCCATCCTTCCGAGGTGGGTAAAATGAGGACCCAGATTGTTGGGGGAAATATGCTGACTCTGTAAACTGCTTAGAGAGGGCTGTAAAAGCACCGTGAAGAGCTATATAAGTCTAAGTGCTATTGGTATTGCTATTCCTGATAGAGCTTAAAACATCTCTTCTTGATGTAAAACTATTTAAAAACCTTGCGTGTTCAATTGTTTAAGTGAATTATTTTATATTTAGCGGATGTGACATTGCTTTTCTTTCTTTTCTCTCTAGACTATTCATCTCTGGCTCGCAAGCCGACTGATTTTTTTTGTTATTTCACTGGCTTTGAAAGAGATTATAGTAATGCCATTTTATAAAACTTTGCCTTGTGATGTGAATAATATAAAAGATACCTCCAAAATGTATATGCAAGTTGACTGCAGCAACCGTAAGCTCATACAGTTTCCAAAAGACATTCCTGACAATGTTACCAACCTGACACTTGCTGTTAATCACATTCCAGAGATTTCCAAAAGCTATTTTACGAACCTAAAAAACCTTCTAGAAATTGATTTCAAATGTAATTGTGTGCCTGTCAGGCTGGGACCTAAAGATCATGTTTGCACCCAAGGTCTGAAAATCCATACTCATGCTTTCTCCAAACTCTCCAGCTTAAAATCACTCTATTTAGATGGCAATCAGCTCTCAGCAATCCCCCAGGATCTCCCACGGAACCTACATCTTCTGAGTCTTGAAGCTAATTCCATTTTCTCTATCAAGAAAGGAAATTTGTCAGGACTTGAAAACTTAGAAGTACTCTATCTAGGGCAGAACTGTTATTATCGCAACCCCTGCAATATATCTTTTGAAATTAATGAAGCAGCCTTTCGACCTCTCACAAGTTTGAAAGTGTTGTCTTTGAAAGCCAACAACTTATCAAAGGTCCCACAAAATTTACCATCAAACTTAAGAGAACTCTACCTCTATAATAACGCAATTCGAAATATCACTGAGTATGATCTGTCCTCTCTGAATAATCTGGAATTACTTGATTTAAGTGGAAACTGCCCTCGTTGTCACAATGCACGATATCATTGTATTGAATGCCCAGGAAGCATTTTAATCAACCCAAGAGCCTTTGACTCATTAAAGCATTTAAAGGTGCTGAGGCTGCACAGTACCTCCCTTAAACATGTGGATTCCCATTGGTTTAAAAATACTAAGAACCTTCAAGTGCTTGATCTTTCACAAAATTATTTGGCTAGTGAAATTCAGAAAGCTCATTTTCTACAGTTTCTTCCTAATCTTGTGGAACTTGACTTATCTTTCAATTATGAACTGGATTCATACCCATTAAACTTTATTCTCCCCGAAACATTTTCCAACCTGTCCAATCTGCAATCCTTAAGAATAAGGGGATTTGTTTTCAAGGAACTGAATAAAGACACTATACAAAATTTAATTCCTCTTAAAAAACTTAACGTCCTGGATTTTGGAACCAATTTTATCAGGAATGTTAACATTTCTATGTTTAAAGAATTCCAGAATCTTAGAACAATAATTCTTTCTTTTAATAAAATATCTCTTTTTTCATATGAGCCAAATAGCAGGCTTTACTCTGTTCTTAACTCATCAAATGATCAATATAACGGCAATGTATTGAAAGATATGGAGTATTTCAGATATGATGAATATGGTCAAGGTTGCAGATCTAAAAATACAGAGGATATTCATTCTTCGACTTTTGTCAATGAGACTGCATGCAGCAACTATGGAAAAACACTTGATTTAAGCAGAAACAATATTTTTTTTATCAAATCTTCTGATTTCCAGCATCTTTCAGACCTTAAATGTCTTAACATCTCCAATAATGCTATGAGCCAAGCTTTTAAGGGATCTGAATTTGCTCATCTATCCAGTTTGAAATGTTTGGATTTATCTAACAATCGAATTGATTTGCTACATCCGAAAGCTTTTCAACAGCTGAAAGAACTGGAAGTTCTAAATCTTAGTGATAATAGTTATTATTTTAAGGCGGAAGGTGTCACACTTATGTTGAACTTTACCAAATGCCTGGTTAATCTGAAAATTCTGATTATGAATGGCAATGAGATTTCTGTATTCACTGATAAAGGAATGGAAAGTGATTCCATCAAAACATTAGAATTTAGACGGAATCGCTTAGATATTTTATGGAAGGATGGCACTAATGAATACTTCGCATTCTTCAAGAATTTGATCACTCTGGAAAGTCTTGACATTTCTGAGAATTTTCTGACTTTGTTACCTCATGATGTATTCTACAATCTGCCTCCAAAACTCAAAGTGTTAAAGCTGTCCAGTAATCTATTGAAGACTTTTAACTGGGGGTGTCTTCCAGCACTAAATAATTTGGAAGTCTTGGATCTTAGCAACAATCAGCTGACCACAGTCCCATATGAACTGTCCAACTGTACTAAGACACTTCAGACATTCATACTGCAAAACAACAAGATTAGAAAGCTGACAGATAATTTTCTTAAAGATGCTTTCTTCCTGAGGCATTTAGATCTTAGTTTTAACAAGATCAAAACAATCAAGAACTCTAGCTTCCCCAAAAATGTTATTGATGGACTAACAACATTACACTTAAATGGTAATTTTTTCAAGTGTAACTGTGATATTGTGTGGCTTGTCCATTGGATCAATGAGACAAATGTAAAAATCCCTTTCCTAGCAACAGATGTGACTTGCGCAGGGCCAAGTGTATGGAAACGTAAGAGTTTGATTTTATTAGATATGCATACTTGTGAACCGGACTACTCTCAGATCCTCTATTCATCGTCAGCTTTGTTCATCATATTTCTCATGATACTTCCAGTTATAAGCCACCTATATTGTTGGGATGTCTGGTATATTTATCATTTCTGCACTGCCAAATTAAAGGGATATAAACGTCTCTTCTCATCTCAAGTTAAATATGATGCTTTTGTGGTTTATGATAATAAAGATGCAGCTGTAACAGAATGGGTCTTGAAAGAACTAATTGAGAAACTGGAAGATCAGAAAGAAAAAAAATTCAATATATGTTTAGAAGAAAGAGACTGGCTACCAGGTCACCCACTCTTGGAAAACCTTAACGACAGCATACAAATGAGTAGAAAAACAATATTTGTGCTGACAAACAGCTACATTGCAAGTGGCAACTTCAGAACAGCTTTTTATATGGCACATCAGCGTCTTGTGGATGACAAAGTAGATGTAATTATCCTGATAATTCTTGAGAAGCTTCTGCAAATGTCAAAGTGTATCCGTCTCCGAAAGACCTTGTGTAGTAGATCTTGTCTTGAATGGCCAACCAATCCTCAGTCTCAGGCTTATTTCTGGCATTGTCTTAGAAACTCCCTCACAGCAAATAATGAGTTCAGATATAACAAGCTTTTCAAAGAAATGGTATAACGCTCAGTTGCATTCTCAGAAAATGTTTTGGAAATCATGGCAGATGTTTGGGATGAGACTGAATCTCAATCTCTATATTGAGGAAGTTTTAAAGCATTGGTAGAACCAGACAAACTTGTGGTTATCTGAGGAAAAGTGCCCAGGAAGTGTAGTCCCAGAACTCAATATTCCCTTTAATAACTGTTGAGTTATGTAGGAAACTTATGCTGATTTTTATGAATTCCCCCCAATCTAAGGAAAAGGGAAAGGGAAGAGACAGATTCCAGTTACAAATTTTCACAACAAAAATGTATGTGTTTTCCTATGTAAGCATGTTTTCTTTCCATTATTCAGTACAATTTGAAAGAAAAAATAAAAACCAACATAATCTTTAGCATGAACTACAATTACTGTATATTTGAAAAAGAAATATTTTGAACCAACTCGCTAATTATTTATATATGAGGGGGGAAACTTTAAATTACATAATGGTATGATAAAAATATGGGAATTGTAACCTAATGGGGGTGTGCAGATCAGTTGGAATGCATTCAGAAATGGAGAGAGAGAGAGAGAGTGTGTGTGTGTGTAAGTGTAAGAAAATTGGTGATCTAAATGCTTTTTGTATAATGCTTTTTCTTTAAAAAAGATCTTTCATTACCGTATCAAATTCCAAAAAGAAAGGACTTTAAACGCTTACAAAATATTATCAGTGACTAATAAGTTTATGCTATAATCTGAAAGCATCTATGTGTGAAGCCATAGATTGTTGATGTCTTAATGATTAAGGCATCAACTAGAAACCAAAAGACCTTTAATTCTAGTCCTGCCTTGGGCACAAAGCCAAATGGGTGATCTTGGCCAGTTACTTCTCTTCTCCCTAGGAAGAAGTAGAATTGCCAAGTTACTTCTGAAAACAGCTGCCAACAAAATTTCAGGGAGTCCAAAATGATTTGAAGGTACAATTGTTTAAATGCAGTTTATGTGTCTGTTGATGGCTGATCTGTTTGAATGCAAAGCTTCCAAGAATTCCCTAGTGTTTGGGGATTTTACCACATACCCACCAAGTATGGTAGGGCAAGCTATTGTGTATAAAAAGACATCAAAGTGACCATGACTAGCCAGGTAATGAAATTTCTTCAAGCAAATAATCAAGGTTGGAGAGTGCCAAAGACAGTTATCCTAAGCTACAAATATTGTTTTTTATTTTCTATTCTCTTTTATTCTTACTTGTTTTAATATATTTATGCATAAATGTATGTATAAGAAGCACTGTAGTGACAAGTTTACAGAACAATGTATGAAGTAGTATGATTGAAGTGGAAATGGGGGGGTGGGTGTTGCATGAATAAAAAGTTATTATAAGTTTAGTGAGCAGTGTTAGTGTAGACTAGATTTAGTGAGACTTCTTTTTCTTTTTACCTCTTACCTTTGTTTATCATCTATTATATTTTGCTATGCTTTACTTACCATTGCTTATACAAAAGAGTGTGGTTTGATTGATCCATCAGCATTCTCATTCATACTTCTCATCAGTGTAATTCCACATGACACTTTAAAGACAATCAAAGTAATTAAAAAATTGAAGCAGCCAACTTCACTATTCCAAAATAAGCGGGTGACGCCAGCTTAAGGGCTACACGTTTACAGATAGGAATTTAAAGAACAAGAAAACTGATTAGTTAGGGATTTTTAAATGAAGTTTATCTCTCATTTTTAAAATGTGCACCTATCACATTTTTAAATAAGAAATGGTCATTCACATACCAGTCTATAGGTGGCAGCAAATGATAGTTCCTGAAAGTGGATCACTCATTTAAATCACAATAAAGTATTATGGATATATTCGGTCTTCCATTTTCTAAATTTAGTGTCTGTGTGCTTTTAACCAAGGCCAGGAGAAATTGGCATGCCAAAATCTGAGGTGATAAAAGATTTTACATTAGCAACTTAACTGCCAATTGTTTGGGTTATGCAGTTATTTAGTTAGAAAAAATATATAGTCACCTGTCTTAAGTAAATAAGTCTGAGAGGTTAACAACAATACAAGAAGAAATGATATAATGAAAATCCATATGTATGTATGTATGTATGTATGTATGTATGTATGTATGTATGTATGTATGAATGTATGCTTATATATGCTAGTGTCACAACACCCTGGTAAGCCCCAATTAAGGGAGGAAGCATACTGTTTTCCTTTTCTGCCTTTCGGCTCATCACCAGAGACCATCTAGACAGAAAGCCATGGGTTCCGTTGTGTGATTTTTTTTATTATGTGTGTTAGTTTTATGAGCTGATCAATAAATAAATTAGAGAGACTAGGATAGATCTAAAGAGAGCTAAAAAGCTTGAAATAGATCTATACTAGTCTCTCTGATTTATTTATTGATCAGCTCATAAAACTATGTACACACACACACACACATACCATACATACATACATACATACCACACACACACACACACACACAGACAGCATAACAACTAACTCACAGCACAAGAACACACATTAGGCTCTGCTAGCATCTTAGCCCTAACATTGCGGAGGGAGGGAACCAGATTTTTATGGCCTAACAGAAGATCAATTTCAGAAAGGAGGCTCTGCTGGCATAGGGAAAGCTCACAACACATAAGGCCCACTTCCTGGATCCCATTGGAGCAGGGGTTCAAACTAGATTTCATTGAGGGCCACATCAGGATTGTGGTTGACCTTGGGGAGCCAGGTGGGCATGGCTGGGGTGGGCGTGGCCAGATTCCCTCCCTCCCTCCCATTCTCATCTCCCTCCTCCCTCCCTGCTTCCCCTTCTCTCCTTCTTATTCCCATCTCCTTCCTCCCTTCCCCCTCCCTTTCCCTCCCCCCCAGCTTTAAAATGTAGCCCTTATGAGGAGCCGGGGAGGCCCGCTCAACTACCTGCTGCTTGTTTTTCCCAAAAGAGAAAGAGAAATTGCTGGCCCAGGGTCGGCATTGCAACTTTTTAAGGATTTCAAAAGCTGCATTTTTAATGTTAGAAATCGGAAAATCCTGAGTCACTGCCTCCTCCACGCCCACTGCCTTTTCTTCAGAAGGAACAAGCCCCCTGTTCAGAAATGACGCTCCCAGAGCTGGAGAGCTGCACTGAAGCAAGGAAAAGGAGGAAGAAAACATTTAAAAACCCAGGGAGAAATACCCCCCCCCCCCATCCTCCCACTCTCCCACGTGGCAGCTTCTGAACTAAAGGAGGCGAGCACTCGAGCAGAGAAGCCAGAGCGGGAGAGATCCATTGCCAGCCAGAGTGATGTCAGCCTCGGGGATTTAAGCTTTCGGCTCTCCTTTTCCTTACTTCTTTCCTTTCCCACGAGGTGCAGGAACTGCGCTTGGTTTGCAGGGTCAGAGGTTTACTTTCCCTTTTTGCCTTCCAGCCAAGGAATGCTGCTTCCTTTGCTGCCTCTCCACAAAAATACCTCACTTTCCTTCTCCTTCCTTCCTTTCTTCCCCGCCGCTCTCCTTCTTATTCCCATCTTCTGGAGAGTTTGGCAGCGCTGCCAATGACTGTGCTTACCACGACTGTGGCTTTCCCATGGGGGGTGGGGCAGGACAGCGGCCGTCCAAGTGAAAGGGAAGCCACAGAGATGGTGAGCAGGCCATGGAGGCTCTGGTGGTGGATGCGTCCCTGATCTATAACTAGATGGCGGCCTCAGGCCTGAAACACAGTCGGCCTTAGATCCACGGGGCAGCCCTGGAGCCAGATAGGGGCCACTCCTGCCGCCTCAGCCCTGCCCCCACAGGAGGTGGAGAACACCCTGGGGGCAGTGGTGAGGCAGTATGGAGGTTCCTCGCCGGCTCCAGGGCTGCCCTGCGGATCTACGGCTTACCACGTTCCAGGCTAGATGAACACCATCAAGTTATAGATTAGCACCTGGGGGGGGGGGGCTTGTCCTTTATGTGTCTCAAGGGCAGCCTTGCGGGCCAAATCTAGCCACATCATGGGCTGGATTCGGCCCGTGGGCCTTCAGTTTGACATCCCTGCACTAGAGGATGCTGTTTCAAACAGGTGCTCGGAGCATGCTAAGAGCAAAAGAGACAGAAATTGCTGGAAACAGATGACCACACAGGTAACCTGGTCCTGGGACATGCTGGGTTTTATCTGTGACCTCTAGAAATGCATGACCATGTGGATTCTGTATTTTCAGCAAAAACAAAAAAGATTTTGGGGATTCAGTTTTGCAAATGCTGTTTTTTGCAGGGCAAACCTATCTGTTACCATGGGAAAAAGCAATTGACTATTGACATGCCACTTTTGCAGTATAAAAACATGAATAGACATGAAGACATAAGCTATTTTGTGCTTATTCTTATTATTTAGCACTAGCCATTCCCGGCCACGCATTGCTATGGCCCAGTCTGGTTAAATGGCCAACCAATCTGCGTGTAGCTCTATACCTGCACACACCAACACGTACACACAACCACCGTATAACCCCCAACCTACCTACCTACTGTATTTCTCCCTCTCTCCACCTACCTACCTACCTACTGTATTTCTCCCTCTCTATCCCTCTACCTACTTACCTACCTACCTACCTACCTATCTCTACCTACCTACTGCATTTCTCCCTCCCTCCCTCTATCCCTATAGCTGCCTACCTACCTACCTAATGTATTTCTCCTTGAATCTTATGGACAGAGTATTATTTCATCATTTATGACATAATACCTGTGTCCCACTGCTCTCTTTGTATCCATCTACCTACCTTTTTTACATTTTTTTACATTTGTGTGGCATGTACCTGCCACAGGCGTGATATCTACACAATCTATATATATATCATTGGTGCCGTATTTGAAAGGAACGTTGTGTGAAAATTTGGAAGCGATTGGTGCAGTACTTTTGGAGATTAGCAGTTTTGAACAAACTCATTACATTTTTATTTATATAATTAAGATTAAGATGAGAACATGACAGAAGTAAATATATATAAACAGTCCATGTAATTATACATAAAACTTCTATAGGAATTTGGCAGTGACCTTATAACTGGATGTCCAATTCACCTACCCAGGCAATTGCCTCTGGCCTTGCTTCTTGCAGTTCTTCTAGGGAACCAGAGAATGCACATCATGAGAAATCTTGCACAATATGTTTAATAGTTTGAATATATTGGAATACGTGTTAGAATGTATTTTGTATTGCAACAACTACACAATTATTCAGCCAGTAGATGGCAGTGTTTAGTTTGCATCTATGGTTATAATCTATGGTTCCTTTATGTACTCAGGAGTGTTTCCTGTGATAGTTGAAACCATTAAGCAGCAAGCCCCATTGTGACTGTACACTATTCACTTTATTTGATCTGTATGGCTATGTAATTATCTTCTGCTACCATTTTTATATCATAAAACAGAATTTCTAACAGGTTATGGGCATGGATACAGACATCCTGGCATAATAAATTAAATGAGAGTTACTATGCAAGTGGAATAAAAGAAGAAACCAGACCACAAGAGGTTTCAATCAGGAAATATACCAGAAGCAATAAAGGCATCCCAGCCAAACAGCTGTCCTATATAGCTCGCAAAGCATTAAAACCCAGAGATGGGAAGGAGAATCCAATAGAGACTGCAGCAGCCACCCTGGTCCCCTGGCCCAGTAGGCGTCAGAGCCTCAGCAACTCCAGTGCCAGCTCTTTGCAGAGCCAAGGCCGAAGCTGCAGCAGCAGCACCAGCTCTGTGGTCAGCCAAGAACAGCAAGAAGATTGGAAAAAGGAGGACAAGAAGAATCAAAAGAAATAGGAAACAGAACTAAGATCAGAAATGGGATTATTATAAAGAGTACTTGTTGAGTGGGGGTGTTGGAATGCATGTTAGAATGTATTTTGTACTGCAACTACAGAATCATTCAGCCAGTAGATGGCAGTGCTTAGTTTACATCTATGGTTATAATCTATGGTTCCTTTATGTCTAATCTCTGCTACTATTTCTATATAATAAAACAGAATTTCCAACAGAATATCAGCACCACAACCAAACGGGGAATCTTTCAATCCCTACTGATACGGGTGAGGACCACAGAGGGTGGACTTTGTAATATTTGAAACATGGTCTTGATAATACTGTTGTACTGGCTAATTAGCATGGGTTTTCTTGTACTTTAAATTTGCTTTTTCAATTGTACTGCTAATAATTTCCCATAAACCATAACCTTCAAGAAAAAGTCTCTCTTTCAGAAACTAGGACTGGCAGGATTCAATACATTGTAGATAACAGTTTCATTTTTAGCTGTTCTCAAGCCTCCGTGAACAAAGAAAATTACCAAGCCAACCTTGACAAGCACTGAGAAAGTATCTTACCCAAACCCATATGGATGTTTTTCATTTGCAAATGTTTCTTTTACTTTTATTCATAACACAATGCTTTTCTCTATGGCTATGCTGTAATTCTTGTGATGTAACTGAACAGATGACTATTTCAAAACCAATCATTTTTTGCTTTGAAGTTCTTGGTTGTGCTAACCATGAAAGTAAATGTAAACCATTTCTTGGGGTTCCCCCTTTTCATAAGGAGACCAAACTTTATCAAATTGCTAATAAATTGCTTTTAAACGAATTTCTGACTTGGTTGCTTATTGGAAAAGGTAAACCAAGGCAGAACCTATGCCCAGATTTGACCATCACAGGACAGAGGCTCTTCTTCCAGTATCACACTTAACTCTTCAATTTTGACTAGACAAAGTGAGGCAGATCAAAACCGGATAGTTTGGAAGAGGTATCACTAATGGTCAGGCCAAAAGAAGGTATCTTGAGACCATTCCTCACTCCAGGCATTCTTGGGGTTAAACTGGGTAGTTTAGTAAATAGCTGTTTTCCATGCTGCCAATGGGATTTCAATCTTGTGATGGGCTGTGCACTGTCCTGGTGAATAGGGAGAGCCTTCTTCAGTATCCTTGACCGTAGCCAAATAAAAAAACTGTTATCTTCTAATATGAAGAAGTACAATATTGCTAAGTACTGGTAATCAATGCACAGGAATGGGATGCAATGTGCCAGAGACGATACACATTGACTGTAGAGTTGGACATGAACTGTTTTGGTGTGGGCTGTTAAGCCACCCGCTGGCACAATATACAATGGAGAATAAACCAAAGTCAACCCTGTTTTGTGTAGGCTGTTAGCATCAGCATCACAGGATGTTCCAGGCACTCCATTCAATAAATTGTTGTGGCTTTTCAATTTTGTTGCAGTTTTTTCCAGGTGTTACAGGAAGGTTAGTGATCTGTTCAGTGTTATCTATCCCCCCAGGTATTTTAGACAGTTATTACCGGTATATTTATTTTATTTTATTTATTTTATTAAATTTATACCCCGCCCTTCTCCTAAAAAAGGACCCAGGGCGACCTGTATTGTAAAGCACAGTTCCAAAATTTCAGTGAAAACTGGTAATTTTCATACCTATTGCTGAGGTGATTTGTTTATTTATTTAGCATATGGCATACCATGTATGGACTAGCATTTCATCTAGATTAATAAAATATAAATGTCAAAAGAATCAATTTTCACATGTCAATGTCTAGGTCATCTAACCATTGAAGCACAGAATCATTTATATTTAAAAAAATGACCCCCACAGTCACACTGAGGATATTATGCCATACAGAGTCCTGGCAGACGCTGTGTAAAATGCAAATCCTATTCAGGATTGTCCACTGCTGAAACGGTAGTTCAAAGCCATGCACCTGGCTGAAAAGAATGAGAATAGAGCTGGAAGAGACTTCAGAGATCTTCTAGCTCAGCCCCCTGCTCAAGCAAATTTTGGGCTTAGTTGAGAATTACCTTATATTATTTTATTCGATTAGACCAGGGGTCTGCAAAGCTGGCTCTTTTAAGACGGGTGGACTTCAATTCCTAGAATTCCCCAGCCAGCATGGCTGGCTGAGGAATTCTGGAAGTTGTAGTCCACCCGTCTTAAAAGAGCCAACTTTGCAGACCCCTGTATTAGACCAATGCCCTTCTTTTTCAATGTCCTATCTTACATGGAGAACTCAGAACATTTTGTAAGCACAAGTGGTATTCGTTTTTCAGAGGTGATTTAGTAATAGCATACTTTGTCCAAATATTCATAGAGCATCTGAAATAGACTTTATATTACTCACCCATCTTGTCTAAGTGTGGGAATATGTACTGTATCTCTTCCAATATCTCTAAACCAAAGTCATTAGAAAGGCGGCCTATAATCAGCTCAGCAGAGACTAAAATTCAGGAAAAGCTTTCTTAGGTTGATGGAAGACTGAAGAATTTGAAAGCAGAGTGGATCTATGGAAAGCTAAGAAGAACCAACACTGGATGGAACCAACCAATGACCTGGGTCTGCTGAAAGCTGGGGAGTATGGAAATCACTGAATAGACTGCACATGGGTACAATAAAATCCAGAGACACTCTGAACAAATGGGGCTATCCATTGGCTTCTGCTCATTGCGATTGTGGTAACATGTAGACAACAACGCATATGAATACCTGCCCTTTGTGCTCCATTCAATGTACACTTGAAGACCTCTTGGTAGTGTGACAGAACACAACTAATATTTCTGATTGCTTAATTAGTACATAGTTTAATCTTGTATTTTAAATTTTATGTCACATAATGTGCTTATTTTAATTGTGATGCTTCTGACATGAATAAACAATTAGAAAGGTGGGATCAACCACTAGATAATTTTCCGGTTAGACCTCAGACATAGTGATAAAAAATAATACTTGACTGAATAAACCCAGATCAGTCTTCCCAAAGAGGATGGTTTTCATTTATCATTCCAAAACTGAGTCTTCCAAAAAGAAGAAGAAATAAGAACCACCTAATATTCAAGTGGCAAATCCCGAGTTTCTGTCTTCAACCCATCTCTCTGCAATGAATTCTGAACACATCCTAAACACTTACAAGCTTATTCAAGGATGTATTAATAAGTAACTGTATACTGTATGCTGTATTGATTGTTTAGCATCTGATTATTGCACTCTTTTCCAATTCACCTTCAATCAAATAGAATACTTCAGTTGCAAAGCCTCAGATGCAATTTCATTGTTTGGGCAGCTCACTGGATGTCTTTGGTCCATTGTGATCTTTCAGTCTAAGCAACTTCCCAAGTTTGTTGTTGTGTGGAAAAATGGGAGGGAATGTCATGTGTACTGTCTGGAGCTTTTGGAGGAAAAGCAGAAAATCAACCAGTTTATTTTTTCTGACGTCCAATCTAACAAATGACACAATCTGTAAAGGAAGTAGATTCAAACGCGCAGAAGGAAAGAGCAACCATTAAGGGGTCTTAAAAGAAATTATTCAGTCCTAAGAAAAAGGAGCAAATTTAAAATAATCCTACTTTGATTGATTCTAAGAAATAAGGATGGGCTTTCCAGATTCCGTTTGATACTCTGCTTTCAACAATAACAAACACCCCAATAATCTCTGCCACATCTGTTTCTTGCCCTATATTAAAGGACTGGCAAAATCTGAAAAATAATAATAATCTTTATTGTCATTGTACTAAAATTACAATGAAATTTTATAATAAAGGATTTGGGTTTATCACTTTCAAAATGGAATTACTCATTAAAAGCCTCTCTGTGTGGTGGCCTACCTGTATTTCAGATTGGCACAAGTTTTCTTACATATCCTTAGAAAAAGAGGTTTGCCAGTGAGGTTTTGGAAAGATCATCTTCCCATTCCATAAATAAAAGAGGATTGCTGCAATTTACAGTAAAAGGGGGGCGGGGGGCGATGACAATAAATCATAGTGCTCTCCATTAAACTATGAAAACCCAGCATGTTTAACAGTTATTGCAATGCCTGGAAAGAGAAATAGGTCAGGCATGAATGTATTTTAAGAAGCGACTACACGTCCATGAGGTATTTCCCTGAATAAATTTATGACAAAAAATATAAAGTGGCTGAAAATCTGCTGGCCCTGTTCACAGATAAGCAACTCTATTGAAATGGGAAGCCAGATGCTGCTATATGGGCATTACATATTATATTATTTTTAAATGACTGGTTTTGCAAACAGATTCCCAGGGTGAACTTAAAATCCCAATAAATCAAATCCAAAGAATGTAACAACTTCTAAAACACCATCAAGAGCTCATATAAGTACAAAAAGGATTATAAACTTTATATATAGAGTTCCATTCTACTTAAAGAATAACTCTTGACTCCAAGAACTATTTAGAGCAAGTCTGCACATGTTTTTCCAGGCAGAAGGCATTTGGCCTTTATCAGGCTAGTAGATTTTAAATAAATGATACGATTAGAACAAACTATATTAAATTAATTGATTTTAAATATGTTGACTATATTTACTCCACATGTATTTAATAATTTCTCCCTTCTTTCTCATAAACTGAACAATTTATCAGCTTATAAATTATCATAATTTGAATAATTTATCAGCGGAGGAGGGGGAAGGGGGGTTGTTTCCACTGAGGTATTTTCCATCAGTTCGGTTTTGGGGAGGGGCAGGGGCGGTGGGAGAGGGGATGGACATTACCGGTTGGAGGACCGTGGCCGCTGGCTACGGGTGGTCACGCGCTCCAACCCCCCATGCTCCCATCTAGGGACTAGGTGGGCAAGAACCACAGACCCGGGGCCCTAGGCTGATGCTATGCAACACAAGGTCCGTGGTACAAAAAGCCCCCCTCATCCATGACCTTGTGTCAGAGGGGGACCCGGACCTGGTGGGTATTACACAAACCTGGTTGGGCCACGAGGGAGGACTTCCCCTTGTAGAAATGTGCCCACCAGGATACCGAGCCTTCCATCAGCCTAGGGCCCTAGGGAGGGGTTGGGGGGTGGCGATTATGGTTAGGGAAGGTCTTGAGCCGAAGGAGACCATAATCTCTCAAACGACCGGGTGTGAATCCCTCCTCGTGAAGTGGGGCCTTGGGAGGCAGTTGGGCATGTTAGTTGTATACCTGGCTCCTCACTATGCAACAACAGTCCTACCCGAGCTCCTAGAGGTGATAGCCGAGGCGGCAGTTGAGACCCCCAGACTACTGGTCATGGGGGACTTCAACCTGCCGTCAGTAGGCAAAACCTCTGGGGAAGCTCGGGAGTTCATGGCTTCCATGACAGCCATGGACCTGACCCAGGTAGTTTTAGGCCCTACCCACGAGGGTGGACACACCCTGGATTTAATCTTCATCTCGGGACAATGGAGTAGTGATCTGGGAATAGGGGATCTAGCCATAACACTCCTGTCATGGACAGATCACGCTCTCCTTCGACTGGACTTTCCGATCGCCGCACCTCACCACAGGGAGGCGGAGCCTGACATTCCTATATGGTTCCGCCCCAGGCTCCTGATGGACCCGGTAAGGTTCCAGAGGGAGCTTGGGCCAATTCCTGTGGACTTGCCCCGTGACTCGACTGAGGACCTAGTGGCCGCATGGTTAATTGCGGCCACGGGGGCCCTGGACCGAGTCGCGCCCTTGCGGCCTCTCTTGCGGCGGCGAACCACCCAGGCTCCTTGGTTCACCAAGGAGCTTAGGGAGATGAAACGCCACAAGAGACGCCTAGAGAGCAGATAGAGATCTTCTCGCTCCGAAGCCGACCGAACACTAGTTAGAACCTACATTAGGACTTACTTAGTGGCGATAAGGGTGGCCAAACGTGAGTATTGTGCCACCCTTATTGCATCTGCAGATAACCGCCCTGACGCCCTGTTTGGAGTGACCCTCTCCCTCCTTCAACAGAGGCCGCGGGAAGCCCCTCTACAGGGTCGAGCAGAGGAATTTGGGATTTATCTGCAGGAGAAAATCACTCGGATTCGGAATGAGTTACCCTCCATTGATAGTGGTCCAGTCGGACTGTCCGAGACTGTTCTTGAGACACCATCTTGGGAGGAGTTTGACTTTGTTACTACCGAGGATATGGACAGGCTGTCAAAGAGACTTAAGGCTACCACATGTTTATTGGACCCGTGTCCCTCCTGGCTTGTACTGGCATCCTGGGAGACGACACGAGGCTGGCTCCAGGGCATTGTCAATGCATCTTTGAGTGAGGGGTCCTTGCCTGCCGTCTTGAAAGAGGCGGTAGTAAGGCCCCTCCTCAAGAAGCCGTCCCTGGATCCAGCATTATTAGAGAACTATTGTCCGGTCTCCAACCTTCACTTTCTAGTGAAGGTTGTAGAGAGTGTGGCGGCCCAACAGTTTCCGCGGACACTTGGAGGAAATTGATTATCTAGACCCGTGCCAGTCCGGCTTCCGACCCGGTCACGACACCGAGATGGCATTGGTCGCGTTGGTTGATGATCTCTGGAGGGCACGGGATAGAGGATATTCCTCTATCCTAGTCCTATTAGACCTCTCAGCGGCTTTTGATACCATCGACCATGGTATCCTATTGCGCCGACTGGGGGGGGTTGGGGCTGGGAGGCACCGTTCTGCGGTGATTCTCGTCCTACCTCTCTGGTCGGTCGCAATATGTGTTGACAGGGGGGCAGAGGTCGGCCTCGAGACCCCTCTTATGTGGGGTTCCTCAGGGGTCGGTCCTCTCGCCCCTACTATTCAACACATATATGAAGCCGCTGGGCGAGATCATCCGTGGTTTTGGGGTGGGATATCATCTGTACGTTGATGATACTCAGCTGTACATATCCACCGCAGGCCACCCCAACGATGCCGCCGAGGTGATGTCCCGGTGTTTGGAGGCCGTACGGATCTGGATGGGTAGTAACAAACTCAGGCTCAACCTGTCCAAGACTGAGTGGCTGTGGCTTCTGGCACCCCGGTTCAGCCAGATTATTCCAACTCTGGGGGCGAAACACTGGCCCCCGTGGAGAGGGCGCGGAATTTGGGTGTCCTCCTGGATTCCTGGCTGTCCATGGAGGACCATGTTGCGGCCGTGGCCAGGGGGGCGTTCCATCAGGTACGCCTGATGCGCCAATTGCGCCCCTTCCTGGACCGGGCTGCCCTGCGCACAGTCACTCAAGCACTCGTGACGTCTCGACTCGACTACTGTAATGCTCTCTACATGGGGCTTCCCTTGAGGTGCACTCAAAAGCTGCAGTTAGTCCAGAATGCCGCCGCGCGGGTGATTACAGGAGTGCCTAGACACTCCCATATAACACCAATCTTGCGCGAGCTGCACTGGCTTCCTGTGGTCTTTCGGGTGCGCTTCAAGGTCTTGACGACCATCTTCAAAGTGCTCCATGGCTCGGGACCTAGTTACATGCGAGACCGTCTCCTGCCCC
This sequence comes from Rhabdophis nuchalis, assembly GCA_039707465.1. Taxonomy (NCBI): domain Eukaryota; kingdom Metazoa; phylum Chordata; class Lepidosauria; order Squamata; family Natricidae; genus Rhabdophis; species Rhabdophis nuchalis. Next base: position 45,684,290 of record CM077651.1, read on the forward strand.
ATACATCCCTTAGACCAATACGCTCCCACAGAGTGGGCCTTCTCAGGGTGCCGTTGGCCGGACAATGCCGACTGGCGACACCCAGGGGAAGAGCCTTCTCTGTGGTGGGCCCAGCCCTTTGGAATGACTTACCCCCTGAACTTCGCACCATCTCCGACCTCCGCCTCTTCCGCAAGTGCCTAAAGACACATTTATTCCATCTAGCCAGCCTAGCGTAACCTTCATAATGACTTTTAGACAGTTTTTAAATTTTGGGGATTTTAATTTGGTTTTAGCGCAGGATGATTATCAAATAAGTTTTTTAAAAAAATTTATGTGATTTTGTATGTATTTTAATATTCCTGTGCGCCGCCCTGGGTCCGTTTGGAGAAGGGCAGGGTATAAATGTAATAAAATAAATAAATAAAAAAAATATTTTTGGAGAACCTTTAAAGACCATATGCCAAATATGGACAGATTACTAGTAACAAAGTCTCCTACCTAGACAAATGGAATGTGAGTAAGCAAAGTGATTTATGACAGTATGAATCTCTCCCAATGGAAAATATTCCTTCTTTTTCTACCTATTTTAATACTGTAGTTAGTGCTTAAAAAGAGGCATTGTCATTTTCCTTTCTCAAAAGAAGTGAAATAATGACAAATGCAGATGAGATGAACTGATACTTTGAAAGTCTACCTATGCTTTACTTTTTCTTTCTTTTTTTCTAATGATCTGTGAAAGTCTCCTTCACTTCTGTTTTCTTTAACCACTGATCAAACATTTTAGAATCTTTTGTTTCCCTCAGACTTCAAAAGCAGTGTTTCTCAACCTGACCAACTTTAAGACATGTGGGTTTCAATTTTCAGAATTCCCCAGCCAGTTGAACTCTACACATCTTAAAAGATGCAGGGGCTGGGAAACACTCTATAGAAATTTCAGTTTCACATCTGGAAGGCATCAAATTAGGGAAGGTTAAAAGATTCCCCAACTCCCAAAATTCTGTAGCAATAGGCCATCCATTCCTTGACTCATCCCTTCTTTTTCCTAAACAGCAAGAGTGACAAACCATTTTTACACTGTTACCAAGAACTGTGCATGGAGATCTCCATGAAATTTCCAGGAGTTTCGTTTGGCTTGAAGTAGTGTTATCTTGTTCCTGCAGATGACAAAAAAATATGGTTAATATATTGGGCTGAAAACCATCAGATTTGGTCAGTACTTGGATGGAGGGCTCAGCAAATTCAGCCCCATGAAAAGCATCTTAGAAGAAAGCAAAGGCAAAACACTTCAATACTAATGCATGGTTACGTACGTCTGGATAGTTAAGGTGAGGGTTTCTTTGCTAATTCGGTGTTAATATTTTTCAGTTGTTAATTTCAAAAATGAACAAATCTCTGACTCTGGCTAATTGGTACTTTTGTAGTTGAAGTACAACACTGTGCACTCTTGGCACTAAGTCACGGAAGTCAATGGTGAAATGATCAGCTTTCTTGGCAGTTAGGAAGTTGCCCCTTGAGCAATGCTAGCATTGCATAACAAAGTTACAAATGAAAGGGCCAATAGTGCCTTTTCAAGCTGAACTTCAATCATTGTGGCATTTAAGAAACTCTGCAAATTGAATTTTGGGTTAAGAAACTCTGGGTATTGATATTCTACAAAATCTGCCCTTGGGTCAGAATATTTTTATTCTGAACTTAAGTAATTGAATTCAATCATGAAGTTTTATAGTGGCGTATATGTAACTTCTTGTTGGTATCATCAAACAGGAATGGACATTCCTGGTTCAGTAGAAATGTATTTTCCATCATGAGAGTATTTTGAAAGTAGAGAGTAGAGTCTGGTGCAGAATCAGATTTTGTATCTATTCTGTCTCTATACATTAGCTACTTTCAGATAGTGTCTCTCAGCTGTTTAGAAATTATTCCTTAGGGAGAATCTCAGAAGCATCAAACTTCTCCAAATAAAAAATTGCCTATTACTGCTACAATATTTCCCAAGAGATTGTACAGTCTCATATCCAGGTACTGAAGTAATCCATGCTCGCCTGGCTTTAATGAAGCTACATATAACGAAGAACATCACAAAAAAGTAAAGATCATAATGAGCGCAGCAGCAAATTTAAAAAGTGTTGTTCATGATAATATGGTTCTATTTGAAATATGAATGTCTAGATTATTCAGCTGCAATCCTGAAGCCACTTGCTGCCACCTGAATTTCCAAAGACTGTTCCTAAAGTGGGCAGTCGTGCCTAGACTACTACTACTACTTTTCAAACAAGAGTAGCCTCCTTCTGTTGTAACTCTGGCAAGGTTTTATTTTCTGTAATGATCACCTTGCTACATTTTGTCTGCTTCGTAAACATGCTGTTTCAAAGGATATTGGTTTTTTGTTTAAAACAGAGTGAGACTGTGACTGCAGAAGACAGAAATAATTGTTTTAGAAGTTTGCACACTTTCTTTTAAACAGATAAAAAGCAGACAATTATTTCTACTAAACTCTAACATTATGTCAATGTGTCAAAGACACATTGACTATCAACCACTAATTCATGTACCGGTATCATAATAAAATATGACCCATATTTAATTACACAATACAATCATATTTAATTCATTTTATAAAAGCTAGATTATTGCTTGCTGGAGGCTATTATTTTCCCTCAGCAAATCCAGATAGAACTCCATAGTGCTGTGGCATCCCAGCCTTGGTCAGGTTTTGACTGCTAACATTTTAGTTGCATTCAGATACAAACAATAAATGTATTAGTATGAAATAAGCTTAGGTTAAGCTTTGAAAGACCATTGGAAGGAGACTGTAACTTTTAATTTTGGATGAATCCCAATTGAGAATTATGACAAAAGCCTAAACTGCAGTTAATATTTAACTATGACTTACTGAACCAAGACAGCTTAACTTATATGAGCTCAAATTGTTCTATTCCAGACCCTATTATGCAAAATTCAGCTCTTTGAAAAGGCTCTAATGCTGGGGAAAGTGTAAGGAAAGAGAATGGGAAAGCAGCAAGATGGATGGACTTAGTTACAGTGGCGATGAATGTATGATTGGAAAACCTGAAAGAACAGGTTAGGGACAGATCAACATGAAGAAGATATATTTACGTTGGTCACGTTGCTCATTGTCATTGGTTTATTTATTTGGATAATTAGTGAGTATCTATCTTAACATTAATATTTTCAACTAAATTTCAGAAAGGCGTATTAGATAAATATTATAAAAGAGATGAGAATATTTTCCCAAGCTGGCGAGTCAAAATTTCGTACAATAAAATTAATGATAGAACCACTATTACAAATAAAACCAAAATTAGAACTGCCGAAGAAAAATATATGTCAGAGAAAATGAAATACAGGTAGTTCTCAACTTACAACCGCAATTGAGCCTAGCATTTCCATTGCTAAGCGAGACAATTGTTAAGTGAATTTTGCTCCGTGTTATGCTTCTTTGCCATAGTTTTAAGTGAATCACTGCAGTTGTTAAGTTGATCACACAGTTAAGTGAAACTGGCTTCCTCAATGATGTTGCTTGTTAGGTTGCAAAAGGTGATCACATGACCCTGGGACACTGCAACTGTCAAACAAATGAATCAGTTGCCACGCATCTGAATTTTGATCACATGACCTTGGAAGTCATGTCACTTTTTTCAGTGCTGTTGTAACTTTGAACAGTCACTAAATGAACTGTTGTAAGTCAAAGACTACCTGTACATCTTTTTTACAGAAACAATCAGAATTCAAAGCTATAAATAGAGTTCCAATGATTGAACTGACTGACTGACTTCCTGCTATGCCACCATCCATAAAGGGTGACAAGCTTGACTAAAATTCAAACCGTGTCATAATTCTCTCAATATGTAAACTGCCTACTAGAAATGGGAAGTAAAGCAAAAAAGAGAATTGGAGAGTCCTGCTCTGTGGTTTTAAGATTTTTTGCAAGACACAATTAAAAAAGGAAACAACATATATTTGTAATCTTTTTAAACTTAATTAAATGCAAGGAAACCTGAAGGCCTAGAAAAATAAATACAGAAAGCAATCATATTGCATTTATCAATGAGACAAAAAATCCAAAATCCATTGCTGGATAATATGTGATCAAAACAACAGTGTGCAAATTTCTTACTTCTGCAGAATTCTTCATTGAGCAAGATTTTTGCACAAATCAAGAGAAGCAACTACAAAGGAATTCAAAGATTAAATCTCCTGGTCAGTGTGTGGGTGTGCGTGCGTGCGTGCATGCGCACACGTGTAACTTATAGGCAAGATGGTGAAAAGTTGGTATAATACAACTCCCACCCCCTTTGGGGTGTTTTGTGATTGTGCCCTTTTTATCATACCCATGGATATCATTGCACCTGGTATAGTCGGGAGGCATTGTAAAATCCAAAGGCAGTCTCAAGTTGGATAGACAAAATGCATTTTAAAGGGTTTTTTTAAATTCCACCTTTATTATTGTTATCATTCAAGACAATGGACATACCTAACATTATGCCCTCCTCTTATTTTTCCCATATCAACAATCCTGTGAGATGAATTGGGCTGAGAGTAATTGGCCGAAGGTCACCCAACCAGATCTCATGCTTAAGTGGGTACTAGAATTCACACTCTCCAAGTTTCTAGACTGGTGCCTCAAGTGCTAGACTAAACTGGCTTTTTAAATTTATTAATGTGCTGTTGATTATGTTACTGATACATTGTTTTCACTTAGCATTCTGGACAAAGTAACATTTGGTGTTATTTTCATTAGTCTTAATAAAAGCATTATTTAGTAGGACAGATGATGTACAATATACAAAATTGTAGCATATTATTATTTTAAGTTATTTATAAATTCAATGAGCCAACAATCTAATGGGGACTTTTAAATTAGTCTTATGAAGCTTGGGAAAGTAGCTTAAGGTTTTTTTTAATATGTGGAATAAGCAAATATAACTATATGAAGCTGGACCAAGACTATAGAAAGAGCAGAAAAACCTTCACATAACATCCACATATATGGGAACCATAATAAAATCTGTAATAATAAAATCTCCCTCCTTCAACAGAGGCCGCGGGAAGGGTTGTGCAGAGGAATTGGGACATTATCTGCAGGATAAAATCGCTCAGATCCGGAGCGAACTGGCCTCCAATGAGGTTAGCCCGGGCGGGCAAACGGAGGCAGGCCTTGAGACTGTTTTATGGGAAGAGTTCGACCTTGTGACTCCAGACGACATGGACAGGTTGCTGGGGCGGCTGAATGCTACCACATGTTTATTGGACGCGTGTCCCTCCTGGCTTGTACTGGCCTCCCGGGAGGTTACACGAGGCTGGCTCCAGGAAATAGTGAACGCTTCTTTGAGTGAGGGGTTTCTACCGGCCGTCTTGAAAGAGGCGGTGGTGAGACCCCTCCTCAAGAAGCCTTCCCTGGACCCAGCATTGTTGGCTAATTATCGTCCGGTCTCCAACCTTAGCTTTCTTGCGAAGGTTGTTGAGAGTGTGGTAGCACAACAGTTCCCCCAACACCTGGAGGAAACTGTTTATCTAGACCCGCGCCAGTCCGGCTTCCGACCTGGGTACAGCACAGAGACGGCATTGGTCGTGTTGGTAGATGATCTCTGGAGGGCCCGGGATAGGGGCTGTTCCTCTATCCTGGTCCTATTAGACCTCTCAGCGGCTTTCGATACCATCGACCATGGTATCTTATTGCACCGGCTGGAGGGGTTGGGAATGGGAGGCACCGTATTGCGGTGGTTCTCTTCCTACCTCTCCGATTGGTCGCAATTTGTGTTGACAGGAGGGCAGAGATCGACGTCAAGGCCCCTCACATGTGGGGTGCCTCAGGGGTCGGTTCTCTCGCCCCTCCTGTTCAACACCTATATGAAGCCGCTGGGCGAGATCATCTGTGGTTTCGGGGTAGAGTACCATCAGTATGCTGATGATACTCAGCTGTACATCTCTACCCCTAACCACCCCAACGATGCTGTTGAAGTGATGTCCCAGTGTCTGGAGGCCGTGCGTGTCTGGATGGGGAGGAAGAAGCTTCGACTCAACCCGTCCAAGACCGAGTGGCTGTGGTTTCCGGTGTCTTGATATAGCCAGTTACCTCCATCTCTGGCTATCGGGGGCGAGTCATTAGCCCCTGCGGAAAGGGCCCCAACTTGGGCGTTCTCCTGGATTCTCAGCTGTCCTTGGATGACCATGTGACGGCCGTGGCCAGGGGGCTTTTTATCAGGTTTACCTGATATGCCAGTTGCGCCCCTTTCTAGATCGGGACGCCCTACGCACGGTCACTCAAGCCCTCATCATTTCCCGCCTGGACTACTGCAATGCTCTCTACATGGGGCTCCCCTTGAGATGCACCCGGAGACTCCAGCTAGTGCAGAATGCGGCCACGTGGGGGATTCTGGGAGTTTCACGGTACTCCCATGTAACCTCTCCTGCGCGAGCTGCACTGGCTGCCTGTGGTCTTCCGGGTGCGCTTCAAGGTGTTAGTAACCATCTTCAAAGCGCTCCATGGCATGGGTCCTGGCTATTTGCGAGACCGCCTCCTGCCACATACCTCCCTTCGACTTGTCCGCTCTCACAGAAGGGGCCTCCTCAGGCTGCTGTCTGCCGGCCAATGCCGGCTGGCGACCCCCAGGGGGCGGGCCTTCTCTGTGGCAGGTCCTGCCCTCTGGAACGACCTGCCCCCCGACTTTCGCACTATCACGGATCTACGCCTCTTCCGCCGGGCGCTTAAAACGCACTTTTTCCATTTGGCTGGCCTGGCATAGATTAATGGTTTAATTTTTAAATTCAATAGTTTTAATTGTTTTAACTATTTTAGCACAGATTTAACTATTTAATTCTATTTTATAGTGTGTCTATTTATTGTGGGTGTTTTATTCTTTCTGTGCACTGCCCTGAGTCCCACCAGGGAGACTAGGGAGGTATATAAATCTGAAAAATAAATAAATAAATAAATATTAAAAGTACCCTACTTTATTGAAAATCTGTGGACTCTGTGACTTTTACAAGAGACAAAACATATCTACAGGTGAAACTCAAAAAATTAGAATATCGTGCAAAAGTTCATTAAATTAAGTAAAACTTAAAAGGTGAAATTAATATATGAGATAAGACTCATTACTTGCAAAGCAAGATAGTTCAAGCCATGATTTGTCATAATTGTGATGATTATGGCATACAGCTCATGAAAACCCCAAATCCACAATCTCAGAAAATTAGAATATTACATGCAATCAATAAAACAAGGATTGTACATAGAACAATATTGGACCTCTGAAAAGTATAAGTATACATATGTACTCAGTACTTGGTTTGGGCCCCTTTTGCAGCAATTATTGCCACAATGCAGCTTGACATGGAAGCTATCAGCCTGTGGCACTGCTGAGGTGTTATGGAAGACCAGGATGCTTCAATAGCGGCCTTCAGCTCTTCTGCATTGTTCGGTCACATCTCTCTCATCTTTCTCTTGGCAATGCCCCATAGATTCTCTATGGCAGGGGTCTCAAACTCAATTTACCTGGGGGCCGCTGGAGGCAGAGGCTGGGTGAGGCTGGGCCGCATAAGGGATTCCTTATATTAATATTAATACTAATATTAATACTAATATTATACTTTCATATCACAGTGGGGGCCACAAGACACCGTCCTGCGGGCCGCAATTGGCCTGTGGGCCACAAGAATGAGACCTCTGCTCTATGGGGTTCAGGTCAGGTGAGTTTGCTGGCACAGTAATCCCACGGTCATTGAACCAGGTTTTGGTGCTTTTGGCAGTGTGGGCAGGTGCCAAGTCCTGCTGGAAGATGAAGTCAGCATCCCCATAAAGCTGATCTGCGGAAGGAAGCAGGAAGTGCCCCAAAATCTCCCGGTAGACGGATGTGTTGACCCTGGACTTAATAAAGCACAGTGGTCCAAAGTCCTGTTGCTCAGTGGTCCAATGTCCTCTTTTCTGATGAGAGCAATTTTTGCATCTCATTTGGAAACCTAGGACTTAGAGTATGGAGGAAGAATGGAGAGGCACACACTGAAAGATGCTTGAAGTCCATTGTGAAGTTTCCTCAGTCTTTGTTGATTTGCGGAGCCCTGTTATCTGCTGGTGTTGGTCCACTGTGCTTCATTAAGTTCAGGGTCAACGCAGCCAGAGGAAACACCTCTGTGACTGTATGGTTTCAGCTGCACTTGTTAATATGAATATATATTTAAGAATTACAGTATAGCTAGATGCATTAGTCATGCAAATAGTAGCTACCATATACTACTGTTTGATATACAAGTATTGTAGAGATGTTCTATGGCTGCAGCACTGGCTGGTAGTAGGTTTCTGGCCGCAGTTCAGAAATGTTTGTCATGACCTAGAAAGCATGCTGGATGGGCAATTCTGGGAATTGATCCACACATCTTAGAGGATGAGAAACATTGCACTATACACTACAGCCTTGTGTTACACAGCATTAGGATTGCTTTGCTCTACGTATGTCTGATCAGTCATCTAGAGAAGGCTTCCTTTTCAAGAGCAATTAAGAGATTCTACCAGAAGCTGAGCCAAGTGTGGGTGTGTCAAGTGGGTGTCTTGTGATGGAGAGGTTAAGTCAGGTGAGGTCGGGAGGTGAAATGCTGGTTGGGGAGGGTCTTGCAAGAGTTGGTTGAGTGTTGATGCTGTCTCTGGTTGACTGTGCGATTGCAATTCTGAGGAGTTTGTAGGCTGGTTGTAAGTTGACATATTTGTTGATGGAATTGCTTGTGCAGTTCCAATAAACTCATGAGCATGGTGGGTGGTAGCATGGCCGACGATTTTTGTGTTGCTCCAATCGAACTGGTGCTGTTTGGTGTCAGAGTAGGTAGAGATTAAGGAGTTGGGATCATAGTGTTTGACTGCCAACCGGTGTTTACGGAACCTGTTTTTTAATTGATGTGATGTTTCTCCCACATAGAATTGGTTGCAATTCCTACAGTTGATTTTGTAAATTACATTTTCTCCCCATCCTTTGGTATCTTATCTTTGGTTCTGGATAATTCCTGGTGGAGTTTGACTGTGGATCAGAGGTGGTATTCTGCCGGTTAGCGGCGACAGTAGGCTCTGCCCACCCACCCAGATGTCATCACAAATGCTCTGCACATGCGCAGAAGATTCTTCTGCACATGCGCAGAATATACCGGTTCGGAATTGGAAGTGTGCTTCCAGTTCCGAACCAGTAGTGTAAGTAGCAGGATTTCATGCCTGCTGTGGGTGAAACCCTAATGTGATGTGACCTCACCATCATAAGTCCTACTAACCATATTAAGCTCTTTATAAACAGAAGAACACTGACAGTGACATCCCTTAAACTCTGCTGAAGATATTACCTAGCCTGGTAACTAAATATTCATAAACCAACTCATAAGCTCAGAGTAAACCTTCACTCTCATCCTACAGCCAAACTATTCACAACTATTGCAAACCACAGATCATGTTGTAAAATTTTCTTAAGAACACCACTTCAAGCTAAAAGGATGACTTGCCCATTTCTTCTGCAAATGGATAGTGTCCTTGACCCAGAGAGGTATATTATCTCCTGAGACAGTACAGTATTCAGACACTCCATCTCCTGCAAATTCAAGCAGAACAATCCAAATGGCCAGAGTTGGAATAATCTGGCTGAACCGGGGTGCCGGAAGCCACAGCCACTCAGTCTTGGATGGGTTGAGCTTGAGTTTGTTACTACCCATCCAGATCCGTACGGCCTCCAAACACCGGGACATCACCTCGACGGCATCGTTGGGGTGGCCTGGGGTGGATATGTACAACTGAATATCATCAGCGTACAGATGATATCCCACCCCAAAACCACGGATGATCTCGCCCAGCGGCTTCATATATGTGTTGAATAGTAGGGGCGAGAGGACCGACCCCTGAGGAACCCCACATAAGAGGGGTCTCGAGGCCGACCTCTGCCCCCGTCAACACATATTGCGACCGACCAGAGAGGTAGGACGAGAACCACCGCAGAACGGTGCCTCCCAGCCCCAACCCCCCCAGTCGGCGCAATAGGATACCATGGTCGATGGTATCAAAAGCCGCTGAGAGGTCTAATAGGACTAGGATAGAGGAAAATCCTCTATCCCGTGCCCTCCAGAGATCATCAACCAACGCGACCAATGCCGTCTCGGTGCCGTGACCGGGTCGGAAGCCGGACTGGCGCGGGTCTAGATAATCAATTTCCTCCAGGTGTCGCGGAAACTGTTGGGCCACCACACTCTCTACAACCTTCACTAGAAAGTGAAGGTTGGAGACCGGACAATAGTTCTCTAATAATGCTGGATCCAGGGACGGCTTCTTGAGGAGGGGCCTTACTACCACCTCTTTCAAGACGGCAGGCAAGGACCCCTCACTCAAAGATGCGTTGACAATGCCCTGGAGCCAGCCTCGTGTCGTCTCCCAGGATGCCAGTACAAGCCAGGAGGGACACGGGTCCAATAAACATGTGGTAGCCTTAAGTCTCTTTGACAACCTGTCCATATCTTCGGTAGTAACAAAGTCAAACTCCTCCCAGGATGGTGTCTCAAGAGAAGCCTTGGACCGCCCGATTGGACCACTCTCGATGGAGGGTAGCTCATTCCGAATCCGAGTGATTTTCTCCTGCAGATAAATCCCAGATTCCTCTGCTCGACCCTGTAAAGGGGCTTCCCGCGGCCTCTGGTGAAGGAGGGAGCGGGTCACCCCAAACAGGGCGGAAGGGCGGTTATCTGCGGATGCAATGAGTGGCACAATACTCACGCTTGGCCACCCTTATCGCCACTAAGTAAGTCCTAATATAGGTCCTCACTAGTGTTCGGTCGGCTTCGGAGCGAGAGGATCTCCATCTGCTCTCTAGTGGCATCTCTTGTGGCATCAAATGAAGTCTGGATAAGCCATCTCAACACAACAGTATTATAACATACAGTTTTGCTTCATATGCAGATGACCATAGGTTCTATCAATGTTTTTGAAGAATTAAAGATTGATAAGTCTTGAAGATTAATAGAAAATGACAATCATTCAGGATCTTGCAAGTTATTTCCATTCTGAATAGCATAAAAAACTGCCTTAGACCAACTAGATCCATCTAGTTGTAAGTTACCCGTCCTAGTGCTATTTGGCTGTGTTTCTTCTGGATTTTAAGTAGGAATCTTTCCTAGGCCTACATGATCACAAGGAAGTGAATCCAGATGTTTCTGCATGCCTTTCAGTTACAACTGACCATCTTATATTCTCCTAGTTAGCAGTTCTACATATGTACGTTCCTATGTATTTAACTACACACATCTTGTAATTGATGCCCCCCATTCCCACTCACTCACATAACTACAATGAATGAGCTTATATACCCACACTTCACTTGTCTATCAGCAGAACAGGAAATGTTGTGGTTTGTTAAGAGAGGAACAGGTTTGAGTTCCTATTAACATGACAAAAATCTGCAGAACGCGCTTATATGGTTAGTCTGTTTTTGTTGCCATAAATTAGGATTTAGTACAATCTGAGTTTTAAAAAAATACCTGCCAATCCAAGAAAAAAGGCATTGATAATCAGTCAGCAAGTTTTCATGAACGCATAAGCTAATTGTTGTTGTTAGTTGCGAAGTCGTGTCCAACCCATCGCGACCCCATGAACAATGCTCCTGCAGGCCTTCCTGTCCTCTATCATCCTCTGGAGTCCATTCAAGCTCATGCCTACTGCTTCAGTGACTCCATCCAACAACCTCATTCTCTGTCGTCCCTTTCTTCTTTTGCCCTCCATCTTTCCCAGCATTAGGCTCTTCTCCAGTGAGTCCTTCCTTCTCATTAGGTGGCCAAAGTATTTGAGTTTCATCTTCAGGATCTGGCCTTCTAAAGAGCAGTCAGGGTTGATCTCCTCTAGGACTGACTGCTTTGATTGCCTTGCAATCTTCTCCAGCATCATAGCTCAAAGGCTGTCAATTCTTTGGCGCTCAGCCTTTCTTATGTTCCATCTTTCACAGCCATTACATTGCAACTGGGAAAACCATAGCCTTGACTATACACACTTTAGTAGGCAGGGTGCTGTCTCTCCCTTTTAGTATGCTGTCTAGATTTGCCGTAGCTTTCCTCCCCAGGAGCAGCGTCAGCTAATAAATCAAAACAAATACTTTGGGAGCCGTGAAAGATGCTCAAAGAAAATTCATATAAAATGTATTTTTATATTTTGTAAATGCTATTCCTTTTGTTTCTGATTAACAATCCAGCCAATGTAAGCATGTTTTTATTGTATTTTCTTCCTATCTTTCTCCTCCATGTTTTTCTAAAGTCTGTCTCAATATTCTCCAGACTTTATGACTCTCATAACAAACATTTAATCTCTCAGATGTGTCACCTTGGAATTCTTGAGTAAGCCTCAAATATTTCTAGCCCTCGCTCACCTAAGCAATGCCTCTTTCAAAATTCTTCCTTACGCTCTTCAAGTGAGCTCCTTCAGACAGCATGCAAGAATGCAAGGTTTATAACAAAGGGGGGGGGAGGGTCGCTGAGGGGAATGAGACACTCCTAACACTAGAGCCATTGTCTGCTTGAACCTCGAAGAAAGCAGGGCGCGTGAGATTTCCGGGGGCTGCAGAAGAAATTGCAAAAGCAGGCCAGCCAGAATCCCTTCTTGCTCTGAATGAAATGGGGGGCGAGGGGACGCTATTAAGGAGGCATCTGCATTAAGCAGAAAGTATTGCTCAATAAACAGCAGAGATGGAACCCCCCCCCCCCAAAAATATCAAGATATGCAATCATTTGAGCAACCGAATCCCTCGTGGAAACAGCCACAGGGAAATCACGACTACGCCAGTTATAATGGTACAAGCTGTTTCTCGTAGGAGTGCATTCTATCACTATTCTGACGCACAACTTCCTGCAAATGTTGGAAGAATTAATAATCCTTTCGTCTGGTTACCTTCGTGCTATACTTGCACTCCCAACGAGCTCATAATGCTGAATTCTTTGTCCTCAAGGAAGATCTGAGTTAAGCTCCGAAACATCTTTCCTTAAAGGTAGCGGGAGGAAGGATACAGGGTAGGTTGGCTTCCTCACTCACGTTCGGTGTACATACATTTGAAAAAAAAAACCCCAAAACCAGCGCTCCCTGGGGGTTTAGAACTCGCGAAGCACTTTATGAAATAAAAATCAATTGTTGTTATATGCAGGACTGAATTTAGGCGTTGCCTACTACGCGCTCCTCCGTCAGCAGCCATTGTTGGCGCTTTCGGAATCCCCAGCAACCCGACTAAATTCCAAAGCTGCGCGGGGGGCCAACCCTCCCTCCCCCGAGCGTTTCTGGCTGAAGGGAGAGAGGAGAACGTGAGGAAATAAAACGGCGTCGCGAATTTCAGGCTCTGGCACCAGGATAGGCCTCCTACACGCATTACAGGATTGGTCTTGGAGCCCGGGGGGCGAAATCATTTTTCAGCTCGGGGATAAAAGTGTTGAGGAAAGTTCGCCCTCCCCTCTTTAGCTAGAAATAGCGCCTTTTGGGGGAGGGGGGGGGAACCGAGCCCCGGTAACCGAAACCTGGGCCAATGGCTCACTCTACACAGCGAGACCAAGACCGGGTTAATCGGAGGGAGGGGCTTTCCGTTTCATGCTTGAACATCGTCTTAATGGGGCTTTTTTAAGGGGAAGTGGAGAGGCGGTGAAAGAGTTAAGCAGATTCGGGGTGACATCACTGCCATTTGCATAAAAGCGGAGCTATAACTGGGCACGCAGTGAGACGCTCTTTTATATTACGGTTCAGAGCGGCTGCTGGAAGGTCTCGGGCTGCATCTGTCGGGACGGTCTCGCTGGTGAGGGGCCAAGTTTTCAATTCTCCCCCCCCCGGGGGGGGGCGGCTTTTTGCATGCTTCCGTTTTGCAGTTTTCCTTGCTGGCCGGGTCCAAGCCCTTTGGGGGAGGGAGGGGGGGTCCGGGCTAGCTTTGATTGTTTTTTGAGGGGAGGGGTCGCTGCTTGGTCGGACGGGTGTACGGGGAGCAGCTCTTCCACCACCCCCCTCCATCGGGGCTTAAAATGGGGGAGACCCTGGCGCGACGCAGTACAATGGCGGGAAGAGGTTTCCGCTCGGAAAGACATTCGGTAGCCGAACCTCGTTGCTGTTTCTCCGGGATTTGCTCGGGGGAGGGAAATTGGGGGGGGGGGAGGGAAATTGGGGGGGGACGACGACGACGACATGGACGCGCCTCGCGCGACCTCGGGGCGTGGGGAGCCTCCGGGAGGAAAAGGCGGAATGCTCGGGCTTTGGGTGTGATCGGTGAATTGGACGGCGGCGGCGGCGGCGGTCGATGCGCCTTATCGCCCCGTCAGGCGGCCGGGGCGCCCGTTTGGTGGGAAGGGCTGGTCTTTTGTCTAACTCCTCTGGGCGGACTTGAGGAGGCGAGGGCGCTGGGCTGGAGGAAGTGCGGCAGCGAGAAAAAGGGCGGTGGTTGACGGACTCCTCTTTGTGAAGAAGGCAAAGGCGCCCGCCGACTGAACTAGGGAGCCAGACGCCCAAGATGGAGGATGTGCTTAAGCATCGCCCGCGAGCTCCGTCTGGACTCCCCCTTGGGCGCCCTGGCAAGAAGTGCGCCTTTCTTCAGTTTCCTCTCAAGGCTGCTGCACATGTCCAGGCTGGATAAGAAAGAGACGGCTACCCGGCCACGCCCTCGCTCAGCGATGAGGCTGAGTTGTTTAAGGGGAGAAAGCAGATTAATTTTTATTTCTAACACGATTTTCTTAAAAAAAAAATATCTAATGCATCACTTCCCCCTCCCGCAACTGCCTCGTCAGAAGTCCTGCCATGTGGGCATGGAGCGATCCTTAGATACACCCCCCACCCCCACCCCCCAACTAGATAGATGGAATCTGTCATTCTGAATACGTGGTTAAGGGCATGAAATGGGATTTTTTAAAAAGGGCTATTATGCACTATTAAAACAATATGCTGAAGCTGCAAGAGCTGGTAGGAAATAAAGGAACCGTCTCTGAAGGAGGGCAGGAAGGGCGTAGTATCACATCTTTTTTTTTTTTTGTCCTTTTGTTCACAGATCAATCAATAAAAATGTCTGACAAACCAGATATGGCTGAAATTGAGAAATTTGATAAGTCTAAGTTGAAGAAGACAGAAACGCAAGAGAAAAACCCACTGCCTTCAAAAGAAAGTAGGTGAACTCTTAGAAAAGAGGGCGTGGGCCACAGAGACAAAGAAGTCAGACCATCTTTACACATATGCTTTTTCTTACCAACTTCTTAATGTTACTGGGGATTTCATTAACAAAGTAGTTATATTTCTGTACATAAATATGTATGTATGTATGAAGTTAAATACAACTTGCATTTACAAATTTTAACACATCTGGCATTTTAAAATTTGCATTTTGAATGCTAATTATGCAATTGCCATTTAATTTTTTTCTCTCTTTCTTCCCCACCCATCCTGTCTTTTCATTTTGTAGCAATTGAACAGGAGAAGCAAGCGGGTGAATCGTAATGAAATGGGCCCTTCCAAATTATGCACTGTACATTCCACAAGCATTGCCTTCTTATTTTACTTCTTTTAGCTGTTTTAACTTTGTAAGATGCAAAGAGTTGGATAAATTTAAAATGACTGTACTGCCCCTTTCACATCCCCCCCCCAAAAAAGAACAGAGCGAACTACTGACGCTGAATGAAGGCACCTTCCTTTCCATCTGCCTGTCCAGCTTCTGGTCCGGTGGCACAAAAGCTTGCATGTTTCTTGAAAGAAGATTCTAAGAAGGGACTACAGTAATCTAATAACACATGAATACGCAAAGCTGTACCAGGGTCCTGCGAGCTGTAAAATGCATTTAAATCGAGTGCCATTTTTTTTGTTCAAATTTTAATTATTGGAATGCACAATTTTTTTAATATGCAAATAAAATGTTTTAAAACCTGGATTACTTGCTATGCTATCTGTTCTTTTGGACCATATTACCTAACGAAGAAGCATAAGTGCCTCTGCTAACATGGAATTAAATGCTGTCATGGAGGAATTTTGGCATTCTTACATCAGTTTGAGACCAAGCTTTTTTTAAAAAAATGCCCTATTGTTCTCTGGGGGAAAAAAAACACCTTAGTGCGGGTGGATCTGAAGTTCCAAAGTCCAAATCTAATCTGACTTTTATTAGTACAGCTACTTTGTATGCTACATTTATTAGGAATTGAGCACAGGTGAAAATATATTTGAGTCCTGGAAGGAACCACCCAGATTAAGAACAATAAGATTCTAGCATTTTCTCTCAGATGTTCCCACTCGGATCTTAACATTTTCAGGATTTTCCACCATTCATAGTGGATTATTGGATCTAAAGGTGGGTATTGTGTGTGGCCCTTAAGATCAGCAAAAAGTTCTATTGAATGTACCGGATGAAGGAAAACATGATTTGTATTTTTAGTATTCAAAGAAGCCTACGGTTGCTGTCCTTGCAGTAAGGTATCAATAATGACAGTCACATTTTTAAAGTGACACTGAATTAAATGGCATTGCTTATAAATCTTCCATGATTATATTGAAGCTGTTGGTTTTGTTTGATACTTCTATTAAGCTGTTTCTCCACGTAACTGATGTTTATGGTTTGATGTAAGATGAATTGCAATTTTACGTTTTAAAAATTGGTTCCATGCAGCAATTGAATCCATGTGTGAGAAGCTGTGATCTTTTTGATGTCGAGTGATGTCAGCTCTATCCAAGGGGGTCAGTAGGGATATCGGGAAAAAACATGATGAGCTTCAGATTCCTTACCATTTTTTTACAGTGTAGTACACTTGTACTGTATCTAATTCTCTCAAAAATTATTGGAAACCTAAACCATGAAGAGAACTTGAAGCCCAACTGCAGGTTTACATATTTCACATATAAAAGCCTATTGTGCATGTGTGAGAAATGAATTTTGAAAGAAACTTCACATATGGAAGGTGAGTAGGAGCAGTACAAGACTACTGGGCAATTAATCCTGTTTGAATCAGTGGACGTTTCTGCACTGCTTACATGCTATTTGGGTCCAGGTAATAGAACCTGTATTTCAAGAACCAGATGGGTAAGAGTAAGAATTTGTTTAATTTTTAAAAATGTAATGGGGAATTGGGAGGAAAAAACTAGCTGTACTGTGGGATTACATTTCCTTTTGCTCTATCTATGGTCTGCACAGGAAATCATTTTGCTGAAGCTAGGAGTAAAAAGCCACCTACAGAGTAGTGATCTTAATCAGAAAGCACAGGATGTAGTAAAGCGTGATGACTCAAAAATAAAGTCTACGGTGAATTCACAAATAAGAAAGTAAAAAGTGGACGCTGCAGTGGCTTGAATTACAATAGAAGACCTTATCTTAAAAGTAGCAGCCAAACGTTTTTTCGTTTAGGCTCTGAAGACTTTGCCTGGGGATTGCTCATATGGTACTTGGCTACAAATTATTCTGTTCAATTTTGTTTTGCTTTGTTTACTAAATTGGCATAGAGACTTCAAACATTAAAGCCATGGATTCTTTCAATCACTTCATATTGAATAAACTACAGCAGTTGGATTCACATAGTATGCTGAGCCATACTATACTAAACTCCAAGAACATCATGCCTTAGCACACCCAACCATAGCATTTAAGACAGCTTTCCCTAATTGGATGCTGTTTAGATGCTTGAGACTATATTATTGCTAGTCAATGTAGTTTACTGTCCTACGAGATATGAAATTGTATGACTTTGAACTTATGAACTTGACTCGTGCTAGTATTTTTTCTGTTGTGTATGAAACATGTCTGTCTCACTACTTTCTCGCAGGCTGTTGAAGAAACTCATTCTGAGTATTAGTATTCTCTCAAAGTAATTAAGAGTTAAAATATGGTGCCTTGTATTCAAGCCCATTGTACAAATAAGTATACCATGATAGTCCTTAGCATATCCTGAAAATGGAAGAAGCAAATATGTGGTTTAGGAAATGAAAGGTACTTTCAAAACTTTCGATTGCTATTTTGTCATTTAGAAATCACACATATCCATAATGGACAAACCATTTTGTAATTTGTTATTCGTTCCATGGGCGTAGAAGAACTTGCCCAGTAAGCTTCATTTATATCTACAACAAATGTTTTTGTGTGCAGGCAGAGAATATTTTAACTGGGTTCCAGACAAGTTTCCTTTTTAGCTATCCAAGTTGCTTAATAATAATGTTGCAATTATTGTGAACTTCAGATAATGTTGAAATAAACAAACACAAGCAAACATTTCTTTAAGTGATTTGGAGCTTGATCTGTATTTATTAACTTTAGTACTATGATTTATGATTGTCTTTTTGAAACAAAAAAGCTGTTCTAGACATGCACTCTTTTTTTAAACAGTAATTTTATTTAAAAAATACAGTTGCAGTGATATAAAACTAATACATACTGTCCTGATCAGCAAAAGTCCACTAAGAGTTAGCAGAGATAACTGTTAGTATTGATCAAATAAACTAACATTATATTCTTCCCTTTAGCTTTTAACAATCTTGAACTTTAGTCCCTTCAATATCTTAGAACTGAATTATCTTGTTATTTTTTTTGTTTATCCCTTCCCCTAAAATTCTTCAAAGTGTTAACAAGTCTCTTTTTTTGTAAAATTATTCAGATAATAATTGTAAGATTATTCAGATCAGTCTCTTGGTTTGTTATTTGTATTTCACTTTAATTATTAATTATGTAATTATTATTAAGACATTGGATTATTTATTTTATATATCTAGTGTACGATCTTTTTATATATCATTCACGTAGCCTGTCATTTTCAAATTCACTTTCCGATCAGCTGCAGTCTTGTCTGATAAAATTTGTTTCTTTACCATAATATGTTTTAAGCATTATACATGCTGACACTCTTTAAAATTAACTTCTGGGTCCATTGTTCAAAAATATATTTCAATATGCCAACTGTTAAAATATTTTGATCAATTTTGCATTAGTAAGTTAACTTTAAATATTATTCTAATTAGTTGTAGTCTTTAATTCTGTCTAATTCCATCTAGTGTCCAGCTTTCAAAGTCCCATCCTGTCATGTTCTTTTAAGTAACACAAAATAAAAACATTTTCTCATGAGAAGGATTCTTATAAATAATTCCAAAAATCTTACTACACCTACATCTATATTCTTAGTCCACTTGCAATTTTCCAAAATCAAAGTTATAATCAGCCTTTGAAGGTTTATTCTACACCAAACCCCAAGTTTTTTTTAAAGTTGTTAAATTTGTATTTAAAACTTCTTTTTGCTAAGGAACACCTGATATTTTCAGACTTGTCAATCCAAACGTTTCTGATAATTGAAAAGCAGTTAACAAGCAATTTCTGAAGTGATTGAAAAAGCAAGTATGCAAACCCAGTATATTTTGGAAGGCACAAACCATGGTTGGAACAAGATGGCTGTTGCATTGTCCCCCACAACTCTAAACTTACATTGTCTTGCCTTCTCATGAGATACAATTATCTGAAGCGCTTGTGAAGTGATCTCAAATCCCCTCCTTGTCAGGAGAAGAATTACAAAGAGTCAATAAATTTGTAAGGTTATCATTTCAACATAGTCATTGGCTCTCCTTTTAGCAGAGAAGTTTTCATAATTTATTTCCTGGAAACATTTTGGACATGTGTTCCAATGTGTTTTGAATGTATTGCCTTTAATAATGGGTACTTACTACTGCAGAAAGGACAATATTCAACAGCACTGCTTTAGATGCAAAATATTAGAAGCAACGGATTCTTGGGTCACTGTAACAAAGCAGATCATAGATTTTTTTCCTCCTTTCTCATGATTGTCAGCACTGGAACTTCTCATATTATACTGTATGTCTCTACTCAAAAAAAATAATTCTCAATTTAACTTTCTGATGTTATGAAAAGGTTCTGTTCTGACTTCCAAATATTAAAGACACACGTTTTCCATATACAGTTAAACATGCCCTCTTATTCAATGTATTTATTTATTGATGCAGTTTCAAACAATGTTCATTTTTTTAGACTAAACCCATTCAAATGCATTTCCTATTACTGCATATACATTTGGTTTTGCAATCATTATACTTCTGTGCAAACCTGAATGTTGTGCTATAATGAACTATTTCCTTGGAAACCATTCACTTCCTTAGTAACAGAGTAGAGCTTAACAGCAACGAAGATATCTTGTCTCTCTTATTTAATTGATGTGAAAGTGTGCCAAGCAAATCATTCTGAAAAGGCCATAATAATTCAAACAATTAGTTTTAATGACTACATAGATATAAAAGGTAGCACAGATATAGAATGCAGAAATATACTGATGATATATTGCAACAATAGAAACCAAGATTTCTAGAGCTTCTATTTTTATACTAGGTGATGTTCTAGAGGAAAATCAGTGTGTTAATGGTGAGAAAATTCCAGCAAGAAAAATTATCAAAGGAAATGGGGAAATTGCAAAGCAAAAAAAAAAAAAAAAAATCTGGGCAATGAAATAATTGAAATTTAATCATCTCTCCCTAGTTGCTGTGTAAGAGATATACATATATACGTACATTGGGACATATCTTTGAGGAGGTAGAGTATGCCTAGAATCATACTTGAAACAGATACCACAAAAGTTAATTATCCTTGCAAAGCAAATTTCCATCCACAGAAGATAGAATAAGAGATTACTTGAATTTCCTATATACAGTAAAATGCTGCTATGGTATACCTTTTGAGTGGTTACAAAACCTCTCCTATATGTAGAAGGTGACTGCAGAACGAGACTGCTTTATTGCTTGGGAGATTTGCTTGCTCTGCACTAACCTCTTGCAACGGGCAACGGGGGAAGTAGAAATGATTCTTTCTTTTCGCCTGTGAGTAAAGGAAGAAGGATTTTTTCTCAGAGGTCTTCTATAAATAACAGTTTACTCAACCCTAACCCCCCCCAAATGTCAACAAAAGTCTAAAAGTCTAAGCAAAACTGTGTCTTGCTTAGTACTAAAATGCCCTGTAGCATGTACAGAAGAAGAGTGATTCTTCAGCATAGACACATACACACTGTCACATAATAATTATTGAAAATCCTCATGAAATTCCTGGTTGCATCACATACCAGCTCCATGCTTGGCAACCCAATAGCATTTAAAATGCCATAAGAGGACCCTGTTATTAAACTACACTACATAGCTGGATTTGTTAATTTTATATGATTTTTTTAACATGAAGATTGGAGAAAAATATAATTTAAGACTGCTGAATTTAATGGAATCACCTTTGTGTTTTTCATTAGACTAAACACACTTTAAAAAGAAGTTTAATTTAGTGATGACATTGTATTTGCAGCTTTCCAATTCTACATTCACTACATGCAAAGCGAATGTTGGATTTGGGGAAGGAAATGTGCATTAAATTTGCAAGGTGAACATGCCTGTGAGCATCTTCTTCATTTTTTATTTATTTAAATTCAGTATTTAGGCAGAATTTCATTTTCATTTTATTAGATTTTCAACAGAAATATTATCTCATTGGCTTCTAAATTCTGTAAATGTTTAAGAATATCTACTTCCCTGTGATATGCATTCACTTTATATAATATAGCTAGATTACTAATCTGTTATACTATTCTTCTGCATTGTTAGTAGCAGTAGTTTTAAAAGCATTTTAGTCTTTGGGAATGCTATGACAAGTAGACATGGTTATTGAACTTTTTCATTCCTTCTCTCATATCAGAGGTGGGTTGCTGCCAGTTCGGCCAAACTGGTAGTGAAATTCTGGCCTGGGTCGCAGAACCAGCAGCGACCCAGGCCTGGCACGCCCCTGAACCGGTTTCCTTGCCACTGCTGGGCGCTGCCATTTTGTTTTTTTTAGTGACTGTGCATGCGCAGTTCACTGTAAATTGTTCTGTGCATGCGCGAAGAACAATTTACACTGAACAGTGCATTGCACATGTCTGGCGCACACGCGGGTTGCAAACTGTTAGTAAGACCGGCAGCAACCCACCTCTGTCTCATATGTTTGCTAGATAAAAATAGGCATGTGTAAATGCCTAACATAGCCTTGTTTTAAAACAGATACAGAAGAGAATCAAAATCAGTTTGGAAGGAATGAGCTAATTCTAAAATGCTTGAATTGCCTTCTCTTGCTTTGCTTTCGGTCTTCAAAATAATAACTGAACTTTCCTTCCTCAGTTGCTTATATCAGTATTTCTCAATCTTGGTAGCTTTAAGATGTGCAGACTCCCAAAATTCCCCAGGGTGCTGAGGTTGAGGAATGAGAAGGTTGAGAAATACTGGTTTATATAACAATCACCAAGGCATAGATTTTCAGTAAAAACAATGCAAAAAACCCAGTATATTCACATCCTTTAAAAAATCACTTTGTCTTCCTTTTCTGTTCACCTTTGGATCAATGCCTTAAAAGAAGGGAAATGAACAGGCTATTGTATATACAATAGTTATTATGTGATGATTATCAAATTGGAAAGAACTATAATGAACCATCACAATCAGTGGCACAGTTAATAAATACCTGTCCTGGCTTTTGCACATGGGTCTCTTCATGCTCAGATGAGTGCAGTCCTAAAGTTCTCCCCCA
Organism: Rhabdophis nuchalis; assembly: GCA_039707465.1. Classification (NCBI taxonomy): domain Eukaryota; kingdom Metazoa; phylum Chordata; class Lepidosauria; order Squamata; family Natricidae; genus Rhabdophis; species Rhabdophis nuchalis. The sequence continues at coordinate 45,706,807 of CM077651.1, forward strand.
ACAACGCTTAGTTGGCACACTTTATTTATTTATTTATTTATTTAAATTTATATCCCGCCCTTCTCCACAGAGGACCCAGGGCGGCGCACAGGAACTTTAAAAACATACAAAATACAATAAATATAATTTAAAAACTATTAAAAATCCTATCCTGCGCTAAAACCAAATTTTAAAACCCAATTTAAAACTATCTAAAAGTCCCCATGGGAGGTTAGGCTAGGCCGGCTTGTTGGAACAAATATGTCTTAAGACATTGGCGGAAGAGGCGGAGGTCGGTAATGGTACGTAATTCAGGGGGTAGGTCATTCCAGAGGGCTGGCCCCGCCACAGAGAAGGCTCTCCCCCTGGGTGTCGCCAGTCGGCATTGTCCGGCCGACGGCACCCTGAGGAGGCCCTCTCTGTGGGAGCGTATCGGTCTAAGGGATGTATGGGGCAGGACCTGATCTGCTGTCCTTATGTGACCCTGGGAGAACTCATACATCACATTAATTTATTTATAATTAATCAGTGGAAAGGGCATTTATATATATATTAGTCAGGAACTTCTGCAATAGAGCTTAAGGTTTAAATTAATGGTGGTGCCTGTCATTATATACATTAAAGAACTGTATGTGGGAATTATCTCTTTTGTGTATTTTGTGTGTGAGAGCAGGGGACCCTCAGAACTGACCATCAACCTGATGAGAGAAACACATGGAAATTGTGGAATAAATTCTAAAGCAATCACATTGCAGGAAAAAATTATAGAAAAAAACTTCCAAACCTCAATCCAATTTTAAATTTGCTGTAATGTCATTCTCTTTGATGCCCTCTGAATCTAACAAAAAGTTTACTTATTCCTCTGTGATACTAATTAAAAGCCAAGGGAAACATTAGATTTTGGTTATGGTTAAAAATGAAAAACATTTTTTTAAAGTAAAAAATATAAGATGATGGAGACCCTGGCCCAGAACCAGTTGGATGTTTTAGGCAAACAGCGCACAAAGTCAAAAGCAACACAACCATTACAATATTAATACATAAGAAGATATGCTAATTTATAAATTCATCAGTAATGGCTAAAAGGATGACAGTTATTTGATCTATGGGTTTCAAACTTCATACCTGTAAGATTTTATTTCCTTTTTCTTTTCAATTGCCAACAGTTTGCGGTTCTAGATTAAGCAAGAAGTCAGCTGAGCAGATTAATCTGCATGTAAAAATTCAGCTCCTTAGAATATTCCCTGATAGCATTCAGATACATAATATTAGAATCATTATTTAGTCCAAAGACACAGCACAATACAACTTAAACTTTTTATAACTGCAATTAAAATAATTCAATCCTATTCAGATGCTTTCTGTTTGGTCTATTTAAAAGTCACTTGTCTTCAGCAGTAAAGGAGGAGCTTTAATGTTCACCCTATCCTGCCATTTCTTAAGAGATGTGGGTTTCAGAGAAGCTTTGCTAACATTGTTATTTCATTTTGACAGCTTAGTAGTAGAGGTAAGACAGGAATCTTTAAATATTCATATTGTACAAATGTGTTTGCTTCCTCATTTTTAACAACTTCTTCAGCTAGCAGGCCAGGAAAGATAAAAGGAAATTTCCTCCTGTACTAGCACATAGAATTATGCAATCATAATTTGTTTATTTTAAGAACATTACATTAATTTACATTAAAAATCTCATTAATTTTAATAGCCTTAATGCATAACTCCTGAACTTCTGAGAACCAATGCTCTCTACTTTAATCCTACAGAATATGATCCAAATAACAATGGAATCATTTCACATTAATGTTTTCTGTTTTTAAGATGGGTTTTTGCAAAATTCATCGCCATGGTTAAGTTGAACACTGAGTAATTTTTATTCAGCACAATTTCATCCAATGGAACAACTTTCTTCTTTAGGTTGACATCTCATAAGCCTCAGCTAAGCAATGAAGAAGAAGAAAAGTTGGTGTTGTTCAATCAATTGTTCTGGGTTTTCTAGCCTACATGAAAAGTGAAGAATTAAATAAATAAAAAGAAGGCAGGCCGTGCCATTAGTTATATAAATAGCACACTATACATTCTACTCTATATATTCCGGTTACTAATGCCCACACATTTCACTAATACAGTATGTTGTTATTGCTGCTCCTGTTTACTTTGAGATCTACTGAGCTGGATTAATCTGAATGTTATAGAAAATGTTTGAAACACCACAAAGATTGGCAAATTTTTATCAAGGAGTTCCTTAATCAGATGGCATCGCACAGGCTGTTCCCTTAGCTAAAAGCTTCATTCCTCCCACTCCATTTTCTTTCTTCGAAAAACAAGGGAAGGAAACTGGTCCAACAGAAAAGGCTCCTCCTCCTCCTCCTCCTGTATTTTCAGTCAAGAGCAAAGAAAGCAGAGCGATATGTAATGAAAAGAGTGACTAAGCCCTTTTTTCCAAGATTGATGTTGACAAAGTAGGAAGAATGGTTTCATCACAATGGCTCCACAATAGCTGCCATTAGGATCTTCTTTTTCCTTTAGGCTGCCTGCAGTCTTATTCCTACAGTTTCGAGAGTAAACTCGACTGAACTCCATGGGCCTTTTTGGTGAGCAGAAAACCACAGGATTTTGTATTATAATTGCCAATTTTGTTTCAAAGCTTGGTTGGGGATAGAAGCAAAGAGAGCACCCACAGCATGATGTGCAAAGACTCCTAATTTATTTCTTATAATAAGATTAACATTAAAATTTGCCCCCTCAAATTTTCTGGGAGAAAAATCCCTGCATTGAAAGTTTTAGCAGTCTGGCCTGTGACCATTGGCAATATGTTCTAAATTTATGCTGTCATCATGTGTCTTCAGCTCAAGACTGCACATTGAAGCAATTCAGTTTCTGCTTTTTACATTTACAGTGGAAGGGAAATGAGTGTTGTGGCATGGAGTTTCTCCAGTATTATAGCTCCTTTCTTGCTCGCTATCTCAGTGCTCCTTTCCCATCAGAAAAAGAAGAGCATGAGAGCACACCACGGGAGAAACAGGGAATGCTGTGAAACCTCTGGATCAAATGTCTCCTATCCTCCAACCATGCCACCAAGTACAACAGCTGAGCAGAGAAGTTGGGGGACGGGGGGGTCCCAGCAAATGAGTGTAATGAATCAGGATCTGCTACAAAGAAGATTGTCCCAATAATACATCTAGGCTCTTTTGCAAGCCTTGTTTGCTGTCAGAAGATTTTGTGTAGAAGATATTGTCAGACAATTTTAGCTACTAAGAAGATACATGACATTTCTCATATGAACTTAGCTTTGATTCTTCTCTGTTTTAAAACATCTTTTCTTTGTTCTGCAGAAACTGGATTATTTATCTTCTACCTCTGTTGTTTGCATTTCAGATGCTGGAACCATCATTAAATTTAATCACATTCTTACACAAGCAACATGGTGTTAATTTTGTTTCTTATAGATTGCCTCCTTGGGTGGTATGTATGATATCTGTTACCTAGCAATAAGAATAATTCCTAGCAATGTACTGTGTTTATCGCATTTTTATAAGAAAAATAGAACTCTCTTCATATTTAGCATGCTCAAACATGTGTCTTATCAGACAAGAGTGTAACTCAGACATTGGGTCATTTTGCAAAAACAATATTTGTTCTGGCAAAGATTGGTGACCTACAACATTCTTTGATCAAGGTCACTTTCCCTATTCACCCCATTCTTCAAACAAATGCTGGAAAAAATCTCAGTGTGACTGATTAGACAGCATCAGAAATTAGAATTCTACCTACAGGTATATCAATGGGCAAGAATATTTTATTATACTCTGTTTAATCAGTTTGGAATTCTTATTCTGTTCTCATAGTAACAAACACCGGACAATTGCTACAGCTGTTCTCTGACTTTAAGTATGAATGAAAAGAAAATACAAATTCCCAGGATGTTTTTAATCACAATGATTGGTAATATAATTAACAGTTTTGAGGATTATTCACTTGCATGGGAAGAATTTAAGTCCGTATTTTTTAAAAAAATATTAATCTGCTTCAATTTGTTATGCGCAGAAGTGTCCAGGTGGGTGGAGCCTCCTGTCGCCACTATTACTGGTTTGCCCACCTCAAACAACCCATCTCTAGTCCATCTCACAGAATATGACTCTGGGAGATGTACAATAATAAATTAACAACAAAAAATACATAAATCCCAACCATTGTTAGCATTTTAAACAGATATTGTTTTAAAAACCATATGGCACAAGAGAGAGTAATTCTCAGCCACAATGATGAAGTAATTGTAAGATTTTACTGGTCTCCTAGGACGGCCCCCCTCCCCCCAGCCTGTCAAAGCCAGGTCTTGAGGGATCTCCTGAACATCAGGGATGGAGCTAATCTCACTTCAGAGGGAAAAAGTTCCAGTAAGTATATGCCACAGCATATATAGAGTACATATACATATACATTAACTGATTAATTAATTAATTAATTTCATGTTTCGAGACCACCAATCTCCCTCAGCAGACAAAAGCCTGCACCATGCGTTCTTCACCAGACCTGATAGGATGGGCAGGTGAAATGGGGACAAGGCAGTCCCTCAGATAACCTGACCACATGCCATGAAGGGCTTCAAAGGTTAAAACCAGCACTTGAATTGGACTCAGAGGCAAACTGTCAACCAATATAGCTCATGGAACAGAGGTGTAACGTGCTGTTCTGGAAGCACACATAACTACTTCCACCACTGCATTCTGCATCAGTTGAAATTCCTGGATACTCTTCAAAGATACAGTAGAATGCATTACAGTAATGCATTGTTAGATAGAATCAGAGGTTAGTTTCTGCTGGCCTGGATTGAGTGACCTGGTGGCTGCAGGAGGCTCTGCCCACCCACCTGGACACTTCTGTACACGCGCAGAAGCCTCGCACATTCACACACGTGTGCACACAAGCAAACTGGTGCATTACAGGAATGCATTACAGAGAGCGTGAACAGAGCCTCCTGATCTAGGAATGGATACAACTGGTGCACAACAAGAAGCTCTTAGCCATGACTGTAACCTGCTCTTTGAGCAGGGGTTTTGAGTCTAAGACAGTGCTTCTCAATTATTTTCTGTCATGCCCCCCTAGGAAGAAGAAAACATTTCGCGCCCCCCGCGCGACTGTAAATAGTATCATCCGGGTCTAAAAGTCACACGGGCGGGTTTGGCTAATCAGGATAGAGCATGATGTCTATCCAATCGGGTCTGTTCTCCTCGAAAGGGAGGAGCATGCGCAGTCACATGTACTGGCTTAATGCTCACTATCGATGCAAATGTCAGCAGCGGTAGCCCGATTTCTTTAGCAAGTTTGATTAATTGGGGCAGCGTTATGTTTCACAGGAGAAGGTCCTTGTCAGCATCTGACTGGATACAGAGACATAAACACGGGGCTTGGCTTGTTATGATAGTGTTTGCCGAGGTCAAACGTGCCCCCCTTTACGGAGCCTCGCGCCCCCCCTGGGGGGCGCACCCCACTATTTGAGAAGCACTGGTCTAAGAGGATGCCCAGATCACACTTTTTGTATCTTATAGCCTCCAGGCACCAAGATAACATATTCACATTACTTAATTCACAGTAGCAGAGAGATATAATTGGATATCACCAGCATAATAATATCTCATCCCATGGTGATAGATGAGCTGATCCAATGCACTGAAAGCTGCATGATAGTCAAGTAGGGCAAAAATAGATGCACAACACACATCTCTCCCTCAGCAGAGGTTATCCAAAAATGTGACCAATGCCATTTTCATCTCCTACCTAGACCTGAATCCTGACTATAAAAGATCCAAATAATCTACTTCTTACAAGGCCCTATGAAACTACTGTGCAACCACTTTCTCAATCACCTTCCCCACAAAGAAGAAGATAGACATTGGATCAAAATTGCTGTTGGAGAATATAAGATTGTACAAAAATGAAAACACTTTTCTCACAGAAGATGGAAGCAAGTCTGTTTGATGACCATTACTGAACTAGAAGTGGTGAATGGTCAGGTTATTACTCCTGTTATTTTTTAAGCCAAGAATCTCCAAACTTGGCCACTTTAAGACTTTGGACTTTAACTTCCATAATTTCTCACTCAACCATGACAGCTAAGGAGTTGAAATGCACAAGTCTTAAAGTGGCCAAGTTTGCAAACTCCTGTTTTATGCAAATAACATAGAATAATCAGTGTTGTAATACTATTATAAAACATAAATCAGGGAATACCACTGAGTTTAATTTATCATTGGGATCCTGTAAGACAAGGGCATGCAAAGTGACATTTTATTTAAATTTTATCTGATTTTCTTGGATGCTTCGCAGAAAGCATAAATGAAAGCATTGCTGGAACAGTGGGACTCTGCTATTTTAAGTTGCTGGAAAATGCCTAATCTTATCCATTTTACACCCCTCTATATTTATTTTATTTATTTTATTTATTGAATTTATACCCCGCCCTTCTCCGAATGGACCCAGGGCGGCGCACAGGAACATTAAAACATATGAGTTGAAAGTATCACATGTACATTATAGAATTGAAGAAGAATCCTGGAACTGGCTATAACATATTGCTTTGGATTTATAAGGTATGAGTAGGTACAATATTAGTTCAATAATCTGAGCCTGACCAGGAATGTAATGACTCACTTCACCTAATTGTAGGATTTCTTAGCAACTTTAACTTTTGAAAGCTATGTGGAAAAATGGCATGTTTGTTTCTTGCAAAGTCTGGAAATAATCCTAAAACTAGACTATTATGATATTTTAATAAAGATAATAAAACATATCAGTCAGTCTTCTTTACAGACTTCTGGCTCATAATCTGACTGTTCTTTAAAAAATCTGCCAATCTTCATGCTACAGCAATTTAAAAGGCTTTCAGGAAGTTCCACCCCCCCTTGAAAAGCAATACATAAATGTTTTAAATAAATACTAAGATATGCTTGCTTCAGCAGCACATATATTAAAATTAGAAGAATAACATGGTCCTGCACAAGAATGACACACACATTCCTGAAGCATTCCATATTTTAAAAATTAAAATAAGTACTAAGACAGCTCTGATTCTGAATATCTCTCAAGCAGAAGAACAGTGCTGTAGGATAATAACAGAATAAAAGACACAAAAGTGCCATATAGGGCAATTAAAATTATTTAGGCACTAAAAGAGTTAGCCTGAGGGAAAGGGAGCAGTGTTTCCACATATGCAGTTTAGGAAGAAATGATTAAGGAGGGAGAAAAGATAGAAGCATATGAGGCATTGAAATAAAAATGTGGTTCAGAATCCATGGATTGAAACGAAAAGTTTTCAATTTGATTAGTCCAAATCCCTTTGTCATTGCTTTATATTCACAGATTAATAAGACGGATTTCAGCAAAACCTACAATTCAATCATCTATTTCTTTATGTAAAAGTCCTTCTTTATATAATACATGATTAAATGTTGGCATTTACTTCTATAAATTAAATGTTTTAGTGCTTATAATTTTTATGGTTTTTAAAAGCTATTAATTACATTTATCAAAGACATCTACAGATACTAATTAAATGTGCAAAGGATTGTAACTTAGTTACAGGAATTATTTTATTTCTGACAGCTTTATTCAGAATCAAGGGCACCATGCCAATTAAGTACAATTGGTAAGGGAAACAGTCAAAGTGGCTTCACATCTTCTGTCCTGTTTATGACCTAAGGATACATATTCTAGTGTAAACAGGCTCGAATTAGACATTGATCCATCAAGTTATTTTATATTGCAGTCCTCCTATTGCCATCTTCCACTAGGTTTTTATAAATTTACGTAGTGGAAGCTTAAGAAACACAAATTAATTTAAGTATTAACTTAAGAATGGAGATTTCATGCCTCTCCCTTCCCACTACAGCCTGTTATTCCTGAGGACCCAGAAGCTTTAGGATGCTGTCTGTTACCACCCTATAGCTTCAGAGAGGGGTAAGATACTATGGGATGACAGATGGCTAAAATTGCTTTGGAACGTTCAGGGTTGTGTGGAAGGGTCTATAGTTAATAGAGAGTAAATCATGCTTTACCATGGAGACTGCAGCCAAGGAATTAAAAGACGCTTGCTCCTGAGGAGGAAAGCTATGGGAAATCTAGACAGCATACTAAAAAGCAGATACATCACCCTGCCAATGAAAGTGCATATAGTCAAGGCTATGGTTTTTCCAGTTACAATGTATGGCTGTGAAAGTTGGACCATGCTGAGTGCCAAAGAATTGAGGCCTTTGAACTATAGTGCTGGATAAGACTCTTGCAAGTACCTTGGACTGCCTGGCGATCAAACCGGTCACTCCTAGAGGAGATCAACCTTGACTGCTCTTTAGAAGGCCAGGTCCTGAAGGGGAAACTCAAATACTTTGACCACCTAATGAGAAGGAAGGACTCACTGGAGAAGAGCCTAATGCTGGGAAAGACTGGGGGCAAAAGAAGAAAGGGATGACAGAGAATGAGGTGGCTGGATGGAGTCACCAAAGCAGTAGGCTTGAGCTTGAATGGACTCTGGGGGATGATAGAGGAGAGGAAGGCCTTGAGGAATGTCGTCCATAGGGTTGCAATGCGTTGGACATGACTTCGCAACTAACAACAACAAAAACAATAACAACCATGCTTAATACATGAGTAAACATGCATATAATGGCACTTCTGGCTACAAATGCACCTTCCATCTTAACCTGCTACCTTTTAGCCATGCAGTTGATTTTCTAGTCTGGGATGCTCATCTCATTCCTTCTTTATGATCCTTGGCTTCTTCCAGGCCTTTACTTTCTGGTTTTGTCACATGTTGTAAAACTTAATATTTGAAAATATAAACATATTTGAAGCAAGTGCAACTTTATTTATAAATATAAATTGCATCCTCATGGGTGGTTGATATATTAAAATGATAGAAATATTGTTTTAACCAACTGGTGTGATTGTAGCACATATAGGCCTCAGTTGGACATAAGCTGTTTGTTTTAATTCTGTGTGGAAGCAATTCTAAGCTATGACCTAAATGTAGTAGTGGGGAACTATGGCCCTTTTATGACTTGTGGACTTGAACTCCCAAAGTTACTGAGCCAGAATGGCTGGTTCAGGAATTTTAGGAGTTGAAGTCCACAAGTCATAAAAGGGCCTCTGTTCCCAATCCCTGCCTTAATATAAGCACAATAATGCTCTAATAATTGCTATTTATGCACATCCATATTTTCCCATTGATTTTCTGCCGTTTTAGAATCATACTTTAAATTCTAGTAGTGCCACATATTTATCAGGCTCACATGTAGACCACAATCTGATATAACAATTATAATGCGCTTTTTACAGAAGTTTGCTGTTTCATAAAATTATAGATAGACCTGTTTCTATATCATGCTATCATGTAGTACTTTTGGTGTTGAGTCCTCGACTTGCGACCGGTCCTCGACATACGACCTGCCGCAGGTCTTCCACTCTTCCCCGAAGGACCATAGCAGCAGACAGTAACAAGTCTGTAACTGCCAGTCGCGTCTGATTGGCCCAGACGTGGCTGGCGGGAAACTAGGTCCTGGAGCGTCCTGATTGATTCCCCATTTGACAGCTCGCGTATAAGTAGCTGTCAAACGGGGGAGCCCCTGTCTACCGCAGTTCTTTTGCCTGTACATAGTTCTTTCGCGTCTCTTGCTATTTTGCCAATAAACGGCTTGTTCTTTTACTAGCCTGTCTCCGAACTCCCTCTGTTCCCGAAATCTAACACTGGCGACGAGGGCTGGGGACCAGGCCTAGTTCTTTTCTCCGTTGTAGCTTTTATTTTGCAGTACGATCACCATGGCCACCGTGCCGCCGTTCGCACCCTTTGACGCGTCCCGAGAGTCGTGGGCCTTCTTTTTGGTGAGGTTTGAATGCTTTATAATGGCCAATGACTTCGGCGCCTTGTCTCCAGCTAGGAAGCTTGGCTATTTCCTCGGCTGCGGAGGCCCCGACCTCTTCGCCACGGTGCGCACCATCGCAGCCCCGACAGCTGTCTACGAGCTGCCATGGGACACTCTCCTGGAGCGGCTTTGCGCCCACTACGCGCCTGTGCCGTCCAAGATTGCCCACCGGTTTGCGTTCCGCCAGACGGTGCAACAGCTGACGTGACAGACTTTTTACAAGCCCTGAGGGCGACCGCCATCCCATGCGACTTTCCCGCAGCTTTTCTCAGCGAGTCGCTTCTTGAGCAGTTTGTCTTCGGCGTCCGAGACGTCCGCCTGAAGAGGCGCCTCCTAGCCAAGATGGAACTGACCCTCGAGCAGGCGGTGGAAGAGGCCCGGGCGTCCGAGCTTTCCGAGATCTCGACGGCCGACCTTTCTCGCGGCCAGGGAATCCTGCCCTCACCCTGCGCCTGCATGGTTGAGGAACTCGCCCCACTGGAGGACCTCGACCTGGAAGACCAGGTCGCCAATGTGCAGTCGGCAGGCCGCAGGACTGCCTTCTAGCCTTCAGGGGCCTCTGGGTGGACTCCGTGCCTGGGCTGCGGGGGAAATCAACCCCGGGCCGACTGCCCGTTCCGAGCAACTGTGTGCCGCCGCTGCGGCCGAAAGGGCCACCTGGCAGCTGTCTGCCGCACCACGCTGCCCCTGCCACCATCTTCCACGTCTACAGCCCCGCGATAGCCCCAAGACAACCGGCAAGCACAACCAGCCCGCCAGATGAACCAGAGATGAACCAGAGGTGCCCTGACGGACATGCCTGCACCAGCCAACGCTGACTTTCCCGAGCGTACGCGCCTGAGAACGACTGTGAAACTGGGGTGGGTGGGGGTTGTGATGGAGGTGGACTCGGGCTCGTCAAGATCTTTAATCTCTTGGGCCCAGCTCGCTAAATTACGCCCAGGCCTGGCCACTAGCAGCCTTTCCCCTGCATTGACAGTCCTAAAGGACTACCCCCATCCCCACCCTGGGCCAAACGTCAGTGAGGGTGGACTATGGGCTGTTCCACGGGAACCTGCCGCTGTTAGTGGTTGCCAGCCCCCTCTCGGCCATCAAAGGCCTAGACTGGTTTCCAGCCCTGGGGCTTTCCGTGCACGGGGTGCACACGGTGCCGGCCAGCTCACCTGTCAGCGGGGTGCTAATGGAGTTTGCCAATGTCTTCGACGGCTGGCTGGGCACTTACAAGGGCACCCCTATGTCTCTTAACCTAGACCCCCAGGCTGCTCCCATTCGACTCAAGGCCCGCAGGCTGCCGTTCGCTCTGAAGCCCAAGGTTGAGGCGGAACTTGACCGTTTGGTCATGCAGGGCGTGCTCGAACCCGTTGACCAGGCGAGATGGGAGACCCCAATAGTGGTCCCCATCAAGCCCGACGGGTCCGTCCGCATATGCGCCAACTATAAGTCCACCATCAGTTTCGGCCCTACAAGACACGCCAGCTGGAGCTGGAGCTCCATTGCGGCTGCTTGTGCTGGGGGGACCGGGTCATTATTCCCCCCCCTCCGGCACCAGGTGCTCCAGTCGCTCCATGCAGACTACCCTGGAATAGCTCAGATGAAGGTGCTCGCCCGGAGCTATGTGTGGTGGCCGTGCATGGATGCGGAAGTGGCAGCCTGGGTCAGGGGTTGTGTCACCTGCCAATCGTCCTGCCCCGCCCCACCGGTCGCAGCCCCCAGGGAATGGGACCTGCCCAGGAGCCCATGGTCGAGGGTCCATATCGACTTTGCCGGTCCCTTCCACGGCCGGACATTCCTGGTGGTGGTGGACGCCTACTCCCGCTGGGTGGAGGTCATCCTGATGACCTCCACCATGGCGGAGAGTACGGTCAGGGCCTTGCATCGGCTTTTCGCGATGCACGGATTGCCGGACACCTTGGTGTCCGACAACCGGCCCCAGTTCCACTCCACCACCTTCCAGGAGTTCCTGGCCTCGCAAGGGATCCGCCATGTGGCAGTGGCTCCTTATCATCCGGCCTCCAATGGCCGGGCGGAACGGGCTGTCCGCTCAGCCAAGGAGGCCTTGGGACGGATGACCAAGGGGGACTGGCCTGCAAGGGTGGCTGCTTACCTCTTGGGTCAGCACTCAACCCATTGCCCGGCCACAGGGAAGAGCCCCGCTGAGCTCTTGATGGGTCGCCGCCTGCGGACAACCTTGGACAGGCTGCACCCCTTCTACAATGAGGTGCAGCTTTGCAACCTGGGGGCACCCCCTCCCCGCCTTTTCCAACCCGGGGAACCAGTGTACACGCGCAATTTTGCAGGGGATCCGAGGTGGGCCCCAGCCACCATTTGTGACCTAACGGGCCCCTGCTCTTACAGGGTCAACCTCCCTGATGGATCTGAATGGCAGCGCCACCTGGATCAATTGAGGCGCCACCTACCACCGCCGTCAACCCCGGTACCAGGACCGGCCTGCCCAGTTGCCCCCGTCGGGCCAAGTTTACCACCTCCAACCGAGTTGTCAACCAATTGGCAAAAGGCCTTCGCCTACTCAGGCCTCCCTGACTCTGACGCCGCCTTTCGGCAAACCCTCTTGGACTTGGCTCAAGCCGACACGGACTCGCGGGCCTTTGCGCCTAAAGGCCCGCCCTACCTGGCCACCACCAACCGGCAGCCACAACAGAACTATGCCCCGGCCGCCATGTCCCCTCGCCCAGACTTACCAGCTCCGCCGATGCCGCCTCCTCAGGAGGGCCGCTGTGACGCAGCCGCCTGGAGCTCCACTCCCCGAAGGGAGGAGCTTCCCAGGAGCAACTTACCAGGACGAGCTCTCCGCAGCAAATGAGACAATCTGGGCGGATCCGGCGCCGCCCCGCCTACTTGGTGGACTACTCATGCGCAACCTACCAGACTGACAGACATGTTGCACACGCGCAGACCGACGGGGGAAAGGGGTGTTGAGTCCTCGACTTGCAACCGGTCCTCGACATACGACCGGCCGCAGGTCTTCCACTCTTCCCCGAAGGACCATAGCAACAGACAGTAACAAGTCTGTAACTGCCAGTCGCGTCTGATTGGCTCAGACATGGCTGGCGGGAAACTAGGTCCTGGAGTATCCTGATTGGTTCCCCGTTTGACAGCTCGCGTATAAGTAGCTGTCAAACGGGGGAGCCCCTGTCTACCGCAGTTCTTTTGCCTGTACATAGTTCTTTCGCGTCTCTTGCTATTTTGCCAATAAACGGCTTGTTCTTTTACTAGCCTGTGTCCGAACTCCCTCTGTTCCTGAAATCTAACATTTGGTATATTCAGTAATCAGGGATACTTTCAATAAGTCAGTTTTTAGCATGATCTGTGAAGCAGATTATATTTTTCAAAATAATAATGGTGTTTGGAAAAAACATTTCTTGGACCAAAGAAATTCAATGGGAGACATTGACAACTTGGCAAAATTATTTTGCTTGAGGGGGAGGGGATCAAAATAAGTCAAGATGGCAACTGCAATACCATCTTAACATTTTTTATTCCAATTGTAGATGCCCGTTTGGCTATTTTTTTGTGAGCTATACTATTGTTTTATATTTATATATAAGAAGAACTTTTGCAAAAAAAAAAAAGCAAAGTCATTTTTTCGATCTAAGTCTCTTGGCAATTGTATCTTCTTTTTGTCCTCCCTGGCCCCCAGCGGGCGGGGCCGTGGCCCCCTCCGTCCCCCCTGGATCTTCCCCCAGGATAGCGGAATGTTTTTTAAGAAAGGCTTCCGCCTCAGCAACTGTTTTAATCCTCACTCTTCCTTCATCCCAGAAGACCAACATCCCTTCCGGCATCACCCACTTGAACCAAATCCCGTGGTCATACAATTTTTTTAAAATTATTATTAATATTGCTTAACCTTATGTCTGGATGTTTGTACGTGACTGCTAGCATAGAATGGAGAATTTAGGAATCTTGTACTTATTTTCACCTTGTAGTACTTTTGGAAAAATGTTTTTTTTTAATGTTTTATTATGAAGCCCTAGAAGGGCCAATGATCCCGACGCGAAAGTTCTTAATATGTTTCTATATCCCTTACCCTACCCTTTTCGAAAATTGTAAAAACCAATAAAACTTTTTCAATATAAAAAAAAAAAGAAGAACTTTTGCAAACCTTAAAATTCAATCATACATTTCCATAAATGAAGGTCTTTCATTTAAAAAATATTAAATATTTGAAATAGTTTTCATATTGTAAAAAGTTTGACATTAAAAAGTGGGTTTTCTTTTGCTTAAACTAGAAAGTGGTGAAGAATGAGGAAAATCTCTTTATCCAGACATCCAGTATTTTGGGGGGGGGGGGGAGTTAAGAAATGATATGGGCAATCCTTCCCATTAACAAAATATGTATGCTTTTCTAGACAGAAGGAAAATACCCTTTTTAAAATATCCTTCTTTAACCAGGGAGACCATAAGGATTACTTCATAGTTAAATACAACAAAGTCCAAATGGAGAAAAAAAATAGGACTATACCGTATGCACAGTTGCATTCACTCATTTGTATCTCATTCATTGTCCTTCATTTCCGCACTCGTATTAAGATGAAACAAGAGTGAAAGGGAAATGCATTACATACGTAGCAGCTAAAATGAAGGGAAGATTAATAAGGTATAGCAACTGTAAAAATGGAGGTTTGTTTTATTACTCATTAAATATAGATTCCTACCAGAATCAGAAACATTCTTTTCATTTTTAAAATTTGTTCAAGAACTTTAAAAAATCAGCAGGAATGGGCAACTTGGAAGTTAGCTGAATATAGCAATAGGAATAGCACTCAGATGTATATACCGCTTCACAGTGTTTTGCAGCCCTCTCTAAGTGGTTTACAGAGTCAGCACATTGCCTCCAACAATCTGGGTCCTCATTTTACTGACTTCAGAAGGATGGACAGCTGAGTCAACTTTGAACCTGGTGAGATTCAAACTGCCAAATTGCAGCCAGTCAGCAGTCAACAGAAGTAGCCTGCAGAACTGTATTCTAACCACTATGCCACCACACATCATAGATTTAAGATAACTTAAATCTACCATGTTTTTGGTGGCAGTCATATATCTGCAATAGAGTAGAACTGCAGAACCATTAAATGATAGCATCAAAAGGAATCCTTGAGGTCTTATAGTGGAACTTCCTGCCCAGAACAGAAATATATATCTTCTCAAATAATTGATTGTCTGAGATAATTCTACTATATTGAAGATACGTGACTGCCACCAAAAACATAGTAGATTTAAGTTATCTTCAATTAACTTCCAAGTTGCCCATTCCTGGTGATTTTTAAAAAAAGTTTAAAGGCAAATTGTTCCACTACTTAACATTTTCGAACAGTCCAATTTTTTTTTCTTATTTTGAGTTTTGACCTAACCCTCTATAAAGCTTCCACCCACTGGTTCTTTTCCTACCTTCAGGAGTTATACATTAGTCATACAGCTCCCACCCCAATAATAGGCAGAATGTAACTGAAAATATTTGGCAGGGGCAAAAATCCAGCCTTCTGATCTACCAGAGGGCTTCAGGAGACCATTCAATAATATAATAAAATCACAAAAAGGGACAAGGATGGTATTTTGTTTGGTTTTTTAGTTTCAAAAGTTTATTCAGATCCATCTGATCCCATTCCAACATGCTTTCTGTTTCAATTTTTATTCTTAATTTTGTTTAAACAGACAAAAACCAGAAAATTGAAATCATCTTGCATTGCCAACTTCAGTATCCTGTACTTCATTTTCAGCTGAGGAAAAACACAAATAAGGTGCTAGGACTTGCAGACTGACCATTTTTGCTATATTTGAATGGCTATGACCATATAAAGATTATAGAATAGAATAGAATAGAATAGAATAGACCTGGAAAGGACCTTGGAGGTCTTCTAGCCCAGCCCCCTGCTCAACCAGAAGAACCTGTACCCTTTCAGATAAATGACTGTCTAGACCAGTGGTGGGCAAACTCATTAGTCAACAGAGTCAAATATCAACAATACCACAATTGAAATTTCTTTTGAGAGCCAGAAGGTGTGGCCTGTTCTGTGGGAGTGGCCGGGTGGGCATGGCCAACTTGGAAAATGTGAAACTCACTTAACAATGGTCTTGCTTAGCAACCAAACTTTAGGGTCAATTGTGGACATAGGTTCTTTCTTTCTTTCTCTCTCTCTCTCCCACTTTCTTTTTCTTTCTTTCTCTTTCTCTCTTTTTCTTCCTGTCTCTCTGTTTGTCTCTCTCTCCTTTGTCCTCCCATCTCTGTCACTCTGTGTGTGTGTGTGTGTGTGTGTGTATCTGCCTGTCTCGCATTCACTCACTTAATCACTCATTCTGTGTCTCTGTCTATCTTTCCGTCCCTCCCTCCCTCTCTGTCTCTCTGTGTGTCTGTGCCTCTCTCTGTCTGTCTGTCTCTCCCCCCCCCCCCGCGGAGCCTCCTCAGCTCCTGGAAGTAGCCTGGCTGGCCCGCCCACCGTGCTTACTCGCTTGCTCGCTCACCCACCGGACGCCGGTTCCTTCCCTCTCTCATGGAGCCTTCTCAGCCCCTGGGAAGCACAGCGGGGGAGGCTACAACTGTCTCTTTGCCCTTGGGGCAGCCGCTGCACTCCCCAGGGGCTGAGAAGGCTCCACGAGAGGGGGAAGGAACTGGCATCCGGTGGGTGAGCTAGCGAGCAAGCAAGCACGGCGGGTGGGCTAGCAGGTGGACCGGCGGGTGGGCGGGCACGGAAAGTTGCTGCAACAGCACCCAAAAACCCACCCGCCCACCCCGCTGGCTCACCCACCAGGGGCTGGTTCACTCCCGCCACCCCCAGAGCCTCCGCAGCCGCTGGAAGTGGACGAGTGGCCAGCATGCCGGCTGGGGAGGCTACGGCTGCCTCTTTGGCCTTTGGGTAGCTGCTGCACTTCCCAGGGGCTGAAGAGGCTCCGCGAGGGGAGGGATGGAACCAGCAGCCGGTAAGGAGGGTTGCTGCAGCCCAGGAGTCCCGCCGTCAGCGAGGGTGGAGGAAGAGTCGCACTCGAGGGGCCAAAGAGCTGCTTGTGGCTCACGAGCTGCGGTTTGCTGACCACTGGTCTAGACCAGTGGCTCCCAACCTTTTTTTGGCCATGCCCCACCTAAGCATCTTTAAAATCCTGATGCCCCCCCCATATAATTCTTACTTTACTCAAAAAGTGAACTCTACTCAGAAGCCTAAAAGGCCATTAACTTGGTTTAAACAAGGTTCAAATTGCCCCCATTAAAAAACAAATTGCCCCCCTGTGGGGCATGGGCACTATGTTGGGAACCACTGGTCTAAACTCTTCTTAAAAACTTCCAGTGATGGAGCGCCCATAATTTCTGAAGGTTAATTGTCCTCACTATTAGGAAGTTTCTCCTTAATTCCAGGTTGCTTCTCTCTCTGATTAGTTTCCAACCATTGTGTCAGATCTGCTTCCATCATAAATTAAGAAAGACCACGCTTAAGCTCATTTGAAAGTTTAAGGTTACTTTTACTGAATATAATAAGACCGCAGCGAAAGTCAAGCAAGGAATGAAACATTTAGGCGCGCAACATACGTATCAAAGCATAACCCAACCCTTAAGCCTCTTTGACCCCAATGCAAAGTCGTCCATGATGTCAGGTGCACACCCTGCTCAGGAGCATCATCACAATGGAATGCAAGACCGTTAGCCTTGGCGATATCAGGCCCTGGCTCCATCTTTCTCCAGCCCACTTAATATCCAGTACTCACAGCCCCTCCCTCCCCATTTCAAAATGACAGCCGAAGCAAGCAAAAAGCGGAGGCTGACACATTGTTTTTATCCTGTCCTCTGGTGCTTTGGAGAATAATTTGATCCCCTCTTCTTTGTGGCAGCACCTCAAATACTGGAATACTGCTATCACGTCACCCCCTAATTCTTCTTTTCTTTAGACTACCTAAACCCAAATCCTGCAGCAGTTCTTCGTATGTTTTAGTCTCCAGACCTTTGATCATCTTAGTTGCTTTTCTGTGATGCTAGCTTGTTGCCAATATATTTCTTTGCTTAATGAAACTCAAATAATGTCAGGTTTCCTTAGAGATGCTGCCATTCTGAAGGGGTAGGCCGTTGGAGCCAAATTCCTTGCATGCTTTCACTTTTGCTATAACCATGTGGGATTTAGGGAGGAGAAACCAGGTGGACATGGTGGACTTCCTCCCAGCCAGTTATAGCCTATTAGCATGGTTGCGGTATTCTGTGGATGAATTACAATCAAGCTAACGCCTCGGAGTTCTCAAGACATCCTTGTGGCATTGTATTGGTTACTGATGGACAGGGGGATTGGGATGGCGTTTGAAAGGGGAAAAATAGCCTAACACTTTGTGCAGGAACTTCAGATTTCGCCTGACTTCTCTGCAATCACTTTTGCTCAGTAAAAGTTTCCTTTCGAAATACTGTAGTTTCAAGAGTCATGCTTTCCTGAGGAGATAGCTAAGGCAGTCCTTACAGATAATGTTGTAGTTGACACTAATTTATCCCAGTTCTCTTGTTGGGAGGGATTTCAACATTATTGTAGAAATTGTTGTCTAAAACAGGGGTCCCCAACCTTTTTTACACCAGGGACCGGTTTCATTTTAAAGAAAATTCTGCGGACCGGCTGGCGTAGAGGAGGAGCGGGGGGGGGGGAGGGGGAACAGGCGGTGCATGTGCATGCAGGGGGGAGTCGGCTCACTTGGCCCTCTAGGGCCTCCAACGATGCGAACAGCTGCACCTGCGCATGCGCACGTGGGGAAGGAGTCGGCTCACTCAGCCCTCTAGGGCAGGGGTTCCCAAACTTGACAACTTTAAGACTTGTGGACTTCAACTCCCGGAATGGGAATGGGAACCCCTGCTCTAGGGCCTCCAACGGCACGAACGGCCGCACCTGCGCTCTCCCGCATCCGGTGCACGCTCTGCCCAGGGGGCTGCCCCCTCCTCCCTCCTCCTCCTCTCCGGCCCTACGGCCCGGTTCCTATCAAGCCACGGACCAGCACTGGTCCGCGGCCTGGGGGTTGGAGACCCCTGGTCTAAAATGTCTCAGTGTCTTGCATCTACCACAGCAACCATAAAGTAAGCAAGCAGAATATTGTCATGGTCAGAGTTTCTCTAATTAGCCTTAAACTATCTGTTGCAATGACAGGACACTGTTTTAAATACTTCATCCTAAGCACTTAATGGACCTGAACAGTTTCCTGAATGTGCTTTAGATATGTTTTCCTGACTCACTGGTTGATGACATTGTTGAAGGCTTGGGCGGTATATGGAATGCAGAAAGAATTGGAATAAAAATACGGACTCCATCATTCCTAACCTGTCTCACTCCCTATTTAATTAACTCTTGTTTTCCTGGCTGACTAAACTTGTCAAGGTAGTACATGCCCAGTATAGTGGCAATGCTTCTTGGTGACAATTGAATAATTATAGACGGGTAACAAGTATGTTGTTACTGGCCAATTCTTCCCAAACCTCAGAAGTATTGGACTACAGCTACAATAATTGCTGATGGTAAGATATTTGGGTATGCACATTGGGGACAATGGAAATCCTAGTCTAGGATATTTTTGAGAAAGATGCACTGTTAGAAATTCTGTTTTATTATATAGAAATAGTAGCACAGGATTATTATATAGCCATACAGATTGGTAGCAAAGGCTGATTACATATCCATATCCATACCCATCAAATAAAATATACAGTGTGCAGTTACAAGCCTTGTTGCTTAGCGGTTTCAACTGTCACAGGAAACTCTCCTCCGAACAAAAAGAACCATAGATTATAACAAATGGTGGGATTCAAATTTTTTACTATGGTTCTGTGGGCGTGGCTTGGTAGGCATGGCAGGGGAAGGATACTGCAAAATCTCCATTCACTCCCCACTCCAGGGGAAGCACACTGCAAAATCCCCATTTCCTCCCAATCAGCTGGGACTCGGGAGGCAGAGAATAGATGCGGGCGGGGCCAGTCAGAGGTGGTATTTACCGGTTCTCCGAACCACTCAAAATTTCCACTACTGGTTCTCCAGAACTGGTCAGAACCTGCTGAATACCACCTCTCATTATAACCATAGATGCAAACTAAACACTGCTGTCTACTGGCTAAATACTTCTGTAGTTGTTGCAATATAAAATACATTCTATCATGTATTCCAACACATATCAAATTTGGGAAGACTTGTATAAAAATGGCTAGGGTTTTTTTCCCCATGGACCTCATTTCAACCACAGAATTTTTATTTATTTTTTGCATTTTTACAGGAAAGCATTTTGCTGAACATTCCATCATATTTAAGAAAATAGTTTAGGATAATGTATACAATCTTTCAAAAGAAAGTTAGCTCAGGATACTGACAAATTACAATTTCAATAGACAACCAAGAATTAAGGATATTGCTCAGATTACAGAAGCAGAAAAATATATTTTCATCATATAATGAAATCTGTATAGGGATACTGAAACTGGGCCTCTCTCAAATTAATTATTCTGGCTTTTTGGTAATACTAAAATTATTTGTTAAATATATTTTAGTAATTCCTTTCCCCATATTTACTTTGATTTTGCTGAGAGATTGTGGTTATTAAAAATAATCAATTTTCCCAATATTCTTGGCACCGTGAATCCATTCAGTCATCTATTTTCTTGCCTCTTCCTCAAGAATTACTTTGCAACTATTAATAATTTTGTAATGTACTAAAACAATTTGAACTGCTCTTTTTTAACATTTAGTTCCTACTATAAAGTAATGAACAATGTTAACTTATCATCAAGAACATTCCTTATTATTGGGCTTCCGGTTCCGGCTCCGGCGGCGACGGGCAAACTTAGGGTTCGCTCGCCGCTTTGATCCTTTTCCTGCCCCCCCACGGGGGCGAGAAACCCCTTGTTTGGGGCTTCTCCCGTAAAGCCGGCTCGACAGGGAAGCCCCCCCCGCGGCAGTGGGGAGAGCGACCCTTCTCCTCGGCTTAGGCGGAAGAGGACATGCTGCGGGGGGTCTTCCCTTCGCCAAAGGTTGGCGGCACCATTTAATTCTATGAAGAGAGAAGATCGGAAGAGTCGGGAGGCTTTTCGGGACCTCAGCTGCGAGCGGAGAGTGAGCGTTTAAAACTTTTTTTTTGTGTACTGTCAGCCGGGCTGAAAGGGACTGGAGGGGGGCGTTTGTTTCTAAAAACCCCCCCTTGGACTAAAAGCGGCACTCGGAAATGCCTCGTTGAGAGGAATCGGAAACTTTTAATCTGGATGGTCTCTAACAAGGGAAAGTACTTTGTGGCTTGTTTGCAATTATGTCTCGAGATCTGGCTGAAACAGTTTCTTTTTTGCTTTTTAACCGCTTTCTCCCTCGGGCTCTGAGTTTGGGCGGAAAATGGCTTCTCTTTGTCCCCGACTGACTATGACCTATAGAAAATTACCAGTGTCTCTTTGCGACTTGGACTTCCTCTAATTATTGATGAAGAATTTTCTTTTTTTGGATTTGTGTTTTCCTTTCTGGATTGCCTTCGTTATTATACCTATGGAGTTGGAAAAGCGTTTCTCTGTTGGTTTCTGAATTTTGCAGCTGTACAACTTTGAGAACTCTGGACTCCTGATCTGCCTTACCAGCCCCACCCTAAAAACGCCATTTTACTGGCACGGATTTTAATAGCTAAACATGGCACAAGAAGCAACGCTCACAAGCCTTGAACAAAGAATGACTGCCCTTGAAACTGTTATACAAAATTTGGTATCAGAAATTAAGGCTCAGAGGGCAGAAAATGTCAACTTTAAAAAGGAATTATTGGACACTCGAAAACAAGTGCTTGAGAATACACAGAAGAATGAAGAATTGAAAGGGGGGCTGGAGGGGGCTAAGGGAGAGATTAAAAATGTTTCTAATGAGGTTGTGGAAATAAATGCGCATGTGACTAGGATTGATTTGGAAAGGATGACATATTTTTTGAGATTCCAGAATGTTTCTGAGATGGATGGTGAATGTCTCCCTGATCTTATGAGTACAATTATTGCAGACTATTTACATAAACCTAAAGATGAGATCAGAGGGGACATTGACCTAGTCTACAGAATAAATTCTGCATATGCTAGGATGAATGAAGTACCCAGAGAGATACATGTAAAATTTGTTAGAAGGTCAACCAGAGAGGAAATCTTGAAGGCGCAAAGAGGGAGTCCTATGATTTACCAACAAAAGGAGATTACCATCTTGAAGCAGATTCCAAGAAAAATTAGAGAAGCCAGAAGGAAATTTTCCTTCTTGTCTAAAACATTGTTTGATCATGGGATCTGGTTCAAGTGGGTGATACCCGAAGGGATGCTGGTGTTCTGGGAAGGAGGTAGAGTAAAGATTAAAACAGTTGCTGAGGCGGAAGCCTTTCTTAAAAAACATTCCTCTGTCCTGGGAGAAGATCCAGGGGGGGCAGGGGGAGCCATGGCCCCGCCCGCTGGGGGCCCGGGGGAGAAGGGGGAAGATACAATTGCCAAGAGACTTAGATCTAAAAAATAACTTTGCCCTGGTTTTTCTTTTGAGTAATATTGTATGATATTTGTAATCTGGATTTTTGCAATTGACTGACAGTATATAACTGAAAAATTTAGGAATATGTACTTGCTCCCAGCTTGTAGTGTTATGTGAAATGTTTCTTTTCTTTCTTTTTAATAATGTAATTTGAGGTTCCGGAGGAGCCGACGACTTTGACGTGACCACTCTCAAAATTTCTATGTAACCCTTACCCTACCCCACAAAAAATGTAAACTCAATAAAACTTTTTCAATATATATAAAAAAAAAAGAACATTCCTTATTCATAGTAACTACTTTTTATGATAACCTGGTAGTAATTGAGTTCTTACAAATACTGAGGATTATTTAAAATCCACTGCTTTTATTTCAATGAGTTCACAAGTACTATTTTGTTGCATTGAACAGTATTTACCTTAGCAACAGGGGGTATTTTGTTTGTTTGTTTATTTATTAGATTTATGTGGCCATCCATCTCATAATGCAACTCTGGAAGCCTCACAGCAATAAAACAAATAACTATAAAATCAAAATCAAAAAACAAAATCAAAAACGAAAATCCAGTGCCTCAATCATTCCTTTGGGATGCCCCACAACCAGCATCAGATATCCTCATTCTCTTCCAGTGCCTGAGTAAAAAGCTAGGTCTTGTATGGCCTGTTGAACGTCTAGAAGGATAGGAACTGCTGAAATCATTATAGGGACAGGTTTTATAAGGTAGGGAAAGCCAAGAAATGTTTCTGAAATGGCAAGATTTCAGGAAAGGATCTGAAATTACATATTATACATATGTACACTTGGTGTGCTGGTTTTATGAAAACCTGAAGACTTTTAACTGATTAGCAATCTGGTAAATTATCTATGCAGTCATTAGTCCTAACATATGATGCAATATAAATGGTATATCATGTGACATCTTAACATTTCCCCCCAATTTATATTTGCTAATGCCTATTCTCTGGATAAAATACGGCTTTGATGTCTTCTATAATCTATCATGGGCTTGCTGAGTTCTAGGGTGGTTGTTAGGACGAAGTGGATTAAACTTGCTTTTCTAATTATATATTGCAATTATGTTTTTAAACCTGAAAGATGCAGACATACCCTGTTCTTTTATAGAGAGCAAAATTGCTTTTTGGGATTGCTACAACCAAAGTAACCATGGCTAGAGAAATGGAGCTTCTCTGTCTCATTCTTTTTGAAGGAAGGAATGAACACATTTCTCAAGTTCAATATAAGGATTGTGATTTTTAGGTATTGTCAGATTAACCTCATGAACGATATAGAAAATTCAACCAGAGTTCCGTTCTTCATTTGTTTAGATACAATAGACAGAGTCTTGCCAGAGACAGAGTCTTATTATTCTCAACTTATCCTAGAAGATTCAAGAGAGTGACTACCCTAACATCTTCCTCTGTTTTTTATCTAGCTCCTGAGTGTGTTGCATCTGTCTCATACCCCATTCTGGAATGTACTCCCACCTTACTGGGAAACTGCTGGTTCACTGTCGTCCACCAGACCAGCTTCCCTTCCAAAGGTGCAATCTCTCACAGGCGCCTTTACAGATGATAATATATCCATCCAGCTGTTTTTCTTCAATGAATTACATTCTTAATGATGACTATGTTTACCAATAATTGGGTTCATTTCTTCTTGCTTTTTTCCTCCTTAAAAAAGTAGCCATAACACATTATATGGTTTTTCTGAGCTGTAAGGATATAGAACAAGAAAAAGAAACCCAATGTTATGTTGGCTGATTTCCTCTTTTTCCTGTTTTTTTTCCAGTCTGTTGCACAACCTCAAAATCTGATCAAGAGGATTAGTAAAGGAGCATTTGAAAGAACATGAGAAACAGCAGGAAAAGGAAAAAAAATCATTATTTTCTTGTTTCTTCTGATGGGCCTACACTGGAATCATTTTTGTGCTGAAGAACCACTGAAGCAATGTTTGTACTAAATATAACTATTATTCAGAGTGAATGCAGTGCATTATCTATTGTTTTGAAAATATGAGCATAAGATGCACCCCATGCATACTGTAATTATGGAAGAAAGAGTAGGCATTTCAATCCTTTTACCACCTATAGCATCACAGCTGCAGGCTCTAGTTTCTGCTGAGTTATTTTTAAAGACCAGTAATTGCAAATCTGAACAGGTACAAAGTGTTATATTTAATGGCATGATGGTGCACAAGTTCAATCATCATATGTTTGTAGTAGAACACCACTTTTAAAAAATTAGTAAACTGCTTTCTACCTCCTAAGATCCTACAAATCTTAGGGGCACAATAGAGCTTTCTAGCAACTTTTAATCTCTCTGTCCTAACAGTAAGAACAATTAACCTCTGGAACAGCTTGCCTCCAGCAGTTGTGAATGCCCCAACCCTGGAAGTCTTTAAAAAGATGTTAGACAGCCATTTGTCTGAAATGGTATAAGGTTCCTGCCCATGCAGGGGGTTGGACTAGAAGACCTACAAGGTCCCTTCCAACTCTGCTATTGTATTGTATTGTATTGTCCCTCTCTCTCTCTCTCTCTCTCTCTCTCTCTCTCTCTCTCTCTCTCTCTCTCTCTCTCTCTCTCTCTCTCTCTCTGTCTCTGTCTCTGTCTCTGTCTCTGTCTGTCTCTGTCTCTCTACCTATTTCTCTACCTATCTCTCTATCCCTTTTTGGTGCCAATTTTTCTGAGTGACGGGATTTCTTTCCTTCTTTGTCATTCAATGTCCTCCTGCCATTTCAACATCCCAGCCCCACTTCCAAACTGATAGCGTGATGGCCTCTGCACTTCTGTTCATCAGGGCATTCAGACTGTGAAAACATTTCTTCTTAGAACAGTTATATTATTACAAAATAGAAACCATTTTTTCTCACTTGTAAAGAACAGTTCTAAAGGCTACATGGAGGGTGGGGGAGGGAAGGGAAGGGAAGGATAGGAACAGGATAGAGAGTGTCTCAGTTTTGCCTCATTAATGAGCTTTACTACAAATATCTTAAGTTCATGGAAAAAATCTTTATGTATAAAAACAGAATCCATTGCACGTCTGCCATTATATATGCAAATATGACATTTTCATTTAATTGTAGCTATAAAATATGTTAGTTAGGAGGAAAAAAAGCTTATTATAAGCTTCATTAGTAGATTCTGACTTCCTTCCCAAACACAGTCAGGAAATGGCTATTTTCCTCAAAGACTGAATTTTCACATAACTGGCTAAAAAAACAAACACTGGAAAGAGTAAATCAGTTCAATGTTTTTGTTCTTATATTGGTCAAGGCCAAAATGGTCCAGAGGAATGCAAAGTTTTGATTCCATAAGCAATTCATAGTTGCTGTCAGACCTGCCCCAGTTTGATTCCTTAGGGAAGTAAAACTCTTGACTCCATCTGAAGTGAAAAAGCACTTTTACTAAGGAATACTAATTGCAGTAGAGTCAAGTGGAATCTAAAATTCCTGCCTGCCAACAGAAAGGTAAAATTCTTGATTTTCCCTAACACCCCATCCCATCGTCCATCCATGCATAGCTAATCCAGCAATGTTGAGATGTTATGAGAAACTCTTGAGGTGTTTGGGCTGGTAAAATTCCAGACTCAGGGCAAGTGGTATTGAAGAAGCCAGCACCAGCATGAACTCGATTCCAGACACATTAGTTCCTCCTCAATTGTCAATTTCCACCTCCCAATTTCCCATCATAAAAGTATACAACAACCTGACCATTTGTTCCAAAATGATGACTGATGATTTTTAAGGCCAGTTGATTGTACATTCTGTGTAGAATACAATGAGCTGGAAGGGATCTGGGAGGTCTTCTAGTCCAGGCACCTGCTCAAGCAGAAGAACCTATACCATTTTAGATAAATGACTGGGTAGACTTTTCTTAAAAACATCCAGTGATGGAGCGCCCATGATTTCTGAAGTCAAGCTGTTCCACTGGTTTCACAGTGAGGCAAGATGTCCTCACTGTTAAAAAGTTTCTCTTTAATTCCAGGTTGCTTCTCTCTTCGATTAATTTCCAACCCTTGTTTCTTGTCCTGCCCTCTGGTACTTTGAAGAATAATTTGACGCTATCTTCTTAGTGGCAGCCCCTCAAATACAGGAATACTGCTATCATGTCACCACTAATTCTTCTTTTCTTTAGACTAGCCAAACCCCAAACCCTACAGCTGTTCTTCATATGTTTTAGTCTCCAGGCTGATCATCTTAGTTGCTCTATTCCAAACTTTTTCCAAATTCTCAACATCTTTTTTGTAGTATGGTGACCAAAATTGGTTGCAGGTGTGGTCTTACATTTATAAAGTGATACTGACGATCTTCACGTGATCTTGACTCTATGCCCCTCTATGCCCTAGAGTCCCTCTAGGGAGATAGGGCGGCATACAAATGCGGAAAATAAACAAACAAACAAACAAACAAACAAATAAACAAATAAATAAATGCCTCTGTTTATACATCTGAGGATTGTATTAGGTTTTTTGGCTGCTGCTGCACACTGCTGGCTCATATTCAAGTGATCACCCATTAGGACTCCAAGGTCCCTCTCACAGGTTTTGAGCCAGGTCTCACCTAATCTGTACTTTACCTTTTTTCCTGCCTAAATGTAAAACTTTGCTTTTCTCCACATTAAAAATAATTTTGTTGGATAGGGCCCATTGTTTAAATTTGTCAATATCTTTTTGGAATCTGAACTTGTCTTCTGACTATTCCTGCCAATTTAGTGTCATCTGCAAATTTGATGAGTTCCTCTTCTATTCTCTCATCTACAGTAAGTCATTTACGAAGATATGGAAGAGTACTGGGCCTAAGACGGAACCTTGTGGTACCCACTACTTACTTCTCTCCATAGGGATGTAGTACCATTAAGGACTACTCATTGAGTACGGTTTGTCAGCCAGCTACAAATCCATCTGGCAGTGCTGTTGTCTATTCCACATTTTTCTAGCTTACCAAGAAGTAGGTTGTGGTTTACTTTGTTAAATGCCTTATTAAAATCTAAGTATACTATGTCCACAACATTTCAGGGGTCTACTAATTTAGTGACTTAATCAAAGAATGAAATAAGACTGGTTTGGCAGTGATCTATTTTTAAGAAACCTGTGCTGGCTACTAGTTATAACTTTATTTGCTTCTAATTGTTCACAGATCTGTTTTTTATTATATTTTCCAGGATCTTCCTGGGTATTGATGTTAGACTGATTGGTCTGTAGTTTCCTGGGTCTGTTTTTTGTTCAATATTTACTTCAACCATTCAATATTTATCAAATATATACCATGATTACAGATTTTTTGTTTTGTTTTTAGTATTTACAGCATTTTGCCCATCTACTGTACCAATAATCTTTGTCTTTCTCCATTGCAGACAAGCATTTCATTTTTCACTTCATTTGAGTGCAGAGGAGGCAAAAGAAAACAAGACTGGCCTAAAGCTACTCAGAGGGTTGCAAGCTAAGATTAAATCCAAAGCCGCAAACAT
This sequence comes from Rhabdophis nuchalis, assembly GCA_039707465.1. Taxonomy (NCBI): domain Eukaryota; kingdom Metazoa; phylum Chordata; class Lepidosauria; order Squamata; family Natricidae; genus Rhabdophis; species Rhabdophis nuchalis. Next base: position 45,734,640 of record CM077651.1, read on the forward strand.
TGCCACTCCTTTCTAGGGAGAAAACCCCCTAGCACCTACGACTTTGTCTCAGAGTAACTGAAAAAGCTTTCTTTTCCCCCTTCCTCTTTCATTCTCTCTCCAAACTGACAAACAGCAAGGCTGTTTTACAACAAGGTGTTTTCTCTTCTTCTATTAATCAGTTGTATAATCAGTGGGTCATTGTTTTGGTGCCTGTTACTTATTGTCATAGTAGGCTAATGACGCTATAAAATGCTTTGTATCTGTAATCTATTCCAAGCTTTGTTTGCTTGCAGAATTGCAAGGTCTACATGATTACAGTTAAGATATAGCTGAATTGAATACTGGATTAGCAACACCTTTGACTGTGGGTCTTTTCCCACTTCACCTAATCATAATAGAAACAAACATTCCGGGTTTGCGAAAATGGCAAAACTTTCAGCTTTCTTAAAAGGTCAGAAGCAGGAGAATTATACACAGGAATGGGTAAAATGGATTGATTATATACAGAATAAATACCAGACTAGGAAGTACTATGTAGCCTTTAGGTAAGAATGTTTAGAATGACAGATGAACAGAGTAAATAATATATGGGATGTTTGGAATTATTAGAGTGGTGTATAGCGGAAGTCAGGGGGGTGGGTTTGAAGGGGAGGTGGGGGAGGGTTAGGGTGGAGGGTGGGGAAATATATATGTATAACTAATTTAGAAGATGGGATTAATGGGATACGGTTACTTTAAGATAAATTTATATTATGATTTATATATGTTCAATTAATTTAGAAGATGGGGTTAATGGGATATTGTCACTTTAAGAGAAATTTATAATGATTGTTGGGAGGTGAGGGGGTACAATATCTGAATGAGAAATTTATTTTAAGACGGGGGGAGGGGAGGGGGTACAGTATTTGTATGTGATTTATATTATATGTCGGGGGGGGTAAAAAGGGGGGAAATTTGTTTGTATAAAACTTTTTTCAATTAAAAAAAAGAAAAGAAACAAACATCTCCACAACTATTTCTTCATCATCTCATTCCCAGCCCACTGAGTGGACCACTGAGGCAGGATTAACTTATTTCTTAGCTTTACTGTTTAAAAGTCTATAAAAGCTAACATGCATACGATTAGAAAGCCTTTGTATAATGTACAAAAATATTGCTTCTTACTTGTTCAGAGTCCTTCCAGTTTTTTTTCCTAAAGTGGAAGAGTTCTGGAACAAATTGGCCCTAAGGAACTTATTAAACTTCCTGCTTACATTTTCTGAATTCCGAAAAAGTTCAGCATGCAAGTTCAGAGCCAAATGTTATGGTTTTCACAGTATTAGTCCAAGTAGAGAATAAACCTGGGTATTCCATGCAGTAAGAGTTGTTTCAGTTTGTTTTTAATGGGGAGATGGAACCAACTGGGAGATTTCTCTTCCTTGGATGCCCAAGTAAGTTTTGGGGCTAACAGATATATTTCCAAACATATTTGGAATCTTGGGTGCTTATCTGAGGATGTGTTTCTAAAATGGCAGCCATAGGGTGGGAGGCTGTTGGCTGTTGCATCCGACCTTTTCCTTCCTTTCGAGGTATGCTGGCATTCAGATTTTGATTTGATTTTCAAAACATGTACATGAAACTTAAGAAGGACATGAGCACTTTTGTAAATAAAGATTACATGAAAGGTCCAGTGATGCATTCAATATATCTAGTTCTTGTTTGTTTATTTACTGTGGCAAGAATATAAAAATGTAAATAGAGGTAGCAAGAGTTTGATTAATACAAGGAAAGCTGCTCAGCTTCTATTTTATTTTATTTTTTATTATTTTATTTTACATTTTATTATTGTATTATATTTTTATTTTATTACTTTTTGCACCCATTTTGTTGCATCATACTCTCCCACAGAAGGGACTCTCAGGGGCTAAGACTGATTGAGCTTGTCAATCAGAAAGGTCAGCAGTTTGAATCCCTAGTGAGTGAGTTCCCATTATAGATAGATTATAGATCGATGGAGCAAGAGATAGAGGCAGACAGATAGATCTCTCCCTCTCCCAGCCATAAAAATGCTGCTGTTCAAATTAAAACAAACAAACAAGCAAGAATCAAGCTTGGCTATCTATTGTACATGGGATGCAATCCGTGCTTTGCCCTTTTCAATTTAACACAATCAAGTTCTAAATTTTGTAAAAGACTTTGCATAAGTTGAAGAGACTGCATGATGCAGGAAGATGGGTGGGCAGAAAGCAGCTGTCGGAAAGCTGCTGATTTAATCCTACATTCTCCTCATGCATATGTCATTTGAATGTCTGAATTGGCCTGTTATTGGTTTATTTATAATTTTTACTTTTCTCATTGGGACTTATTAACTTCCATGCAAATATTTTCCTACTCTTGAAGACAAATTTGTGGGCATGCATGTTTGTGAGGGAACTGCAATTGAAAAAATGCATGGTGTTATAGAAGGCCTTCTGTTATAAAACTGAGTTTAAGTGGTCCAATTTAGATTCACCAGATTAAAGTCATCCAGGGTTCTAGTTTTTATTTGCAACTCCAACATCAATACCATTTAGAGATATTATCAAGTGCTGTGAGAATCAGAATGGAGAAAGGACTGTTCATTTCACGTCAAAAGCTGCTTCATTGTGTCTTATTTCTTTTCTTTTCGTAAGACTCCAATCTTGGCCTATTGCAGGGATGGCTAACCTCTTCCGGACTGAGTGCCCAAATACGCGCATGCATGCCCGAACCCACAAAATGCAATGGGCATATGCCTCCTGTGAATATGCCCCTCCCTCTGCACATGCGCCCCTGTGCATGCATGCCCTGCATGCACCCCACCCCCTGCATGTCCCCTGTCCCCAAGCATGCATGGCCGAGACCTGACAACCAGTTGGCCGGTAGGAAGTGCGTGCGTATGTGCGGTGGAGCTGAACTAGGGCAAAGGTTTGAGTGCCCACAGACTGGGCGCTGCATGCCATCTGTGGCACACATGCCATTGGTGCGCCATCACGGGCCTATTGTTTTATCAATGAAGACAGACTGTTGTTCCCTTAATATCCCATTGCTATTTGAAAGTGTGTTGGCATGAGTGTGTGCTATAGAGGAGGAGAGAAAAATCATTTTTTGTTCATGTTAGTGCATTCAAAGAAACAACAAATTCAGTAATTTGTAAAATGGATTTTATATTATCTGGTTCCTCCCCTACCCCCCACCCCCCAACCTTTTTCAACAAGTAAGCTCTTTAGTAAATCCTCTAAAGCAAGCAAATAACTATTAAATAGCTTCTAATAGTTTCTAACTGGGTTTTTAAAGGCCAGATAGATTAAAGCATCAGGGAATACAAAATGGACTCAAAGTGGATTCAGACATTAAGCGATTTTACCCAATCATGATGGGGTGAAATTAATGGATTTAGCACTACTCTGGAACAGTGCTAAACCTATGATTCAGAGTAGCCTGAACATTTACTGAGTAGAACAAGGCATGACTGAGGGGAGGGGGAGCAGTTGTGAAATGAAGGAAGAAGAAAACCTCTTCCTGGTGTTACAAATGTTAGAAGAGGCTATCTGGGGATAAATAAAGCAAATGAATGAATCAATGGAACCACTTCACTCTCCTTTTAGAAACATGGGAATGCCATCACTTGGTGAAGCTGCTTCAAAGGAAACAGAATAACAAAGGAATTAAAACACAATATTCTCATCCTTGCAAAAACCAAAATTTATCCTAAAGGTAGTGTGAACTTTCTTAAAAGTAATAAATGATTTACAGTATACTGGATTTACATATTTTTTCTCCTGTGGGACCTGTACCCAATTATGGGGCAAAGCATACTGCTTCCATTTTACATAAATTTAACACTGGATTTTCATGTACTGATTATAAACTCCAAAAGTAAATATATGTGAATTACTAAGGAAATCAGTGAGTGATTTTTTTTAAGACTGTACTTGAAATCACCATTTTGTAAAAAGCTGGTAAACTGCATTTCTTTGTTCCAATTCAATATATTTGTCAAGGCTGACTTGCTCTGTACTCTCTTGCAGCCAGGCAACAGAGACTAAAGGGGGAGAGGGGGGTGTTTTGAGAATGATTGGAATGTATTGGTGGCTGGGAGGGAATTGAGGAATTCCTCTGCATCCGTCTGTGGCCTTGGAGAATCTCGACACCTCAAGGTCAAATGATGAGAGCCTTCTAGAGCTGAGCAGACTGTTTCCCAAAACAAAGAGATTGCACTGCATTGGTGGACACTGAACAGTGGGTGGCACAGAGAGGAAAAGGGGAATTGTAACTAAGCAGTTTTCATGTGAAAAGTCAGAACTGGCTTTGCTTTCTATTGTGCCTATATGGATCTATCAGTAGGTTAGTTTAGTTTTAGTATTATTTGATTTATATCCCGCACCTCTCTCCTACAAAAGGACCCAGGGCGGCGCACAGGAAATTAAAAAAACACCATATAAATATACAAATACATAAAATCCTAAAACCACAATTAAACTTAAGAACCCTGTGCTAAAACAACATATTAAAATCCCTCTAATTAAAAATAAAGTTAATAAGTAAAGTTATACTCTTAGTAAAATAATGCTCCAAGAGTTTCTTTTGCTGCATATGCCAATGGGACAGTTGACATTCAGCCAGTTCTCATTGTAGTAGCCTACCTGGATCCCACCAGGAGGCCAATAATGCCGAGATGTTGGTGTCAGACAAAGATTCAGAGGAGAGGAAGAAGCCAGGAGAAATCCTGGCTCAGGAAGCTCCAGTGATGCTTTAAGCTGTAGGAGGGTACAGCCGACTGGCGTGCATTCCAAACAGAAAAACCACTGGTTGGTGAATGTGGGCAAGGGAGTGGAAACCAAGGACCTCCTGGATCCCAATGGAGTCAACATGATCCAAGAGAGCAGATGAAAAATGAGACAACTGGCTGAGTAGCACAAACTAGCTGAGTGGAAGTTTCTGGTCACTACCCACAGACTAATCAATGGAGCAGCTGAAAGAGAAGTTTGGCAGTTTGGAGATTTGGTCAGCTACATTACCAGGGATCACAGTGGCAGTAACTAGGGTGGGAGAAGTGAAACCACAAACAGTGGAGGCTCTCCCTCTCCTGCTCCTATATGAAGCGCTATGGAGTGATGCAGTGGTGGGTTCCGGATCCCATTCCAAACGGTACAGTTGGAACAAGCCCTGTGTCGCCCACATGGACGCATGCAGCACTCACATGCGTTCTAGCTTCCAGCAATGCTTCCACAAGCCTCTGCAATGCTCCAGCTGCTCAGAGGAGCATCACGCAGGCGCTGTATGCACCATACGCTGTGCGCAGAAGCCTTAAAAGACAGATAAGGAACTTGGACGGGGAGGTGGGCCTTCCGGAGCACTGTACTGGAACGGTATCTGGTACTCCGGGCAGGCTCCGGTACACCCGTACCGGGGCCTACCGCCTGAAACCCACCACTGGAGTGATGTACTCAGGCGATACAGCCCAGATTCATGCTGTTGCATCTAACCTAGAAGGGAGTGCTTCAAGATAGTTGGTGTCTCTGCATGATTTATTTATTTATTTATTTATTTATTTTTATTTTTATTTTATTAAATTTATACCCCGCCCTTCTCCTTGTTAGGACCCAGGGCGGCGCACAGGGATGTTAAAATACATACAAAATATATAAAATATATGAAATTTAAAATACTTATTCTAATAAATAAACCCTGTGCTAAAAACCGAATTAAAATCCCAAGTTTAAAAACTATCTAATAGTCAGTATGGAGGTTACGCTAGGCCGGCTAGATGAAATAGGTGTGTCTTCAGACACTTGCGGAAGAGGCGGAGGTCGGAGATGGTGCGGAGTTCAGGGGGTAAGTCGTTCCAGAGGGCTGGGCCCGCCACAGAGAAGGCTCTCCCCCTGGGTGTCGCCAGTCGGCATTGTCCAGCTGACGGCACCCTGAGGAGGCCCTCTCTGTGGGAGCGTATCGGTCTGAGGGATGTATGGGGCAGGAGGCGGTCTCGCATATAAGTAGGCCCCGAGCCATGGAGCGCTTTAAAGATGGTCGTTAAAACCTTGAAGCGCACCCGAAAGACCACAGGAAGCCAGTGCAGCTCGCGCAGGATAGGTGTTATGTGGGAGTGTCTAGGCGCTCCCGTAATCACCCGCGCGGCTGCGTTCTGGACTAGCTGCAGCTTTCGGGTGCACCTCAAGGGAAGCCCCATGTAGAGAGCATTACAGTAGTCGAGTCGAGAGGTGACGAGTGCTTGAGTGACTGTGCGTAAGGCACCCCGGTCCAGTAAGGGGCGCAATTGGCGCATCAGGCGAACCTGATGAAACGCCCCCCTGGCCACGGCTGCCACATGATCTTCCATAGACAGCCGGGAATCCAGGAGGACACCCAAATTGCGTGCCCTCTCCACGGGGGCCGGTGTTTCGCCCCCAATGGCCAGAGTTGGAATAATCTGGCTGAACCGAGGCGCCGGAAGCCACAGCCACTCAGTCTTGGACGGGTTGAGCCTGAGTTTGTTACCACCCATCCAGATCCGTACGGCTTCCAAACACCAGGACATAACCTCGACGGCATCGTTGGGGTGGTCTGGGGTGGATAAGTACAACTGAGTATCATCAGCGTACAGATGATATCCCACCCCAAAACCACGGATGATCTCACCCAGCGGCTTCATATATGTGTTGAATAGGAGGGGCGAGAGGACCGACCCCTGAGGAACCCCACATATGAGGGGTCTCGAGGCCGACCTCTGCCCCCCTGTCAACACATATTGCGACCGACCAGAGAGGTAGGATGAGAACCACTGCAAAACGGTGCCTCCCAGCCCCAACCCCCCCAGTCGGCGCAATAGGATACCATGGTCGATGGTATCAAAAGCCGCTGAGAGGTCTAATAGGACTAGGATAGAGGAATATCCTCTATCCCGCGCCCTCCAGAGATCATCAACCAACGCGACCAATGCCGTCTCGGTGCTGTGCCCAGGTCGGAAGCCGGACTGGCGCGGGTCTAGATAATCAACTTCCTCCAAGTGTCGCGGAAACTGTTGAGCCACCACACTCTCAACAACCTTCACTAGAAAGTGGTGGTTGGAGACGGGACGATAGTTCTCTAATAATGCTGGATCCAGGGACGGCTTCTTGAGGAGGGGCCTTACTACCGCCTCTTTCAAGATGGCAGGCAAGGACCCCTCACTCAAAGATGCGTTGACAATGCCCTGGAGCCAGCCTCGTGTCGTCTCCCAGGATGCCAGTACAAGCCAGGAGGGACACGGGTCCAATAAACATGTGGTAGCCCTAAGTCTCTTTGACAACTTGTCCATATCCTCGGTGGTAACAAAATCAAACTCCTCCCAAGATGGTGTCACAAGAACAGCCTCGGCCCGCTCGACTGGGCCACTGTCGATGGAGGGTAACTCGTTCCGAATCCGAGTGATTTTCTCCTGCAGATAAATCCCAAATTCCTCTGCTCGACCCTGTAAAGGGGCTTCCCGCGGCCTCTGTTGAAGGAGGGAGCAGGTCACCCCAAACAGGGCGGCAGGGCGGTTATCTGCGGATGCAATAAGAGTGGCACAATACTCACGTTTGGCCACTCTTATCGCCACTAAGTAAGTCCTAATATGGTCTCTCACTAGTGTTCGGTCGGCTTCGGAGCGAGAAGATCTCCATCTGCTCTCTAGGCGTCTCTTGTGGCGCTTCATCCCCCTAAGCCCCTCGGTAAACCAAGGAGCCCAGGTGGTTCGTCGCCGCAAGAGAGGCCGCAAGGGCGCGACTCGGTCCAAGGCCCCCATGGCCGCACTTAACCATGCGGCCACTAGGTCCTCAGTCGGGTCGCGGGGCAAGTCCACAGGAATTGGCCCAAGCTCCCTTTGGAACCTTATCGGATGAGAATTCTCCAGAGCTGACTGACCTAGATTCCTTCATGCAAGCACTGCAAGAGCAGTTTGAAGACACTATGGCAGCTCAACATGTGGAGGCCTGCATCTGCATCCTAAACCAGGGCAAGTGGTCAGTGATGGAGTACATCCAAGATTTCCCAAATCTGGCTAGCCTCCTGTACATGCTGGTTTCCTAATTTCAGAAAGGACTAAGCAACTGCCTAGCACGGGCAGTACCACATGACCTGCAAGCGTGGTACTGAGTGGCCACTGAAGTGGAGATTGACCTAATGGAGCACCATGAATACATATGCAGGAAAGCTGGCCTCACTGAGCACCTGAGAAATGACTGGCCCCCAAAGGAGGAACAGGGGGTGCACCTCTGATCAAAGGAGGGAAGCCTCGCCAAAGCCCAGAGTCTCGTTTCTGCTGTGGAAAAGAGGGCCATTGAACTGCCAAGTGCCTCATGCCATTCCCAGCTATTGCACCCTGACCTCTGAGCCAACCAAAGAAGAAAAAGACCCCCATGAAACTAAAAGAGAAGATAGGCATGGGACAGCAGGTAATGGAGTTCTCTCCCCAATCCAGCGAGGAGGGAACTCTGACCCCCAACAAACTGGCCCCAGTCTTCTATGAAAGCAACAACAAGGAGGACAATGTCGCAATGGTAAGTGGCACTATCATCTCTATTGAATGGAGGTTTTGATGTCCTCGGGAGTAAAGGGGTGGTCCTCACAGCCCTACTGGGCTCGGAATGCACCAGGTCCTTGGTTAGTCCCCAGGTGGTAGAGATATAAACTATAAAAGTCTATAAACACTCAAAATCATACTTAAATTGCGAAGGGCTATGCTCTAAATTTGGGTTTGTGAAGCAACCCTGTTCCTTCCTTCTAAAGATAGAGCAAAGTAGCCATATTGCTTCACTTCACAGCCTCTTCTGAATATTAAACGGAGGCTTTCAGGGGATGGGAAGTGCCTTATTGAGGCAAATCATATTACACAATGATCTGCAGAGTCTCACCTTCATAACACTGATGGGCTACATTGAGATAAATGCAACTTGCACAGGCCTAATATCATACCCAGATAACTATTTTCTTATAGGTAGCTTTTTGTTATAACTAAATATCAAATACCCAACAGCTGTCACGCTATAATACAGCAGATTCATTTTTACCATTTTCTGAAATGATAGTAACTAGACTTTACAAAGAAAGTGGGGTATCTGTTCATTTGCTACAGATTGCTCTCTAACAGTGGCATATTGTTAACCCACAACCATACTTCATTTAATTATTATTCTCCCCTTGCTTTGAATTTAAGAAGCAATTTCAAGCATAGACACTAACAATCCTTCATCTTAACTGACAGATAAAATAAGATATTCAAAGGTATATACAAAAAAGAATAATGGTGAATTTGTTTTTTTTAATTCACTCATTCATTTATCCATCCATCCATTCATTTATTTCCTGCCTTCATTGTTTTTACAAATAACTCAAGGTAGCAAACATATCCAACATATCTTCTTCCTCTTATTTTGCCACAACACCATCCTTGGGCTGAGAGTGTGACTGATCCCAAATCACCCAGCTGGCTTTCATTGTCAAGTATCTTTTTGTAATTGAAGATATTTGAAAGAAATGTTATAGCTCACTCATATATTTTGCTGTGCTTGTATTGTTCTGTGCCATATTGTCTTACACATTTTAGTGGACTTTGCATGAGACTTCCATCTGTGCTTGTTAGCCATATTGTTGTGTAGTGTACCAAGCCCCAAGAACACAACAAGATGTATTGGTTTAGAGCAGACAAAATGACCAATCACTGTTAGAACAAAGTGCATTGAATGATCCCTCAGACAACATAGTTATTTTATTGGAGTGGGGCCATTAAAATTTTATTGGAGTGGGGCCATTAAAATAAATAAATAAATTTCTTCCCCCCTCTTTCACACCTGAATCAGGAATGAGATTAGAAGCTTCAGCTTCAAACTTAATGTATTTTATTCAAATGAGAAATAAGAAACCATAATTAGCTTTGCCTTCAAACCTGGATTACATTAGACCGTCTGGTAAATGACATAACTCTAATTGCCAACCGGACAAAGTGAGAACTGCTAAAGAAAATGTGAAAAGGAGGAGGAAAGCACAACCAAAGCTCTTGTCTTTTTATTCTGGTAATAAAATATTGTTGAAAGTTAAGCTTGGTAACTAGACTCCAGTTACTTCCAGAGAACTAGAGCTTCTGCTTTCCAATTGTTTGAGTAGTTTACAAATCTATACTCCACCTTCCCTTCCTTGTTAATAAGCAATAGACTACTTGCACCAGACGATGTTGGTTCCCTTTCCACATATACACCCCATTTATCAACTTGAAAGAGAACAATTGCTTTGAAAGGCAATTTCTCTGTGCCGATAAACCATGAGGATATATCAAAATTGCAAGTCCCTATTTACAGAACCATATGATTAGTGGAGGTTGATTTTGCACCGATCTTTAGACTGACCATTTTTATCTGCAAGTATTCTTATACCAGCTCCTCAAATCTGGTATAACCAGCTGGTATAGCTGGTATTATATAAAGGCTCCCCCAAAAGTTATGTGTTGAATCTTTCAATGTCAAAGCAAGGCAAAGGCACAGTCTGCTATAATATATTACTTTGGGAACAGCTTGGCCCATTTGCCAAATGGATTGTGTGAGGCTGGAGGGAGTTTGTAAGAACATTCTTAGGAAGATTTCTCATTCCATAGGCCTTAAAAAAGATGCTTAATGTTTCTTTTAACTTAAAAAGAAGGAGAAGCTAGAAGAAAAATGTCAACCTGTAAGATATTGATGATAAAGTAATCCATTCAATTGAGTCTGACTCTTGGCTATTACTTACAAAAAGATTTCTGCATTCCATGTAATTGTTCTTAAAAACGAATTGATGGCTGTTTTCAATTCAGTTCTTTGCTTTTTACCTGCCTAGAAAAAACAGTAGCAGTAGCAGTATAAACTGTAGTAGTACAAAGCACCCTAGGAGGCTAGAGAGGATAAAAAAATATAACTTTGTTTTAATTGGCCACCCACGTCATGGCAGCCCTTTGGTTGACAGATAAGCTCCACCCATCTGGTGGCAGCCGGCACTTCCAAATGAACTTACCTAATTAAAACTCTTTCATCCTTCTCTTCATTGTCCAAACTTAGACTGAGGGGTTTAGGACAACTTGCTGCATCCAACTCACCGCAGTCAACTTGGTTTGAGGTTGAGAAACACTGCTGTAAAGGAACAAAATGAAATATAAAAGACAAAAAATAAAATATTTTTAAATAATTATTTTTTTAAAAAAATATTTTTTATTTTACAAATATATCAATGTGTGAGCAGTGGGGCACATGGGTGTCATACATTCTAATACAAATACAACTAATAAAATTAATCATAATTATTACATTCAACCAACTTTTATATTTCTGCCCCAGTCCAATCTCTATCAAAAGGAACTGAAGTGTTTCTGTATCTCTTTCTGAACTGGCTGGCATTGGAAAACCCTATCAGTCCCCCGAAAGGGCTGGAAAACAAACAGCACTGAGGCACACAAGACCCCTATGCACCAGATCCATAGAAGCAGGGGTCTACCACACTAGACAGACCCTGAGGTGCAAAGCATGTAGCAAGGCCTCAGACAGTCTAACACATACTGTAGTAGCAGGGTGTACGATGCAGGCGGGAACAGCAGACACTGACCGGTATAACCAAATAGCTGGCAATGTGTACAGGAACACGTGTGCATGTATGGGCTAGATTCTCCCACATCCAGATAGGAGATTTCACAGAACGTTGTTGTCAGATCTGCTTCCATCATAAATCAGGAAAGACCACAGTTGTAGAGAATAACAGGGTTAAGAGCCTGTAGGAATTCCAGATACAGGTGGACATGCAGGTACTGGAAGTACAGGTATGATCAACCAGACAAGGACCAGAAGACCGCTGTAGCAATAGATGTAGTGGTGCCAAGTGACAGCAACAACAGGAAGAAAGAGTAGGAGAAGCTGGGAAAGTTAACGTATGAGAAGCTGGCCTGTAGAAGGAACTGGAGAGGAGGTGGAAGGTAAAGGCCAAAATGGTTCCAGTGGTGGTAGGAGCATTCAGGTCAGGTTTGTGCCTCCTAAGCTAGAAGAGTGACTTCAATAGATGCCAGGAGCAACATCAGAGCTCTATGTCCAGAAGAGTGCAGCACTAGGTACTGTGTGTGCGTGTGTATGTGTGTGCGTGAGAGAGAAAGAGAGAGAGAGAGAGAGATTGAGATTCTTTGACCTTTGGCCAACAAATTGGAAGTTGATTTTACAGGCAAATTAACTTATGACATTTCTTTTCTGACAGCTTGTTTTTCATGAAAAATAGGAATGGTAAATAGATTAGATTTATGGCGCATTTGCCTCTAGAATATAATGCACTGCACAGTCAATTAGGTGCAAAAAGTCATCTCTAAGTTTCTGTTCAATTCATTAAAAAGTAAGTCACGCCTCCCTTTTCACACTTCCCCATCCCCTTTTCTTATCAGCAACCAAAAATCCTGCTAGTTCTCAGAAGATCTCAATATGAGGGCATCCAGCCAAATGGCTTTAAAGCAAACCATCAAATAAAAAACAGGCATATGCAAATGAGGATCTCTGGGGAAGCCATGCTCTGCAGAAAGAAAAGGGGAAAAAAGACAAATTATTTGCAGAAATGAGAAAGAAGGTTGCAAGAAAAGAGAAACGTCTTGCTAAAGAAACACACATGTGAAAGTCCTTTCCCAATATTCTGTTCTCCCAGCTCTCCCCCGTCCCTCGTCCCCCACCCAAAAGCAGTAAGTCTAATATGATTTGAAACAGGAGGAGGAAAAGGAAGGAAAAACTCTGGTTGCTCACTCTTGATTGCACTTCCTGTTATGACCTCGCAAGAGTGTTTCGAAACCTCCTGAGGACTGCAAAGTCCTGAGCTATCAGGAGAAAAATAAGCTTGCTTGCTACCCACTACCTCTCTCAAGCCTAGGCTAGTAATATTTCTGCTTTGACTGATTCAGTTATTAAATCTTCTGTTTCTTGTCTCCTACCATACTTAATTGTAGCCCCATCCCCCCAAATCTACTCAAAGAATCATTCAAATTTGACAGGTTAAATCCCTATTGGTTAAAGGTTCTTTGGCAGGTTGGCAGTTTCTAAGCAGCCTCTCAGCTCAGTTTAGTATCCAGTCCACAAGCAAAGTTTATCTGTTGTAGCAAAAGTAACAAACACATTGGTGACTTCATGAAGTTGTCATTACTCTCCTGGAGTAATCCATAAAAGTTCAGACCATGGCAAATTTGTTCTTGAAGATGCTAAACTAGCCTCCATTACTTTCCCCCCATATTTTTCTATGCTTCTGAATCTTTTATCTCAGGCAGGAATTTCACTTCAAACTCTTAAGAGTGAACTAAACACTTGATGCAATGTTTGCTTTCCTAATATAATTTTTATTGTAGCATTTATGGAAGAAGTGGAACATTTTGCAGAAACCATCAAGAATATTTAATCTGGATAAGAGCTGATACTAAGTTAAAATAACATAAAGGAAAGATCCCTGATTAATGGGGCAGATCTGAAACTGAAGGAGCAAATCTATCTTATAAAGCTCTAGTATGTTTATTATTTTAATCCCATAACAAAGTTTATTTTTAAGAGCACTGAGAACAATATGCCAACCAATCCACTATAGCTTGAAAACTATATTTTTTCTTATAGCATGGTTCACAAATCATAGTGAACTCAAAATAAATAAGTCACATTATTATATATAAGCTGTGTTTTTATAGCCCTGTTGTGATTTATGATTTATGGCAATCTGTTCCATACTTGAAATATATTGTACAAAAAAAGTCATATGGTATTAGTAAAAGCAGACAAATTTATGACTTTGTTTCATGGTGAAAAATCATGAACTCATATTGTGCATCCTAGCTGCAAAACAGATTGCAAATGCAATTACATTTAGAACAGCATTCAAAAGCTTTTGGGAGGGAAGTCCCCAAAACTGATATAGTCCAACTGGGATGCTGACAGCCTGCTCTGAATTATTGAAGGAAGAAAGCGGGAACAGAAATATGTTCCACTTCCTTTCACTTTAATGTCCTGATCGTTTACTGACAGCCTTTGATTCTAATCAGTTGACCTAGTCCCATCTGAGAGCAGCTACAGGCAATGACTAGACAACTTTCCTGACCCTATCATCATCTAGATGTGATGAGCTATACATTTCATCATCTTCAACTACTAGTCATAGATAAAGCTCAGTCCATCCAGAGGAAAGTATATTGACAAAAGCAGGAATAGAGTAAAGGCTTATGGCCAACTAGAAAGCCTGAAGTTATGATTAAAATTGGAGCCAATGACATTTTATGAACAGGCCAATTTGAGCTTTGGTTGCTTCAAATACTTGTGAAACTCTCTGGTACACTGAAGGAAATGACTATAATTCTCCACAGACCAAAACTCACAATCAGATGTTGCATTTTCTTGCTTAACAGCAGTTTGGTGTGGTCAGCCTGTGTTCTTGGGGGAGTAAATGGGGCTGTTACAGAATACCACATATGTTGCAGGGAAAGAACTCCTCCCTTGGGCAGGTTGCCAGCATTTGCTGCAACTGCAGCTATCAGCTTCTGATAGCAGTAAAATGAGTGAGACACCAATTTGGCAAGAATATTCTTGAGGTTCCACCACTGCCATGCAAAAGAAGCAATCTCTGAAATGCTGAACTCTTTACAGTTATGACCAGCTCACTGAAATGGTATGGAGATTTTAGAAACGTTCAACCTAGAAACGACCGGCTATTATGAAATATGCCATGAAAGAAAAAGCAGTGAAAAGTTTCCTATATAATTTGATCATCTGAAATGCAGCATTCCTTTCGATTCACATAACCATGAATATTATCCCTTCTGGGACTGGTCTTATTCAAATGCTTCAATGGTTCAAACAGATGATTAATCTCTGAAGAGGAAGTTCATGTGTAGAGAAACATAGGGGAAGAAAGGGCTACGGTATATTCAGTTATAATTCCAGTTAAAAGTTCCTCTTTTCTTTTTAACTAAGCTTTTAATATACTTAAACATGATTTGGGTATAATTTAGTAACATTAAATGAAAAGTACCAACAACAATGAAAATCCTGATAAATGGAGTGCCAGGAACACACTCCACATAGCAAACATGATGTCAGAAAAGTTACAGAAACCCTACAATACTACAGCTAAAAAAGCTGCATTGCACATATTTGTGGATATGTTTAATTAGTGCCACAAGTAGTTAGGAACCCTCTTTTATTTCTAATATTCTTTTTACTGTAGCAACATAAATATACAGAGGCTATAAGAGATTTAGAAATAGTGCCTTTGTCCTCCGGTTTCAAGTGCATTGAAGTTTTCACAGAGGAAGTAGAAGCAAATGATTCTTGAGACTTGCTCTTCCAATGCTTAAATTGTGCAATGGGTAACCGTTATAATTTTTTGTTTTGAAATTATTTATGTAACAACTACTGTACATGCTCAGAATGCCACTAACTACCTTTTCCCATATAAATCCTCACCCATGCAGTAATGTTTCAGAACACTACCTATGTAGGAATTTGCACTAAAATCAAGTCAAAGAAGTAATTAATGTTTATATGTTTTAAAATAACCTTCTCACTGATCTCTTATTCCTCTTTTCTCAGTCAGCTACAGGTCGTTGCAAGGCTATTTCAGAATTCTGCTCAGTTCCCTTTTATTTTGAGTCATTCTAGAAAATCATGGTGATCCTGTGACCCCATCTAGATGACACATGAATGATGATAGGAAGAAGAGAATTCATAACTCCTGACTGAATACAATTTTGTGATTCATTTATCCTTACATGGCACCACAAAGCTAAGGATAAAACATGTCATTTTCACAGATTCCTGATCTGAAACTGGATTTTATTTAGTTCCGTATTCTTAATAAAGCTGTAGCAACATAAACATGCTAGATTTACTGGGTGGGATTCTTTGATGAATGAATTAGGTAACTCTAAATTCAAGACCAATTGATCTCTTCTTACTAGCTATTTAGTCTGTTCTCAAATGGCAAAGAAATGTATAGCTTTTATTAGAATAAATATCATCCCTGGGACCAGGGATAAGGCAGTGAGAAGAGAAGGGTTGGGAGAAGAACATACTAAGTATCTCAATATGCACCTTTATATTCACTTATGTAAATCTATTGAATCAGTCAAATTTATTTTTAAACATGGCAGACTATAAAAAGTATTTCAACTTTTCTTGAATAAAAACTTTGGGAAAACACAAATGGACACACAAATTAAAAATACACATCACTATAATATTGTAGTTGAAACAATATGCAGAAGCTTTGTCTGATGGGAAAATTAAGTGTTGATATGAATTACAGAAATAAAAAACTATCCTTAGCTGTAATTCTTGCTATGTGCTAGACTGTCTGGCACAGAAATATTTTTACTCTGCGTAGAATTGGCATCACAGTTGGAAGCATACAGTCCTCTGTGAAAAAAGCATTCCCCAACTGGTGAAAAGGATCTTTTCAGTCACCATCTACTTAATTTCACTTAAGTTCAGAAAGGACCAATCTGGAAAAAAGTTGCTGCGATGATAAGAGTAGAAGATTTTAGGTTCCTAATATCTGGAAATGGACCAGAGGCTGGCTATTAATTATTAGTACAATACATTTCATATAACAAATCTATTTATACTAGTTGAACTGCTACATTTTCCCCTAATGGAAATTTCCAAAAGTATTTCTGGAGGGAAAAAAACTAGGGAAAGAATTTTATTTTAAACAACTGCAATTTGGCTTGGAGGATGTTTATAATATAACTGTATAGGTTTAAAAAAATAGTAATATGAAACGAAAGTATGATCTTATTTTTCATATCTGTATTGTAATGTGCACATCACTGATTAATTTATAGCTTTATAAATATGGGTTATATGTACCATTTATTAAATGTAATCATTCCTATCAAAATTTTGTATCATCATTTCACTTTTCCCCATCTGCTGAGGTCTACAAGGGTGAGCTCAAGGACAAGCAATGACTAATGCAGCTGCTTGTTGGAGGAGATACAAGGGAGAAATTGGTGTATTCTAGGTTGCATCAACAGAGGAACAGTATCAAGATCATGTGAAGTATTAGTATCCTTACTGCTTTGATAAGACTACACTTGCAATACTTTGTCCAGTTCTGGTCACCGTACTACAAAAAAGATGTTTAGACTTTAGAAAGAATGCAAAGAAGACCAACAAAGGTGATTAGGGGTCTGGAGGCTAAAACATATAATGAATGGTTCCAGGAATTGGGTATATGTAGTCTAATGAACAGAAAGACTAGAGGTGACATGATAGCAGTCTTCCAATATTTGAGAGGCTGTCTTTGAAGAGGAGACAACCTATCCTTCAAAGCACCCCAAAACAATACAAGAAGTAATGGATGGAAACCCATCAAAGAGAGATCCGACCAGAGGTAGTATTCAGCTGGTTCGAACTGGTTCTGACAAACTGGTAGCGAAAATTTTGAGTTGGCCTTGCCTTCCTCTCTCTGCCACTCCCTGTCCTATATTCCCTTGTTTTTTAGCTCAGCTAATTCACATGGCAGAGCACATTGTCATGCCTCAGCTGAGCTAAACAACAGCTCAGCTCACCAACACTGACACTAAGGGCAGTCTTTGAGTGCTGCATGCGTGTGCAAAGCGTGCTCTCATAGAACCAGTAGGAAAAGATTTGGAATCCCACCACTGGATCCAACTAGACCTAAGGAGAAATTTCCTGACAGTGAGAACAATGAATCAATGAATGGTTTGCCTTCAGAAGTTGGGGGTGCTCCATCACTGGAGTTTTTAAAGAAGTGATTGCACAATGATTTATTCAAAATAGTATAGGGCAGGGGTCTGCAAAGTCGGCTCTTTTAAGACTGGTGGACTTCAACTCCCAGAATTCCCCAGGGAGCTATGCTGGCTGGGGAACTCTGGGAGTTGAAGTCCACCAGTCTTAAAAGAGCCGACTTTGCAGACCCCTGGTATAGGGTATCCTGCTTGAGCAGGATGTTGGACTACCAGACCTCCAAGGTCCCTTCCAACTCTTTTAGTCTATATTCTGTATTCCCTCCCATTCACACACATGCACACATGCACACATGCACACACATACACACACTCTCTTCTTTAATCTTACTCAGAAGGGAAAGTTAACTGTTTTTATCTCTCTGCTACATGCAATGTAGTAAAATTGATGGACCTGAGAGGTTCCAGATGGAGCTTGGGCCAATACCTAAGACCCTGACCCGCGACTCGACTGAGGACCTAGTGGCCGCTTGGAATAGTGCGGCCACGGGGGCCCTGGACCGGGTAGTGCCTTTGCGGCCTCTTACCCGGCGCCGAACCACCTTGGCTCCCTGGTTTTCTGAGGAGCTGAGGGTGATGAAGTATTGGAAGAGATGCCTAGAGAGCGGTTGGAGTCTGACCAGACACTGGTAAGGTCGCATTTGAAGACCTACCTAGTGGTGATAGGAGCGGCGAAGCGTAATTATTTCTCCGCTCTTATCGCATCTGCAGATAACTGCCCTGCCACCCTGTTTAGGGTGACCCACTCCCTTCTTCACCAGAGGGCGCGGGATGCCCCCTTGCAGGGTCATGTGGAGGAATTTGGGTGTTATCTGCATGATAAAATCGATCAGATCCGGGACGGGTTGGCCTCCGATTGGACAAGTTCAGAAGGCTGACGGAGGCAGGTCTGCTATCTGGGAAGAGTTTGATCCTGTGACTCCTGAAGACATGGACAGGATGCTGGGGCGGCTGAACACCACCATATGTTTATTGGACCCGTGTCCCTCCTGTCTGGTACTGGCCTCCTGGGAGGTTACACGAGGCTGGCTCCAGGGAACTGTCAACGCTTCTTTGAGTGAGGGGTTTCTGCCGGCTGCCTTGAAAGAGGCGGTGGTGAGGCTCCTCCTCAAGAAGCCCTCCGTGGACCCAGCTGTGTTGGCCCACTACCGTCCTGTCTCCAACCTCCGATTTCTTGCGAAGGTTGTTGAGAGTGTGGTGGCGCGGCAGCTCCCTCAGCACCTGGAGGAAACTGTCTATCTGGACTCGTGCCAGTCCGGCTTCCAGCCTGGGTACAGCACAGAGACGGCATTGGTCGCATTGGTGGATGATCTCTGGAGGGCACGGGATAGGGGTTGTTCCTCTATCCTGGTCCTGTTAGATCTCTCAGCGGCTTTCGATACCATCGACCATGGTATCATGCTGCGCCAGCTGGGGGGGGGCTGGGGGTGGGGGGCACCGTTTTACAGTGGTTCTCCTCCTACCTCTCCGACTGGTCACAATTTGTGTTGGCAGGAGGGCAGAGGTTGATGTCGAGGTGCCATCACTTGTGGGGTACCACAGGGGTCAGTCCTCGCCTCTCCTGTTCAACATTTATATGAAGCCGTTGGGTGAGATCATCCGTGGTTTCAGGGTAGAGTTCCACCAGTACACTGACGATACTCCGCTGTACATCTCTACCCCGGACCACCCCAACGATGCCGTGGAAGTGATGCCCCAGTGTCTGGAGGCCGTGCGAGTCTGGATGGGGAGAAACAGGCTCCGACTCAACCCGTCCAAGACCGAGTGGCTGTGGCTTCCGGCGTCACGATATAGCTAGTTGGTTCCAACTCTGGCTATTGGGGGCGAGTCATTGGCCCCTACAGAGAGGGCTCGCAACTTGGGTGTCCTCCTGGACTCTCGGCTGTCTCTAGAAGACCATATGACAGCCGTGGCCAGGGGGGCTTTTCATCAGGTTCGCCTGATATGCCAGTTGCGCCCCTTTCTGGATCGTGATGCTTTACGCACGGTCACTCAAGCCCTCGTCACCTCCCGTCTGGACTACTGCAACGCTCTTTACATGGGGCTCACCTTGAGGTGCACCCGGAGGCTCCAGTTAGTTCAAAATGCAGCCGCACGAGGGATTCTGGGAGCGTCTAGATGCTCCCACGTGACACCTCTCCTGTGCGAGCTACACTGGCTGCCTGTGGCTTTCCGGATGCACTTCAAGGTACTAGTAACCCCTTTAAAGCGCTCCATGGCAAGGGACGTGGTTACCTGCAAGACCGCCTCCTGCTACCAAACACCTCCCACCGACCAGTTCGCTCCCACAGAGAGGGCCTCCTCAGGGTGCCGTCGGCCAGGCAATGTCAGCTGGCGACCCCTAGGGGGAGAGCCTTCTCTGTGGCAGCTCCTGCCCTCTGGAATGGTGGTGGCTTGGTAGGGCAGGCCTTGTGAAGCAAAGGCCTCCGAGTCTGTAGCGGTTTGAGTCAGGGAAGTGGGTGTGTGCCAGAAGGCAGGGAGGCCTGCACTGGGGAAGGCCTCACTCGGATTCAACGGGACTTCGGTTTGAGGATGCACAAACAGCCCAATAGGGGCAACTGGGCAGGTCCGGCCTGGTGTGGCAAAGGCCAGCGAGGGAAGGCGGCGCCTTAGCTGGTCCAGGTGGCACCGCCACTCAGTCCCATCAGGCAGCC